>OX016540.1:63136651-63736651 GCA_943590905.1 Sphaerophoria taeniata
TGACTGACTAGAATCTTTATTCGTTATTGATCGGGACCAAAATATGAACTTTAAAGTCTCCACCAATCGATTGAATTTATATAAATACAATATACATACATAATCCTGAAATTTAGGTATTTGGATTTTTATTTTACAAGATTTTGGACTTATACCTATAAAGAAGGGGGAACAATACGAATTAACTTTTTTTTTTTTTTAATATATTGTGAATTGACACTGAAGGAGGTATTCTTTGTTCAAATATATTTAAGGCTTATAAATAGACCTTAATCAGCTAACTATCCCGAACTTCTTGACGTTAACTAGAATCTAACTGAAAATCGATGATAAATAGCTTGTCACAACTCAGAAAATCAATATTTACTTATCCAAGCACAACTATGTAAATTGTCTAACACTTAATTGACTTCAATAAAAAATACACAAAGCAAAGAAAAGAAAAAACAGACACTAACCTTGATAGCAGAAATAAAAAAGGAAAAGAAAAAGAAACTCGTAGCTAATAGATCATTAATATTCAAGAAAAGCATGCGCCTAAGTACGGTGAGTCCTTAATTCTCTTAAATTACACTTAGAATAAGAAGGAACAGCAATGTACCTACTTGTACCCTTGTACGTCGTTTATCTAAAAAATACTTGTACATAGTTTCCATCTGCGTTCGTTTATTCAATCATTAACACGAAAACTTAAACAAAGATTTTGTTTCCCAACAAAATGGAAAGGCCAAAAAAAAATGTAGGCACGTCATAAAAACCGTTCCTAAAAATAAGCTCTGTGTCCTTGTTGTTTATCTATTTCCCAATTACGGTTAATAGATTTTTAGATGCCACTTAAGAAAGGCATTATCAATGGCTTCGTCATAAAGCCAACACTACCTAAAAAAATAAATGTTTGTGTGTTTGGCTGTTTGTAGAGAATATGGACCGTGCGTTGGTGTGATGCAAATTAATAAGGATAATTATTGTTAATGTACTACATAACGCAAAGTGCAAGTATAATAAAAAACTACACCGGGTAGAAGTTCATGCATACTTAAACTGAAGGATTTTTTGTAAATTCCGTCATACATTCAAAATTCTGTTGGCGGGGTGATTTTCAACCATAACAACAAAATTCAAATGCACTATTGCAAGTGAGGATGGGATGTCTTCGAAAAGATGAACTTAGTTTTGTTACGATTCAAATTGAATTACGCAAGAATACTAGTAAACCAAATGTTTTGAAATTGGAAATATTTGGTTTCACTCTCGACCAGATTTCTATTGGAGTAGTTTTTCCTAGAATTCTCGTGGGCGATCTGTTTAGAATAAAGTCTGCCATATTAATAGTTTCTCCCCAAAAAGATTCTTTAAGACTAGAATAAGAGCATCATATATATAGCCATTTCAACCAAGGTTCGGTTGGCTCTTCCCGGGACCTCATTTTGCTGCGTTGCGTACTTTGCGTAAGTTGTCGCTTGATTCCATGGGAAGCCAAAAACTCTAGTTTACTCAGATACTCTCGTTCATTATCGCTTCGCAACACTTTAATCTTGCATCCTGTTTCTAACTCAACTTCTGATTTGAAGATTTTAAATACATCAAAGACTTCATTCTTCGAGACTTGTCGTCAATAAAAGTTGCAAAATACCTTGCACCTCCTGCAGATTGTATACGCATAGGCCCACACAAATCTGTATGAACTAGCCCAAGCAAATCTTTGCTTCTAGAACGAGACCTTTGAGAAAACGGTTGAACGTTTATCTTCCTCTTTGCACATATTTCGCAATCTTGCATTTCAATTGATGATTTCAAATTCAGTCCTACAACCATTCCGTCTCGATTATGCTTTTGCAAACTTTGTATATATTCAAATGTCCATATCTTCGATGCCAAATTTCAAAAGGAACAAAATTTGAATTTGAAGAAAAAGAAAGTGTTTGAGGATTGGATTCAACAATATACAAATCATTTCGTAAAAATGCTGTAAGAGCAAGTTAACTCTGGAGATTTCTTACGATGGCCATATTTTTTACGAAGTCAACTGTGAACTTGTGTTGAGTTATCTTGCTTACAGATAAGATTTTACCTCTAAGCTCGGGAACAAATAAAACGCTTTGAGTAGAATTTCTTCAGAACCCACTTTCAACCTAGCAGAACCTTTTCCACAAAATTATCGTTGGCTAATTGAACCATAACTCCTTTCTCTTTACGCAAATCTTCGAAATATTCCTCTTACAGCACATATTCAACGTGGCACCACTATCTAGGAACCATTCATGACAATTGAGAACCTTATTTCAGCACAAAAAATTCCGAAAGAATGAGCCTGAATGTTCTTTGAACTACGACATTCTTATGCAAAATGTCCTCTCTTACCACACCAAAAACATTTGTATCTGTTGATCTGCTTGTTATGAGGCCTAGTGGAGAAAATTTGCTGGTTACCTGAATTGGAAATTTGGTCCTTATCACTTCTTCGTTGCTCATTCTCAAGAAGCTTAGCTTTGGGACTTGCAAGCGAAGGTAGAGTTAGAGTATCACGACAACAAAGCTTTCATAGCAGTCTGGTAGACAACATAATTACAGAATAGTCAAAAACTCATCTTCTTTTCTTAAGTCCATTTCGTTTCATTTCTCTGCTATACTGCTGAATTCATTTACATGACTTGCAATGGGCTGACCATTATGCGTTTTCGTTTGTATTGTAATTTTTTAAAAAGACTCATCATACGAGCAGGTCCTTGTGGTTGGTGAACATCACGCAATTTCTCCCATGCTTTTGTTGATGTTGCATAGTTCTTGACATGTAAAAGCTCCGTGGATTTCACGTTGAGCAAAATTGTAGCAAGTGCCTTCCCATCGGCCGTTTTCCTACCAGTTCTCTCTTTTGTTTTCGCATCTTCCTTCAACATTTTTGAGCATAAGGGCTATAATTCTCTCCATCGAGTTTATAGATTTCATGCAGCGAACTTATCGTGAAAAAAATAGTTCGAAGTTAAAAAAAAAGTTGAAAATTTCAATATTTTGACTTTGAAGATGAATTTTTCAAAAACTATTCCTGAACACAGTTTCATTTAAATGCAAAATGAAAGAGGAATTTTTTAGATTTGCAAGAGGGTATAACACGACATTGTGGACGAAGCTCTTGATTTTAAAACATAGGCTTTTTTGTTATAAAATCGCCCCTGCTGGCTAAACGGGGGGCAATATATCCCCCTTTCCACATGATTTTTATCTTGTCTTAATGCAATGTGTAGGTTGCAATTACCAAAAGCATCGTTCGTGGATCACCCTTTATAAATAATATAAAATTTTCTTAAGCAATTATTTCCCCCGAATGAAATGTTTCTGATTTTAAACAATATAAGAAACAAAAAAATTAAAAAAAAATCCAAATCGGAGCTGTTTCTGAGGACTTTCTGAAAAAAATCTTCATTGACTCCACTATTAGTTGTGTAGCTTCAAAAATATTATATCGTTCTCTATGCTTTAAATTACGAACGATTCCCAGAGGGACGAGAGAGGGGCTCCATACCTACGTTTTCTTGACACGAAAGAATTATTATTTTTTGGAGGTTCTAATCGCGAATATATCAGAAAAGGATATAAAATAACAAAGATTGCACCTTATGCTCTTACCATAGAAAACCGTTGTTTACTTTTCATAGAGTACATGCTAACATAATTCTATTCTCTATAAGTACTTTTCTAAATAGTTCAGATATCAGGCAAATGTGATGGGGTAGGTACCCTTTATCCGTGCGAATATTCAAAATATAACTTAGGTAGGTACTGACAACTGGGAAAAACAGCAATTTCTAAATTTTCTTCGCAAAGCTTAAAATAAACATTGTTTTTTACACTCATTGGTAACTCCAACCCATTAGAGATTTGGATTAATAGAACGGCACAGGGTCCTTCCTTTCAGTATTTTTGTTTTTTGTTGTAGCACCGTTTGTTGCAGTTGTCTGCTTTTATATGATCTTAGCTATTTTTTTACGGAATACCAACTTCGCATCTTACCCAACCATACAATAAATTCTAAAAATTCTATTTTAAATGCATTTTCATCTTCAATTTGAACGCGTCGAATCACTTCTTAATCCGATTTCTTTTTTACGACGAAAAATATTCAACAGAAGAAAAATAAATAAGAACAACTTTTTACGACTTCATTTTCATTAATTTCAGACCAATTACTGTGCATGCTTTTTTAATAGCTTCTCGCCGAATACTTATCGAAAACATTTTCTTTTTCAAAGGTCCGTAAATTGTTGCTGGTTTGTAAGTAAAGTTGGACTTCTCTTTGTAGTGCTCGAACTGTCAAATTAATATTTTAACAAGGCAGTCCCGCTTGTGGGCGAAGAATTGCAGCAATATGCTGGCAATGAAATTTATACACTTCAACGACTTTTGATGTTAATATGGTGGATTCCCGCTTCCGTTGCTGCTGCTGCCGCCAATCAAGCACACATCATCATCTGGCTGAAAGACATGAATATTTCACTCGGTGATATTTTATATACGATACATATTTGTGTATTCGCTCTTGAATCGCATATTGGTAGATACTGTTTGATTATTGCAGATATGTAGCTATATAGATTCTTTCGTTTAGAACTTTTATGAATTTTATTCGGATAAATTCAATGGAGCGTTTTTTTCGGGGAATAAACATGTACCTGAAATCAAAACAACCCCATCAAAATAAATACGGGATATCCGTTCGGTGTTGAATGTAGATATTTTATGTGTTACTTTGACTGGGTATACTTTGTGTCGTTGTCGATGTTTATTTAGGATAAGAATGAAAATATTTACTTGTTTTTGTTTACTTTTTTATTTTCTAATCAAAGCCATGCGGCATGGCAATAGTTATTCAATATTCATACGGAACAGGGGATTCAAAAGTTTGTTGCTGCTGTGTGTTTTAAGATAATTATGTCATTTATTTCTTTTTCTATGATAAATGTCACTATGCTTAGAGGAAGAACAGAAGGGCTTATGAAAAAACGTTTTTTTTTTGTTAAAGAAAAAATTGGCTATCCCGAATCAAAGCAAAATACTTAGGGCCCCCGCAGACTGCAGACTGTTTATCGGCCGATAGTTTTTTATTTTTTTTAAATAATTTAAAAAAATTATATAAGTGGTATCAATAGCACTTGCCAGTTTACAAAGAAGGACGAGATTCCAGGATCATTCGATTGTTTAGTTAAAAAACATAAATACTATTAAGAATAGATAAAAGTATGCAAATTCTCTTAAGTCTTTGAAAACCATCGATTATCCACTGAATTTGAGAAGCACTTTTTATATGACAAATTTATACTCTTGGAAGTGTTGTATACGTATCGGTAATAAATGAAAAAAAAAAATTGTACGTGTCAGCTCCGACGCGCGACTGGAGTTCACTCAATAAGAATGATATTAAAACTATCTTAAAATAGAATAAACACGCAAAGGATTGAAATTATATATCCATACATCCATTCATACCTAATAATTTGATTAAATATATTACTTAAATACTTATGGTAAGCAATATGAATGTCAACAACAACGTTGTTTAAAACGTTTCTTACGTAATAATGGATGAATCAATGTAGTTACTTCTACAAACATTTTTGTAAAAAATAAAAAAATCTACAAAACTGCATCATAACATTTTCAGAACAGTTACATTTCTTATCAACTTTTCATTAATTAATGATGATAATACAATGGGGCCCACATTTATTATGCATTATTGCATACAAAATGGAATTGAATGTTGATAAATTCTTCATTGAATTAAAGCCTGAAGCCTTGTGCTTCTTAAGAGCTCTTAATCTTGAAGATCCGATTATTAGAACGCTAGGATGCTTTTAATCTAAAAAACACCGATCGAATTTTGGCCATAGCGGGATTCTCCCACAGGTGATGTGTCATTTCGTACGAACCCAGCAGGTCGTTTGTGTGCATTCTGTGCAATTATATTTATTTTAAAATCGATATTGTGGTGCTTGTACGAAACGTATCCTTACAAATGAGGCATCAAAATCACCAGTATTTCATGTACATTGACCATATTACCATTATAATAAAAGTATAATAAATTGAAGAGCATGAAATTCTGTATCATGTGTGAAAATTTCACCGTTCTACATTGAAATCTCTGTTCAAAAAAATAGATTCGACGTGGCACTAAAACTTTCAACCCCCTTTTTCAACCCGCATCCCCCCCCCATCAGTTCATTGTTTTTTTAACATTGAATGTCGTACTTAGTCAAAAGCCATAAACATAAGTTATAAACTTCTAACCTTATCGACCTCCATACAAACTTTGACCTAATATTTCAACCCATTGTGACCCTTTCAACCCCTTTTATTGCGTTAAAAAATACCGTTTGCCCTTTCTTGGGTCCTAGTCTATCTTTGTGCCAAATTTCATCTAAATCGATCCAGTAGCTTATAGACGTTATTAAGAGTTAAAATAGGCCTTAGTAGTCAATTTTTTTAACGCTTTTTTCAATGTTTTATTTTCCTATCCATATTTTTTTCTGTATATGAATCGATTCTAAAGG
The DNA here is from genome assembly GCA_943590905.1 of Sphaerophoria taeniata. Classification (NCBI taxonomy): domain Eukaryota; kingdom Metazoa; phylum Arthropoda; class Insecta; order Diptera; family Syrphidae; genus Sphaerophoria; species Sphaerophoria taeniata. The sequence continues at coordinate 63,143,200 of OX016540.1, forward strand.
AGTAAACTTCAATAAAAACTATATAGGCACGAGCACGATTCGAACCCACGCGTTCTGCGTAACAGCCAACGCACTACGCCACGGGCACCATCCGACTAACAATCTTAAAATAAAAGAGGTCATAAGATTAATAAAAATCAACTTATAGGGGCGTATGCAAAAAGATAAAGAGTTTGATCTCATCTTTTTTGAGAACTTTCTTAAGGTTGTATGCAAAAAAATAGTTACTGACCGAGTTAGATCTCAATTTGTGAGTTCAATCTCAGAAAAATGAGAGCGATCTCACAATGAAAGCTCGCCATGAGATTGAGCTCGTTTTCATTATGCAAAAAGATGAGAAAACACTTGGTTACATGAGATCGATCTCACAAATTGTTAAGCATGGCTTTTCTCGGACTCAGTTCACATAAAACCGTAAGGATGGCCGAATTTATTGTTAATTATGTCGGATATATAATTTATAAGGAAAGAAGGTGTCCAACTGGTGATGATTTTCGTCGGTTAGATCGGTTTAGAGAAGAAGGTGTGAGATTGTTGATTGAAAATTTTTTGGGGCGGCGGCGGCGCACAGAAATACGTGATGGTGCTCTCACAAACCATGAAAAAATATGAACGTTTCTGCAATACATAGGACGTTGGAGTTCATCAATCAACAGTGTCTAGAGTGGTGCAGCAAGTTTCTGCAGAAATAGCAAGCCATGCACGGAATTGGATTATATTCCCACATACTGTAGAAGAAATCCAAAAGTGCAAAGGTTATGGAGCAGGAAGTACGAGTTTCCTTATGCCTTATCATGAGGAGTTAATTAATCGTAAAAGATACTACTCCATTAATGTTCAAGCTTCATGTAATAAGAAAGAAAAGTTTACAAGTGTTGAAGTTTCTGGCCAGGACCTTTACACGGCTCCCGAATTTTGAAAAAGTCTTTCCTATATAGACCCATGAACTTCCGATTTTGCATCATTTTCACTTTCAGACGACATTTTTATTTCACGCGCTTCGCATAAAGAATAATCATAACTAAGCCACGAAAAGAGCTTTGAGATCGATCTCGATTTCAACGAGTAATAGCTGTTGAGCTTGAACTCGTTTTTTTGCATACAAAACTGAGTCTGAGTTCCATCCTGCTCGATCTCTCGAGTAAGAGCTCAGAGTCTGAGCTGACGAGCTTGAACTCACCTGTGAGATTGATCGAGCAGGGCGGAACTCAGACTCAATTTTGTATGCAAAAAAACGAGTTCAAGCTCAACAGCTATTACTCGTTGAAATTGAGATCGATCTCAAAGCTCTTTTCGTGGCTTAGTTATGATTATACTTTATGGGAAGCGCGTTAAAAAAAAATGCCGTCTGAAAGTGAAAATGACGCATATATAATTAGTGAATCGGAAGTTATTATTATTCATGTGACTATATAGTAAAGAGTTTTTCAAAATACGGGATTCATGTAAATATCCTGGCCATCAAACTTCAACACTTGTAAACTTTTCTTCCACATTGCATAAAGCTTGAACATTAATGGAGTATCATCCCTTACGATTAATGTACTCCTCATGATAATTCAAAGGTTTCCTTATTCGGTCATAAATGCAACCTAGAGCACCAATAACATAAGGAAACTCGTACTTCCTGCTCCATAACCTTTGCGCTTTTGGATTTCTTTCACAGTATGTGGGAATATAATCCAATTCTGTGCATGGCTTGATATTTTTGCAGAAACTTGCTGTCCAACGATGAACACTGTTGATTGATGAACTCCAACGTCTTCACCAACTCTTATTTGGAACCCGGGTTCTCCTATGTATATTGCAGAAAGATTCTTACTTTTTCTTGGTTTGTGAAAGCACCACCATGTGTTTCTGAGCTCGGCCCCAAAAATTCTTCCATCAACAACCACACACCTTCTTCACTTAACCGATATAGGTAAGGTTAGGTTAGGTTAGGTTAGGTAAAATGGGCTAACAGTTGGTTTTGTTACCGTCACACTTAGATCAATGTTGATCCCTTGTGATACCCTGAAGTATTGTAAATTTTTAACCTATGAATTCTATGGTTCATCGAGCCATTTGGTGGACTTGAAAAAGTTCAGTAGGCGATTGCCTGGGAGTTCAGATAGTTCTTCTAGTTCATAAAAGAAATAGTTGCCTAAAATATTATATCTAGTACGGCAGAGTGCTAGACAGTGGCATAGGAAGTGAGCCGTGTTCTCGTGCTCTTCTTCATTTCCGCAGCCTCTACATAATGTCGTCTTTACTAAGCCCCATCTTCTTTTTGTGGTAGTCAAGTAGGTTATGTCCCGTTATCACGCTAATAAGGGATCTGAGGGACGTTTTTTTTAAGAATTAGAATCCTACCGGATTTTTTCTTTTCGTAGTAAGGCCAGAGTTTCCTGGTGTTACCGCAGGTTTCTAGTAGGTTCCGTCTATCATTTGCTTTTTGAATGATATTTTTAATAATGTTTCATTTTAATTCACATTGAGGGATTCTAATGTTATGGTCTATGAGAGAGGGATCAAGTACCGAGCCTTCTCTTGCAAGCTCATCCGCTTTATCGTTTCCCGGCACACCACTGTGACCGGGAACCCACCAGAGTCTTACGTTATGCTGCATACCAAGAACCCTTAGCTTTTCGCGACAGCAAGAAACAAGCTTTGACTTGATTTGCGTGGCAGAGATCGCTTTTATTGCTGCTTGGCTATCAATGAAAAAGGTGATATAAGCGTGTGATATCGCCATCATGGATATTTGATTAGCAGCTTTTTTCACTGCTAAGATCTAGGTTTGGAAGACACTGCTATGGTCGGGAAGTCTGAATGAACTGGCAAGGTTAAGATTTTCCGAATAGAAACCTGCCCCTACTCCAGTAATCATTTTCGAACCATCAGTAAAGATGGTAAAGTTCGATTCATTAGTGTAAGGTTCACTGTTGTCCCAAACTTCTCTATTGGGGTAAACCGATACAACCAACGAAACTCTTCTCCAATTGGACATCTTCTTTCCTTATAAATTCTTTGTCCGACATAATAAACAATAAACTCAGCAACCCTTACAGTTTTATGTTAACTGAGTCCGAGAAATGCCATGCTTAACAATTTTTGAGATCGATCTCATGTAACCAAGTGTTTTCTCATCTTTTTGCATATGAAAACGAGCTTAATCTCATGGCGAGCTTTCATTTTGAGATCGATCTCATCCCTCTGAGATTGAACTCACAAATTGAGATCTAACTCGGTCAGTAATTATTTTTTTTGCATACAACCTTAAGAAAGTTCTCAAAAAAGTGAGTAAAGAGTTTGATCTCATCTTTTTGCATACGACCCATTGTGTCAAACGGTTGGCCTTGTTTTTTAATGACTGTATTCCACACAAATTGTTCCAAATTACAGTATTTTTCAATTTTAATTGATAATTCAAATAACCACATTTCAAAAATATGAGAAAAGAAGAAGAACATTTATTGCATAAAAATAAACATTTTAAATTGTTGTGAAATTGTGTTCAAAAACTGACCCTTAAAAAACCATAGCATTGAAATTAAAATCACATCTGTTGAAAGCTTGCATTTCGTTTAAGAATTAAGATACAAGGAAATATTCAGACTATTGAAACAGTATTTAATTTCAATCCATATTCATCCATACTTGCAGGTTTAATATTATTTGTAAAATATCTTTTTATTAAATAAAATTGTTATATTATTTTGACTAACTAAAGCGTGCTTTACACGATATGGATTTTCCATATGGACTGTCACTTTTTATTTCCAAATGTATTTTCATATGTATGTCAAATTGAATTTTGTTTGTAAAATCAGAAAAGCATTTAGACGATTTGGATTTTTCGTTTGTAGTTTCAAAACATTTTTTTGTCCAAAAAACCCAAAATAGGTTATATTATTATTATTTTTTATGAAAAACACAAAATAACATAACAACTCACCTTTTTCGCGCTCTCCATGTTTAAATGTAAACTTTTTTTGTCGTTTAAAAAATCCTATTTCTTCTGTATACAGATCAAATTTAGAAACAGTTCTAAATGAAAAAAATTCCATATGGAATTTTCATCTGGTATTTCGATATGGATTCTTAATACGTTTACACGATTTGTATAATTTTCCATATGGAAAAATTGACTATCCATATGAAAAATCCATATCGTGTAAAGCACGCTTAAACGCCGAAGTTTACAATGAGATTTCAATTCACAGAAAATAGTTCACAAAAAAAACCTTGACGAAACAACGTTCGCCGGGTCGGCTAGTTAAGAATAATAATCCTGATGTGGACTTCAATGTAACGAACATGCTTTACTTCAAAGTACGTTTCAACTATGTAGAGAGTAGAGACATTTGGTGTAAGAGCGCGTACTATTTCCTTGGCTGTGGTAGGAAAAATATAAAATGAAAAATCAGGAAATAAGCACCTTCCTTGACTTCATTTATTAGGAAGTCATCCGCGATGGTGTACGCAATTGTTCCAAAGAGAAATGGGGGTTGATAGAAAATAGTGTTTAAACCAAAAAAAAAAAAAAAATGTTCTGACGGAAAAGTGTGTGACGCTGGGCGGGGTGTGGCAGCACTGTACAAAGTAAGTAGCATTTACTAATAAGAAAGAAACGTTTTAATTTCATTAAGGCTAATTTTTTTTTTAGTTTTTGTGTTATTTTCTATTAAATTTCATAAAATGAAAAATAAGTAGCTTTTTGGGTAAAATCGTGCAGGAGATTGGTGGGTAAGGCGCGCACCTTTTCATCTCTTAAAAATATTTCTTATTTTTCGCCCTCAGAATAAAGATTTACAGAATTATAAAAACATCAAGATAATAATCTTTTAATACCTTCACATAATTTGACCTGAAAGTGAAAAGTGCGCGACCCCAACTGACTCTATTCTAATAAAAAAATATGTCGGCTTGAGGACATCCTTTATTTTTTGACAATTTCCAATTGGTTATGGGCACAGAAACGCTGGCAATTAGATAACGCGGAATTTGTAATAAATAAATAACTAAAAGAAAAAGTTTTTTTTTTTTGGAAAAAATGGAATTCAAAGATTCGTGGATTGAGATTGGCTCAAAGGCAGGGAAAATTATGAAGAATGAAAATTTGCTGTGGAAAATTTTCTTATCCATGAAGACTTATGGAATTCTGAAAAGAAAAAAAACAAAAATGAAAGCCAAACTATTTTTATTGTTTGAGCCTTTCAATTATGTCCATGTTAAAGAAGCAAAAATTTCAAAAGAAGATTGGGACCGACTAGCAGCAGCTTTTGTTGATAATGGTTGGTTGATGCATGGTGTTCTGCTTAAATCTTTATTGAGTATTAAGTTGAAGGCGTGTGGCTCTGTAGAAACATACGTAAGTCAAATGATTTTGACTGCCCACAAATTAAATTCGGTTGGTATGGAGATTGGTGGTATCAGACGAATGGGTTGGAGCTTCGAATAGAGTTTAATTCCAAAGCAATCGACAATTTCTTGATAGAAAGGAAAAACGAATATCCCGAATTGGTAAATGAGGCCTTAAAAATGTTACTGCCATTTTCAACGTCATATCTATGTGAACTAACATTCTCTTCAATGGTTAACTTAAAAACAAAAAAGAAAAATAAGATTCCATTGGAAAATGACTTTTTTCAAAGATACAACCGAAATTTGAATTTTTATATAGTGATTCGTCACATTAAAAGTATGTTTTATTTAATTTTTTTCGTAAAGGCCAAATTTTTTCTCTATCTAACTTGGTGGCCTTTGGCGGCGACTCCGTTAAAACTTCTTCGCGACCCCCCAGGGGATCACCACCCACACTTTGAAAAACACTGGTATAGAGAATACCCGAGTTTTTAATAAAAACAAACATCCATCAAATGTTTATTAACCGAGAAATCTCTCCTGTTCATTAGCTGTCTTAGTATGAGTACAGGACTGCAATTCGCAGCTCACGAAGGATCAAAATGCAGATCCAAATCCTAAGTTAACACGAGGCTAAAGATATCTTACATAAAAAAGCAAACGATCAAAAAACACAATAAGCGTAAGGCTTTTGTCAATCGTCATGTATCTAACCACTGATATGCCTCCAATTTGTCAAAAATTTCAAAAGAGTAAGGAATCTCTTATTCTTTGCTACTGCTATAGCGTATATAAGAGAAATCCAGTTCACTCTTTGCGTTGGAGTTAACTATACCAATATTGTTAAGAAACTCAAACACAAAACAAAATTAGTAAGTAGGTCTCCTGAATACGTGAGCATCAGCCTCGCTGTCGACTTCTTAACCTTTTATGTGATTTTATCAAACTGAGTACCAGACACTTAATATTAAGCCTCCTACACTGCAGCAGCCTAATATTCTCTTTTTATACTTTCGAAATTAAAAAAAAAACAAACAAACCTACCAAAAGCTTCGGCGGCGGCGGCGTTGCTCTGGTATCTACATGTAAGGTATTTTACGGGACGTCATCGGTTATGTTCCGTACAACGATACGACGACGACGAGGAAGCGAGTACACATGGGTGATTAAAATAGTTGACAAAGCTAATAATGTTGGGTTTTCTTGCATGTTAGTTTGTGTGTTATTTTATTATTTATACATTTCTATATATAAACTTTGTGGAAAATAATGAAAATGAAATTGCTGCACTGACATTTTTAGTGAACGCAGTTGCTATGTTGGTGGCAATGGTGCTTATGAATGTATAACTTGGCAATGTGTGACACAATTATCGTAAGGACCTTGCAACAAAATGTTTTGAACGCTTTTGTTGTCTGAAATTGGCCTTGAGTAGGAAATTGTTTGTGGTTACTCCATGTTTAATTTTTTTTTTTTTTTAGTTGATTCCATTTTCTTTTTTTACTCTTTACACAGTCTGGTCTTATAGATGTTGTATAGGAAGGGGTCTTGCATCTTGCACTGGTTTGGTTGACGGCAAGGATCATAGACGTAAGAAAGTGGGGACTGTAGCTATCCTTCGATATACAATAGGAACTAAACTCCTACAGAGATTATATGAAAACACAAAATTCTTAGAGATTATGGGGTAGCCGTGAGTTCAAAAGTTATTTTTGCTTGTTTATTTTACATAATGTTCCGTTAGCTAGGAATTTAAGCATTTTGTCTGATATAAGATCAGTTATTAACAACTGCCTTGCAGGTATGTCTATGTAGGTACCTACTCTGAATAGGTCGAGTAAACTGTTTGTTTGCATTATGGTGGGATGCATACACACGTAGTAAATTCTGACTTATGATATGACATAAAACATTTAAAAATAAATTAAAGACTCTAATCGCCAATTTCAGGAAGCACTTTTAATATTTTAACCAGGCTTTTATTCTTAGGATCGTATGTTTTGGTTTTACCAAGCGCCTTTAATCAAGCTAAACTTAACTAAATGGCAATTTTTATTCTTGAACAGTTTTCGAATGCTGTCAAACGTCTCGTATACGAAAATTATCGAATGCTTCATCTCGAGTGGTCAGACCCACTCGAGATGGATTTTTGTAAACGAGAATTGTGCGATGATATTGAATTTGAAAAGTTTTGCCTAGTTTGTGGCTGATTTTTTTTAGTAAAACATCAAAATGGCCTCGTGGAAAAAGGCCTCAGCAAGCAATCAACAACACTATTGGGATTGTTAAAAATAAAGAAGTTTTTGTTTTACTTGCAAGTAAGTTGTGAAAGTTTAAAGAAATTTGCAGTAAAAAAAAAATTGCCAAAATATATTTGTAGGAAGCAGCAGCCATTCGATTAGTTGGCTTTCATTTCGTGAATATCGTTCCCTTTATCGATAAGGTTCTAGCCCTAATGAATCCATTTATGAAGAAGGAACTACAGCAAATGATCCAGTTGCATAGCAATATCGAGAAGTTCTATAAATCGGTCCCTAAATATATTCTTCCATCGGACTACGGAGGTGTTGATATTGAAAGCAATGAAATTAAGAGTGAGTTTTGCTATTCTTTGAGTTAAACATCTCTTCCGCAGATGCAATTTACAAGAAGCTGGTTTCGAATCGAGAATTCGTGATGGAATTCGAAAAGACCCGTTAAATAAATGAAAAACTTCGTCCAGTCAAATCAAAGGATGCATCCGATCTATTTGGTGTTGAAGGAAATTTCAAAAAACTCGATTTCGATTGATGGGCAGTTAGCTGTATATTTTTTGTTTGTTTATTTGGTAGTTTCCTCTTCGTTGAAAAGGTGCAGGCAGTTGATTGTTTTCTTTATTATTTTGTTGTATTTTTCATTATTTAAAGTAAAATACAATAAGAACTCACTTTAGTAAGATAAAAACATACATTATTTACCTCTCTTCATATTTTTATTTGGCTACGACTGCCAAACTCAAAGTGTCAACTAAAATGACAACAGAAATCAGCATGAATGTTTTTTATTTTGTATGCCCTTAAGTGGGAGGGGGAGAAATGAACTCTTAATTTTGACAACGCGTTGCCATTTCGTATACGAACTTCATCGCATGCACAAAGTCGTATACGAGTCAAATTGGTTCAAGAATACAACTCTGCTTTCGCATACGAGATTCAGTAGATATGCGATAATTTACGTATACGAAAATGTTCGCATGGTTTCAAGAAGAGGGCCCCTATATAAAATTTAAAAAGAATTTCAATAAAAGTTCTTTTAGAGAGGCCATAAGAGGGTTAATCCTAACTGATTTCGCTGACCTCGAAAGCAATGTGAACCCTTTATGTCAAAATAAAGATATCATACAAAAGTGTTGATACAAAAGTCAGAAAAATCAAATATATATCTTTGTTTATTCGTTCCTTCTTACCTTTTGGTCCATATAAAATAAAGAATACAAACATTATTATTTCATAAAAATTACAAACAGGAAATTAACCATACATTCCCTTTCGGGGAACATACTTTTCCTTTTGGTTACCCATATGATTACAAGTATAGATACCTATAACCTACCTATCCTGAAACAAACTTGTTGAAATTAATTTCCGCTGGAATTATTATTAGTCGTTCTTCAATAATGAAGTGACCGTAAGAGTTTTTTATTTTTTGAGAAAAAAAGTTAATCTCATCTACTAATGTTGGTATATTTTCTACAACATTACTGAACAGTGAGCCACTTTGATTTTTAGTGAAAAAACAAAATTACAAATTTTCATGTGATTTTTTCTTGATATTAATGTTAAAAAAAAACGCTGATGAAGTCGCTATGTATATATCTCTATATTATAAAATTGAATATATTATGTTTGTTTGTTTGCTTACATGTCGGTTATGGAGTCCTTAATGGCTCAACAGAATATTTGTGCAATTTTCATGGTTAATACTTGTATTCTGAGATGGTTCCTGTGAAAAAAAATTGGAAAAAAATTTACGGAAGAGTGCGAAAAATGGAAAAACCGGATCAAGAACTTGAATTTTTTCGCTTGGAATTTATTATTCCAAAATGGCTTATAGAATGGAAAAATATAAAGTTATTGATTTAAACACGGAAAACTCATTAGTTTTCAAATCGAAAATTTACATAGTGCATTGGTTTTCAAATGGAAAAATATGAAATTCGATGGGGAACTCGGAAAACTCCTGGAAAGCAAGAAAAAAACGCATTTAAAAAAAAAATAGCAAAGAGTTTTTAAAAATTCATATATCTATTTTAATTTAATTAAAGCAAATGACATTTCATTTTAAAAATATCAGTGTTAGTTACCATTATTCTGGAGTTGCTCTCGGCTAGTTTAAAAAAAAAATCGCAAACGAGAACAGTGAAACTTTCGCAAATAGTTGCGAATGTCTTGCTCTTAAATTTATTTTCAATTTTATTTCAACGAAAGTCAAGTCATACAAAAAGAGAATGTTATCGGGATAGCTTTCGTTTTTGTTTTCCATGTAAAAAGGAGGCTCAAACAGACAGAACAGCCATTGAAATTCGTAAATAGCTGAATTTTGTACTCTAGTTCTTACAGGTATCCAAATTTACATAGCTATCGAACTCGTTCATGAAGTACGAGTTGGATAGGCTTTCCAAGACCGAACTGAACGCACCCATAATGTAGACTTTATTCACGGATTGTTATAATTTTTCCATATGTGTAATGGCCTTATCAATTATCATTCGTATTCATTTAATTTGAAACTAATTTAACAAACAAGAGAGAGAGAGAGAGAGAGAGAGAGAGAGAGAGAGAGAGAAAGAGAGCAGTGATGATAGATGTGTATTGTAATACAGTGTGATACAAAAGTATGTGCACAACTGGGTCGTACGAACTTCCTCCTGTAATCCAAAACTTAACTCATAAAAAACAATAACAAATCAAAACGTGTAATTAAACTTCATAAATAAAAAATTTAATTGAAATATACATATAGGTACATGTTATTAGAAAAAAAACTGACGCCATAAAATTGCTTAAGAAATTGTTGATTTATTTTTAATTCCTTCGAGCGCAGCGCTTTTCGTTAACATTAATTTTTAAATATACCTATGTACAATTTTTTGTTTTTGAGATACATTTTGTAAACAAAAGTTTTCAAATATTTTTTTTTTTTTTAATCCAAAATTTTTTTTTTTTGAAAACAAAATATTATTTTGACAATTTGTATTATATAATACTCAAAACAAAACAGACGCTGATCTGAGTGTTATATTTGGAGCAAATCTTATAACAAAAAACGGTTCTATAGAAGGTACCCTTTTGGAGGAATACAAAAATATTTGTTTGTATTAAAAACACCAGTGTTACGAACAAAAATGTATGTTTAATAAAATTGTAGGAGCCCTTATTGAGGAAATTGAAATATTTGGTTTTTGGCCGCAAAAATTGAAAGGTGGCTACTCTTAATTTTGATGTTAAAAATAAAATAAAAAATAAACTATCACTTAAACCTCAAATTTTCAAGTTTGGAGTCAATCAGACCAGTGGTTTAATTGGCAGACAGACGGATGGAATCGCCGGAAGCATTTTTTTCGACTTCTATATCATCGTAATGACATATTTGATCAAAATCTCAAGTGTTTTCAATGAATACAATACATATTATATATTTCTTATGTCGCAAGTAAAGAAGTAGTACAATTGACGTTTTACAAAAAGAGCCGACAAAACACTTGGTTTCACGGGTCGTAACCGGCATTCGGGCCGAGCCTCATTCCAATCGTCCCGATCGTTGGCCGACGCTACGACAATTGTTGCTTATACATAGGTTTTAAATTTTATTAAGTCTGTATTGCAATTCATTTTCATTAAGCATTTTAAGGGCTCTTTCATTCCGTAATTGGTTCTATTTGTGTCTAGGTACTCCGATGAGGTAGTAGAATGGATGTTGTTAATACTTTGATCTTAATAAATCCGCTCCGTCTACAACACGAGTTATTATTTGATTAAGAAAATATATTAACTAGCGGGACATGCAGGTAGAACGGCCCGGCCACCATCATCCCAACCATTTACATTACAGCTGTCAAGGCCGTCGTAAATCTGCCCGTTCTACAAGCTTACCCTGTCTGTAGTTGAGACACTTAAACCCAAAAATGTTTTTTGTTTCCTTCCACAAACTGGAAACTGGTGGCGCTTCAGTCCAGGTTGCACCAGGGCCTCATCCAACAAACGTCCCCAGCCAGCTCGGTCCCTAGCTAGCTGTCTCCAGTTTCGCACGCCAAGTTGGTTCAGGTCCTCTACCACCTGCGTGCTCCACCTGAGTCGTGGTCTTCCTTTTCTGCGACGTCCTTCCGGGTTGGATTCGAAGACTCTAGGAGCCGGAGCATGATTTGCCATTCGGTCTACATGACCCAAGCATCTAAGTTGTTGGACCTTAACTTTTCTGGCAAGGTCAGTGGTGCTGAACTGCTCGTACAGTTTTTGGTTGAATCTTCGTCTCCATTCTCAATTTATACAGACAGGAACAAAAATCACTCGAATTTTTCTTTCGAAGCAGCCCAAAGCGTTATCATCGGGTGTTGTTATGGTTTATGTCTCTGCACCATACATAAGGAAAGGGATGATGAGGGTTTTGTAGAGTGTCACTTTAGTTGCTCGAGAGAGGACTTTCCTACTCAATTGCCTTCTAAGTCCAAAGTAGCAGCGATACGCAAGAGTGATTCTTCGTTTGATTTCAGCGCTGGTGTTGTTGTCTGAGTTTATTGTGGATCCTAGGTAGACAAAATCCTTAACTACCTCAAAGTTAAATCTTTCTTTGTTGACGTTTGCTCCTAGACATCGATGTTGGTTGTGCTTTCTTGTTGACAGCATTAACTTGGTCTTGCCCTCGTTGCCAGGATTGGTTCTCAGTAATTGTCATATATTCATTTCTTAACGCAACATTTTTCATGGCATCAATTTGCTGCACTAGGTATTAATAATGAGAGAAAACAATTTAAAAACTGATATAGTATTACTGCATATTTAAATGTCAGGCTTACCTGTTACAAAATTTGGGTTGGGGCACAATGTAAAAAATTGAATATCCAACGCAAACAGCGAATTACTGCTAGATAACAAGCAAAAATGTATACTCTAGTTAGATACTTTTGATTTTGAAGCAATTTTATGTGTCAACATGTTAACTTGTATCTGATTATCTCCCGCAAAGTTATTAATAATATTTGGCAAGTTTGTAGTCCCTATCTTTATTACAAATATCGTTTCGACTATTATACCAACAAAAGTCCGTAAGATGACTTTAATAAAATTTAAATCTTAAAAGACTTTTATTAATCTCGAAACTCATTTATTCCATGGCACTCACAAAAAGCTATTCAAGAAGCTCCAACAAGCAACTCTTGACATAAATAAAAACCAGCATAGCTGTTTCGCCCTCTCAAACCTCTTCTTCACCACAAAATTTTCATTTCTATTCCTGTATCTATGTATATGTAGTGGATATCTAGGTAACTAATTTATTACATCGTCACAGCAAGCTCAACAGGCGGACTTGAATACCCAAGTAGGTAGCTGCTTTATTGGCAAGTTGTCAACCGAGCGACGACGCGACGACTACATCCTGTAGCAACAAGTTCGGGCTATCTTCAGTTCACCCCACCTATCCATGATTTTTTGCCAATGCCCACCCACTTCTCTCTGCTGTCTGAACTATGGCCACAAAAGAGTAAACCAAACGTAACCATACCACCTTCCCTCATCCTTGTCTCTAAACCATAAAAACGTTTTCTTGCTGGATATTTTTACTGTTTTTTTTTATTAATTTGTGTTGCGTGGGTGTATGCTTGCTTTGAAAATTTTATTGACTCTTCTTAGAATCTGAAAGCTTTAATCTGGCATCATAATTCATAAAAAATGTGGCCATTTAACGGTTTTCAAACTTCTGTTCGATTCATCTGTTGCATCAGATTTGATGATGAATTAAGATGAATCATTATTTTCAGCAGAATTACAACTAACCACCCACTTAAATGTGTGTTGAATGCTTACTTGCTCAAGGAAGGTTTATATTAATTTTATTTTAAGAGTAGTTAAATAAAATATATTGTTTTTCAAAGTAGTTAAGCCAAGCATATCTGAGATTATTTCCGATATCCAAGCAGGGATAATATAATATATAATTATAAGCTTGTCGATTCCTCGAATTCCATAAGCCGTTTGCACATTCTTTCCGGAACACATGAGCAGTATTGAATACTTGTTGCTAAAACTTTATCCATTTGATTCAATTATCGACAGTTTTTTCGTGTTTGTTTTTGTAAAGGAAAAAATGAGAGCAAGATTTTTTCCCCTGCTTTCTATAATTCAAACAGTTTATGTGAATCAATATTATTTCCAAACCCTAACCCAGTGAAGACGACAGTTTCATACAACAACAGTTTTCTAACAAGATACTAATTTACTGAAAAAAATGTTTTCTTTCCGATTTTGCAGTTAGTGATTATTATGCTATTAGGTATTTATCACATGTGTTGGAATTTGGTCCTAGAGTATATTTTATAAATCCTTCCCAGTTGTTGCCGAATTTCTTGGACCCCGACTCTTCTTCTTTTGGATTGATTGGTGTCGGTGCAGAGAACAATCGATTTTCGGTTAAATATTCGTCTCAATTCCTTAGGACTCAAGAGAACGTGAGTCAATGATCAAGATTCAAGTCATAATGAGTGTCTCATAAACCTAGTGAAACTTAAGTTCCTCGAAATAGAACCTTACTTCTTAATCACCTTTGCGAAAGAGAGTCTTCGTTCAATGTCAACGGTGGCCTCGTTGACTGTTTTACTAGTGGTACCTAAATACCCAAAGTTATTAGCTACCTCAAAGTTAAATTTGTGGCCGGTTTAGTGTTTCCTTTCGTGTTGTTTTCCTCGTTAACATTTAAATGCATCTTCTTTCGATTTTTAACTCCCTACTTACGAAATGCTTTCATCCTCTAATTATGCCTCTTTTGACTTTTAAACTATAAAGTGCACTCTTGTTGTTTACGTTGGCAGCGCATTATCATGTGAAAACCTCTTTTGATTCAAAAAACTTCCTCGATGTTTCTTCCGACCTTGGTATGGTTGAGTAACTATCACACGAATTTCACTAGGATGGCAAAATAAAGCTCAATTAAAAATTAAAACGGCCTAAGAGGTATCAAATATAATTTTTTTTTCTAATCTCGCTCAGAAAAGAATATATTATTGGAAAATATAACTTAAATCAATAAGATTTATCTTAATAGGTAAAATCAATTTAAGCTTATTCCCATTCAATATTAAGTGCATATTTGGTTCATTTGTCTACTGTGAAAAAAGTATGGTACGCTTTTAATTTGTTTTGCTTATTTTTTAGGGTTCCGTAAACAGAGTGTAAACGAAACCCTTATAACATCACTTCGTTTTCTGTTCATTCGTCTTTCACAAGCGATTTCTTCGAATCTGCTATGCCGATCGCAATGAAATTTGGTACACATATTTTAGTATTCAGTAGTAATCTAAAAATGTTGTTTTTATGTTTTTAAGATAACATACACTATTTTATGGGATTTTCTTGTGTTGTATTGAATTGGTACTTTATGTTTTGTGTATAAAATTTTCGTACCGTTCCAGAGGATTTGAACCTGGATCACTTCACTCAAATGACAGACGTCTCTAACCATTCGGCCACGGGCCCTAATGTACCCAACTAGTACAGTTTGAATACCATAATAATTTTTTTGTAAATTTTTATGCTCTCATCCAAAATATAAGACCTTGGTGTTAGCTGGATAGTAGAGTGCTCGCCTGGTGCTGATGATGTGCCAGGTTCGAGCCTAGGTTAGGTTAGGTTAAGGTGGCTGTCATGGATGTTAAAGTTAAAAGACTCACTTAGGCCAATTGAAGGCCCATTGTGATACCACATGAATCTAAATAGGCTTTCTTCGAAAGCTCATTGAAACCAATTAGAGTTCTTAACGAAACGTATAGAAGATTAATTATATTAATGTGTTCGAGGTCGTTTAAATCATTATAAAAGTATTCTCCTGAGTGAATCATACGTTTATGAGCCAGAGCAGGACAGGTGCAAAGGAGGTGAAGAACTGTTTCCTCCTCCTCCTCATCCATGCAGCTCCGGCAGAAATTATTAGAAAATACCCAGTCACACGGCGCGGCGTGTCTTCCTATTAGACAATGTTCAGTAATGACACCAATTAACGAGCTTATATGCAATCTGCTTAGAGATATCAGGCACCTAGATCTCTTAGATCTCTTTCGAGCCTAGTCGTAGGACTATTTCTGTTTTCTTTTATTTGTATTACAATGAGACTTAATTTTTATTAAAAGTTAAACTCTTGTTTGGTATGTAAGAAGAGACAATCTATTCGAGTTATAGCTAACTAGTTTTTTTTTTATTGTTGAATATAGCAATAAAATCAATTGTTTATTTGTTGAAGAAAAAATAAAATTCCTTATAGTACGGGAGGCAGCGCTTAATTTTTAAACTCATTTGCTCAAGGCTGAAATATATATAATGTTGTTTTCGACCCATCTTTGACAAAAGTGAGCGTCAGTCGCCTAGCTAGTGGTGGAATCAGAAATGGCAGTTCTTCAAAGTGGCAAAAAAAACCAAAGAAACAAGTCATTTGCTCAAGGCCCAAAATTTGTGTGACGGTTATTTGGATCAATACAAACACAAAAACGACCGTCAGCCGCTTGGACAGTGGCGGATTGACCGTCAGTCGGGCCCATGAACATGCCAAAAAAAAATTTTACAAAGTCATTTTCTCAAGTATGAAATCCATACAGTCGAATATTTATTCTATTTAAGTAATAAAAGTGACCGTCAGTCGCTCGTTTAGTGGTGGAAAGACTGTCAGTCGGCGTCATGAAAATTTTGCATTTTTAGTGAATCTGTACAAAAATATCATATTAAAATTATTTTGATTGCTGCGAGTGGCTTTAATTCACATTGAAATGAGTACTTGGGCCACTTCTTAAAATGAACTAACGCCATATTACTTTAGTTCTCATTCCAATGTGTATTTAGGCCATAATCGGATTATGGCGTTAATTCACATTTGAATGAGAATTAAAGCCATTATGGCGTTAGTTCATATGGCCTTCGTTCACGGCACCCATCTTACCACTTTATATCCGTGTGCCCGATTTTAAAAGAACTAAGATTCGTATACTTTAAAAAATCAATACTAAGTGAAGTAGAATCCATTAGTATATTAAATGGACAGAACTGGAAACTTCTTGCCCAATTTTGCATTGAAACTCTAAGGTATAGAAAAGATTTTTGTTTTTCAGAATAGGATCATATATTTTTTTTTTACCTAAAGTAATATATACCTCCAAAAAAAAAAAGTTATTAGGCATTTAAATATACATGTATAATTTATTGAAGATATTCATATATATATTAAAGATATTAAAGTACCTACATATTAGTAAAAATCATTACAGAATTACATAAATTTTTTATACTTTCAAATTTCAAATAAAATTGTAAATTGTTTTCTTTTTAATTATAAAAATATTAAAAATCAAATGAGTTGGCATCTGGCAGACGGTTTCTAACCACGGCTAAATTTTATTTATTATACGTATATTTTCTTGTTAATTTTATATTAAAATTCATAAAATAAACTAACTAACTTACTAGTTGTCAACAGTAGCTCTTAGTACATGTTAAGCTTCATGCTTTTTAAAACATTTTGTTCCATAAATAATAGAAAGAAAACTAATGTTCTGTTTTGAATCAAGAGTGGGATACCGGCCACTTTAGAAACTAAATTGCGGCTTGCTCTTGCATTTATCTCACAAACCATTGGAGAAGTGCATTGTGTGAAAAGAATATAAATAGGAAATAGTTCCTTTCCTTTTGTTATTAAAAATATGGCCGGTTAAAGAAAATAGGGCACTAAAACAAAAAAATCAGCTGTAGCTCCTAAACAGTAACGTTAATAGAAAAAAGTTACTTAATATTTTTTTTAGGAAATAAAATTTCCTATAACTTTGTTATCGGGCATTTTTCTCTAAAGTGAAAACTGACGGAGTTACAAGCAAAAATAAAAAAAAGCGTTAAAAACAAAATGGCGGCCAAGGTTATAAGGTATCGGGTTTGCAAAATGGTGGTTTTGCTTCTCGTTTGATAGCTTTTTAATTTTTGGATCCAAAACTTTCCTCATAACGTCTTCCCAGCGAAAAATTAAGTTTTTTGTACAGATTCACTAGGTTAGGTTAGGTTAGGTTTAGGGGCTGACAGTTGATGTCATTACCGTCACACTTAGATCAATACAGATCCATTGTGATACCCGCGAGTATTGCTACTCAAGCTAATATGAAAAACCTATGTGTTCAGTTAGTCAAGCCATTTAGAGGCCTTGACGAAGTTCAGGATGCTAGTACCTGGAGTACTAGAGAGTTCTTCTAAATCCTCAAAGAAAAAGTTGCCAAGCATTTTCTTCCTTTGATTGGAAAGTACCGGACAGTGACACAGAAAGTGCGAAGTATCTTCATGCACCTCCTCGTCTCCGCATCCTCTGCATAGATCATCTGAATTGATTCTCATCTTCTTCATATGATAACCTAACAGATTATGTCCAGTGATTATGCTTACAAGAGATCGAAGTGATCTCTTGTGTAGTTGCATAATTTTTTCCGTTCTTTGTTTGTTAAAACAAGGCCAGATCTTTCTTGTTGTACCGCAGGTGTCAAGAAGGTTCCACCTTTCATCGGCCTTGATAGTTATTCTTTTTGAGATTTCCTGTTTTAAATAACAGGTGGGATTCACTAAAAAGGCAAAATTTTCATGACGCCGACTGACAGTCTTTCTACCACTAAACGAGCGACTGACGGTCACTTTTATTACTTAAATAGAATAAATATTCGACTGTATGGATTTCATACTTGAGAAAATGACTTTGTAAAATTTTTTTTTGGCATATTGTTCATGGGCCCGACTGACGGTCAATCCACCACTGTCCAAGTGGCTGACGGTCGTTTTTGTGTTTGTATTGATCCAAATAACCGTCACACAAATTTTGGGCCTTGAGCAAATGACTTTTTTTTGGGATTTTTTTGCCACTTTGACGAGCTGCCATTTCTGATTCCACCACTGGCGCGGCGAATGACGCTCACTTTTGTCAAAGATGAGTCGAAAACAACAATATATATTAATTTCAGCCTTGAGCAAATTCCTAAAAAAAATTCACGCTGTCTCCCATACTATACTGAATATTTTCTCAAATTTCATTTTTTATTTGAAAGTACAATCGGTTAATAATGGAAAATAATTTCATTCAAATGGCTGCCTCGGCTGGCCATACAATAACCTACACGATCGGTAGAATTTCTGAGCACATTATCGATTGTGTGCAGCTGGCTTCACGAATATTGTCCTTTAAATCGTCAATTGTCTCTGGCTTGTCGGCGTAACACTTACGGCACCCCAAAAATATTAGTCCAACGGTGTCAAATCGCAGCTCCGAGGTGACCAAACGACATCAGATCTGCGGCTGATAATGCGATCTTAAAAACAGGGCTCCAAGACATCAAGTGTAGTTTTGGCTGTGTGGCATGTAGCGCCGGCCGTCCTGTTGAAACCAAATGTTGCCAATATCCTCCTCTTCAATTTTTGTGAACAAAAATTTCGTTCAACATGGCCCGGTAACGATCGCCATTGACTGTAACGGCCACTCCTTGCTTATTTTCGAAGAAAAATGGCGCAATTATGCCTCTGGACCAAAATCCGCACCAAACAGTGACTCGTTTTGGGTGTATCGGCTTTTCAATGTATGCGTGCGAGTTTTTTGTGCCCCAAATGCTTGTTTACATACCCGCCAAGATCAAAATGAGCTTCATCTGAAAAGATGATTTTTTTTGGCAAAATCGGCATCTTCTCTAAGTCGATCGCAGGCTCATATTTCCCAGCGTTGGTCAAGCGTATGCAAAATCAAATTCGTTCAGCGGAAGGATAAAACTAATTATCTGTCAAATCAGACATGAGCTTAGTGTTACCATTCACGAAATAAGCACTAGTTGAAAAAAAAAACGTTAGATGGCGGACCCTTTGACCGAATTCCAAATGATCGGTTATCAGAAAAGATCCTTAACAAAAAATTTTTGTTTTTCAAATTGTCTTTTTTTTTATATAATATACACCCACTCAAGGGATTTTTTATACCCTTATTATGCCAGAGACACAGTGAATGCATTAAGAAGAAGGGAAGGGGTGAGAAAGGAGGTGTCGGTGTACATTGGTCTTGAATTCCTGAACATTATAATGACTGGGAAAGACAGAGTGTGGAAGAGAGTTCCACATTCGCGTAGTACGGCTAAAGAATGATTCTCTATACTTGACAGTACGTCCGAAGTTGGGCTCGAGGGTATTCCTAGAAGCGCGAGTATTACCTATGCCTTGCACAGCTCGTCGAATGGAGCGGTCACCTTTTCACTTGTGAATGAAAAGGCCAAAGTCTCCGATATAATACAAACAATATAATTTAAATCCTTTAAAGTGGCAGGGCCCGAATTTCGGTTCTAATTTCGTTCATTTTTGTTTTCGACATGCGGGTGTGTCTTTTGAGCTTCTTTTGGTTAAGACTAAATAAGGTGATTCAAAATCGCACGTGCACATTCCAAAACATAAGTAAAATGTACGGCTTATAATTTTCATTATTTGGAAAGAATTTAATGAAACGATAAACTTTATAAGAAAAATCCCCAATTCTTAAAAAACAAAAAATTTTACTCATACGTCACAGTGAGCCCTGCATCGGTCTGTATAAAACTTGAAAAACTAGAAACCTGAAGGAAAATTTGGAAGTTAGCCACGTTTATTTCCGCTATGCAAGAGAATTTTATTTAGGATTCTTTTTCAACATTCAGCTTGCTATGACAGCTTTAGGGAAACCACTTTTATGAAATTTCCTTTTTATAATATCTAAGCAATGATTATATGTGCCTGCATGGTGACCATTTATGTATAACTACAAGCAGTAAATACTAGTCATTAAGAGCTTGGCAAAATTAAAACTTAAAACTGCATCCTCTTTTTTGGCTTATATAATCACTTGAAGTTTTTGAGTAGCCCAGGTTGACACGGTATGATTTCACTTTTCCTAATCGAAATAAGAACATATTTTAAACTTGATATTGAAAAAAGTGATATAAGAAAAATTTTCCGAAATCAGCGTTATTTCACAGCAGTACGTTCGGTTAGGTTGGAGTGGCTGTCTAGTTGTTATTGACTCACTTAGACCTCAAGGATCCGTTGTGATACCACTAAAGAAGTTACTCATGGGAGAGTAATGAACTTAAACAAACGATTTTGTACTTTTATTGAAATAAGAGAGACATTTTGTGTCAATCGTTGCCAGTTCACTGGTATTATCAAAGAAAGGATTACCGAGATAGTTATTCCTTCTATTGGAGAGTGCTGGACATGTACATAGAAGGTGTTGGACTGTTTCCTCTTCCTCCTCATCCATGCAGCTTCTACAGAAGTCATTTGTGTAGACCCCTAGCCTCAAAGCATGTCTACCTATGAGGCAGTGTCCTGTTATGACTCCAATTGTAGAGCTTATATTTTGTCTGCTCAGGGAGATCAAGCCTTTTGACCGTTTCAGATCTATGCTTGGCCATATTTGGTTGCTAGGCAGGTGGTACCCTGTGACCATCTAGCATTTGTTGATTCTAGAGCATATTGTTTGAGAAGATATTTGAATGTAGCAAGTGGTGTTCCTATGTTATGTTTTTGTCTAACATTAGGCAGAAATGTTCCGTTTTTGGCGAGTTTATCGGCTTTGCAATTTTCCGGGATGTCTCTGCGGCCCAGCACCAAAATGAGTTCTGTCATCTGATTCAGATATAAATGACTATCGTGGACTATTTGAGAGTTTGTGGAGACAGACGCGAGAGATTTGAGAGCGGCTTGGCTGTCCAAGAAGATTCGTATATCCTTGCAAGATATAACGTTTTCTTTGAGCCAGGATAGTGCTTCTTTAATCGCCATTACTTCTGCCTGGAATACACTACATTGATTGGGAAGTCTGTATGATAGACTGAGATTCAATTGTTAGGATAGATACCACTTCCAACGCCATAATCGACCTTTGATTCGTCTGTATAGAAGTGTACCGCACTGTCTTCTAGGTGTCTCTCTTCTTCCCAAGAAGATCTTGAAGGGATGGAAACTTGGAAGTTATTATCGAATACCATTTTTGGGGTGGTATAGTCTAAGCGATCTGGGATAGATCTGAAACTGTCTAAGATAGTAGTATGACCAGTGTTGTTACTGATCCATTGAGAAGTGGCTTTAAGCCTCACGCATGAGTTGGCTTCCACCATTTTGGAGAAGATGTCAAGAGGTGTTAGGTTTAAAAGAAATCTGAAATTGTCTAAGATAGTAGTATGACCAGTGTTGTCACTGATCGATTGAGAAGTGGCTTTAAGCCTCACGCATGAGTTGGCTGCCACCATTTTGGAGAAGATGTCAAGAGGTGTTAGGTTTAAAAGCACTTCCAGGGCTGCGGTTGGTGTTGAGCGAAGTGCTCCTGTGATGCACATACCAGCTGAACGCTGGACTTTGATGAGCTTATTTAGATTTACCATCTTGTCCAGTGCGGTCCACCATACGACAACTCCATAAATGAGTATTGGTCTGATTACCGAAGTATATAGCCAGTGGGTTATTTTTGGGTAGAAACCCCATTTTGAGCCTATGGCATTTTTACAAGTAAAAAGCGCTACGGTAGCCTTTTTTACTCTTTCATCAATATTTGCCTTCCAATTCAGTTTTTTGTCTAAAATGAGGCCTAAATATTTGGCTTGGTCGGAAAAGCTTAATGGTATTCCTTTAATCTTGGGTGGGTTAATCTGAGGAATTTTGTACCTTCTCGTAAAGAGTACTAATTCTTGACGTTCAAGCCCCATTGCTTAGCCCACTTTGTTAGCATATTTAAGGCATTTTTTAAGAGTTCTGAGAGAACTTGGGGATGTTTCCCAGATACAGATATTGTAACGTCGTCAGCATAGGCAATCACCTTGAAACCCTCTGATTTCATTGATGTTAGTATTTCATTTACTACCATGTTCCATAAGAGAGGCAAAAGGACCCCACCTTGGGAAGTACCTCGATTCACCGATCTGGTGGTAGTAAAGCTTCTCATGCTGGAAGTTATTGTCCTGCTTTTGAGCATGAGACGTATAAGATCTATGAGTGATTTCTCTAATTTCAGCTTGTCCATTGCTGTTGGAATCGCCTGGTAGCTGACGTTGCTGAAATCTCCTTCAATATCTAGGAAAGCTACTAGGTTGTATTCTTTGTACAGTTTTTTTTACTTCAAATTCACCCTTTAACAAATCAAATTCACCCTTTTACAAATCAAATTCGCCCTTTTACAAGTCAAATTCACCCTTTTACAAATCAAATTCACCCTTTTACAAATCAAATTCACCCTTTTACAAATCAAATTCACCTTTATACAAATCAAATTCACCCTTGAAAATCAAATTCACCCTGTACTTATAATGAAGATAGTATGTATTTGTAAAAATAAATCGGCTAATAAGTTTCTTGCATGAAGCTTAATTTTCGAGAAAACTTCTTCTATTGGATTTAGCATTGAGGAGTACGGTGATAAAAAATGAAGCGTATGAGTTGTTTGATCAACAAGGTTTTGAACTTCTTCCGTTTTGTGAATACTTGCATTATCAAGTATTAACCACACATGGCTTAAATGTTGTCTCTGTAGCTCTTCAAATAATCCACACACAAAATTACAAAATACATAGGTATTCACCGCAGAGTGTTCGACTATTTTGTGGTGGACTTTTCCTCTAATATTGATAGCCATAATCAATGACACATTACGGCCTCGTACAGTTGGCACTGTGACTCGACTATCTTCATTACAATAAGTACTGGGTGAATTTGATTTGTAAAAGGGTGAATTTGATTTGTAAAAGGGTGAATTTGACTTGTAAAAGGGTGAATTTGATTTTTACAATGGTAAATTTGATTTGTAAAAGGGTGAATTTGATTTGTAAAAGGGTGAATTTGAAGTAAAAAAACTGTATTTGAGGGAATATTCAATACTTCGTACCAGCGAATGAAGTGCTGTTTCTACTGATTTTCCCTTAGAGTACGCATGATGAGCTGTGGAAATGAGACATGGTTTTAAGTTTTGTCTGATGTGAATTTCAATCAATCTTTCCAAAGTTTTAAGAAGAAAGGATGATAGGCTGATTGGTCGTAGATCTTTAGGGTTAACGTGAGAGGGTTTCCCTGCTTTAGGAATGAAGACTACTTTTGCCATTCTCCAGGCTTTAGGAATATATCTCAACCTTACGCAGCATGTCAGAATGATTTCCAATGGTGGAATGATCATGTCTGAGCATTTTTGTAGTTCGGCCGGAATGATTCCGTCTGGTCCTGGAGATTTATATGGATCAAAGCTATCTTCAGCCCATTGCAGTTTTTCCCGCGGTATTAGATCAACTAAATCGCTTGTAGAAGCTTGAGACTCTGATGTCAAGTCGTTAAGTATGTTAGAGCTACCTGGAAAGTGGGTGTCTAATAACAGATTAAGAGATTCTTTTTCACAGCAGTAGCAATGTTTTATTTCTTTACAAAGTGAGATTCCATAATAAACAAAACAATCTTGAATATGCCTTGCAGTCTCTTCATCTATAATGGTTTGGGGAAATATAACTCTTTTCTTTCTGATTCCTTTGTTATCCTTGAAGGCAATTATTATATTTCTGTAAGTACTTGCATTCATTTGATTGTCTTTTGTTTTCTTTCTTTTCTTGCAGTGTACTGTGTCAAGGGTGCTGCCAACGTTGTCAAAACTAAACAACAACATTCCTAACAATACCTAATACATGCAACTCTTAAAAGTAATCTCTCCTGCCACCACAGCACCCGAAACATCTGCAAAAACAATGACAGCATCAAGTCTCTACGCACGATTTCCATCTCCATGCAAATAAAGTTACATAGAAAAAAAAAGTAAAAAGCACATGCAAGCCAGCGGGAATGACAACATTATAGTATTATATTCATAAACGTGTTGAGACAAAAGCTTAAATACACATCCTGGAAAAGAAACTAAGCTATGCAGAGAGGCAATGCATACGGCAATGATGAAATCCGATAAAGCGGTATGCACAAACGACACCATGGACGAGGACTTGGGCAAAGCCCTAACATACGAAGCAATCTTCACCACGCTTATCGAAAACAAAGTGTTAGCAATGAAACGTGACTGCGAAGAACGAAAGCGTGCCAAACGACAGAAGCGCAAATCATTTGGGCGCATCCTTTTTAGCAAGAAGTTATTCGGTAGCAGTGGTGCAACAAGTGGCAGGAAAACGCCATCAACTGAGGAACTTGACGTTGAAAAGGGTGTGTTGGCAGATGATTTTGAAATCAATGTTGCTTCGAAACTTTCTGACTGTCACATCCACGATGAGGCGTCATATTTAAGAACGAGTGCTAAAATTCATCACCATCAGGAAGTCGATCCATCGTTGGAGGTAACTGTGAGGAGAGGGAAAAACTCTGCAGTTAAGGTGCAGCCCCAAAATCCCTCTGCAGATGACAGTTTATCAAGTAATGCATACAATGACAGTTTGAGTCTTTCGGAGAAGAATGGTGTAAGGAATCTAGTTGTAGAAGTACTCACACACCATCATGACACACGACTTGCCTGCGAAGACGATGCGGTGTCGATAGTGGACCAAGCTATAGCAACCTCACTCAACGACACCACAACGGTGGACCAAAGCTTAGATGTCATTTCGATAGGTAGTAATAGCAATGCTGTGGACGAACACAATACTTCCACCATGGCCGACGATAGCCTCACTTCGATTCGAGACAGCATTGAGAGTCTGTCGTTCCCTAGTTCACGTTGTACGGTAAGCGTGAGTGGTTTCGCGACAAGTGGTGGTGTTTGCCCTGAGATCACAGTGAATCCAAGTTGTTTAGACAGTGCTTCCTTTATTTTTGACAAAAGACGAGCGAAGCGACTGCGAATTTTAGAAGCTAAGTCAATTAGTGCTCAGTGCAGTCCTATTCTGCCGAGGCATGTCAAGCCAACAATATCAACGAGAATTCCCAAGTTTTCCTCTACCCATACGCAAACCCAAAATAGAGGAGTGCTGCACCAAGTATCATTTTCGAACGAAACAGAAGGGGACCGAACCGAGCACGAAAAACTACTGATTTCCCGTCAGAATACTTCGGAGGATAGTGCCAATTTAACATTGAGTACACTTCTCAACGAGGCCGATGAAACCGTTATAGCCAGCTCATTCAACGACCATACCGGTAGAAGAGCAAAAAGCACCAGTCTCTTAGTTATTTCGAGCAAAGATAATTTAAATAAGCAATCATTTAGTAGTCGTTTAGATAGTAACAATCGTAATACAGTTAATCAAATAATAATACCAGGCGAAGAGCCCTTTCTAGCTTATACAACAACTTCGAATTATTTTCCTGTGATTACAACGACAACAACCGCTGCTATTTCTCCTGCGACTTCCGCAGTTCATGCAGCAAGTACAACAGCTGGTAGCAATACTGTCGACTTTGCATCAAACAGCGATGGAGCCGTTATAGAGGGTGCAATCAATGGAAATGAAGGACACGTTATGTATGACAAATCAGACGCGGATAACTTTGTTCCAATAACGTCATCAGCCATTGTTCCGGGTGCAATACTGCCGAGTGACACTGCTAAGTTGCATCGAATGACTTCAACATCAACTGGGTCTAGTGTTGCGCTGACTGGTTGCTGTGCAACCAAATCTCGAGACAAGGAAAAGCGTTACAAACCGAGTTGGCCATCGGGGCAGAGCGGCAGCGACGATGAATACAGGAAGCGGAAGAGAAAATATAGTAGGTTTAATTTTCTTCCTCGTTTAATTAATTGTCGAATTAAATAGCTATTATAAAATTATGTTAATACATGAAGATAGATCGAGGACTTTTTCTTGGACGTCATCACTAGACATATACCACTTATGTATTTTCCCCAGTTTCCTCTCCACTGTCCCTTTACAACTAAATATTCCTTCATTTTATTCTCACATCCGTTTTTAAAATATACCTAAATATCGAGCTTATAAAGAATCCTTCGGTATTTTTATTTTCATTTAAACTTTATAAATTTGTGCAGGCAATAGCAAATGTTTGCAGAAGAAAATAAATAACATGTTTCAAAAAAAAGAAAATTCATTCTGAACTTTACTTTTTATCCCCTTGTAGAACGCCACCATAGATGCTCAGATCCGGTATTGGTTTACCCCTCCCCAAGCGGCCTACAGCATTGCATCTTAAGTATGCCACCAAATCAGCCCATGTAAGTACATTTTGACCCATATTGAACTAACTGCCCGCCTTTGGTTTCAAAGTCATGTAACGAGGCATTGTTCCCAGTACGAGAGGCTGTTTCCTTTACATTGTATTGTTTCCTTTGCTGCATTTGGCTAATATGATTCTATTTTATATGTGTTGCCGTATACACAGTCAATTCCATTACAATGAGGACTTTGTTTACGACATGACGCTTCAAGTGGAATCGGACAAGAACGATGACCTTCAGGAGATAGTTCCAAGCAGTCGCAATCGCAAACATCGGTAAGTTGTTAAACATGAATTAACCTGTTCTATCAAACTGCACCTCCATAATTATCAATAAGATTTAAGCCTTAAGCTAAAATTGAGTTTGATGGTTTGATCCATGTAGGCATTGGACTTAAATTCCATACAAAATATATATATCATCTGGTTCGTTATCTGTAGACATTGATCCATGTGAGCAAGAACATTTAGTATACTAACTGTTAATAATAAACATTTTCATAAATAAATGTACCTTTTTAAAATACTCCATTTTAAAAAATTGAAAATACAGGATAGTTTTCAAAAAAACAGTGTGCACGACTGGGTCGCACGCACTTGCTACTGTATTCCAAAACTTAACTCACAAAAAACATAAACAAATTATTATTATTATTATTATTATTATTATTATTATTATTATTATCTATTTATTAAACTATACATAAATGTACAGAACAATACTTAAAGCTAGTAGCTACCTCGGCTCCTAGCCGTAATTAAATTAAAACTTGTAGGTAATTATAATTCATAAAAAAATTCAAATTGAAATATCTACTTCAAAAACACATTTTATCTGAACAAAATTGATTAAAAAAAAAAACAATCATTGGAGCCATTTTTTTAAAATAATTTTTTTATAAATAAAAGTTTTCAAAAATGTCTTAAAATTAATCTGGGTAGATATGCAGTATTTAAGAACATGTAAATATATTTTATTTGAATTTCAATGTTTGACGTTGATTGGTTTTGGAAAATAGGAGCAGTACAAAAATAATATTATTACATTAAAAACACTAGTGTTCCGGAAAAAAATTACGTGGATGCTTTTAAAAAAA
Organism: Sphaerophoria taeniata; assembly: GCA_943590905.1. Lineage (NCBI taxonomy): Eukaryota > Metazoa > Arthropoda > Insecta > Diptera > Syrphidae > Sphaerophoria > Sphaerophoria taeniata. The sequence goes on from OX016540.1 coordinate 63,171,053, forward strand.
ATCGTAGTAGCCGTTTTTGAGAAAATTGAAACTGTTGGTTTTTGGCGAAAAAAATTGTATGGTGGCTGCCCTAAATTTTGATCTTAAAAATAAAATAAGAAAAAAACCCATCCAGATTCGCTCAAACCACTAGTTTCCAAAGTTGAAGTTATTCGTAAAAGTGGTGGAGGCTGTAGGTGCGCTTACAGAGAGACAAACGGATGTAATATCCGGACCCACTTTTTTTTACTTCTCTGTCATCACTATGTTATATTTGACCGAAATCTCAATCTTTTTTTACGAATACAATAATTGCCATAATTATATTCTATATGTCACGAATAAGAAATAATCTTAAAATGTAAGAGTTAAATTAAAAACTTTACTCTTCCAACACTGTTCAGCAAGTGATCTTTATTTTCTGTATCGAGCTTAAGACTAAATATTTGAGTTAACGCATTGTATGTACAATGTACTAACACAATCGAATGCCCCCCCCTTTTTTCGAAATTCCAATTTTTGGAAGTTGTTCCAGGTTGTTCCCGGTTTGTTCCGGACTGTTCCAATTTTTTGTTCTGAAAAATATTAAAAAATGAGGGTTGTAGACCCCAAAAACCGTTTTTGACCTAGCCCCCCTTTTTTCGAAATTTGAAATTTTGAAAATTGTTCCAGTACCCATGTTCTGTAACTTCTCACATCGAGAAAATCATACCGAAAACAGTGTAAACGGAGCGTAACTAGTTTTTTTTGTATGAAAATTGACGCAATTTGTTTCGATTTCCTATGTTTCTCGACTCCGAAAGTTTTCGACCGAGTTACAGAACATGGACCCAGGTTGTAAAAGTTGTTCCTAACATTGTTCCAAATTTTTGGACCTCTAAATTCAATACCTATATCGTAAGTTATAGCCAAATTTTGAAAAAAAGCCAGCCCCCCCCCCTTTTTTCGAATTTTCAAGTGTTCCAACCATTGTTCAATGAATTGAAATCACACCACTTTTGGATTTCGAGTTATGAATTTTCAAAAAAAAAATTCAAAAACTCAAATAACTTTTTTTTTTTTAATTTTCATTTCAGTTTTGATTCTTGCAATCGATAATATCATTTAATGCGCAATTTTGGACAAAATTTGGAGGGTTACGAAAAAGTACTCCAGTAAGAAAACAGTTTTTGAATATGACAGTGTAATTTTTCGAAATTTCAAAATTTTCTAGAATTTCGTGGGTCCAAAAAATTTGAAGTTGTTCCTGGTCCGCCAAATAACTTTTTGAATATTTTCTCAAATTTCTTTTCTATTTGAAAGTACAATCCTTCCGGTTAATAATGAAAAATAATTTAATTCAAATGGCTGCCTCGGCTGGCCATGCAGTAGCCTACACGATCGGTCCAATTTTTAGCACATTATCGATTGTGTGCAGCTGTATTTCACCAATGGCTTCACGAATATTGTCCTTTAAAGCGTCAATTGTCTCTGGCTTGTGGGCAGGGCCCGATCTAGCTTTTCTGCCGCTCTAGGCAAAAGTATTATTTGCCGCCCTTTAAAATCACACCTTAAAAGGCATGAAAAGTTATTTCTACTGTACCTATATATGTATGTATTTTTTGTACATATTCAGATAATGTAAATCTTCTGGATATCTATAAACATAAACATCTATAAACTATGTTTGCTCAAAATGACTCCGATACTTGTTTTGTGAACTTATGTGTGTTTGCTTCCATACATCGACTTATCATTGAAATGATAATCATAAAAACAAAAAAAATAACAGATAGTTTTTTATTTAATTTTAATTTTAGCAAAAAAAGGAATAATAATTCATTTCTGAAAACAAAACAATTTCAATTGAAAAATTATTTTTAAGGTAACAAAACTTAAAAGTAATACAAACATTTTTCACATAACCTCAAAATCGCAATAATTAAAAAAACAACAAATAATAATTGTATCTTTTATTATAAACAAATTCAGGTAAAATATTTAAGTAAATAATTAAACAGATAAAGTTTTTACTAAAATTATTTTCTATGCACTTTTTGCTCTGCAAAATTTTTACTTGCGACATATTATAGAATAAATGGCAAGTATTGAATTCCTAAAAAAAAGTTGAGATTTTGATGAGATATAACATTACGATGATAGAGAAATCGAAAGAAGTGGGTCCGGTGATTCCGTCCGTCTGTGTGTGAGTTTACAGGCACCTACAGCCCTAACCACTGGTCCGTTTCACTTCAAACTTTAAAATTAGAGGTTTGAGCAAAAACTCGTATCTCACTTGATTTTTTTTTTTAAGATCAAAACGATTTTTTTGGCTAAAAACCAAAACTTTCAATTTTCTCCAAAACGGCTCCTACGATTTTATTTAAACTTCCTCAAATTTTATTTTTTTAAACATTCATATGAAAACAATTGTTTTTTTTTGAAAGTAGGTATATATTGCTCAAATAATATTTTGTATTCAAAATTTTTCTTTTTTTTCAAAATTCTGTATCTCAAAAACGGATCAATACTAAAAATCGAAATTTACTTATAAATTGTATATTTACATATTCTTGAATACTGCATAGCTACCCAAATTAATTTTAAGACATTTTCGAAAAATTTTATATATAAAAAATTAATTAAAAAAAAAACTGCTCCTACGTAAATCGTAGAAAAATCAACAATTTCTTAAGAAATCATATAGATTTTTGAGGTACATATTTCAATTTAAATTTTTATTTATGAATTTTATTTTTTTATTCATTTTTTATTTTTTTTTTATTTTATGAGTTATAATTTGGAATACAGGAGCAAGTTCGTACGACCGAGTCGTGCTTATTTTTTATTATTTGAAAACAATAAAAATTTAATAAAAATGTATTTTTTTTTAGAAACAAAAATAAAGAGCCCCAAATTGTTTTATTCTTACTCAAAAATCACATTTATCAAAAGTAACAAAATCAAATTATAATTTCATCTTAGCTTCTTGTCGACTTATAGGTAGGAACTGCCGATGTTTCCCAAAAAATAAAACTTCGCAGACGTGTAAGCTTTAAGGTTAGTTTAGTTCAAACTTCAAATAGTCCTAGTCTCCTCTTTCTTATTGACGCAAACGCTCCCATTTTAAATGATGTGAGCGAATCATGAGGCACGACGCACGAGCACGAACACAAAAATATTCTTAAGATCTCAATTCTCAAGTAAGAAATGTGCAGTTGTTGTTTGTAGGAAAAGAGAGAAAAACACTCTCAGTCGGGGCTCGGCTCGGGACGGGACTTCATTTATGTAGTAACATTGTAGTATAAAAAAAAAGTCATTAATTTTTTTCAACCATCGATTTTGCCGCCCCTAATTTTTGCCGCCCTAGGCAATTGCCCCGTTTGCCCCACCCTAGATCGGGGCCTGCTTGTAGGCGTAACACTTATCAGAACAAAAACATAAAATGTAAAAAAGAGCCAAGTTCTTTTATGTGCGAACAACACTGTGTAAAAAGTTAGCCACCAAAAGTAATGAGATTTAAAAGAATGCCAAGTTCTTACATGTAAAAGTGTTATATTGAATATTTTAAATCATAGAAGATAAAACAACAATATTAAAAGAAAATAGAAAATAGTTTGGATGAAAATTTACAAGTTCACTGTTCAAGTTTTAAAATGTTATCAATCACGCTTTAAACGAAAACTTGCCAGGTGAACATGTAAATTTTCATACAAACTATTTTCTATTTTCTTTTAATATTGTTGTTTTATCTTCTATGATTTAAAATATTCAATATAACACTTTTACATGTAAGAACTTGGCATTCTTTTAGATCTCATTACTTTTGGTGGCTAACTTTTTACACAGTGTTGTTCGCACATAAAAGAACTTGGCTCTTTTTACATTTTATGTTTTTGTTCTGATTTCACATCTTTTTGCAAAGTTTTTTTTTTTTATGGAAGCATAAACCTCGAAATAAATTTATAAGCTAGCCATTTGCAAACTTAAACAATATAATTGCTCTGCCAATTTATAAATAAATAATAGATAGGTTAGGTTAGAGTGGCTGTCTAGATGTCACATTTAGACATCAAGGGTCCATTGTGAAACCACTAAGGAAAGTTACTCATGGAGTTTTATGAAGTTTAACAAACCAGAATTCTAAATTTCAACATTGTATGAACATTTTAAGAAAGTGGGTGGCAGCCACGCCCTTTTAATGAAACTGCTATTTTGTACTTATATTTCCTCTTATACTCAACCGAAACCCTATCAGAATTTCGAATTTAAACGTTTTCGACCATTTTAACAAAGTGGGCGGATACCACGCCCCTAAATGGAAACTGAATTTTTTTCTCATTGTTTTATATTATTCAACCAAAACCTTACTAGAATTCCAAATTTCAACATCATACGACCAATTTAAGATAGTAGGCGGAAACCACGCCCCTTAATGAAACCAAAATATTTTATTTATATTTTTCCTTATATTCAACCAAAACCCTATTAGAATTCCGAATTTCAAGATCCTACGACCAGTTTTAGAAAGTGGGCGGATACCACGCCCCCTGAATGAGCAAATTGAAATTTTCAATTTTTTCCTTTCTATACACCCGGAAACCTACCATTGTACCAAATTTCAAGATTCTGCTATTGTCAGAAGTGCTTCATAATTTTGATGATCAGTGAGTCAGTGAGTCAGTGAGTCAGTGAGTCAGTGAGTCAGTCAGTGAGTCAATTACGGTTTTTGAAATTTTTATTGTTCAATATCTCAGGAAGTGGTGGTTCTACAAAATTATGTTTTTCACAGGACCTTTGTGCTCATGAAGTTAATACGTAATTCAAATTTAAAGCTTCTAACTCTATGGGTTCAAAAGTTATGGGGGGGGGTTACAAATGTGCTTGAGTTCGATCCTGTAAAAAGGGAGTAGTGCTAGAACTTGTCTGGGCACTGCCGTGCCCTTTGATCTTATACGGTACCCCACAAATAATAGTCCAACGGTGTGCGAATATCCTCCTCTACAATTTTTGTGAACAAAACTTCGTTCAATGTATGCGTGCGGGTTTTCTGTGCCCCAAATGCGACAATTTTGCTTGTTTACATAGCCTCCAAGATCTCCGCATCTTCTCTAAGTCGATCGCAGGTCCACTAAGCGAAGCGAAAACGCATTGGATGGTCAGTTGGCTTCAACTCCTGAACCAATTGGACTTTGTATGTCGTCATACCAAGGTCTTTATGCAAAATTCGTCTCAATGATGTCTCCGAATGTTTAATTGTTGAGAACGACGGTGAAATGGTGTTGATGGCGCTTCAAGCACACTTTCTGCTACAGCAGCAATATTCTCTGGTGAACGCACTGTTTTTGGCTTTTCGCGCGTTGGTTTATCGATGAGGATGCCAGTTTCTTTCACTTTTTTCACATGGTAACGAACATACAAAGCTGACTGTGCTTCTCTTCTTCCAAAAAAAGATCGCAATTTTCGCATACATTCTGCAACATTACCATGATTTTCAAAGCAATGTCGCAGTATTTCCCAGCGTTGTTCAAGCGTACACAGCCATATTCGTTTAGTGGAAGGATAAAACTAATTATCTGTCAAATCAGACATGAGCTAAATGTTACAATTCACGAAATAAGAACTAGTTGAAAAAAAAACGTTAGATGACGGCATCTTTTATTGAAAAAAAAATGAATCTAAATTTTATTATTTTAGAGACTAACAGCCCGATTCTCCCCATCATCACTGATACCTCACAAGTCATAAGAAGAGGTGAAATTGATTTTGTGACTTTTTCGTATTCTTCCCCAAAGTCACAACTTGTGAGAGTCACAAAAACAATCGAAATTGTGATCTCCTTCAGAGCAGGTCATAACTAGAAAATTATTTGAGATTTGACATTTTGATTTATGAGTATGAAAGAATATAAAAAAAAGGAAGGAAAGAGAAAAGACATACGCTCTTTTTCTTTTTTCTTTATTTTTTTTCTTTGTTCACAACTGGTAACGATCATTGCTCATCGCCTTTGAAATTACACTACATTAATAAAAGCTACCTCCATATACAATCTCTTTTTGCGTTGCCAATATTGACGAAATCGCATCATATGTTGCGTTGAAACACATATTGCAGTTACAAAGAATCCATTCTGGCAACGCATTTCCATATTCACACTGGCTGTGGTGAGTTGAGTTTCGTTGTGACTTTTCCTGTGAGGATTATGGGAGAATCCGACAAATGTTATCGAATCACAACAATCCTCACAAGAAATAGTCACAAGGGCTTATGACTTGTGATTCCTCACAAGGGGGAGAATCAGGCTGTAAACCAACGAAAAACCATTTAAACACATTTTAATACCTTCCCTTTCGAAAAATCAAAAAACTAAAAATTGGTTATAATTGGTACTAAACTTTAAAATAATATTCACTAATACTGCTTTTTTTCAAAATAATTCCGAAAGTTAGATTTCACAAAAAATGCTCCCAGCCCTCCAAAAGTCTAGTTTCAAAAATCCAAAAACGTCATTCTGAGAAGTCTTAACCACTTAAAATTATTCCAAATTTTCAATCAAAAATATTCAAAACAAAGGATTTTAGGCCCAAAAGTATTTTTTACGATATTAGCAAAAAAACTATTTTTACGATATAAGTTGATGATAAAATTATTTTAATAAATGAAACGTATATCAACAAGTCAATACGACAGTATTCTTATTTATGAATTCTTTCGTGAAATGAGTGAAAAGGTAGGTACCTGATGTTTCATGGAGAATGTAGATTTCTTCGAAGCTACTTTATATTATTTCCTTTGAACAAAAATGTTCTATCTGCACTCATTCCAAAAAATTCTTTACTTATGTCCAAATATATCAAAATGAGGAAAATTAAAGTTATTTAGACCATATCAACTGCTCACCCTGAACCGAGAACACAAATTATTCCATGATTGATTGTTTTCTGTTTATCTAACTTGACATTAAATATTTTTGCTTGTGGGCTCATTCGTTCATTTGTCAATCCATCCATGTGAATTCTACCACAAAGATTCATATTTATTTATGAACCAGACATGGAATTGACTCGTCAGTTGTCAACTATTCCATTTAAGTCATAGGCATTTCTGTCCTAAATTTATTTCGAATGCAAATTTATTTTTGGCTAAATAAATCACTATTTTCAGACATCATAAACACAAAAAGCGACATCGGCATAAAAAACCAAAAATTCTTGTTCATGACTTGGATACACAAACGGTTAAGGTAAATCGATATGATGAGATTTTCGGAATTTTAAATTAAAAATGGTTTCTTTTTTGTTGAAGGTGATTGATCCAGATGATCTTCCGCAGAGAGCTCGATGGACAATCATAGCCACAGCATTCCTCCTACTTATCATGTGCCTAATGCTAGTTGGTATAACACTACGAATGGCACCTATCATCGATGACATGGGTAAGTTTTTTTTTTAATTTGTTTAATTATTAAATATGAGTAGGTTTTGTGATGGATTTACGCCTAGGTCCGTGAGGCACAGGCCTAGGGCGGCGTAATTTGAAGGCCGGCAAAATTTTTGAAATGCTAAAATTTTAGAGACGAACAAAAGTAAAGGCAAACCATTTCAAAAATTGGTTTAGATTAGACTTTATAAAACAATTTCTATTGAATATTTGTTCCTTGTGCCGCCCATTCTTTAAATTTAGTAGAGTCATGTGCAGTTGAATCGGTAACAGAAACAGTTGACTTATTTTCTACTTTACAAGAACTATACAATTTCTTTACTATATCTATACACTTCGTTGGGAAATCTTGGTGCAGCTACCAAATTTAAGAGTAAAAGTCTTTCTCAATCTTGTTGGTCTACTCGACATGATGCATGTCACGCATTAGAAAAAGAGTGATCTGCTATAATTGATGCACTGGAATTTATTGCCGAAAGCAGATGGGAAACTGACTATGCGAATTGAAAAGACACGGGATTGCAGTAAAATTAAAACATTTAGAAACAGCAATACTAGTCATTGTCTGGAATGTAATTTTAGGTCGTTTTAATGCTGCTAGTGAGAACTTACAAGAATCTCAAGCTGATTTATCCTCCGTTGTGCATATCTATTGTTCTCTGGCTTTATTTCTTCAAGATATGTGATAGATAGATAGATAGTTATATTTTATTTCGCTTAAATATTTTATAATAAGCATGTTTTACATTTAGAGATTTGAAAAACATTACATTTTTCTTTCTACTGTTATATTATTTTTCAATGATTAAGAATGTAATTAATAAGAAATTATGTCTTGAAGGAAAACACGATTGGAAAAACCTTCATGTGAATAATTCAAGATATGTGAGACAGACAATTTTCTGAATATGAAGAAAAAGCTAAAAGCTAAAAGCTAAAGCACTGTCTGGAGTTCACAAAATTCAATTTTTTTCGACGATTTATCTGAAATAGATACAAGCGAGTTGATAAATCTTGCCAATAAACTAGTCATTATCAACTCAAAGATTCCTTAGCAAAATTAGAAGATGTACGCTATGCACAAAGAATGTGCCTTGTATTGCATTCACGGAGCCTTTGAGCATCTCCGAATTTCTTTGGTTCAGGAGAAAGATCTTTTTCCACTCTAAAAAGAGTAAAAACATATTTGCGTACAAGCATATGATATGATAGACTTAATGCTCTTGCATTACTGTCTATTGAAGCTCAACAAGACCAAGAAATTATCTACAATATAATCGACGTTTTTGCGCTGACCAAAGCCAGAAAAAATTAATTTTCGAATTGATTAATATTAAAAACAAAAAAATATTTAATATTTCTTTATCTAAGGCTTATAACTTATTTATCTTTCATGTTCAATAATTATATTTAAAAATTATACTTCATAAAATAAAGTTATTTTGAAATAAAAATATTGGATCAAAATTAATGAAATCCATTTATCAACAAGGGCGACGGATCGAAGGGGGCCTAGGGCGGCAGTAAGCTTAAATCCGTCGCTCGTATGTAGCATTATGCAAAGGGATAGTGGTAGACGTCAAACTACTAGCAACAATCAGATAAATAATAGTAAATACATAGGTACATACAATCATACATACTTTAAAAAAAAAATAACAGACTGAGTTCTGTCATGAACCTCATGAACAGGCTTAAAATAAATTGTCGGCTTAATTCCTTGAAAAAATTCTGAGGACTAGTCTGATATAAAGTGTCCGTAGAAGGTTGAAATATAATCTGACCTACATTCCGAGAAGAAACAAAAGCACCAGAAGTAATATCCCGCCAGCGATGTGTATATGTATTAAGTTCTTAGCTTGCATAGTAAGTGCAGCAATACTACACTGTTTTCAAAGCAAAAAGTCAGGCATTAAATATGCCTTGGTTACTTTTTGTTTACTTACTATGTTTTTTCTTTCTTATGAAAAGCAGCAGCAGAGCTTTGCCTTATGTTTATATAATAAATAAAAGTTGTGCTCAACCCCGAAACAATTATCGAGCTTTCTGAAATTTAAAAAAAAACATTTCGAACAAGCTTTTTCGTACCCTGAAGATATGCAGGGATTTTTTAAAACAAATCAATTTTCTTAAAAGCTTCAGTCAATTTTCCTGCGCAAAATCAACGAAACTCCGAGCTTTTGTGAGAGAAAAAGTTCTTTTCTTATAATGGTAAGGGTAACTAACTAAAAGCTTAGCTGATTTACTAGCGGGCCATGAGCTAAATTTCCGTATACGTTTCATCAACAAGTGAAAAAAAACTTGTGTAAATTCAAATAAAAAAGAAGATTTGGACAATAAATTTAAGGAGCTTGTACTTTTTATTCGTTTTGATTGTTGCTCGGCAAAGCTTTTTGTTTTTATTTCCTTATCCTACTATCCCTTGCGTTTCTTTCCATTTCCTTCGTTTGATCTGTGTATCTCTCTCCTGCTTACAATTCATTTTCCCCAGAGAAACCGGGAAAACGGAACCAAAGTCAATTTCCATTCTAACATTCTCAACCGGAAGTTAATACGGTAAACGGAAGCAGGTAGTGGCTGAGTTAACGTTTTGATATTCTACACTAGATATAGCAATAACATACATACATGTTTGCCTTACTTGTTTAAATTCCTGTGGGCGGTACAGGACACGATGCTATAAGATTGTTTAGAATATTTAGTGAAACAAATTTCACTTTCTTTGTTGAGATAAGAAGACACAAACACAAAGTGAACACACCCAGGGGAACGTTTTGTTTTGGTTTCTTAGCCTGGTATTTTTAACAAGGAGTGCCAGAAAAAAATTAAAGTTTAAAATACATTCTGTAGATTAAAGTAAGCATATTTCTATCTCTAATATATAAAATTCTTCTGTCACAGTTTTAGTGGTCATACTCCTCTGAAACGGCTTGACCGATGTTGATGAAATTTTATATGTAAAATTTTACTGAATGGTATGAGTATACGTTCATAACTAATTCTTATACTGCTAATTGTTAAGGATGGCTCACCCACACTTTTTGTTTTTGCATTGCTTGGGCCGTTTTTTTTTAATTAATTTTTTATGGTCCAGTCCTTAATTTTCAACTTCCTACCACTTACCCCTGCATGAAAATTTCGTCGATTATTATTATTGTTTGTACATTGATCGCAGTAGTGATAGTGACATTAAAGCTTATTAATTTCGAAAGGTAGGATAAATAATAAAAGATAAATAAACATGTTCATACTATACTGTTTGTCTTGCCTTTATTCACATACTTGCCAATATGTTTGATGCTCTTCACTGAACTGCAAAACTATAGTTACATTGTTGAGTATGTTTGTGATTGTTTTATTGATTACGTTGAAAATAGGCTCTTTTGGTCTTTTTGGCTTTTGAATGCAAATAAAAAACTATTTCATTCTTTCTCCCAACGTTTCGTAAGAATTCCTTACTTCTTCAGGGGATATTATCTTTATTCAATCTGTAGGTACATTAATATGAGCTTGGAATGTTTTGCTAAGCAGAGGTGAATAAGGCACTACCCAACGATTATCAATGTCAATATCGATGTTTTTGATACTTTTCGTAATTGATTGTCAGCCATTATTGGAATTCCTTCGACGATATATTGGATATCCGTCAACATTTGTGATCGTATCGTTAGTAAAATCTTTAGGAAATCCTTTGGTACATTTTCCATCTGCCATACACGGCGATAAATGATTGAAATTACCGCATGGGCCATGAATCATGTTAGTTGTAACCGACGACTATGTTTTGATAGCATTTTATAAATATTTTTCAACCCTATGCAAATCCGTTGAGTACTCACTACTTTTGTAATAGTGGCTACCGAGTTAGTCGGTAGCGGGTAGTGGGTAGCAAACACTGGTGTAGCGGGTAGCGTTTAGAAGTATTAGGTAACGGGAAGTGGGGTAGCCGGTAACAGGGTAGCTGGGTATAACGGGATAGCGTGTAGAGGGTAGTGGGGTATCGGGTATTAGGTAGCGATTACCGGTTAAGCCGGTAGCGTGTGTAAGTATTGGGTAGCGGGAAGCGGATAGCGGGGTAACGGATAATAGGGTAACTGGGTATAACGTGGTAACGGGTAGACGGTAGTGGAAGCGGGTAGAGGGTAGCGGGTGGTATGGTAGCGGGCTACAAAAGTCTAGGTCTTTTCTATATCGTTTGAGACAGTACGAAGTCTGTCGGGTCAGCTAGTACGTATATATAAAAATAGAATTACGTTTTTTTTATTTGTTTGCATGGTTTTTTGTATGTACGTCTGGTATGGACTCCTAAACGGCCCAAGAGATATTATGTTATGAAATGTACATGGTAAATACGGGAGCGGGTCATAATTTTGGTTTCAAAATCCTGCATTTTAATCGAAAATTCTGATTTTCAAAATTCTGCTTTTTTTTGCATTCTGGTCACCGAAATTCTGTTTTTTTAAAGTCTGCTTTTCAAAATTCTGGCTGTTTTAAATAAAAACATTCTGCTATTTTTATGTTTGTTTGTTGTTTTAAACACAAACAAATTTCGGGTTTGGGTCAAAATTCTGCCGGGGTCAAAATTGAATTTAATCACTATTCGTCCCTTGCACTTGTCTTTATTTCGATTAGCACAGGTCGAATTATAAGTTTTACATTTGTGTTACTTTTCAAGAAAAAACATATACTTAGCCATCAACACAAAGTTTATCTTTTCCCTTATTGGATTTTACAACCGAAATATTCTTGGGTAAATTTGAACACTAACTCGAAGGCATAACAAATTAGACTAACCTTACAGCTTACAGGAGATAAAGTAGGGACATATTATTATACATACTGATGTAACTATGTATGCAAACCAAAACAAATCTTTTGCTAATCTCTGTTGAGAGAAGGTATTCTGCGAATAATATAGAAAAGAAAGGTTAAAAGCTCACGCTTTTCAATATTTTCAAACCTTGCTTTTCAGAATTTTAGAAGCAGAATTTTGACATAATAATTTTGACCCCGGCAGAATTTTGACCCCAACCCGGGAAATACACTTTTATGCCTGGATGCTTCCTGTGAAAAAATGATGGAAAAGTTGGAAAAATGAGACATAGATCGAAAACTTAACTTTTTTTTGGGTTGAAGTAATGGCTTATGGAAAAATAGAAAGTTTTCAAATGGGAAAATTGCGTGTAATTGTAGGTGCATTTATAATTAAATGGTAAAACCTATAGAAAATGTATTGGTGAAAAACTCGGCAAATTTGGAACAAATGCGAAACATTTGATTTTTAATAGAAATTTCGAATTCGACTATGTAAAGGCGGACTGGACAATTTAATGTTATCCTTGAAAAACTGAAGAAATCTGTGTTTTATAATCCTTTTCGCATTTAGTCGCATTAAAGTCGCTTAATTGGAGTGAAACTATAGGTTTGCTAAAGATAAGTATAAATACGAAAGGTAAAATATATGTAGATATGCATGTTGGTTTGCTTGTGTGTCCGGTTAGTACTCTTAAGCTGCTTGTAAAATTTTCCCAGGAGATAGAGCAAATTATGGCAATTATGGTGGTGAAAACAAAACTTGGGGAAAATGTTACGGGAAAGTCAATAAATGTGGATTGCAAATTCTCATTTGAAAATTTCGCAGTTGTTGGTCGCATTGAAAATATTAAAATGTGTTTTTTGTGCAGCTTTAACTAGTTTTAGGCAGTATTCTATATTGGAATATGTAAATACGGTCTTTTATTCACTTTATTAACAAATTTAAAAAAGAACTCGAAGGCCTCAAAAGAATTATTCGCAGACGCAGGTCGCAGCTCACATGAACTTACCGTTACTCGTTTATGAACGGCCTTTTTTGGTTACTCCATCTTAACACTGAGAAATTACAAAATGAAGAACCGACTTCTCTATTTACTAAGCTATTTTGGCAATAGATTACCCAGCATCCTTGTAAGATTTGATATGTACTTTTTCTGCCTCAGTTAATGCTTTTCCTCGATCCATTTTAGGTTTTTTAAAACTAAATAAAAAATAAATTAATAATTTAATGAAAACGTTATTTTTTTAAATTAAATAAAAAATAAATTAACGAAAAAGTTCGACCAAAGAAAATGAAAAGTCCGCGTGTCAAAGATAACCATCAAAATAAATACATGTTCTATTCAAGTGGCGCTAAAATTTTGCTTTAATTTTAACCCAGTTTAACATCAAGTGGAAAAATAAAGTATATAACGGCTCTTGTCGATTGAAATCTTGTCGTAGGGAAAGAAGAAGTGTTGAACAAAGATAACGGTCATAATATCATTACGATTATTTCGATCTTGCGTTATTAGCAGTTGCAAATAGAGTGTAAAAGGGGTCCTATTCAAGTGGCGAAGAGTGTATATTTATTTGATTTCTGAGTACCTACTGAAAATGTTTGGTAAATTCAGTATTCAAGAACATGTTTATATACGTCTTTTGTTTGGATTTGGATTTTTAAAATTGATTCGTTTTTGAGATACAAAATTATGAAAAAAAGTTTGAAAATATTATTTAATAATCCAACAAAATTTTGAAATTTCAAAAAAGAAGTTTTATTCTTATATAAGCTTTTATTGCCTTATCATTTAACGTAAACAATTTTAAATAATTTTTAATTCGAATTTTACAAATTATTTGAATAGATTAATACAAATTAAAAAGTACAGAATAAATAAGTAAAGTAGGATAGTTAATATTTAATAGTTTAATTATTTATTTCTCTATTTCTATCATTAGTTTTTGGCGTAAGCCTCCCCCAAGGCGGTCCATAGGTCTCGATCTTTAGCTTCATTGTACCAATTTTCGTTTATTTGGCAAAGATCGTCACTCCATCTCTTGTTCGGTCGGCCTTTTGGTCTCTTGCTTTGCGGTCTCCATTTTGTTGCCAACTTTGTCCATCTTTGATCCTGAAGTCTTGAAATATGTCCTGCCCAACTCCATTTTTGTCTTTTGGTTCTATCTATTACGTCAATTATTCGAGTACTGTTTCGGATGTCTTCATTTCTTATCCTTTCGCTGGGTCTTATTCCGAGGATTTTTTTTTCCATTTTGGATTGACAGATCCTAAGCTGGTCCAGAGATTTTGTAGTCAAGCTCAGGGTTTGAAGTCCATAAGTAACAGGTAAAATAGCAGAGTCGAAGAGATATTTTCGTGTTTCTACACTTTGGTCCAGTTCTAAAATCTGTTTGAGGCTCCAGAATTGTTTCCAGCTGTTTGTGATGCGTCTGTTGATTTCTTTTTTCTCTTGGTCCTTAAAAGATTTTAGTTGTCCCAAGTAAATGTAGTCTTCTATGTATTCAATTTTTTCTTGGTCTAGAATTATATCCTCTCTGATGTGGTTTGTCATTATTTTTGTTTTTGACTTGTTAATTTGTAGTCCATAGTTCTTGCACAAGTTAGTAAGTTCTGTTGTCATTTCTTGTATATGTTTAGCTCTTGTAGATATGAGTACTATATCGTCCGCAAATCTAAGGTTGTTAAGAAGTTGTCCACATATCCTTATACCATATTTAGTCTTCCAGTTCATCTTTTGAAAAATATCCTCTAAAACTGCACTAAATAGCGGTGGTGAGAGCGGGTCTCCTTGTCTGACGCCTCTTGTTATCTTAAATTTACGTCCTGTACTCTCTGTTTTTATTTGTGCTACATTATTTTTGTATATGTTTTTGATAGTCCTTGTAACGTTTTGGTCCATATTTTGATTTTCTAGGGATGTTCATATTGTATCGTGTTCAACGCTGTCAAATGCTTTACTGAAGTCTATGAATAAAAAGTATATTGGTTGTTGAAATTCATTGCACTTTTCTATTAGTTGATTCATCGTCTGTAGGTGGTCTGTTGTTGAGAAACCTTCTCTGAATCCAGCTTGTTCTCTAGGTTGTTTATTGTTAAAATCTTGTTTGATGTTCCTGTAGATTGTTTTTGAAAACAGCTTATAAATTGTCGAAATGTAACTTATGTTATAGGTCTATAATTGTTCAAATCGTCTTTTTTTCCTTTTTTATGTACAAGTGTAATCGTTGTTTCTCTCCATTGCTTAGGGATTTGCTGAGTTCTGATGATCTCATTAAACATAAAAGTTAAGATTTCGGAAAGCGATTCTTTCCCGTATATCAGCATTTCTGCAGAGATTCCATCATTTCCAGTGCATTTGTCCTTTTTCAAATCGTCTATGGTCCTTTCAATATTTTCTTTGCTAAACATGGGAGTTTGTGTTGCAAGGAGATTGATATATATGTTGTCAATATTTTCTTCTTCAATTATATGCTTGGTCGAGGAGAATAGTTTTTCGAAGAACTTAGTAGCATTTTCATTTAACTCTTACCTATTTGTTATGATGTTTGCATTTTGGCTTTTTAAGCTAATAATCCATTCCTGTTGATTGTTAAGTAATGATTTTGTTTTCCTTATTGATTTTGTTTGTCTGATCGTATCTCTAGCTATTGTTTCGTTGAACTTGTTGATATCTTTCCTTATTTCTTGTTTGATAGTTTTTCTTAATTCTTTTAGTTCAGTTTTTTCTTGGTCAAGTAATTGTTGCTTGGTTCGTAGAGTATCTCTTCTTGAGATGAAGATTTTTGTGTCGTTGGATAATTTATCTTTAGATGTTTTAGTGTCCATAATTGACAGTTTTGCAGAGTTTTTTATGATCCTTTCTAATTCGTCATATATGTTTTGTATGTCACGATTTGATGTTGATAATTGATTTATCTTTACTGTCAATGTTTGGTTATAATCTACTATTTTTTGGTCGGGTATCATTTTTGGAATGAAATGGACTTGTCGATTTCTTTTTAGTGTTTTATGGCTTATAATGATCTCTGTTCTTACTAATCTGTGGTCACTGTCGAACTTTACGTTGTTGAGCACAGATATGTCTTTGACAGTCTCAATTTTGTTCGTCAGAATCAGGTCTATTTCATTTTTAATTTTTCCATTCGGTGATATCCACGTCCATTTTCTGTTGTCCTTTTTCTTGAAAAACGAGTTACCGAATTTCAAATTCATTTCTTCGATCCATCGTATTACTCTTTCTCCTCTTTCGTTTCTTTCTCCATATCCGTAGGGTCCTATTGTTTTCTTTTCTTCTTCGTTTTGTCTCTTTCCAAGCTTAGCGTTAAAGTCTCCAATAACATACATTACTTCTGTTTTGTTACTTGAATATATTTCCTCTAAATTGTTGTAGAACCTTAGCATCTCTTCGTCATCGGCTTTTTCTGTTGGTGCATATACTTGAATTATTGTCATTTTCGTGTTTTTTATATTCAGTTGTATGCTGCACATTCTTTTATTATGTAGCTTGATGTCAATGATTTTTTCTTTAAGTTCTTTTTTAATAAGGAATCCAACACCGTAGAGGCTCTCCTACGTAGCAAAAGATATCATGTTCATTATTTATTATTTTTTTCTTCCTAGTAATCTTGTTTCTGATAATCCTATAATGTCCCATTTCATTTTTTCCAGCGCTTGTCACAATTCTTCCTGTTTCTCATCAGAGGAAAGTGTCCTGACATTGAAAGTACAGATCTTTAGAGTTCCGTGTTGGTTCTTGTGGGTACAGTTTTCTGTTTGATTGCTCTTATATGAGGGGTGTGGATCTACTCTTCCCACGGTGATCAACCGGGTTGGGAAGGATTTTTGTTGTATTGTAGTTGAATGTGGGTTTTGTTTATGTCCGGTATTTAATGTTAATGCATGGTCTTCATATTTCGTCTAGTTATTGTTAAGTGAGAACTGCTATTTGTTATTATTTACTTTGTTTAGTTGTTTCGAGGTTTGTGGGTCATTTTTTTTTTTTCTAAAACTTCGTTAGCGGTTTTTGTAGCAAGAAATTTTCTTATTGGGTTTGTCGGTTGTTTTTTGGGGTTCATTTCGGTTGATCCAATTATAATAGATTTTGTCTTATTGCTGTTAATTTCTTTGTTCTTTGGTTGTCCTGGTGGTGAGCTTTCATTCGATCGTATTCTTTTCCTTGGATTTTCTTGTTCGTTTCCTGTCCAAACTTTTCCATCTACAACGAGTTCGTTAAATTTAAAGAAAGCCCTCTTTCCTGCTTTCTTGAATTCTAGCAGTTTTGGGATAAGAGGTTTCCGAGCTTCAACTATTGATCTTGGAAGATCTTCCGTCATAGTGAAATCTGCCCCAAAAGAAGTAGGTACGCTGATTTTACTACAAAAAAAAAACGGTTCTATTAGAGGTACCGTTTTGGAGCAATACAATTTTTTTTTTATATAAAATACAACAGTGTAACGAAAACAAATTTGAAGGATGTTTAATCAAAATCGTTGGAGCCGTTTTTGAGAAAATTGAAACTTCTGGTTTAACGTTTAAAACACTATAAATTCATAATCTCCATAATTCTTATTTCTTCATCTGGAAATCTCTTAACAGTGAATATAAACTAAAAAATTATTACCGCGAATCACTTCTCCTGTTTGTTTAGTTAGGCTTTAATGATCAATTTTTCTGATGCAATTAATAAAAAAACTAATTCATCTTTTTTTACCCGACGTGACGTTTAAGCCCAACCAAGCAAACATATATATAAAATCAATTACATATGATCAAACTCCCAAATACATATGCACCTTTCTTATTTTTATGGGTCTTACCAAACATACAGATACCAAAAAAAAAAACTTGTCATTTCTCGATTTCAACGATGCAACCGTATGCTTTGTTGGAACAAATTATGCAATTCATCGCAAAACGTCTGCAAGGAAAATTCGTTCGTAACTAACAGTTTCAATCCTAGAGAAACGTGAGAGTTGAAATGTAGAACTAACTTCAGCTGCACTATATCTGCATTGTCTGTATGTATGGCTCCTGCGGTTAGGATATGACGGATGAGGGAAAAGCCTATTCCTCAACGGGTATTCAACACCGTAGAGGCTCTCCTACGTAGCAAAAGATATCATGTTCATTATTTATTATTTTTTTCGTCCTAGTAATCTTGTTTCTGATAATCCTATAATGTCCCATTTCATTTTTTCCAGCGCTTGTCACAATTCTTCCTGTTTCTCATCAGAGGAAAGTGTCCTGACATTGAAAGTACAGATCTTTAGAGTTCCGTGTTGGTTCTTGTGGGTACAGTTTTCTGTTTGATTGCTCTTATATGAGGGGTGTGGATCTACTCTTCCCACGGTGATCAACCGGGTTGGGAAGGATTTTTGTTGTATTGTAGTTGAATGTGGGTTTTGTTTATGTCCGGTATTTAATGTAAATGCATGGTCTTCATATTTCGTCTGGTTATTGTTAAGTGAGAACTGCTATTTGTTATTATTTACTTTGTTTAGTTGTTTCGAGGTTTGTGGGTCATTTTTTTTTCTAAAACTTCGTTAGCGGTTTTTGTAGTAAGAAATTTTCTTATTGGGTTTGTCGGTTGTTTCTTGGGGTTCATTTCGGTTGATCCAATTATAATAGATTTTGTCTTATTGCTGTTAATTTCTTTGTTCTTTGGTTGTCCTGGTGGCGAGCTTTCATTCGATCGTATTCTTTTCCTTGGATTTTCTTGTTCGTTTCCTGTCCAAACTTTTCCATCTACAACGAGTTCGTTAAATTTAAAGAAAGCCCTCTTTCCTGCTTTCTTGAATTCTAGCAGTTTTGGGATAAGAGGTTTCCGAGCTTCAACTATTGATTTTGGAAGATCTTCCGTCATAGTGAAATCTGCCCCAAAAGAAGTAGGTACGCTGATTTTACTACAAAAAAAAACGGTTCTATTAGAGGTACCGTTTTGGAGCAATACAATTTTTTTTTTATATAAAATACAACAGTGTAACGAAAACAAATTTGAAGGATGTTTAATCAAAATCGTTGGAGCCGTTTTTGAGAAAATTGAAACTTCTGGTTTAACGTTTAAAACACTATAAATTCATAATCTCCATAATTCTTATTTCTTCATCTGGAAATCTCTTAACAGTGAATATAAACTAAAAAATTATTACCGCGAATCACTTCTCCTGTTTGTTTAGTTAGGCTTTAATGATCAATTTTTCTGATGCAATTAATAAAAAACTAATTCATCTTTTTTTACCCGACGTGACGTTTAAGCCCAACCAAGCAAACATATATATAAAATCAATTACATATGATCAAACTCCCAAATACATATGCACCTTTCTTATTTTTATGGGTCTTACCAAACATACAGATACCAAAAAAAAAAAACTTGTCATTTCTCGATTTCAACGATGCAACCGTATGCTTTGTTGGAACAAATTATGCAATTCATCGCAAAACGTCTGCAAGGAAAATTCGTTCGTAACTAACAGTTTCAATCCTAGAGAAACGTGAGAGTTGAAATGTAGAACTAACTTCAGCTGCACTATATCTGCATTGTCTGTATGTATGGCTCCTGCGGTTAGGATATGACGGATGAGGGAAAAGCCTATTCCTCAACGGGTATTCAACACCGTAGAGGCTCTCCTACGTAGCAAAAGATATCATGTTCATTATTTATTATTTTTTTCGTCCTAGTAATCTTGTTTCTGATAATCCTATAATGTCCCATTTCATTTTTTCCAGCGCTTGTCACAATTCTTCCTGTTTCTCATCAGAGGAAAGTGTTCTGACATTGAAAGTACAGATCTTTAGAGTTCCGTGTTGGTTCTTGTGGGTACAGTTTTCTGTTTGATTGCTCTTATATGAGGGGTGTGGATCTACTCTTCCCACGGTGATCAACCGGGTTGGGAAGGATTTTTGTTGTATTGTAGTTGAATGTGGGTTTTGTTTATGTCCGGTATTTAATGTTAATGCATGGTCTTCATATTTCGTCTGGTTATTGTTAAGTGAGAACTGCTATTTGTTATTATTTACTTTGTTTAGTTGTTTCGAGGTTTGTGGGTCATTTTTTTTTCTAAAACTTCGTTAGCGGTTTTTGTAGCAAGAAATTTTCTTATTGGGTTTGTCGGTTGTTTCTTGGGGTTCATTGCGGTTGATCCAATTATAATAGATTTTGTCTTATTGCTGTTAATTTCTTTGTTCTTTGGTTGTCCTGGTGGTGAGCTTTCATTCGATCGTATTCTTTTCCTTGGATTTTCTTGTTCGTTTCCTGTCCAAACTTTTCCATCTACAACGAGTTCGTTAAATTTAAAGAAAGCCCTCTTTCCTGCTTTCTTGAATTCTAGCAGTTTTGGGATAAGAGGTTTCCGAGCTTCAACTATTGATTTTGGAAGATCTTCCGTCATAGTGAAATCTGCCCCAAAAGAAGTAGGTACGCTGATTTTACTACAAAAAAAACGGTTCTATTAGAGGTACCGTTTTGGAGCAATACAATTTTTTTTTTATATAAAATACAACAGTGTAACGAAAACAAATTTGAAGGATGTTTAATCAAAATCGTTGGAGCCGTTTTTGAGAAAATTGAAACTTCTGGTTTAACGTTTAAAACACTATAAATTCATAATCTCCATAATTCTTATTTCTTCATCTGGAAATCTCTTAACAGTGAATATAAACTAAAAAATTATTACCGCGAATCACTTCTCCTGTTTGTTTAGTTAGGCTTTAATGATCAATTTTTCTGATGCAATTAATAAAAAACTAATTCATCTTTTTTTACCCGACGTGACGTTTAAGCCCAACCAAGCAAACATATATATAAAATCAATTACATATGATCAAACTCCCAAATACATATGCACCTTTCTTATTTTTATGGGTCTTACCAAACATACAGATACCAAAAAAAAAAAAACTTGTCATTTCTCGATTTCAACGATGCAACCGTATGCTTTGTTGGAACAAATTATGCAATTCATCGCAAAACGTCTGCAAGGAAAATTCGTTCGTAACTAACAGTTTCAATCCTAGAGAAACGTGAGAGTTGAAATGTAGAACTAACTTCAGCTGCACTATATCTGCATTGTCTGTATGTATGGCTCCTGCGGTTAGGATATGACGGATGAGGGAAAAGCCTATTCCTCAACGGGTATTCACTTTGATGCGAATGAATTGCAAATTAAAAATAAAGTGAAGCTTTCGGTAGCCGGAAGTAATTAGCCTAGTCAGTGGTTGAAAAAAAAACCATGCAGCTAATGGCATTGTTCACACCACGAAAATAGCGATGTTTTAAGGAAACTTTTAACGGTGCGAATATAGTTTGTGTGTGTAAGGTGCAAATGGAAGCTGGCATTTAAAAAGAAAATTTTTTCGGTTTTGATAGAATCATTGTGAATCATGTGGAAAATAATTACTCTACATTCATCAATCTCAAACCATCAGTTTAGGCACGGTGTTAATTTTTTCTCTTTTTCTACTTGAAAATTTTTAGACGTTACGTTTACTTGCAACCAAAGTTAAACTCAATTCGCCTTCCAAGTAATCCACACTCCCAACGAACAAAATATTCGCTCGTAGTTAGCTAAAATTCATTCTTGTTTGGTTTGGTGTTGATTCTTTCGCGTCAAATTGAAAACGCTCATGTAAAACTTACTTACTTACCTACTTAAGGTGGCGCTAAAGTCCGGTGTGGACTTGGGCCTCAATAAACAGTGTCCACCAGCCAGCTTGGTCCCTAGCTAGCTGTCTCCAGTTTTGCACTCCAAGTTAATTGAGGTCCTCTCCCACTTGTGTGCGCCACCTGAGTCGCGGTCTTCCCCTTCTTCGGCGCCATTATATCAATATCATCGGCGTACGCGAGAAGTTGTACAGATTTTTGGAAGATAGTGCCTCTGGTGTTGACGGTGGAGTTTTGCACTATCTTCTCAAGAACTATGTTAAAGAAATCGTATGGCAGTGCATATCGCCTTGCCTGTATCCTTTTTTGACATCGAAAAATTTCTTAATCTCGTTGCCAACCTTGATGGCGCAGCATGAGTTCTCCACCGTCATTGCACAAGCGAATGAGCTTGGCAGGGATGCCAAAACTAGACATAGCTTTATATAGTTCGTCTTTGCAGATGCTCTCATACGCGGCCTCAAAATCGATGAAAAGGTGGTGGGTATCGACTTGGAGTTCATAGGTTTTTTCCAGGATCTGCTGAAAAGTGAAAATTTGGTCGATGGTTAGATTTCACGGTCTAAAGCCATATTGATAATGACCAATCAGATTGTTGACGAAAGTCTTCAGACGTTCACATATTACCGCAGAGAGGATCTTGTAGGCGATATTAAGTAGACTGATTCCTCTGTAGTTGGAGCAGTTTAGAGGATGTCCCTTCTTCAGGATCGGGCAAGCAATGCTGAGGTTCCATTCATCGCGCACGCATTCCTCCGATCATATTTTATAGATGATTTGGTGTATGCTCCTATCTAGATCGTCACCTGCTGCTTTGAACAGCTCGGCAGCTGGACCATCTGCTCCAGCTGCTTTGTTGGATTCCAGCCGTGATATTGCCGTTTGCACTTCTTCTAGGTCGGGTTCACGGAATTGTTGGGTATCATCGTGTCCAATGAAAGGCTCCTGCCTGACGGCGGGATTTTGTTCGTCGTCACCGTTATACAGTCGACAGAAGTGGTCCTTCCAAATCCCCAGCATTGACTGCGATTCTACTATGATGTTCACTTGTTTATCTCTGCAGGCATCGGTTCTTGCTCGATGACTTTGAGCTCTCATGTCAAATAAATGTCAAAATCGACGAATATTCGTTCATTCGTTGGTCGTTGTTCGTGCTCATGCAAATTGTCCTTAGGTCTAACTTCAATCCCTCTTAAGGTTACACAAAATCATTTTGAGTTCATAGACGCTGTTTTGAGTTCAAAACGTTTGTTATTTCCACATTACCACATTATTATTTTGCCTACTTTCGTTTACAAAAAATAAATGTCATTAGCCGTTCCATTGTTATACTTAGCGCGTATCAAAAACCAACATCAATTTTACTGCCACCAGCATGGCACCCATGACCCATACCGAATTACTTCACAATTTGTTTAAGGGAAAAACTGTGATTTCCATCTGTTTTCGTCGTCTTTCTAGCTGCTAAACAAAATTCTTCAAATAATATTTTCATCTTTGTTAACAATTTTTACGGCAATGTTGTAGTTTCTTAAGTCATGAACAAAGTCTAAAAAAAAACACACAATGAGTTTGTCCTTAACATTTACCAACAAAGAACGAAATTTAAACCGTTTCATTCATGATACGGCCACGACGACTTTATATTCATTTTACATTTCCTTTGGTTGAAACGAAGATTTTTCAAACAGATATTAAATTTTAATTAAGACAAAGTAAAAGAACATCAGCAGGAACAAGCACGTTGCACACAATTCAAGGAGATTTTTTTTCCTTATTTTCTTTGAGAAAATATAAAGATGGCATTACAGATTTATGAACAAACGAATATCTTTAGAGCCTATTTCTAGGTTTTCTCTTGGGTTGTTCTGTTGTTTTCATTGCAAGCCTGCATGGTTATGTGATGCAACGGTTTCCTTGTAAGGGTCTAACTATAATGGCAGGGCACAAAATGGCTTAGACTAAAACAACAGTTATGATCAACCAGGTTAAAGTGATAAACCAGTATGAAATGACATCCAAAAGTGTAGAGAAGTATAGGCACTGAAATTAAAGACAAACCATTCCAGGGCCGTAACGGAAATTTTGAAATCAATATTTTTCTTCTAATTTTTGCACGAATAGAATTTTCAATGAGCAGGGAACTAACGTTCACATTCCCTTGGGAATTAACTTCACCTCAAGTGGAAAATATCTTCACTTTTTTCTGGTGAAATTATACCCCAACTTTGGTGGGAAATTATTTTATCAGAAATTTGTGTGAAGTTAATTTCCACCCGTTAGTAAAAGAATTGGTGAGAAATAACCAGCCAAATGAAAAAAATATGAATACATGAATTTTAAAATGCCATGTTTTTGATGCCAGAGTAGACAAAGGGCTTATATTCATAGTTTTAGCTTCAGCTTTTAATTAAGCGAACGCTCCTTGTATATTATTTGGACTAAATAATAGTAAATCCAGGAGCTTTTTGTACTATTTAGAAAGATTGGGATTGGTCCTGAGCTTTCGGGTCGCTTCGCTTGCTATGAAGTGCTGCAGTATAAATTAATATCTCTTGCACTATTTTCGCTAATATTTTTTTTTTGTACGATGAAATTAAAAAAAAAAATATTTGACAAAATATTGATCAGCTTGGTTCATATATTGTTGTAGTAGGAAATGTATCATTTTTTTAAGATTCGTAACATTTGTGATTTGAAAAGTATAAATTTTGTTTGTCGTAAACCTTCAACCGGTTTGGCTGGTTTGAGAATGTACAGAAAAAGCTATTCATTTATCTAGATTCAAGGAATAAGGTACTCTTAAGAAATCATGACCAACTTCCAATGCTAAGCAGACTTTTCAATGCAAACATAAAAATAAAAGAGCACCAGGGACCTCGCAAAACTTGCTTTTACACCACCACTGGAAACAAATTTGTCATTGATTTTGATGCGAAAATAAACTACAAAACATGATAATTATATTTTACTCTTATTTACACAAGTGAAATCAATTCACATCTTCTGTGGGAAATAGCTTCACATCGAAGGAAGTTATTACCCACCATAGTTGGGATATAACTTCACCAGAAAAAAAGTGAAGAAATACCCACTTGAGGTGAAGTTTATTCCCATGTGAAGGTATTTCCCAGTGAAGTTGGTTCCCTGCACCAATTTTCAAGGAGTCTCAAATATCATAGGATACTCAAGAAAAAGTAATAATGATTTTCACGGCGAAAAGAATGGTAAAAATTTCCAGTTTAAAGCACAACATTAAAGCTTGGTGTAGGCAATTTATTCAAAATATTAAGTTGTTGTTATTAAATTATTACACTTTTTTTAAATTCGCTGTACAAAAATGTACATTATAATGTACCTTTGTACCTTGTACCGTTTACATATATAAATATTTCCAAATATTTTTGGAATCATTTTTTAATTTGAGGCCCCTAAACATTAGATGCAACCGCCCTGTTTCTTATAGAGATATAACCTAGTATCAAACAAAATTGCGAGGATAAAGGAATTTTGTATAGCTCGTGAGCGGTTTTTAGTGAGTGTGTGCGATTGTGTTTGCTTATGAATAGATATTTTGTACACCATCCCTAGCAATATGAACAAAAATCACTCATCCATGCATCTACAAAAGCCACTTGCTTTTCTTGCTAAGCGTTATGAAGGACAAAAGTAGTTGTATAGCAACTCCTTTGTAGCATAAGTGGAATGTATAAATGAATAGTAGAAAGTCATATAATATTAAATTATCTCTGTACTTTTGTGCACTCGAGGCTGTTGTCTGTTGCTAATGCAACACCCAAACCTTTTACAATATTGTTGTTGTCCTCGAAAAATGTAACATAAATATATTTCGTATTTTAAAGATATTTAACTCAGTCTAGATTTATTTAAAGAAAGAACAACGTATTTGTTTTCTTTTCTCTTTTATTACATAATATACAAAATTTGAGAAGACCTTTAAAATTGACTTAAAATTTTAAAAACAAAACAAAAGAAAAATTTTCTATGACGTTGATTGCCTTCAAGATTCGAAAATGTCACAAAATGTATAAATCCTTTTGATTGACAAGTTGTTTTCGATACATAAAATTGTGCGATACAACCTTTTCTGTTAAGTAAAAATGTGTTGATTGAATCTCAAAGGTCTCTTCTCTCTTGCCAAAAGACTTAATTTTGAAAATTGGTTTAGAATAACAAACATGTTGATCTTTATTGATTAAAGAAAACGAGTAATTTCTAATGAAAATTCCTATGTTGCTGGTAGTAATCCAGACCCATGTTCAGTGGATTAACTTGCTGCACACATTTAAATTTTCAGGTACCCAGTTTTATAACCGAACCTGTAAATTGGTGAACATCAATCATAATCCAGGAAAAACAGTCGCAAAATCAGCACAACTTCTTAATAATTCTACTTCTAATGAACCAAGTACTTTTAAATACAAAACTTTCTTCTTTGTGGTTGGGGTATAGAAAATCTCTAGTAAAGTAAGGAAATTTCTTTATATTCTGATATTGACAAAAAAAACAACCGGAGAAACGTTGGGAAAAGTATGAATTAATTTATTATTTGAATTGCATCAACAAATCTTGGAACATTGCCCAATAATCATCTTAACAAAACAAGACATTATTCATATATGTATATGCGATATATGATATAGCTTTCGTTTACAATGTTAAAAGGTAGAATAGGCTAAAAGATAAGGTTTTTCTTCAATAATTACTAATGCTTACATTAATTCTAAATCCTTTTTTCGAGCAATGGCGAAGTAAGGTGTTTAGTGAAAAGTTTTACCCATGTCGGATTCACCAGGACTCTTTTTCTTCCCTTAGGCCTGGTGCATACATTTTTTGACACTGCGATATCGCGGCGTTATTTCTGCGGTAAAATATCGCGAGATATCGCAGCGTCAAAAAAACGCATTTACATTTTCTATAACAATGTTGAGCAGTGCACGTACGCGTCATCTTACATCGAGTTCCATTCTTATTGAAATTGAAAATGGAAGAATTTGTTGTTGAACTATGCATTCATTATTTTATTTCAACTCATCAAAATTTGTTACACTAATTTGAAAATAGTTAAACCTGATGTTATGATGTTACAAACATGTTAAAACGATGAATAAAATAATCCTCGTGTTAGGCGATGGCAATTAAAAATAATTATTTTCTTCTTGTAAACCTCAATAATAGTTGAAAGACAAATCTAAACAGCTCATTGCTTAATTCGATGACCTTAATGCAACTGTTAATCCTATAGATACAGAATCTTTGGGAAATCAAAGACAGAAGAATTTGTCTAGAAGGAAACAGCTACGGATCTGTAGGAGAGTTTATGGAAGCTCTGCGAAGTGAGTGGCTTAAAACTGATAAGTCACTTTTAGAAAACTGGGTCAAATACATGAGAAAAAAGAACATTTGACTTTAATTCTTGCTAAAAGATTTATAAAAACAAAAACAGTGTTCGAAAATAGGAAACTCTGTGTTCGGGTTTAGGAAACAATAAAAATAAAGTGTTCGAGAATAGGATAAAATGCTTATTTTCAATATAATCATTTTTTTAATATTTACTGATAATCTTTATGGAAAAAAAGAGTATCAAACATGAAAATATTTGAGACAATATTTCAGAAAAAACTAAAATTACAATACTTAACTCGGTTAAAGTATTTTTTGCAACATGTTCTTTGCTGATAGTCCGTAAACTGTTCGGTAATTGGTGCCACGACCCTTACCAAATAAACCATTTTCTTGGATTTTGTCACTTGATTCCTGCTGATTTGGCTCCTAAGTGGTAGTTAGAACCAGGAATCGGTTAGGATGCTGTTTATCCTTTAAGCTGACGCAGTTATCGTTGTTAAATAAGATTTTTCGAACTATTGTTGCAAATTATGCTTAAATGATCATAATTTGTATGCGTAAATGACGAATTTACCAACATTTAAGTTTGTTAGTTAGGTTTTTTTTAGTTATTTTTTTTTTTGTTCTGATTAAAAAATCACTTAACCGATTTCCCGTGCCTTAGTGATTAGGTGCGTTGGCTGCTAAGCAGAATGTCGTGGATTCGAGTCCTACTCGTGCCCATAGTTTTTATTTCATCTTTCACGGGCACTACCTCTTGCGAAGAACTGACAAAAGTGCCAAGAGTATCAATCTGTCATAAAAAAGTGCTTCTCAACTTTGCCGTTCGGAATCGGCGTTAAATTGTAGGTTCCCTCAATTCTTCACACGCACCCAGAGAACTGTTGATGAGTGTAAGCCACTTAGGCCTTGGCTCTTCAAGAGCTGTCGAGGCACTCTATTTATATTTTTTTTAAACCGATTTTTAAACTTTATCAGTTCTCAATCAAGCGATTTCGCCTCGAATGAATATTTCATGTCAATATCATGATTGGTTCTTGAGATAAACGAAAATATCTTGTATGTAACACGTATAGTTAACAATATCGTAATAAAAAGTATACGCCACAGTGTACGTTTGTCAATCAAATTTAAAGAGAAATTTAACTGAAGGAAATTGTTCTCCTTTTTATTCGAATATGTTATCGAACATGAACACATTTTTACTATAAATAAATATTTGCACATAAAAAGGGTTGAGCAAAAATGCGCAAGATCTGACCTACTAGTGTAGTTATATATTTTAAGAATTATCCAGTTCTTTCTGGGTATTGTTTATTTGATATTGATTCATAAAGTAATAAAGCTTATCGCACTGTTAGCTGGGAGTGAAAAATAGGCTCTTATTTAAATTTTGGTTTGTTCAATATGTTAAAGGTTGAACTTTATTATACTTTTATGTCTTTCAGACAACATTTTAAACAAATCTTATTTTTGTAACAGATTTGGAAATACACGACAATGCGAAGCCGGTTGAACTGAAACTGGGTGTTATTAGATTTTTTTTAAGCAATC
Organism: Sphaerophoria taeniata; assembly: GCA_943590905.1. Taxonomy (NCBI): domain Eukaryota; kingdom Metazoa; phylum Arthropoda; class Insecta; order Diptera; family Syrphidae; genus Sphaerophoria; species Sphaerophoria taeniata. The sequence continues at coordinate 63,199,849 of OX016540.1, forward strand.
TGCTTTCTGCCTTGATTTTATCCTGTAAAAGATGATCCTTTGATAAGCAAGTTGCGAAACTCAAATAAAAGTCGTAGAGGTAGTAGTTTGTCCAATAAAGTTGTTGCCTCTAGTAAAGCGTTGCTCAAAGTATGGAGTAAACCAGATTTTTTATGAAGATTTTTTATGAAAGTACTATAATTTCACAATAAAATACAGTGATATAATTCATAATAAAATCTGGTTTGCGCCATAGTTTCTGCAGCTTGAAAGCAAGGTATTTATAGGTACATCTAACATAAGGACGCGGGTATTAAAAAAAAAAACAGAAATAGAATCCGTGATGATGGAGATATTTCACCGTCTTTCACCACATTCCATTTCATCAGTTTCTATTTTCTTTCAATATTGTTGTATTATTTTCAATGATTTAAAATATTCAATATTTCACTTTTACATGAGTCTGCCTTTTTACACAGGGTTGTTCGCACACAAGGGACTTGGTTTTTTTTTTGCATTTCATGGTTTTGTTGTGATTTCACATCTTTTTGGTTTTTTTTTTTTTTTTTTTAAACGCGAAACTCGAAATACACTATATATATAAGCTATCAATTTGAAAACTTTAACAGTAATATAAGTAATTGTTCTATCAAATTTTAAATAAACAATAGATACGGTGACGTGAAATATCGCCGAACGAAATAAAGCCGAATTCGAAAAATTTGGCAGTATTTCGCTTTTAAAAACGAAACAACGCCAAATTCTCGATTTGGCCTTATTTCGATTTAGAAAACGAAATAATTCTAATTTGGCAGTAATTTCGATTTGAAGTTATGCAGAATTAGGTCCCGAAGTCAGAAGTCCTACTTATGAAGAAATGAAGAAAAATGTTTTTTTTTTATGAGAATCATTAAATTTATTTGTATGTACTCGTCACAATTATATGGAAACAAAAAAATGTTCATCGTAAAAATAAAACAAAAAAACGTGTAGGTACACATAACTACAACTATAAACAAGCCTAATAAGTGAATAGGACCATTTTTATTTATACAATTTGTGAACAAAATTGACAGAGCAATTCATTTTTCAAAGCTGCTGCCGTTTCCTTTAATTTGGACCACACATCTTTGTAATGCACGCTTGTGTCTGGAAAGCAGGAGCTGCATTGCAATGATTCATTTTGAGCATCGTTTTTCACTTTCGTCTGAGGATGATGACGATCTGGAACATTCAAAATCGATTTGGTTTGATTGGGAGCGAAGCGAGCCGAAATTTTTTTTTTTATTTTCACACGAAAAATTGATTATCTTTTGGGGAAAATTTTTTCGGCTCGTTTCGCTCGCTAGCTATTATTGTAGGTACCTGCTTCAGTTTTTAGTTCAAGCTCTAATTCCTTTATTGAAATAAAACAAGTGAGACTGAGTTAAAGTTTAGTATTGCAAAAAATAGTACTTACGTCTGCATACACATGATGCAAGAAAACTGAACATCCCATCAATACAAACATGTCTTTCGGATGGAGCTGTTAATTAAATTGAAACAGCCCAGTTATTTTAGGTGACAAAAAGATGCAATAAGATGAAACTGGGTTCAAGTACAATGTGCTTGTAATGCCCTACTCTCACCGAACACCAAAGTTCAAAGTACGTTTGCATTGGGAAGAATTTCCTTTACGTCACATAAACTTATAGCATGCGGTAAATGAAAATATGTTCAAACTGTCCACTCAATTTATTGTTTTACAAAATGTTTACAACTAAAAACGAATGTCAGAAACCCCGAATTTAATTTCTGGACTGGCCCCAAAATAGAATTGGCACTGTGCGAAAAAATAAAAAAATTATTTAGCTTGTAAAATTATGTTCATATTCAACAAATTGGTTGAATTTATCACATATTTTGATTGCATTATAATATAATAACTAACATTCCTCGTAAAAACCTGTATAGCTCAATTTAATGCTGGGAAATAATTCCAAAAAAATCGCGCGATTTTTGGGCTTTAGGTACTTTTATAAAGTCTCTAAAACTTAAATTTTATATGCAAGTCTCTGTTCTCATATTTTCAAAAAATAAGTTTGATGCATACATATATATATGTTTGTGTTATCATAATTTGTATACTTGTCTAAAATCTTATAACTTTCTTTTCTCCACCATTTGTTGAGAAAATCCAAGAAATATAGTGCTATTACCTTGCAACCATTTTTAAATATGTAATAAATGTTTTTGAACGTTCAAGGAAGAGGTAATAGCTCGTTCTGCAGACAGATACTTCAAAATACTTCAATCATTTATAATAAGAAAACCTTCTTGAATTATCTTATTTCCAGTTGTGTTTTGTTTTTAATTTTTAAATACATAAAACAGGAATAAAATTATTAATTTTCTTATTCACTGATTTTTTTATTCAAACAATTTTTTTTAAATTTGGGTCTTATATCCCACTTTCAAGAAAAAAAATTGGGACTTATGACCCACTTGGGTGGGACTAAAATCCCAAACTCAATTTGGGTGTTATGTCCCACTTAGGTGGGACATAAGACCCAAAAAATAAATTTGGGACTTATGTCCCTGGGACTTATGTCCCTGCGCCATTTTCATTTTCATGTCTTTCAACCAAAACCTTACAAGAATTCCGAATTTCAACTTCCTAAGACCAATTTAAGAAAGTGGGCGGAAACCACCCCCCCTTAATGAATTTAAAATGTTTTGCTTATATTTTCCTTATATTTAACCGAAACCCTATTAGAATTCCAAATTTCAACTTCCTAAGACCATTTTAAGAAAGTGGGCAGATACCACGCTCCCTGAATGAAAAACTTAAAAATTTCAATTTTTTCCTTTGTACACTCCCGAAAACCTAGCATTGTACCAAATTTTAAGATTATGCTATAGTAAGAAGTGCTTCATAATATTGTTGATCAGTCAGGGTTGACTGGTCAGTCAGTCAGTGCTTCAATTACCTACGGTTTTTTTTCGAAATTTTTACTATTCAATATCTCAAGTATAGTGGTTGTACAAAATTATCATATAGCCCGTTGTCTCCAATACGTCAATACATATTTAAAACTTGAAGCTTCTAACTCAATGGGTTGTAGGGGGTTAAACATGTGCTTTTGAGTTCGATCCTGTAAAAAGGGAGTAGTGCTAGAACTTGGCTGGGCACTACCGTGCCCTTTGATACTCGTTTTAATTTTCGGTTCAAAAACATAAGGTATAGAGTTTAATGTGGCTTTTATTGCTGTTGATTATTTGAAATATGCTCTTTTATAAAAAAAAAGGAAGAAAAAATCAAAAATCATAACTTTCAATTTATTATTCTCATTAAGGTGGAATTTTTCCGTTGAAATTGATTAATTAAAATTTCCGAAGGTACGCTTAAGCCTACAGTGTGAAGGTTTGTCTTCCTCAGCTTCCGCTTTTTGTTCGTAGCGTAACAAAGCGAACAAAAAACAACTTTTGCTTAACCGAGTACAAAATTATGACACACTTTTTTAAGAGACAGAGGAAAATATCAGTTCACTCCTTTAGGCTGTTGTAGTTGTTGTCTCAATTTCACATCCAGTTTGGTCTCCACTGTTTGACGGCATTGAAACTCTATGAACTTAAATTTTATTTACGCTTTGCGTTTCTACACGTAATGGACGACTTCATTGGATGGTGGTATGGCTTAAGTTAAAACCAAATTAAAATGGTTTCTCATGGTAAAGGTTGTGCGGCCCAGCACAGAGTAGTGAATATATTTTACAAGCGGAGTTCAAGGGTTTAAATACATCATAGAAGGTTTGACAGAAACGAAGCACAGACATTTTTCACGATTCATGGCAGCAAGTACTTCTTCTATGATGTTATATAAATTCATAGATATATCACATCATGAGGGGAGAAGGAGTGCTGGCCGCGAGGTTAGAACATTCTTACCCGTGACTTGGTTTCATCATCATCATCAAGCTGCGAGCTTCCAAAAAACATATTTTCGGACCGGCACGGCATGCTCTTTGGAATGTTCATCCTGTGATGTTTTTCGTCATTTTTCACTGTTATTGCTGTTGTTGCTATTGCTTTTGATATTTGTTTGATGTTTTTTTTTTGTTTGCTTGTGTTGTTTTTTATGTACATGTATACTTCAAAATAGAACGAGAGAAATGCTTGGGGCGGATATGATGTAGTTGTCATCGCACGAAATAAGCACTTTTTGTTCGTCCTTTGACAATGTTGTGTATTAAAGAATTTATTTTGTTTCAATTTTTCGAGGCATTTTTGGAATATTTTAGTGTACTTTATGTTCCTTGCAGTGGGACAATGTTCTATTTAAGGGTGCGCCGCGCCATGAGTTTAATAATTTCCTCTTCCTTAGATAGGAATTACCTATATATTGTTTTAGGAAAATATCATATGTTCGTTCTTAATTTATTTTTATCATTTCATTAAACTAGAAGATGAATATATATACTTAATATTTATCTTCTAGTTTGATGAAATGATCAAAACACAATCCATAGAAGACAACGAAGATTTGAAAAGTAAAGTAAATCCTGCATTAGCTGCTCTGATGCACCTATATTATAATATGATAAGTAGTAACGCCTCAGCATACCAAATAAGAGACATCTAGTTTTGTAATTTGGAATAACAGTATGGAAATTAAGCTTATAACACTATTATTTTTAACAGGAAAAATTTGTATTTTTGTAAGTTTTTAAAGAATAAACTCAAAAACTACTGATTCGATTTCAAAAAAATTTCATTATAAGAACATAGGCCACCTTGAGTAACATAGGCTATGTTTTATTACTAGCCGACCCACCGAAACCTGCTTTGTCAATCTTCGGAAATAATAGTCCAATTAGAAAAATTCTTTCACGTGGCTTATTAACCCTGCTATATTAGCTGGCAAATACAACAATCAGACGACATCATCAATACTGTGATGAATCAAGACGAAATTGTCTATCCAGAATTCTTGAATTCGCTTGATTTGCAAGGTATGCCACCGCACGTTCTTACATTGAAAATTGGCGTTTTTTTTTGGTTTCTTGTATGCTTTTACACGAGTCATTACAGTAAGGGTATTAATTCCTTACTATTTCTTTTAGTGAATCCCAAGCATTTGTTGCATTTGCTCATAACAATATGAGGAATGAAAGAGATTTTCGTATACACCTAGATCTTTCTTTTGAAGCACTCGAACTAAAGAAGCTCAGAAGGCCTAAGATATTCCCGGAAATTTGTCAAGATTTTGGCGTTTTCAACTATGTATTTATTTGCATTTTCGTACAATCAATACAAGTCCAAGCAATAAATTTTACATTCTTCTGTCACTCTATCCTGTCCAGTGTCCATCTATGCTAACATAAATGTGTTATAAACATTCCAACTCTTTTTTCGAACTTAATACATATATGAAACGGGATCAAATTAATAAAAAAAATCCTGCAACGATTTTCAAGAAAAAAATTAAAAAAAATTAATATGTTTGAAAAACTATTCGATGGTGTGGTACTTCAAGTATTTTGCAAGAAAATGGTCTTGAGACTTGGAAAGTTGTTTTGAGTAAAAAAAAAAAAAATGTAAAGGTTCCGCCAAATAAAAAAAAAACTACTGAATATTTTCTCAAATTTCTTTTTTATTTGAAAGTATAATCCTTCCAGTTAATAATTGAAAATAATTTCATTCAAATGGCTGCCTCGGCTGGCCATGGAGTAGCCTACACGATCGGTCCAATTTTTAAGCACTTTATCGATTGTGTGCAGCTGTATTTCACCAATGACTTCACGAATATTGTCCTTTAAAGCGTCAATTGTACGCTTGTCAGCGTAGCACTTATCTTTTACGGCACCCAACAAATAATGGTCCAAGGATGTCAAATCGCAGCTCCGAGGTGGCCAAACGATATCAGCTCTGCGGCTGATAATGCGATCTTCAAAAACAGGGCCCAAAAAATCGAGTGTAGCTTTGGCTTTGTGGCACGTAGCGCCGCCACGCCTCGCGTCGTGTTTAATCCAAATGTTGCCAATATCCTCTTCTTCACTTTTTGTGAACGAAAATTCATTCAACATGGCCCGATAACGATCGCCATTGACTGTAACGGCCACTCCTTGCTCATTTTCGAAGAAAAATGGCCCAATTATGCCCCTGGACTATAATCAGCAACAAACAGTGACTCGTTTTGGGTGTATCGGCTTTTCAATGTGTGCGTGCGGGTTTTCTGTTCCCCAAATGCGACAATTTTGCTTGTTTACATACCCGCCAAGATCAAAATGAGCTTCATTTGAAAAGATGATTTTCTTGGCAAAATCGGCATCTTCTCTAAGTCGATCACAGGCCCACTTAGCGAAACGAAAACGCATTGGATTGTCAGTTGCCTTCAACTGCTGAACCAATTGGACTTTGTATGGCGTCATACCAAGGTCTTTATGCAAAATTCGTCTCAAAGATGTCTCCGAAATATTCAATTGTTGAGAACGAAGGTAAGCACTATTTTTGGCTTTTCCGATTTGGTTTATCGATGAGGATGCCAGTTTTTTTCACTTTTTTCACAAGATATTGAACATGCGGAGCTGACCGTGCTTCTCTTCTTCAACATTACCATGATTTTCAAAATAATGTCACAATATTTCCCAGCGTTGTTCAAGCGTATACATAACCATATTCGTTCAGCAGAAGGATAAAACTAATTATATGTCAAATCAGACGTGAGCTAAGTGTTACCATTCACGAAATAAGCGGTGCAGGGAACTAACTTCACTGGGAACTAACTTCACATGGGAATTAACTTCACCTCAAGTGGGAAATATCTTCACTTTTTTCTGGTGAATTTATATCCCAACTATGGTGGGTGGGTTTCTGTGGGTAATAACTTCACTTTGATGTGAAGCTACTTCCCACAGGAGGTGGGAATTAATTTCACTTTGTATATTAGAGTAACGCATTAAAATCATGATTTATAGTTTACTTTCGCATCAAAATCAGTGACACATTTATTTCCAATGGTAGGGAAAAAGAAACTTTCGTGAGATCAATGGTGCTCTTCTGTTTTAATGTTTGCATTGAAATGTCTGCTTAAATTGGAACTTAGTCATTATTTTTCAAGAATACCTTATTCTTTGAATCTATATAAATGAACAGTTTTTTTGTCTGTACGTTCGATACCGAGCCAAACCGGTTGACCGATTTTCTTAATTGTTTTTTTTTTTTTTAACTAAAGAGGAATAATGTAGCAGGTTTAGGATAAACAAATTGTAAACTTTTCAAATCACAAATGTTAAAAAATGATACACTTCCTACTACAATAAAGTATGAACTGAGTTAATCAATAAAGAAATAAGTAGGTACCCAATTACCTTTGAAAATTTTTTCAAATTCTTTTTTTTTTTTAAACTACCATCGTACAAAAAATAAATGTTAGTGCAAATTGTGTAAGAGAACTTAATTGAAGCACTGCAAAGCGAGCGAAACGATTTTTTTTTATTTTCACACCCCAAATTGTTTCTCTATTTGGCAAAAGAAATTTCGACTCGCTTTGTATATTGTATTTCCCGAAGAAGACCTCAAAGGATGTTGGTTCTATTATACGCGGGCAATCCGCAGAAGGATATGCAAACTCCATGATATTAAAACAAACCTGACATCCAATCCCAATCTTTCTAACTGGTACAAAGAGCTCCTGGTTTTACCATTGTTTAATCAAAATAATATACAAAGAGCGTTCGATTTATTAAAAGCTGAAGCTAAAACTATGAATTATTTAAGCTATGTATTTGTCTATTCTGAGCGTATCATCAAAAACATGGCTTTTTTGAATGCATATATTCATAATTTTTTTCCATCGGCTGGTTGTTTTTCTTAAAATCTATTAATAACGGGTGGGAATTAACTTCACACAAATTTCTGATGAAGTAATTTCACACCATAGTTGGGAAATAACTTCACCAGAAAAAAGTGAAGATATTTCCCACTTGAGGTGAAGTTAATTCCCATGTGAAGTTAGTTCCCAGTGAAGTTAGTTCCCTGCACCAAATAAGCACTAGTTGAAAAAAAAGGTAGATGGCGGACCCTTTATTTTGAATTTTTATAATAATAATATTCTAACAATACAATATTTTATGCTATATTGTTTTCCTTTTCCGCTCAATATTTTACCGCTTTCAGTTTGAGGCAGTAAGTGAGGAAAACACTTCTGATTTATTTTAGATGCCTCTGATTTACTTACCCAGTCTAAAACACACAGCTTTCTGTGTTTAAGACTACATCTACAGGTACCGGTCAGTAGATGTTGCTTGCTTGTAGCTCAGTCTTTAGCTCTCTTGAACCCTTTAAAAAAAAAAGTTTATAAAAGGGGCGTGTCGCCTTGTAAAAACCAAGTATTTCTTTGAGCAGATTTATCCATTTTTATTTTTCAATTTGAATTTTCAGATCTCAATTTTATATTGAATTTGAATGTGTTTCTATTTGCAAGAAGCATAGTTTATATCGACGCTGACCGATCGTTTTTTTTTTACTCCCTCGACCCCTTTGACACGGAGAGTTTTTCGACTCTTGAAGGCAAAAGGGGGCTATTGTCACTTGGCCACATAACATATTTCTATTAGAAAGTCTACCAAACAAAATGATATCATTTATCGCCTCAGAAACATAACCATCTTCCCATTAAAGAGAATCAACCAGTTTACCCTACATTTTTGTAACTGAATAACAACGACTTTATAACTGAATAAGTGAACCTTGTTAAATTAATCTTAACATTTGTAAAAGGCTCAATCTAAAGAAAATTCCGCCAGACGGAGGCAACAGCTCAGATTCATCAGTAGCTTTCACTCAAAAAGCTTTCGAGTACCTATGCACATGACAGACCGATTCCGAAGCTAGTATTTTATTGTTCGACCTATTTTTCCTGCTTCAGTTTCATGCTCTGATTCAATGTTGGTGCTCAATTTGATGTTAAATTTTGAGAAAAAGCTCCAGAAATAAAAACAAAACACACAAACGTATACTTTTCCCTCCTTAAATAAACCCCTATAGTCCATAATCTCTCTCCCTGGCGCTCACACAGCATCTGTGTAAGGTGGCAAGGTTGTGTTGCAGTCCATCCAACGTGTTGCTTCCTCATGGATAATTTTCCATTTTTCAGTTGAATTTTTCCCACGCTTCGGTTATGTTCCTTATTCACAAAGTTTCAAACGGTTAAATACCGTCGCGCACACATTCACAAATGAACACACCTCCATTCAACACAACACAAATAACGCGCGTTATTACATTTTAAAATTTTATTGTCATCTGATTTATATGTATTCCCGTTTTGAGCAGCTCACGCGAATCTGTGTTTGTTTTATAATATTTTACATCTTCTTAATTATTTCGTTCTAATGTTTGATACGGCTATTAAATTCATTTTAATGGTTGGCCACGGGAAACGGAAATAGTGCTCCGGACGGATATTTGTTTGTTTGATAAATAAAAAAAAAAGTGTGTGTCCGCTTTAAAACATTAACATCATTGTAGTGCAAAGAAATTCACTATTTATGTAATCGAAAACGTTTTCGAGTGGGTGTTTTAAAATAGGGCAACAAGAAAGGATGTGTTGCGCTTTTTTCGCTCCAACATGTTTTTTACTGTCGGGGGTGTGACAAACTAAAAAAAGATTTGACTTGTGTTATATAACCGTTGTTTGAAACGAATTTATTTATACAATATTAAAGATTCTATAATATATATTGTTTTGATAACTTCTGTATTTTTTATATGAAACAAAGGAAACTAAATGACAAACAAACTCTATATGGTTTCGTAACGATCAAAGTTATAAATAAATGATTTGTCATTGTTCTCTAACTAAATGTAAATCCTTATTTATACATATATATCGCAGTATTATAAAACAAAACAAAAAAAGTTAATCGTTAATCAGTTTTAAGTGTTGTTATTGTATTTTTAACAAAACAAAACTAAATTATACAACTATACATATATGTGTACGTAAATTTATCTGCAAATAAATATAAAATACTCTAATGAAATTAAAAACTGTTCACATAAAAAACAACTAAAATTAAATATTCAACAATTCAACTTAAACGATAAAATTTTACAAACGTTAAACAAACATAATAATTAATCATATATCTAAATAATACTTTTTGACGTTTTTTTATGAGTGAATTAATAAAGCATATGCACAGAAAAAAAATATACTTTGGATACTACTCAATGTTAACATGGAAAATTATACGACGTAAGATCCACCTAAAACTGCATGATCATTTGTTTTTTTTTCTCTATAATTTAATGAACTACTTTTTTCTTTTTAATGCGCAATAAGCTATATTTACTCTTATTCCTTATTTTATTAAATTCCATTTGCAAGTTAAACCATACACCGTCGGATATTTTGATATTTTCATATATAAATTCTAAGAATGAGGTTTACCTATTTGTTTTTTGGGTATTCATGTATGTGTACTGAAAATAGGGCGTGACTCAAAATTGAACAGAATGTTCTACAATTTATTTTTCATTACACATTTTACAGTAGTATGATACAACAAACAAATTTTAGCTTGGTATTTACAAACGTAAGAATTACTGGTCCGAGTGGGTTGCTATTCGCCCAACTCCGGCAAAAGAGCAAACTTAATGAATAGTAATGCAATCTGATCACCTTTTAAACGGAAATAAGCAAAATCTTTAACGTTGTTTTTTTTTAAACATCTTACCTTCTTCCAAATTTAAGTTGTAAGAATAGTATCTAAATACATTTTTCTTTTTAAACATATAGGTAATTAACGTGTCATCAAATTTTTGTAAAGCCGTCTTCAAGTTTGGCTTGGAGGAAATTTAAGAATCATTAAGATATATAATACCTTCAAAATGTTCCGTAGGTACTCGTTTATCCGACCTAATATTTTTGTTTCCTTTTTTTTGGTTTTGAAGGAAATTGTATACAAGGACTAGGATATGAAACCAAACATATTCTTAGGGAATATTTACCTAGTCTTTCTGCATATTTCCTTCAACTGGGAATGGCCAAGTGAGCCTTGGTCACGAGTACATGTTTATTTTATGGGACCAATTTTTAATAGGCAATTTTTGATTCTTGTGGACGCGCATAGCAAATGGGTGGAATGTCTCGATATGGGAAACAATATATCCTATCCAGCAGTCGAACAATTGATGCATTAGCGATGGTGTTTGCTCGTTTTAGTTTACCATCAGAACTAGTCAGCGATAATGGCACATTATGATGTCACAAGAATTTAAACACTTTTTAAAAACCAATGGTGTAATCCATAAAACATATCCAGTTGGAAATCCTGCCACCAATGGACAAGCAGGAAACAGGGTTAAGGCAGTTAAGTTTGCTTCAAACTTAAGTATCTGTCTCGCTAAATTTTTGCTCGACTATCGAAACTCTATTCATTCTACAACCGGAGCCTCCCCAGCTCAATTAATGCTTAAAAGAGATCTTTAAACAAGATTGGATATTTTGAATCCTTATAAACAAAAATCGAATGTTTTGATTAAAGACGTTGAATCGAATGTTTCTAACGAACAACAGGATCAAAAAAATAACTTTAAAGGAAAGTAATAGATTAGAATTGTCCACACATATATATATATATCTCTTATCTAAGCCAAATGTCAAATCCTCACATAGTCCTAATTTCGAATAACCTCATTCTTGAATCAACCTTGGCCATCGTCAGTCACCGTCTAGTTCGCTTACTTATATTTAAGCATTACCTATTGTAACATTATGAGTAAAAGCATTTAATAAGAAAACGAAGTTGTTTGAGTACAACACAAACTTCAACGCTATTTTCTTAAAAAAGTATTAGCGAAATACTGATTTTATTATTTAATTTTATAACAAAAAAAAATATTTAAGAAAAATGATTCTATTGCAATGTTCTTATGCAATGAATATAAACATTGAAAACCAATTAACTACAGTATATTATCACTTCTTGTATTTATAATTGTTACAAACACAAGCATCAAAAAATAAATAGTGGAGTCAGAATTTCCTCGGGTTTGGATGATTTTTTTTTCAATTTTTTTTTTAAAAATCAGAACATTAAATTTGGGGAAATAATTATTTATATTGTTTAAACAATTTTTATTTTATAATTAAAAAGGGCGATCGACGATCAGCGATGTGCTGAATAGGTGGAGTGCGTAGAGGTTGAATTGAGGCTAGAAAAGTCCTATTTAGAAAAAAAATCGTAAAAATGAACGGCTTTTTCCACAATGCTGGGCTATACCTTTTTGTGAATCTTTCATTTTTAATTTAAATAAAACTTTTCTAAGGTATAGTTTTCGAAAAATTAATGTATAGAATTTATTTTATTTTTTTTTTTACATAGAATCAATTTTTTTCATGTACATACATTTCAGACGAGTGCATAAAAAACTCAAAAACTTAAAACGGTGCCCAAACTCAACTAGTGGTATACATAAGGGTCTGTGGCGGAATGGTTTGAGACGTCTGGCATTCAACAGAATATCCCATAAAAAAGAGTAAAAAATCTATGTTAATAATATGAAAACAATATTTTCGGATCACAAAATTTACCAAATTTCATTGCAATCGGCTTAGCAGATTAGCAGACAAATAAACAGAAAACGAAGGAATCTTAAAAGGGTTTCGTTTTCACCTACGTAACTTAAAAATGTGTTTTTAGTATTGATGACGTCCGTTAATGGGGTTGGGGTCGAAATTCTGTATGGGCCAAAATTCGGATTCCAAAATTCTGTATTCCAAAATTCTGTATTTTAAAATTCTGTAAATTCAAAATTCTGTATTTTAAAATTCTGTAAATTCAAAATTCTGTATTCTAAAATTCTGTAAATACAAAATTCTGGATTTCAAAATTCTGTATTCCAAAATTCTGTAAATGATAAAAGAAAAATTGTTTTGATAATGAAAAAAAGTGCGCACTTTTTTTCATTATCAAAACAATTTTTCTTTTATCATTTACAGAATTTAGGAGTACAGATTTTTGATGTTTTCTATGCAGAACCTTGAAGCATAGATTTATAATTCTAACGTAACGGACCTCTCTCCAACTAATTTGCATATGGTTTACATGAATCACATACCTTGATAACACATTTTGCGCTCGACAGCTTAAGTTAAGTGTTATAAGTTAATCGTGATAAATTGAATTCAGAAAAAGTGGCAAATATTAAATTATTAAAATCTAATAAAGGAAAGGATAAATTGTATGTCGATGGTTTTATGTTCTACAACGAAAGAACAACGAAAAAAAAACATTTAATTAGGCGTGCGCTAAGCGAATAAAAAATAAATGTAAAGTTCGTGTTGTAACAAAATTGATTGATAATGTGCACACTATAACTAAACAATCTTGGAATTACAGAATTTCTAAAAGCAGAATAATGGATTTGCTGAATTTTGAAAAACAGAATTTTGGATTTACAGAATTTTTAAATACAGAATAATAGAAAAGCAGAATAATGGAATACAGAATTATGTTCATACAGAATTTTTTCTTCAGATACAGAATTTTGTTCATACAGAATTTTGGAATACAGAATAACGACCCGTTCCCCCGTTAATGTTGAATCATGCGAGGTTCTATGCAAGCATTGAGCTTAATTCAGTTTGGTTTATGCTTTCAAACGCCTTCTTCTTTTGGGATAAATTTTCGATAAATTCTTAAGTGAAGCCAATAAATAAAACAATGAATTTATTTTCAACAAATCTACTAGCGACCACTACCTATTGATAATGTTAGTGAAACTGTTTGATATGGCACGTTGCTGAACATTGATCGCTTGAAACCGTTTTTCTCCTCAATGGCAACCGTCGCACTCCTGTTCACCCTATTTGGCTTAGCGCCTGAGTCTTGGATCCGTAAACGATCCAAGTTAGGGCAGTAATTTTATACAGCAGCCATAACACTCCATACAGTATTTATCCGATCAATATTTTGGCATGAGGTTGGACGGGTTATTAATGTAGCTAATTCAATTTCTTATCTCTTATGCAAAAAAGTGTCAAGTCAATCGACGTATTCTATTTTCTTTTCTGGACAATAAAGTTATATGTGCAGTGCACTAAGTTTTTTTACAATCATCGGCCCAGATTTCGAAAATGTGATTTTGAAAAGGAAAAAAAAAACAGTATTTAAAAGCACTGGCCTGAAGTGAAGCACATAATTTATAGCGAAGTGAAGCACATATTTTATACATAGTCTGGAGTCGGTATTTCAAGTAAATTTACTGCAGTGGTCACTTTGTTATTGATATAAAAATCATACGTTTGGATTAATTACTATAATTTTGTATTTATCTATTTTTATACTAGAATAAGAGCAAATGAAAACGTAATGCATTGTGCATGACAAAAACTTTGCTTGGTGGTTAAAAGCTATCAATAATAAATATTGATCCTAAGGAGAACAAAATGCGCTACATAATTCATAAAACAAGATAGTACCCCCGTCGGCGGCGTCGGATCAACAAGTTAATATATAATTTTCTTTTATTGCTGCAAACATAATAATTAAAGATCAGGTTTTTGCCCTTTGAATAGAAACCTGGATGTTCTCAGTTTCAATATTGTGAAGTATGAATTGAAATTGAATACAAATAGCAATCAACTCAAAAAACAACATGATGTTTAACCTTGCCAGGTTAATTAGTACACCTAGTCTACTTTGATAAATTCAACATTCAATGAGGATATGCGAGATGCATGTTGCGTTTGTTGTTTGGGGCGGTGGTGTTTGCAAAGATTCCTTTTTGATTAAACTCTATTCTCTGAATGAAATCCATACGAAAAGAAAATATTCATTCCAATGCAATGGTGCTATGCACTCATTATAATGATACTCTTCTTTGTTGAGAACCTTGAATTAACGAACTGTGTAGTGGATACTGAATCCCTTGCTTTCATTTTGATTTAGGTTTCATTTAATTTGTTTTTAAGTCCTTTCTCGAAGCACTTGGTTCTTAGAATTGTCCGTCTGGTGTAGTGAAATATATTTTTCATAGAAGCTCATAAATTATTCCTCAGAGGCTACTTAAAGTTTTAATCGCAGTTGAAATTATTTTGCATTTAAGTCGGCTTATATTTTTTTCAGAAGCGAATGAGTAAAATTTATGTCATCACCATGCAAAGTGTTTTCATAAATAATCATAAAATAGAAATAAGTTCACCTGATCTGATAACCTAAAATTTATTTAAACAAAAGGCTGGTAAAGAGGAGACATTGCCAAGTTTATTAAAAGAGATGTATCCATTAAATGATTAATGTACACACATGTGACATGTATTATGCAAAGGTACCTAATAGTATTGTTTGTACAATTATGTATTGTAATAACTGGTTTGTTTACCAAAGTTATTAAAAACAACTCTAGCTAAATAGACGAAATGAATCATTTCCTACACATACACTCGTCCCAAATATGTCTCGTTATTTCATGTCTTCAAGTTTAATTTTAATATTTCGGATCCAACATCGAAACGAATATGGAAGCAATTCCCTTAAAATCCTGACGTAATCCAATATTATTTTAATTATTAATTCGAAACTAACGTAAAATTTGAACGCACAAATTCATTTACTGTGAAAATATTAATTAAAATTATTTTTAAGAGTAAATGAACAAAATTTTAAAAACAGCATTGCAACGTTCTTAATTTCTTTCTTGCCTTCCTTTCGCAGAGCAAAAAGATTTGTCTGTCTCTTTAATGAATATTTCTCGTCAGCAAGATTATTATTAATTTGTAGATTTAAACTCTAAATCTTCACCGTGTTCCTTAAGTTATCAAAGAAAATATATTAAAAAAAAGTTATTAAGGTCTTTAAAGCATCTTATATAAATTTGATGGATGTTTTGATCTCTGCAGGCTTTCCTTAAAGACGAAAATAACTTTATGAATTCTTAAAATCTAATCGTAATCCTATTAAGCAGGTTATTTCAATGTGGCTTCATAATCATTATGAACTCTACAAAACATCAAAGCAAAATATTCTACTTATGATATATGTTCAATTGGGTGGGTTGTTTATCTTAAACTTCTTTGATGGTAAATACATAAATACGATATTTAATTAAAGTCTAAGTAATAAATATCTTGTCCTAGTTTATCCTCATTTTAACAAATTGTTATACAAAGAAATATTTACTTTTTTCATTAACTTTTTCTGCTCGTTTCACAAAAAAATGTAAATGAAATTTATTTTAAATTATTGTAATTTGGCTAAACTTTGCAACGTCCTTGTAATTTCATTTCAGACTACGTTGGCGTTTGAGTGTTATGTAATGACCCTTAAAATAACCATAATCATGCATGGTGACCATTTATGTATTTTAAATGGACCAATTTCACTAGGTCTTTAGTTAACAGATTCATTACTTTCTTCTCTGATCTGTGCAACAACAGATCCCTCATATTTCTTTTGAACAACTTTGTTTAAATTGCTAGAGCTGTTTTCAATAGAAATGGCGAAGACCAACCACATTCTCCATTATCGGACAACTTGATTAAATTGTCATCTCTATCTGAATATAATATAATCTATATATATAAAAGAAAGTCGTGTTTGTTACAACACATAACTCGAGATCGGCTGGACCAATTTTCATGGTTTTTGATTCGTTGGATTTGTCTCCGCCCCGAATAGCAGAATACATCTTAAAAACAATTAAAACCATTTGAAATCACAAACGGCGCAAATGAAAAAATAAATAACGCTCTTCTCACTACAACGAAATAAAAACAAAACTGATCAATTTCAAATATTGAAATTATTATTTGTCAAATCGAAAAAATATTTTAATTGAAAATTCATTATTATTCTTATCCGATAAAAAAGTATCGAGCAGAAAAGAAAGTTCAAAGGTCGTTTTAGGAATAGAAATTACTTGACATTTTGTCGGATTTAAGACTAAGCCGTTAAGCAGAGCCCATCTATAGATATGGCAGATACATAATATGTAAATCTTCGTTTAAGTTAGAGACATGGTCATTCAAGTTTCTAAATGGCTTAGAGCATAAAAGTTGAACATCATCAGCGTATATGTATGTATTTAAGTGTATGTATAGATGAATGATGGCATACTGTAGGTAAGTCATTAATATTAAGGCAAACGAAGAAAAGGGTCCAGAATTGAGTGCTCCCATTTGTACAAGTGACATAAATTCAGAACATTTATTTCCTACTACCACTCTTTGAACCCTATTGCTCAAGAAGCTTAAACAAAATTTTAAATCTCTATTTCCAAAGCCAAAATAACTCCGGAGCTTCCAAGAGAGTATGGAAAGATTGACTTTATCAAAAGCCTTTGAAAAGTCTAAAAGACAGAGTAAAGTAATACATCCTCTGTCAAAATCACTTCTTATTTCATAAAAAATTTGCACGATTGCGGTCGAACAACTATGGTGGTGCGGCATTAAGAAATACATTTAATCCTTAATTTTCAACGTCCTACCACTTACCCCTACTTTTTAAGAGCCACTTCTTACTCCGTTTTCATAAAAATTTCGTCGATTATTATTATTGTTTGTACATTGATCACAGTAGTGATAATGACGTTAAAGCTTATTATTGTGAAAGGTAGGATAAATTATAAAAGATAAATAAACATGTTCATACACTACTGTTTGTCATCATTAAAACAGCAAACAATGCCATATCACTGCCTTTAATCACATACTTGCAAATATATTTGATGCTCTTCGCTGAACTACAAAACTATACATTAATATGAGCTTGGAATGTTTTGCTCAATAGAGGTGAATAAGGTGAATAACAATTATCAATGTCAATATCGATGTTTTTGATACTTTTCGTAAATGATTGTCCGCCATTATCGGAATCCCTTCGACGATATATTGGATATCCGTCAACATTTGTGATCGTATCGTTAGTAAAATCTTTAGGAAATCCTTTGGTACATTTTCCATCTGCCATACACACATAAATGATTGAAATTACCGCATGGGCCATGAATCATGTTAGTTGTACCCGACCCCTATGTTTTTGATAGCATTTTATATTTTTCAACCCTATGCAAATCCGTTGAGGACTCACTACTTTTCTACCAGTGGTAACAAATGCTTAGGGCCAGGGTACGGGGTATTGGGGAAGCGGGTAGTGGGTAGCAATTACTGGTGTAGCGGGTAGCGTTTAGAAGTATTGGATAACGGGTAGTGGGGTAGCGGGAAATAGAGGGGTAGCGGGTAGACGGTAGTGAAGAAGATGGTAGCGGGCTACAAAAGTCTAGGTCTTTTTTATATCGATTGAGGCAGTACGAAGTCTGTCGGGTCAGCTAGTATCTTATATATGATATATCGTTATAAAATTAACTCAAAAGAATTCAACTAACTACGCTCGTTGAAAGAACATGGTCACCGTACGATGACGACTCCTGAAGAGTTGCATTCTTAAGCTGAATTAATAGTAGGTATTCATAATATACCTAATAATAATAAACATCTCCAAATGTTGTAGGGTTGGTTTTTGAGTGTCAGACACAAACACTTGAGCAGTAAGCCAAACAAATTTAAGAGTTTGTTTTTGGCTGAGATTGAGAGTCATATGAGCTTTCTCTTCTTTGTGGGACCATTATGTAAAACTGAGGGAAGAGGATGTTTTATGTATGTTTTTGTTTTTCTTTTTTGCTTCGTTGCATTGTTGAACGAAGTTTACGTTTTGCTGCGACACAGGCGAATCAAGAAAAAAAGTAAAAACATAACCTACAAAAATGAACTCGCTCCTTGAAAACTGCTTCCCATGGACATTTAAAGCACAGCCTGAAAAGAAATAAAAAATGTGTTTACACTCACATATTTAAGGAGACAGTACAGATCCAACTGCTTGGAAATGTGTTATCTCCAGATGCCCCTTAACACCAGTTAAATGATATCCCATCATCCACATGAGGATGAAAAAAGAAATGTTCAAATCTAGAAATTCTCAAGATTTCTCATCAAAAAGAAGGGCAGTGTTTTTTCCTTCTGAACAGAATGGCAGGTCACGAGAAAGTAAAAACCCTTCGAAATGAGACCAAATCTAGACTGAAGGCATTTTTCATGCCTGCAACGAACATTACTCTTCCGTTTGTTTCTTCTTGTCTCTTATATTTTTCCAAGGATTACCTTTTACTTTTATTTCTTATGGCTCTGGTAGTTATTTTTTTTATAACTTGCATAAGATAAGATAATATGTAGAAGCTGTTTTTTGTGTGTGCTTTGAAAATTTTTTTAATCCAAAATAGTCCTGGCTCGTTGCACCGATACTTTAACAAGGATAACTTCAGTTTCTAGTTCAAAGTATTTATACCATGTATATTTAGACAAAAAAAACAGTAAAAGGAAGTGCTTGTTGGACAAGAACAAACTTTCGAAGCCTTAATAAGGACTCTATTGCTATTTTCAAGATTTTTCTCCTTCCGTTATTGCACCATTTCGTGTACTTAGCCATCTTAATGTCTATCTGAGTGGAATGGAAGAGTTGTTCAGAAGTTCTGGGTGCTCTTGGATTCTTCCTTAAAAAGTGATTCAAAATTTCTACAGGTGGATATCTTTTGTATGCTCATTAGTGGGCAAGTAATTTCCAAATTTGAAATTGGGTTTAGTGAAAATATACGTCAAATACATTTATGTGTTCTAAAACGAGCAAAAATGAACTCAGGGAATACATTTATGTGGTGATGATAATGCATACTTTTCTTAGAAATAAGTTATTTCCTTGCAGAGTAGGTTAAAGAACAATAAGTACACCTGATTACCTTACGTTTAAAAATGAAACCGTTGCCTACAAGCTTCAGCTTCAATACACAAAATAAGTTTTTGACATTCCCTCTTTACTTAGATTCAATTCAATATTTTCAAAAAAAAAAAAAAAAAACGTCGCCCTAGTTTTGCCATGTGGAATGAAACTTAGCTCAAAGTCTGCAACGGGATCTATTAAACCGAAGAAAAATGTATGCCTGCAGGGAATCATGTCCAATCGACAATAACCAAGGACTTCAACTGCAACAAAAAACATGAATAATTTTAATTATGATCGTCATCAGAGCGTGAAATTATACGCCTCAAGAAATACTTTTCTTCAACCTTTCAAACAGATTTTACAAATACGTTTGCAAAATGTGCTATTATCATACAAAATTCGCTACAGCAGCGACATCTTCATACAAAATTACCAAATGATTTCACTGTTCTTGGGTCATTCAGACACGCTATGAGCTAAATGCATACAAAAACGTTACCATCGAAGTTTATTTCCTTTTTTATTAACCATTTGGTGGTAATGGATTTCCGTGGAAATCGTAATGTAAAAATTGTGTTACTCGGTTGAGGTTTCCTGAAATAATAGTCACGGCACCATTTGCGGTTTATTAAATGTAATCTCTGGGATGGTTAATTTAATCTGAGAGTAGATTAATGACATGTGATGGATCATTTCATTACACGGTCCGAAAACAGATGTTTTATCATTAAACTTCCGGGATATGGACCAGAAACTTTTATTTGTGTACAAGTACACATGTTTTACAATCTTTTGCTTTTACCTTAAGGATATACCCTTAACTCAAATACTACTTTCCATTACAATGACTGCACAGTTTCAAATCCGAAAATATTGTATGGTTCGTGGTTTGTTGTCAAGGTGCATGAAAATAAGAAATAAAAGATTTACTTGACTGGAACCGAATTAAAAATATGCTTTAAATGATGAGTAAAAAGAAAAATACAGATTACAATCATAATAAAACAACCACTCATTCATATAAACTCGCAGTACCTACTTATACAGCAATATACGTCTTAGTGACAGTAAAGGGACTCTTGTTTAAGTGTTTGTTTATAACAAGATGGAAACAAATTAGGACTACTGACTGTGTTGTTCCTAGAAAAGATTAAATTTTAACAATATTTTAACAAGCAAATATAAAAGGCATTGACAATATGTTCCAGGAAATGTATACACACGAGTTACACAAATGCAAGTCAGCAAACTTGACGACGGAACATTTGTGTTGCTTCGTAACCCGAACCAGTAGACAGTCAATGCATTACTTTCATATGGGAAAATCTAAGTATCCGAAGGCCATATGAAATTGAATGCATTGACCTGAGTGTCTGCTGCTTAGAATCTAAGTAGCGTAAGTTATTATTAACGATTAGGTTAGGTTAGGTTATGAGGGGTGTGCACAGCATGAGCTGTTGCGTACACGGGGGCCTATTGGTCCATTGTGATCCCCTATAAGAATAAAAGTTAGCATCGATGCTTCTCAAGGTCGATTAACGTAGACTGGCTCGTTAACGAACCAGCCTGTGCTATCTATAAATTTCTTCATGTTTGCCATTGAGACCTGTGCTAGATCATCCAGTTCTCCAACAAACCTGTTTCCGAAATGACGGAGTCGGCTGGTTTGGAGGTTTGGACAGTCACAGAGCAGGTGTTTAATGGTTTCTATTTCCTCCTCATCCTGACAGCTCCTACAAAAATCGGGTGCAAATGCCCTTATCTTGTTGGCCATTGTGCCAATGGCACAGTGACCCGTTAGTACACCTATCAAGATCTTCATGTTCTTTTTACTCAGCGATAGAATATACCGAGTTTCCTTTTCATTCGTGCTAGGCCATAAACTTCTCGAGATTACGCAATCGTCCCTGGATTTCCAAGAGTTATTGTTTTTCTCTTTTGATTTAAGGTCTATCTTCCTTTTGAGTACCCCAATTGGGACAAGTGGTCCCCTAACTGAGTGGTCACTACTACTTGCGTCTGCTTCTGACCCTTTCCTGGCTAGTTCATCTACTATTTCGTTCCCTTCTATATTACTATGTCCAGGAACCCAGCAGAGCTTTACCTGGTTAGTGTGGCAGATCTTATTTAATTCTTTCTTACAGTTTAAAACTGCTTTTGATCTTATGGTCTCACTGGCTAAAGCTTTGATAGCGGCCTGGCTGTCCACGAAAATAGTTATCTCCGAAGAGCTTAGCTTTTCGTGATGTGCCAATTCAGCTGCTTTTTCAATGGCAAAGATCTCGGCCTGAAAGACACTACAGTCAGCTGGGAGTTTATACGATGCTCTGATGTTGAGAGATTGGCAAAACACTCCAGCGCCTGTTCCTGATTCCATTTTTGAACCGTCAGTGTAGAAAGGGATACCCTGTTTACTCATAAGTGAATTAGGGTCCCAGCCCTGTCTTTCCGGTATGAAAATAGAAAATTTTCTATCAAAATCTAGTAAAGGGGGAATGTAATCGGTGGTCTCCATCAGTCCTGGAATCGTGTCATATCTTTGTAAGATTGACCCGTGTCCATAAGTGCTGTGCTTCCAAAAACTTAGTTCTTTTAAACGAATTGCAGTTTTGGCTGCCGTGCATCTTATGAACTCATCCAGAGCCGGGAGGTCCAAGATCATTTCCAACCCAGCCTGTGGCGTGGATCTTTGAGCCCCTGTTATTCCTATACAGGCTAGTCTCTGTACCTTATTCAGGTTCTTGAGATAGCTTGATTTTTCCACCGCTTTCCACCATACAATAGAGCCATAGGTAAGAATGGGTCTGACAATCGCTGTGTACATCCATTGGATGACTTGCGGTCGCATGCCCCAACGTGAACCGAAGGTTCTCTTGCATGTGTAGAATGCGCATAGTGCTTTTTTCATTCTTTCCTCAGTATTACGCTTCCATGTAAGCTTGGAGTCAAGGATTACTCCTAGAAATTTAGCTTCCTTAGAAAGTTTTAGAGGAATACCATTTAGTTTGGGAGGGTTGAAGCCCTCCAGTTTCCGTTTCTTCGTGAACAAAACTAACTCCGTCTTGGTGGGGTTGACCCCGAGACCGTTCTTAGTTGCCCAAGAAGATAAATCCTTTAATGCGTTTTCCATAATGTTTTCGATGATGGTAAGAAACTTGCCTGATACTAAAACCACTATGTCATCTGCATATGCCACGATTTTAATGCCTTGATTTTTGAACTTTGTGAGAATTTTGTTGACTACGAGGATCCATAGCAGGGGTGAGATGACTCCTCCCTGTGGTGTGCCTCTAGTAACTGTTTTCTCAATAGTGCTAACTCCTATTTGAGAGTTGATAATTCTGCCATTTAACATGGTGAAGATCCAATCGACAATGACAGATTCAACTCCAACTTCAACTAAGGCAGTTTTGATTGATTCCGTTTTAACGTTGTTGAACGCACCCTCGATATCAAGAAATGCTGCCAGTGTATATTCTTTATGTTCAAGACTTTTCTCAATATGTGAAACCACTTCGTGCAGAGCAGTCTCCACTTAAGTTACCTTTAAGGTAAGCGTGTTGGTAGTTGCACAAATTGTTTTCGTTGAGAAGTTCTCTAACATGTAGATCAATTATCCTCTCTAGTGTCTTAAGGAGAAACGAGGAGAGACTTATTGGTCTATAATCCTTGGCGGTCGAGTGAGTAGGTTTTCCTGCTTTTGGGATGAAGACTACCTTGACCTTTTTCCAGCTATTAGGGACGTATCCAAGTTTGATACAACTTATGAAAATTACCCTAAGCCACGGAGTTATTACTTTGAGAGCATTTTGAAGAAGAGCTGGGAAAATCTCGTCTGGTCCCGCTGATTTGTAGGGTTTGAACGAGTTTATTGCCCAGATAATTTTCTGCTCAGTAATAACCTGTTTTAGTTCTAAATTTGATTCTGTATGAGTAAAATCCAGCGTGTTCGATTGCAAGTAATCAGAACTTTCTGGGTTTTTACAACCAGGGAAATGGGTTTCCATGAAAAGTTCAAGCGTTTCTAGGCTTGAGTTCGACCATGAACCATCAGGGTGTTTTATATACCCCGGGACCGTGGGATTAAGGGCCAGGGTTCTACGGAGCCTCGCCGCCTCGCTTGTTTTTTCAATGGATTCACAATGTTTAGCCCACGAATCTTTTTTGGCCTTCCTTAACTCTTTAGTGTAAGTGTTAAGTGCGGCTCTATAAGACTTTAAGTCCTCTTCTAATTTACTCAGTTTAGCTTTATTGAAAAGTTTTCTAACCTCTGTTCTACGTTTCTTTAGTACGCCATTCCACCATGGTGGGTTAGTGGAGATTTTGGAACGAGATAAAGGGCAGTGCTTTTCAAAAGACGTTCTCATTTTACTAGACAAGTTTTGGACAACAGTGTCGATGGTTGAAGTGTTTAGACTTGTATTGTCCCCTGGAGGATCAATACAGTTTTCCAGCCATCTTTCGTACTCTGTCCAATTCGTTCTAGTTGGGTTCCTGTAAGGTTTCTTTTGAGTAGAGTTCCTGTCTATGGAGAAGAGTATCCTAAAGTGATCCGAAAAAGATTCTTTAGGTGAGACTCTCCAGTCTTCGACTGAAATTTTACTGTTGTTACTAATAAGAGTCAAATCTATGATTTCCTCCCTGTTTTTGTTACGAAAGGTAGGGTGATTGCCCCTATTACATAAAGATAAATTTGAACAGAGAATATATTCAAACATTGACTCACCTCTTTTATTGATGTCCTTTGAGCCCCATTGTGTATGGTGAGCGTTGGCATCACAACCCACCACCAAAGGTGTACCGCTTGTTGTGGCATGGGCTACAAGATCGCGGACTGTTTTTGATGGCGGGTTCTCCTCCTCGTACGGCATGTACGTCGACGCTAGAATAAAGTTACCTTCATTTGATTCGACGCTGATTGCCGTATTGTCCTTGTTGCTGTATCTAGATAGGAAGAAAGCGTTAATTGATTTTTTCACTAGAATACAACTTCTAATATCACCTTCATCTGACGTGGAATGGAAAAGGTTGTAGTATTTTGACCTCAACCCTCGGATTCGGTTTTTGCCTAACCATGGTTCCTGGATCAAGGCCACATCCACGTTCTCGTGAGACATGTAGAGCGTAAGGTCGTACGTTGCTGCTTTAGCGTGATGCAGGTTTATTTGCACCACTAGCAGCTTTTGACTCCCTTTTGTCTTCATGCCTCTTAACCTTTACGGTTCCGAGACCATACCTCAGCACGTCTTTTTTCTCTTTGAGCAGAAGGTCAGATTTCTTGTCTGCCACGAACAAGAGGTCCTTTCCTTCGCCACCAATGGTCTTCCTTGAATGTTGGAGCTTCCATTCTAAAATGGGAAGCTCTTTGTTCTGCTTTGCCAACAGTTTAATAATGGCTGCGTCCTCATGTTCTGCAGGAGGGGGGATCCAAATGCTAAACTGCTGGCGGAGTGGTAAAGCTGCGACGGGTAGAACTTCAAGGGAGGAGCCTTTCCAGAGTTCACCAATATTGGCGATTGTGCTGGTCAGGAAATCCCGAGATTTCTGGTCGCCGCAGCATACCACTTTGACTCCTCGCCGCCACCCTGCACCATCAAAGATATAGTCGTCTGATGCCGCCATCATGGCTTTGAGGATCTCGCTTTCCACAAGAAGCCAGTTTTTTGCCGAGATTTTTCCATCTGGGTCATCACGGCTTATTATGGCTATCTGTAGGTCGATCGGGGTGGTGTCAAAGCTACTGGTTTTTTGTTTTTTGTTACCTTCTTCCTTGACTGTCTCTTCCGATCTTTGTCTCTTGGAAGGTCCTGGTTTCATTCCAGAAGAGGTGCTCGCCGGTGCTTGGTCTTTCCTAGCGTTGGCTTGCTGTTTCTTACTGGAAGTCGCCTGAACTTTTCCTTTGTCGTTCCGAGCGGTCGAGTTATTGCCAGCCTGTTCACGGTTTGCCTTTTTAGGGACAGACCTAGATTTGGCAGCAACTACTCCTTTGCTCTCCGACTTTTTGGTCTTCGCTGGTTCTGTTGTTCCCTTGGGTGCAGTGGCAGTCTCTGCCAGATGCCGCTCGAAGTTCTTAACTTGCCTTCTGTGCTTCTTAAGGAGAGCCTTATCTCTCGAACTGAGCGTTGCAGGGTCTTTCAACTCGGTCATTTCCACGAATCTTTTGGAGGCTTTGTAGTTGCTGCGTAGCCTCGAAGCTTTGAGGGGTGCAGCAGACTCCAGCGTAGCCTCTTCTTGATTCGGGTCCCTCAGTAGCTCGTCCTCGGTTTGACTACCTATGGAAGGAGGTCCGTCCGAGGTCTCCGTACCTTTGATAGTTAAACTATCTAGTGCGGGAAGGAGATCTACCGAGAGAATGGCCGGTTGTCTTTTGAGTTCTCTTATGTCTTTTCCGTTGTTTACTTTTGTCACTGGCGACTTAGCTTCTTGCGAAGCCAAGCCCTCGCCGGCAGCCGTGACTTCTGCCGACTCTTGAACGTATATCCCCGTTCGATTTTTATCTTCTTGTAAACTACTCATCATGGTTTTTTTTTAGATTGACATCTCTGCTTTTGGTGGTTTTCTTAGTTTGTCGTTCTCCGCAGCTGGATTGCTGAAGAGTTTGACGTAAGCCCCCTCGCCACAACAAGGCGAAAACCGTGAGGGGGTATATTATTAATTAACGATTAATATGTCAGTCTAATTTTGACCAGTAATAAAAACACAACAAAATAAAACCGGTGTTTAAATTATTTAACTCACGCGGCTATAAATACCCCGAAGAACTTTCCTCTTGAAACAGCCTAAGGCAAATCATCCGATTTTGTCAGGGTCCATGCTTCTGCACCATACAGTAGGAGACTGAGATGTTTAGGGTGTTATATACATAGTTTAACCTCAGTTGATCGAAAAAGCATTGCTTTCTTAGCCCAAAGAAACAGCGAAGAATTATTCTTCGCCTGATCGCGGCGTAGGTGTTAATGTGCGCGTTAATAGCGGAGCAGAGGTTGCCAAACTCTTCTAATACCTCGTAGTTATATGCGTCTATTGTGACGTTCTCTCCGAGCCGTCGGCGTCGCGTCGGTCGGTGTTGGTTGTACTTCCTTGATGACAATATCATACTTCGCTTTGCTAAAACAATTTGTGCCGCTTCTGTCTCAATTCTCGCAAAGGCACCATTGACATCACGCTGTGGTCTTCCCATCATATCAATATCATCGGCGTGCGTGAGAAGTTGAACAGACTTTTGGAAGATAGTGCCTCTGGTGTTGACTATCCTCTCAAGAACGATGTTTAAGAAATGGCATGACAGTGCATCGCATCGCCTTGTCTGCATCCTTTTTTGACATCGAAACATTCCCTAATCTCGTTTTCAACCTTGATGGAGCAACGTGAGTTCTCAATCGTCATTCTGCACAAGCGAACGAGCTTGGCATTGATGACAAAACTAGGCATAGTTTTATACAGTTCGTCTCTTTAGATGCTATCATACGCGGCTTTAAAATCGATGAAAAGGTGGTGGTTGTCGATTTGACGTTCATTGGTTCTTTCCAGGATCTGCCGCCAAATGAAACTGTGGTCGATGGTTGACTTTCCTGGTCTGAAGCCATATTGATAAGGACCAGTCAGGTTATTGACGAAAGGCTTAAGACGTTCACATATTACGGCAGACAGAATCCTATAAGCGATGTTGAATAGGCTGATTCCTCTGCAGTTGGCGCAGTTTAGGGGAACTAGGTGCTTTTTGTTTCTACAACAAGAACAACAAAAAAACTGTATTTTCGTGTTTACGTTATTGGATTCTTATTTGAATGCACTCCCTGTATTCCAATAATACATTTCTTAGAAAACTACATCTCCTGGTTAAAAGAAGATAGGAGGGGGTAGGTAAGATACTAATTTACTTTTTTCTTTCTTTTTGTCCCAACCGACCCTGCACACTTTTATAATACCTTACCTGCAATACCTTACCTGCATTTTATAATACCTTACGCAAATAATTTTTATCGAGAGCTTGTCCCTACGTGAATTTCCATTATTTTACTGAGATTATAAAGAAACCTGGATTTATTATTGTTCATTTCAACAAGCCCTCGTTAAAGAAATGTGTGCAGCGCTTATGCAAACAAAATGACTTCAATAAATTTACCGTTTTTCGCAGGTTTTGAGAATCGCTATTCCAAACACAAAAATTGCCTTCTTGCCACCCTTCGTACGTCACGTTTGCCCTCAATGTTGTTGTCTTCCCATCGTCTTTCTCAAACTTCACATCCACGCCACTGTCATCCGACTAGAAGTTCGTTCTATTTGTATAGCTTAAGTTTATTATTATAATAAATTCGAGAGTTAAGTAAAGGTAGGTTAATATGTGTCTGGTGTGCTCGTAGTTTTTAAATTCTCCCTTCATCTTCATATCACACTGTTTTGGAACTGAGCTTGATTTTTATTATTTGTCTTTGCAAATGAACATCATTCCTATAATTTGTTTCTTGTTTTTCTTGAAATAGTTATTGCAAATTGAGTACAATAAATCATTGTCGTATTAAAGTATTCTTTTAAATTTGGTCAAGTTTCGACTTTTAGAAAGAAAGTTTCTCTTTAAAAAATGTGAAAAGGGAACAAAATCAAATTTAAGCAATTCAGAACAATCAAGGCATTTGAACTTGAACAAGATGATAAAGCCTTACATTCACTCTACACCCTGGTTAAAATATGTTTTCTTACTGTAAGAACCATTGTATTAGTAAAAAGAAGTAGATAATCACTTAGGGGTCTATGAGATCTGAAAAATATTTCTGTTTTGTTTTTTTAAGAGCCGATTTTTCAATCGTCAGATAAACAAGCAGATAGTGTTTATTCGACAAATAACAAAATATTGGATATTTCAATCATCAGATAGACTTTATCTTAAGAAAAAAACGCTCTTATTTATTCGACCGATGAATACTCAATTAAATTTATTTGCCAGTTTGTTATTTTTATTTTTATTCTATGATTGAAAAATCGGCTCTACGTCTGATTTATTATTTGTTAAAGGTATATCAAACAAGCTTGAATCTGCTAGTTAAAGGGATTGAAAGGTGAAAGTTCAAGGCCTTAGAACTGTTTTGGTGATTACATAGAATGTTTGGTATTTACTTCCAATAAAATGGTAAAATTGAAGCACAATAATTGCATATTACAAGAGGGTGCAGTTTTCTTATTTGAGCAAAATTTTGTTAAAATAATCCTGTTTTATTTTCTAATGCGTTAAATACCTTGACAATATTATGAAAACCATTCGTTTTTTTTCCCATTTGAATTAATATTGTTACCAGTAGTCTTAGCTATTTAGGGTTAAAAAATGTATTTTTTTATCTCTACCATCTTATGTTTAATTTGGTAACCCAAAAAGTACTTTTAACTTTGGAAAAGGGACAAAGCGCTAAGTTAAAATG
Organism: Sphaerophoria taeniata; assembly: GCA_943590905.1. Lineage (NCBI taxonomy): Eukaryota > Metazoa > Arthropoda > Insecta > Diptera > Syrphidae > Sphaerophoria > Sphaerophoria taeniata. The sequence continues at coordinate 63,229,001 of OX016540.1, forward strand.
AAAAGTTCCACTGAGGAGCCCTCATTGTTATGTAAGGGATGAACTTGTTGTAGAAAATTGTATTAGTTTAATGGTTAAACACAAATGATCCTACATTAACTCTTACTATGAACTAAGAACAATTCCGCCAAATTTATAGTCGTATGCGAAAAAAGGAAAGTACATCCACATATGCATGGTTTCTAACCACATCGCTTTCCTTTTTCATTATTGACGCTACCGTTTTTGGTCACATTGCAAGTGTAAGGATAAAAGCACACGAATGGAGACTAAAGACGAAAAAAAACAAACTGAAAAATGGTTACAGATGCGAGATACTTTGTTCTTTTCAACAAAGAAAATATTTCAAATAGTTGCAGGGGAAAGTTGAAGTAATGTTACTTAGGGGAAGGGAGAACTTAAACTCTTTTGTATGTAGTGGGTGTGGTTGAAGGACTAAATTGCGTCCTCGGGAGTATAAGAAAAAGAATTCTTACAATTTCTCCTAAGTGAATGTTTTTCACAGTTTGTTTGATACGCCTTTGGTTTAAATTGAAAATATGTGCTTGGGATGTGGGCAAGCAGGAAAATGTGTGCACATAAATTAATACTTGTTGTTTGCTTTCTCGCAACTTAAAACTATAGTTAATAGTTACTGTTTGCTTTAAAAGTCTTTCTTTTATGTCTTTAATGTCATTTGCAATAATAGTAACGTATGTAAAAAATTAATTTTGGATGGTTGAGGCACTGTGACGTATACTTGCTATTTTTCTGGACGTTATCTAAAAATTATTAACAGCATTGCATTTGGAAAAGAAAATTAGTAGGTACTAACCTAATTACTTAATTTTGAAAAAAAAATAGTTCAATTTTTTTTTTCATTTTGTTTTTCAAAATTTTGTGTTTGAAAATTAATTTTTCAAAAGCTATTTCTTCAAATAATTAAATTTAGAAACAAAAAGGAAGAAGAAACTTCTGGCCTTACAAAAATTTATATCACGGTGTTATGGACAAAAAACTTAATTTTGAACATTCTTTTTCGACAATATAAGTCAATTTTTGAGAAGAAACAGTCCTTAATATAACCCACACTTCTCAACCCAACCTTATCGCTCAAGCTTTGTGAATCACGCTGTATAGCTAAAAAGTGGTATATTCATCAACATTTTGATTTATTTTATACTGGATGAATTTGCCGACAGCCAATAGTTTGTCCAGGCAAAGATTAGGCAACCCAACGTCAGCACAGGCTCGCAGATCCTTGCGATGATCTATAAATATATAAATGTTATTTTTATATTGTCACTTAAGTATCAACAGTTTACTTACATTGATAATTTAATAGAAGACCCCAATAATTAATGCACGAATCGCGCTGTTCATATTTCAAAAATAATTCTATTAAACGATGCACAGCATCCAGAAATGAAGAGCATAATGATGGGATTCTGAAATATAAAATAAAATACAAAAGATACAAATAAGAAGACCCCAATACTAACTGCCTTCCAATCAGTCCATTCAACTCCTCATACTCTTCGAACAGATGTGCACTGGTTTTTTGATCCGAAAACCAATTCACTGGCAAAGCACGCCTTCCCAACGCAAGCCCATCCAAAGATATCCTTTTGTTCAGCATAGATTTTCTCTGCTTGTTTTGTGACACTTCATGTTTTGATGTTTTGTTCAGTGCCTTTCAAACTTGAGGTTGCGATATGCGATACACGCATGCGAGAATAGGTGTTTTCCATGAAGTAAATTTTTTTCGACATTGCTCAATACAATCGCATCGGCGACAGTCGACAGTGAAATTACGTGATGAGGGCCCAGGGTAAAAATTTTCTTATTATCGTAATGTTGCAGTCGCCCGTAGCTTAGTTGGTAAGTGCGTTGACTGCTAAGCCGAACGTCGTTGGTTCGAGTCCCACTCAGGCCAAGTTTTTATTTCATCTTTCGCGGGTACTGCCTCTTGCGAAGACCTGACAAATTTTCCAAGAGTATCAATCTGTCATGAAAAAAGTGCTTCTCAACTTTGCCGTTCGGAATCGGCGTTAAATTGTAGGTCCCCTCAATTCTTCACACGCACTCAGAGAATTGTTGTTGAGAGTAAGTCGCTTAGGCCTTGGCTCTTCAAGAGCTGTCGCGCCACTCTATATATATATATCGTAATGTTACAATTTTTGATTAAAAATCATTCTTTTTAAATAATTAAAAATAGTTTGTGCAGAATTTTTTTAATCAACCTATTCTTAATAGACCAGGGTAGATAATTTTTGAGAACGAAAAAAATCGCAGTAGAATAAAACAAATTAGAAATGGTGGGGGATGCGATAAAAATGAAAGGAAAAATAAATTACGGGCCATCCGAGTTCGGGAAGTGGGCGGGGGGCGGGTTTTAAGGGGAAAAAATGGTTTATCTTGATTTCCGGCAAAACTAGAGGTCCTATGGAAAAATGTTAAAGAGCAAAGTTGTAGGTAACAAAAAGATCTATAACTTTTGTTCAGACAAATTTTTCACATAACCTCAAAATATATATGAAAAATTCAAAAAACCAAGTTTTTGTTTTTTTATTTTTATCTTTTTCAAAAAAAAAGATTTTTCTACGAAATTTGGTGAAAACTTCCCTTATTATATCCCAGATACACTGTAATTTATTTGGTTAAAAATATTTATTTTTTCCTCGTATATTGAAATAATATCAAAAAAAAACCCTAATTTTGAATCGAAAATTCACGTGTCAAAATTTCGCTTTTTCTTAAAAAGTCAGCATGCTATTTATTTGTTCAAACGTCTACTTTCTGATGGTGTAAAAAAAAATATACATTACCATAGTAAATATTCTCAGAAAATGCAAAAAATTGAAAAAACTCGAATTCGATTTTTTTTTTCCAACAATCGATGTAACCGTAGTGTTCTATCCATTATCATATATCTCTGTTAGTGATGGGTCAAACCGAGTTGGCGAACCGAGTTGGCAAACCGAATAGGTAAACCGAGTTGACCCGTTCAACTCGAGTTGGCCAACCGAGCTACCTAACTCGAGTTGAAGAAAATTAACAGAGTTAAGTCGAGTTAGCGAACTGAGTTGACCAATCACTAACAGAGATATATCGACCCCTTGCCGCAGTGTTCTTTCCATTATCATATATTCCGGAAGTTTTGCTTAAAACTATTTGCTGCAGCTGTGAAAGTGGATGTAACAGTTTAAAATGTGGCTGTCGAAAACATGGTTTAAAATGTACAAATCTATGCACGAATTGTCATGGTTCCGAAAATTGCTCAAATATGGAAGAAAAAACTTACGAGGAAGTAAATGAGGAAATTTTGGATGAAGAACCAATGCAGTCCGAAAATATTATTGGAGACGAGGAAGGTGGTGGTCTTGAAGATTTCGAAGATTAACTGCAGTTGGAAAGGTCTGTCACATCTTACGATGAAGAAATGCAATCAGAATCAGATTTTTAACTTGTATGTATATATGTACCTAGAGGAAAGGAAAGGATTTAAGCAAGAACACTAGATTTTAGTTTTAATAAAGTTTTTGTTCAATTATAAAGATTTTAAATAATATTTTGATTGTAATTAATTAATGTTAAATATAAAAAAATATAGAAAAATAGGTAATTTAAATTGGATCTTCGATTTGACTTTCACTAGACTTTTACTTTTCTTAGCTTGACTTTTCTTGTCGTACACTTTACTTTTCATAACGTAATTCTTTGACCGAATAAAAATTAGTTACTTTACATTTTTTTAGTCTAAGTCTAACCTTAAGTCTTTTCATAAAAATGCAATGACTTTGAATTAAATTCAAAAAGTGTAAGTGCCCATATGTTTGGCTTTAACTAAGATTGTTTTTGTGTTTGTTAAATGTAGTCATCCTACTTATATGTATATACTGTATAGAAAAAAAAATCTTGATTAAAAAAAAAATCGAATTCGAGTTTTTTCAATTTTTTGCATTTTCTGAGAATATTTACTATGGTAATGTATATTTTTTTTACACCATCAGAAAGTAGACGTTTGAACAAATAAATAGCATGCTGACTTTTTAAGAAAAAGCGAAATTTTGACACGTGAATTTTCGATTCAAAATTAGGGTATTTTTTTGATATTATTTCAATATAAGAGGAAAAAATAAATATTTTTAACCAAATAAATTACAGTGTATCTGGGATATAATAAGGGAAGTTTTCACCAAATTTCGTAGAAAAATCTTTTTTTTTGAAAAAGATAAAAATAAAAAAACAAAAACTTGGTTTTTTGAATTTTTCATATATATTTTGAGGTTATGTGAAAAATTTGTCTGAACAAAAGTTATAGATCTTTTTGTTACCTACAACTTTGCTCTTTAACATTTTTCCATAGGACCTCTAGTTTTGCCGGAAATCAAGATAAACCATTTTTTCCCCTTAAAACCCGCCCCCCGCCCACTTCCCGAACTCGGATGGCCCGTAATTTATTTTTCCTTTCATTTTTATCGCATCCCCCACCATTTCTAATTTGTTTTATTCTACTGCGATTTTTTTCGTTTTTTTTTTCCATTTTTGAAGCTATCGGCACTAGTCTATAATATATTTTCTAATATACTATTTTTGTATTAAAATATTTTTCATGTTATTATCGGCTCGGTGAAGGTCGTTCTAGGGTCAGATCTTAGACTATTAGTAGATATTTTCATTCGAAATGTCATAAATATGGAAAAGTGTTACAATCGTTTGACCGTCAATCACCTGAAAAGATCGACATCCCTGTAGAACTTGTTAAATCTTTGTTTCCATTCTCAATTGTTTATTATTTTTATCTTCATTTATTTTCCTTTTCCTTAGCATCCAAAGCGTTATTATATTCTCTTATCACGATACAGATGTGCAGATGAGCTCATGCATTCTCATTAATAAACCATAAACTTTCGATACAATTATTTTTTCCAAAACATTTTTGCTATTTTTCTCAATAAAAAATCTTTCAATAATATTAAAAGTAGCTTTGAGTCTACCTAAAGCTAAAGTCTGATAACAAGAACTGTTTTGTTTTAATTAGATGATTTCGATCAGAAAGGCCATAATAACTGTCTCCTAACTTTGAGGTGTGTCAATTTCCTTCAACCTTTAACGAACAGTGGAATTACGTAAATCACATTTTCAATTCCTTTTAAGGTATTTAGGTTTTTAGGAAAAAACCACAAATATTCCAATGCATTTTGGGAAAATATGTGAACAATGCGAAATATTTACGAGATGAATTCAAATAAATTATTCCTCCTTCGATATTTCGTTGAAAAGGGATATTTTTTAATTCCTCGACTTGTAGAAAATTGTTCATTCTTTATTCTCCGTCCGTCCTTTTTTTAATTCCAAAGATACTTGAACCAAGAATGAAAAATCACAGTTTTCGAAGAAGAACAGATGGTTTTACATTTAATTAGCCGCAAAATTTTTCTATTTAAATTCCTTTTTGGTACAAGCCCGCGCAACATCTCGGGTGCCAAAGAATTTTCCATTGAAAATTCTTTTGTAATGAAATTACTTTCTCTTTGTTTTGTTTTCTTTTGAATTTGTTTTTACGTATTGTTTTTACATTTTTCATGCTCAATATTTTTCGTCGCACGTACTCATGACGTAGAGCTTTTTTGGGTATTGATTTGCCATTCAGTCGTATCTGAGTATGGGTGGCTTATTGGCTTTTAGAATCCATCGCCAAAGGAACGATATTGATATGTGTATATTTGTACACCGAACTCGGTCCTTGTGGTGTTTGGAAAACTCTTTGTGTTGGCAATAATTTATTAATGAAGCCATGTGTGGTATCACACATTCTGTGACACGATGCTTATCCGCTTAGCTACACACTCAATTGCGGCCGTATGCAATGCATCGGATGATTAAGTTATTAAGCAAAAAACTTTTTTTTATACGAAAATATTATTCATCAAAAAATATTCCAACAAAAATAAACACACCCGACGTAATTCCTATCTTACCGACCGGAAATTGTCTGGTTTTTTAATATAGAATATTTCCGGTAAAAATGACAAAATTAATAAAACTAAAACCCAAAATTTCATTAGTTTTACTTTGGTATGTAAGGTCAACTTCTGTTTTAATTCTGTATATATTTATCTAACGTATAAAAAAACGCAGTCTTTTGAAACTCTGTCTATACGAATGAATGGGGTCATAGAAAAGTAGAGAGTTTGTTTAAAGTAGGGGCATGTTGGTTTGATAGAAAACTAAATGAAGTGAAAGAAGCAAACAGAAACGATAAATTAATTGCATTTATAAATATAACAAAAAAAAGTAGGAAAATGTAGTTCTATTTTAGCTAACTCGTGAAACACATTTTAGTATTGTCTACGATTTATTACACCTCCAACTGACGTCAGAAACAAAATCAAAGTAAACAAATCGAAAAGTTTTCAATAAAAACCAAGAAAACATTTGTTCCGTAAATAAGTCTAAATTAGAAGACACGTTAAGATTTTGCTTGTATTGTATGCATTTTTACACTCCAAAATGAAGTTTGCGGAATTGTTTAATTTTCATTTGCTTACATTTCTGGACATATGTTATAGATGAAAAGTACTTTGTGCTTATTTACTCTTTTCATACACGTGAAAATGATCGATGAACTATGAAGAAATTATTTTTCTGAAAATTAAGGTGAAAATTGTATTGTAGGAGTCAACCTTACTTTGACTGTGAAGGAACTTAGCCAAATAGTGGAAAAGAATCAATCTATCATGTATGTTATATGTAAATCTTAAATTCTATATTTTTTAAAATGGCTGTAAAAGAAAAAACATGTAGCTACTTGTATTTTATTTCAAAATAGCCGATGAAATTTCCTACACCGGCGGCGCCTCAAGCTGGATCTTTCCCGAGGCTATTACAACAATTAATTTCAATTATTGAGTGATCTATTGCCCTGTTTCTTTCTTAAGAAGATCTGAGGCTGAAGAGGAAACAGAGAGCATTAAACACCTGTTCTGTGAAAGCACAAAACTCTTAGAAAATCAACTCCGATACCTCGTAAACAGGTTAACAGGTGTACAGGTTACAGGACGTTCAACCAGCAGTTTTTGGAGTTGATGCTACCATTCTTAAATAAGGGATCACAATCGACCAAGAGGCCCCGGTATGAGTAACAGCTTCGTGCTGTGCACATCCCTTCTTACCTAACCTAGCCTAACCTAACGCCGCGCCGCCGCGCCGTCCGTTATATTAAACTTTGTTTCTAGCCTAATTTCCAAAGAAAAATGATCCAAGGTCACCCCTTCACAATCTACAGTGGCTTCTCGAATGTGAACTCAAACAATCAAAGCAGTGCAGGACTGACGGACGGAAATGTCAGACGCACATTTCATTGATTTCTCTACCATCCTAATGTCGTATTTGATCAAAATCTCGAGTTCACATTTTTGTTCGATTGTTATTATAGTAATTATTATAATCTGTAGATCCCAATCCAAAGTCCAAAACAAGATTCTTTTTTGTGATTTACCTCTTGTTCTTCCCTATTCGATCTTCGTTATTTTTTACATAATCCATACTCTTCTTTATGGTATAGTATTAGTTTGCTTGTTATTCTTTCCTTTCTTTTCCGAATTTAAATTTCTCATTGCTTAATGCAACAACTCAGTAGATAATAGTGTTGCACAATAAAATTCATGTTTATAACGTGTCTTTATAGCCTAACATTCAGAAATTCTAATAATATTATAACGTGCAGAAACAAAATAGCGATGCCCAGGTAAAAATATTTCGAAATTTAGATTTACATCAAAAATTAATTAGTGTTTATAGGCGGGGAGCCCTCAATCCTGAAAGTGCACTTACACGGATTTCAAATTTTTTTATATTAAAAGATAGTTTAAAGAAATACCAACAAATTAAGCCCGGTATGACGAGGCCTATCCTGGCACCAGTATTTTTTTGCAATTTTTTGCATTATTAATAATTATTGATAATTTGCACTTATCGCGGATTTTAATTTTAACTAGCGCAGATTATTGGAAATTTAATGTGCTTTCAGGAAAAAATGGTATGACAGCTGCCATCCTGGCACCAATGTCTGTCATACCTATTTTAAAATTTTGTCACTCATATGTTTTTAAAATAGGTATGACAGACATTGGTGCCAGGATGGCAGCTGTCATACCATTTTTTCCTGAAAGCACATTAAATTTCCAATAATATGCGCTATTTAAAATTAAAATCCGCGATAAGTGCAAATTATTAATAATGCAAAAAAATGCAAAAAATACTGGTGCCAGGATAGGCCTCGTCATACCGGGCTTAATTTGTTGGTATTTCTATAAACTATCTTTTAATATAAGAAATTTTGAAATCCGTGTAAGTGCACTTTTAGGATTGAGGGCTCCCGGTGTATAAGTTTTTGATGAGAAACTTTGTTTTTGTTTGTTTTGAAAAAATTATTTATTCTCGTGTAGGCATTATTTTCTATTAAGACGCATAGAAGCAAGCAAACGTCAGTGTGAATCAATTGTTTTATTTATAACGCATGAATTTGTTTCGTTTGAAATAAATCGAAAATATATTTCTTGGGTATATAAACATGAATTTTTATTATCTCTATGAAATGATTAAGAACGTTCCACAAAAGCAAGCATTTTATAATAAAACTGAATCAAAATCATTCCAAACATTTACCTGAAGAAGCCTTACTACGTGCCTAAGCCATCGTAATGCTGACTTATTTTTCTATTTACAAAGAATTCAAACATAGCGAGATATTGTCGTGAAAAGAACAACCAACGTCATAACACGCTTACAAGACTAAAGCCTTGGCTCAAGAACACTCTCCCATTTCGATTAAAAAAGTGATTTTTCCTCAGATCTATACCTGAGCAAATATTCTTCTAAGTACCTAAACCCAATGATAGATAAGAAGAAAAACAACTCCCACGTACATCATCACGAAATGAAATTTAAGATTATTTCTCTTTTTTCTACATTTTCAACATTTGAAAATCATTTCCGTTGCTTTTTTCTTTTTTTTTTTGTGTAAACAGCAGGAGGAAAGCATATTCTTATATTCCCTATTATTTTCTTATTTTCTGTAGGTGGATGCAAGTAGGGTGTGTTATTTTACAAGAAATTAAGCTTTACGTCGTAAAATGTCACGAACAGAGTATTTCAGACAAAAATCAGTCAACGAAATAATATCACGTTACAAAATCAAAGATTCAATTGTCTTACTCAAGCTAACGTGAGAAGAGGTTTTATTTTCTTTTATACAAGTTTGATTCGGAAGTTGAGTTGGTTTGCTGTGTGTTTGTTCATTTTTTGTTCGCATTAATTCATTTTAATTTCATTTTCATTCTATTTGATATACAGATAATTGAATTATTAAAGGAAACTACCAAAAATTCTCTAAGAATTTTAAGGAGTTTATCTTGAATCTTGTTGTTTTACGGTTTTTCATCCCAGGGACAATATAACCTGTAACCTGTAATACTTATGAACGAAACTGTTAATATTCTCTCTCGTTAAAATAATAACAGTGTTTGATTTTTTTAGCAGAGTCAAATTAAGTAACAAAATTCTGAAATTATAACTTTCACTTTATAAATAACTCAAAATACCTTAATCAAAATTGACAAGGATCTGACAGATTAAATTATTTATTCACGCGCTTTACTCAAACACTTTTATTCACATCGGGTTTTTTGACATCAAAAGTCCATCTTAATTTCCAAGTTCACCAAGAAGCTTCTATGCAAATAACATTATAAGGTCCTGTTAATTTACTAAGTATGTCCTTGTCCATACCCAATCCATATCGATTTCAATTTAATCTGAATAAAATCTCGTTTTGAACTTGCAAAGCAAGACGTCAGGAGAATTATGTTCTTAAATGATGATTGACATGAAATGAAGGTCTTGAAAATAATCTGGGCTTTGTATGAATTTTGAATGGCCCTGGATTTTCATTTTAATTGTTTGTGACTTGAATTCAAAATGACTACGACGACGACAAATCCATAACAACAATGAACCTGTCTGCCTGTCGTTCAGAAAATTTCAATCAACAGGGTAATGTTGAGGGCTTATGAATTCTATTGAATACTGCTGTTCACAATACCTGCAACTAGCATTTAATTTTAATGAGGTAGCACTTCAAAACGGAGCTTGTTTTTATTCGTGGACGTTAGAACGGAAAATTTCAAAATGCATTCATTTCCAATTCATCATCATCACATATGAGAAAAATTAAATTAAACAAATTAAAGAAGAGAAAAAGCTAATTTTAAATAAACAGAACAAATGTTTGCTTTTGAACACTTTTAAGTTCAAATTATGTCTGCAATACGTTTTTTTTTCAACATAAAAAATTATAAATGCACGGCTCGACACATACTTACTCACTTGCTCTTGCAATCACTTGTTAAAAGCGGGTGTCATGACACTGTCATCGAATGCATAATCAAAGGTATAGTTAGGGATAGGTAGGTACTAATTAGAAATGTTTTTTTTTTAAGCCTAGTATACAGTTCTTTGTGAACAAAAAAAAAACAAAAGGAGAAACAAGAATTTTTTTCATGAAAAAATTTCTGAAAAATAAATTAGGGGTTGGGGTCAAAATTCTGCCGGGGTCAAAATTATTTTGTCAAAATTCTGCTTTCAAAATTCTGCTTTTCAAAATTCTGCTTCCAAAATTCTACTTTTCAAAATTCTAAATTCTGAAATTCTGCTTTTCAAAGCGCGTGCTTTTTAATATTTTCAAAACTCTCTTTTCTATATTATTCGCAGAATACCTTCTCCCATTAGAGATTAGCAGGAGATTATTTTGTGTTTGCATAGGTACATAGTTAAATCAGTATGTATAATGTGTACCTACTTTATCTCCTGTAAGCTGTAAGCACGGATAATAAATTTATACAGATGTCTCACCCTTATGGCGAGAAATGATATATGAAACTGAAAGCTACCAAAAAAAAAGCTTTTTCCAAAAGCTTTAACGCATTCACTTAATGCATTAAAAATCTATTTTCGCTCGCCTCATTGCCCATAAATGAATATTTAGGCAATTAAAAAAGCTTCAAAAAGCTCTTTGTCAGTTAAGGCGTTGTCAGTTAAGAGCAAAATATGTTTCATTTTTTTCTGCAGGGATGAGACATCTGTATAAATTTATTATCTGTAATGTAAGGTTAGTCTAATTTGTTACGCCTTCGAGTTAGTGTTCAAATTTTACCATGAATATTTCGATTGTAAAATCCAATAAGGGAAAAGATAAACTTTGTGTTATTGAATGTATGTTTTATCTTGAAAAGTTACACAAATGTAAAATTTGCTAATCGACTTAGAGACAAGTGCAAGGGACGAATAGTGACTAAATTGAATTTTGACCCCAACCCGAAATTTTTTTGTGTTTATGAATAAACAGACATAACAAAAGCAGAATGTTTTTATTTAAAACAGCCAGAATTTTGAAAAGCAGTATTTGAAAAAACAGAACCAACTGGTGACCAGAATGCCATAAAAAGCAGAATTTTGAAAATCAGAATTTTTCGATTAAAAAGCAAAATTTTGAAAAGCAGAATTTTGAAAACAAAATTATGACCCGCTCCCATAAATTAGCTGTCACCGTGAAACTTATATCGAATATTTTAATTTTTTTTCTGTCAAAACAATGAGCTTCACATTGTTTTGTTTGAAAAAAAATTAAGGTGAGTATAAATTTTTTTTCGATTTTGGTGTATTTTTTTCTTAAATCCTGTATGGTCAAAATATTGTCTGACGTAAACCCTGTATTTCAAAATACTTTTTTTTTCAAAATTCGGTGTAAGCAAAATACTGTTTGACTAAAATACTGTAATTCAAAACACTGTTTTACAAAATTAAGTGTATCAAAACCCTTTATTGTCAAAAACACTGTACTTAAAAACTAAACAACATAATGAACAAAAGAAAAGTCGAACAAAATGTTTACAAAAGAAGTATGAAAAAAAGTTCGCACTTTTTTTCATTATCATAACAATTTTTCTTTTATTATTTACAGAATTTCGGAGTACAGAATTTAGAGAGCCAGAATTTTAAAATACAGAATTTTTTATTTACAGAATTTTAAAATACAGAATTTTGGCACATACAGAATTTTGACTCCAACCCTTAAATATCCTGTAAGTATGCTGTAAGAAAGTGCGCACAAATCAAACTGTTATCAACTATGCATATCTACTAATGAGTTTTTATCCGTTTAAAACCACGAATATATCCACTTTAACTTATTTTCAGTTGTTTATAACAAATTTGACAAAAAATGAAGGTATGTTCTTACGTTGATAAATAGAATTTTTCAAACTATTGCTGCAATTTATTCTGAAATAATCACAATTTTCAAACATAAATGACGAAGTTCTCAATCAGCGATTTCGCGTCTTATAAGACCAATTTCATATCAATATCATGAGTGGTTACGAGATAATCGAGGCACAAAAATCCGAACGCATATAGGCACATAAGTGCATATGAAAATACGTACAAAGAGATATCATGATAAAAAGCTTTATTCGAATTCCGCTTATCTTGAAACATTGACATATGCATGCAAAAATCAGAATAACTAATTTGTTTGTTTGATATGTTTGTTTTAATATTCAATGGACTCCGAAACGGCCCAACAGATATTTGTGAAATTTTCATGGTTAATACTGTTGTATTCAGTGTTGGTTTCTGTGAAAAAAAAAACTGGAAAAACCTCATGGAAGAGTGGGAAAAGTGAATTGGTTTTCAAATGGACAACTGGAAAATTTCAAAATGGGTTTTCAAATGGAAAATACAATAACTCGGAAAACTCATTGGTTTTAAAAGGGAAAATTGCGTTTAATTGTAGGTGCATTGTTTAAAATTTCAAAATGGATTTTCGAATGGAAAATGGAAAGTTCTTGTTGAAAAACTCAGAAAACTCATTGGTTTTCAAATGAAAAACTGCATGTGCACTTATTTTCAAATGGAAAAATAGAAAATTTTGGATTGGGAACTCGGAAAACTCTGCGAGAACACGAAGAACTTCAAGACCTAAAATCAAGTTTTTGCATTGAATTTAAGGTGCATTGGTATGTTTATATGTCCGGCAGGGACTCTTTATCCGCTCAATCCTCAATGAATTTTTCAACTAAATTTGCATTTTACTGCATGCTTCAATGAAAGTAGAAAGTTAGTTGCAAAGCTTGGAAAAATTCAGATATGTTAGTAGTTTTCTAATTCAATTGGATTCAAGCAAATCACATTGCATTTTAACAATATTTGTGTTAATCATAATTATTCTGGGGTTGCTCTGAAGGGTGGCGAGACGAGGTTCGTTGGAAAATTTGTTGTCAAGCTAGAAAAACTTCATATCATTGAAATTGGAAACATCTGTGTCTTATCTTATAAAACGTAGTTAGTTAATTAGCTGATTTGTTTATATGACCGGTATAGACTCTTAAGCCGCCCAACGTATTTTTATAAAATTTTGATATTAACTTAGCCGAGTCATGGTTTCCGTGAAAATAAGTTTAGGGCAAATCTTACGGGAAAGTGGACAAATCAACAAACAATAAAATGATGGTTGTTCTAACGGAACAATTATTTTAGTGAAAAATTCGAAAATTCCGGAAAACTAGATTTTTGTTTTGTTTCTTTTGCATTTCATTTGAATGCAGGGCGGGACGAGGTTCGTGGGGCCGGCTAGTTCAAAATTAAAGAAACACAGTTGAGCTTAAAAATAAGGTAAAGAATCGCATTGTGGACAAAACTGTCGATTTTTATTTCTTTTTTTTTAAGTAGGCCTTTTTATCTTGTCTCGATTCAACCTACACAGTCCAACCATTGAGCACACCGGTCCTTGAGAACCCTACAACAAAAATATTGCTTAAACAATATAAATAACTAGCTGACCCTGCAGACTTCGTACTGCCTCAATCGATAATCGTGTAAAGGACGATTATTTATATCTCGTTGAATCGTTTATTTTATTTTATAACAACAGGAACAGTTATGTATTTCGATTGGTTGCTTGAAATCGAATGAATAATGATTTGAAAAATTATATCAATATTCGAATTTTACATTTTTGATAAAGTTTGATATTTTTTAATAATCTAGCTTTTAGTCAGTAATATATTCAAAGTAATTCAAAATGTTATTTCTTACAGCTCGGCCATTCTGACTACAAAATCGACCTCGATTGTAAAGGAAATATTTAAAATATAATTAAAGTTAGTGTTACCTTCTGAATCCAAACGTTAATTTTCTACTGATTCACTATTTTGAACCCATTTTTTTAATCTAGTTGAATCTAAAACACCATGATAAGGCACTTGCGTTACTTGAAAACCGTCAATGTCTTCAACTAAATAGCGGTCATTTTCAAACTTCCTTTTAATAACATATGGACCACGGTACTTTGGTATTAATTTTTTACTAGTCCCGACAGAAGTATCTACATTCTTAATAACTACAAATTCACCAACATCAAACTGTTTGGCTGGGGTATGGTGCTCATTGAAATAGCTCAGATCGTACAACTGGGACTTCTGAATTGCTTTAGAGGCTTCTTCTCGCAATTTAACTAAATCCACTCTTTTGTCGTCCGCATATATTGCATCTAAATGCTCAGTAAGTTCGTCAACAACTCTTCCCCTCTGTTCAATTCCAAACAACAGTTTACTTGGTGAAAATTTCGTACGAGCATGATTTGTATTATTCAAAGCGAATTCAACGCTGATCAATTTCTGTTTCCAATCAGCTTGTTCAGGAGATTCAACTAACTTTGCTAACATTGATTTCAGAACACGGTTAACTCTTTCAACCTGACCGTTTGACTGCGGAGACCCTACAGCAACCTTAATTTGTTCAATATTATTCTCCTTAAAAAAATTGCTAAATTCTAACGATGTAAAACTGGTTCCTCGATCACTTATAATTCTACGTGGGCGACTGTAATACTGAAAATACCGTTCTAAAGCATTTATTGCTTCTTTTGTCCCAGGTGTGTTAACGGGATAAAGTTTGACATATTTAGTAAAAGCATCTACAACTGCAAAAATATATTTGCTTCTCGAATTTATTGAAGGCAGCGGACCGAAGTGATCTATATGAATAGTATCAAAAGGTTCTGGCCGCTTCATTATGTTGTATAGATTCCGTTCGGTATTTCGCGGAGGCGTAGAATGAAAAATACACTTAAGACAATTTCCGATAAACCTTTTCAACTTCTTTTTGACATTGGAAATCCAATAATGTTTCAAAATTTGATTTGCACATTTATCAATACCTAGGTGTCCGCATTTCTCGTGAGTGATTCTAATCACATTTTCCTCTAATTCTTTAGGAACATAAAGCTGTCGTTTGTATTGAGGCCCAACATGAAATACTAAGCCATCTTCTAGAACATACCCTGGTACTTCTCCAGTTTCTAATTTTTTCCGAATAGACAATATATTTTCATCACGCGCCTGAGCTATTTGAATATTCTTATCAATATCTTCAGTTGTAACTGCATTTATCACAGGACTACGACTAAGAGCATCAACATGAGCCATTCTTTCTCCTTTCCGATGCTGTACTTGATAGTTATAATTCTCAAATGCTAAAGCCCACTTGGCTATTCTTGGATTAACATCTTTCTTTTTCAAAGTCTGGGACAATGCTTCACAGTCAGTGACAATGATAAATGGTAAACGATCTAGAAAAGTCTTAAAACGTTCTAAAGCATAAACAACGGCTAAAGTCTCTAATTCAAAGCTTATTAATTTTGATTCCTCGCAAGTTGATTTTTTTGAAAAGAAAGCTATAGGATGAAATTTCTTATCATCCTGCTTTTGCATTAACACAGCACCAAACCCATGTAAACTCGCATCACAATGAAGTTCTGTTTCTCGCTTTGGATCGTATATTGCCAGTACTGGTGAAGAAACCAAACTGTTTTTCAACTTTTCAAAGGCTTCAACACACTCACTGGTCCATATAAACTTAATATCTTTTTTTAGCAAATTTGTCATCGGTCTAGCTATGCATGAAAACCCTGGGACAAAACGGCGAAAATATGAAAATAAACCATTACACCTCTGGACTTCTTTGACATTTTTCGGCATTGGATACGCGCGAATTGCTTCAAGGTGTTTGTTATTAGGACGGATTCCATCATTACTGACAGAGTAGCCTAGGTAGTCGATTGTATTATATGCAAACTTACATTTTTTCATATTAAGTTCTAGCCCACCTTCTTTTAATATGTGCAATACTTCAGAAAGGATCTTCAGATGTGTTTCGATATCTGCAGTTGCAACACAAATGTCATCAAGGTAAACAATGATCAATCTTTTATCAATCAGCGGTTTTAACTTTAAATAAATGTATCTTTGAAAAACCGCAGGTGCATTCTTAAGACCGAAAGGCATAAAGACGTATTCAAACTGCCCAAATGGTGTCACAAACGCCGTATATTTAATAGATTCTTCAGACATTCTAATATGATGAAAACCGTCTTTTAAGTCTAGGCTGGTAAAAATATTTTTATTCGCAAAATATTCCAAACAATCTTCAATTAACGGAAGAGGAAAATTGTCCCTTAATGTATGTTTGTTTAAACCTCTATAGTCTACGCACATGCGAATTTCCCCATTTTTCTTTCTCACTAACACTAGGGCAGAAGCATATGGTGAATTACTTGTTCGAATTATTCCCTTTTCTAATAGCCGATCAACTGTATTTTGAACTTCAGTCCGCTCATAATAAGAAAGGCGCCGCGGGGAGCAATATATCGGTACATCTCTGGTTAAACATATTTTCATTTCGTAATCGCTAGTTTTAACCTTAACTTCTGATTTTAGATAATGCTCGTCAACTGCCATCTTGATAGCATTAAAATCAACTTCGGACAATAGTGGATTAATGTTTATCTCATAATCTTTATTCTCTGAAACATCTACTGCACTGACTAGCTGGCCTAAATCAATAAAACTTAACATACCCCCGTCATTTTTTAGTTTTATTAATTCTAAATCAGATTCATGAAAAATATACGAGATTTCTTCAGTTGGCATTTTATTATTGGCGTTTAAACTATTTATGGCAGCAGGTGCTTTACTCGGCTCTTTCTTAAGACTATCTTTCTTAACGTTTGGATTCTTCTTCAACAAATCGAATAACTTAAGTGCACTGATTTGGTTATTTGTTAATTCATATGTTTTATTGAGTAATATTTTTTTATTTAAGTTATATAAACAATCAATATCATAATGCAATTTAAATAAACAAAGGTGAATATTTAACATCGACAAGATATCGCGGCCGAGGAGCAGAGGTATAAAAGTTTCATCATCTGGAATTATAATTAATGGATGAGTCACTGTTGTACTGCGGAATTTTATTTTGCAAATCACAGTACCATATGTACTTAAATGTTGGTTTCCCATTCCTTTCAATCGCGTTAGCATTTTATTTTTGTACATGAATGGGACTAACGATTTTTTAACAAAACTATATGGGCTACCAGAATCAAAAAGGCAAAAATGTAATTTATCTTCAGTGCACTTATTACGACTGTTAATAAAGGTAACACTTACCGTTTGGAATGCTTGTAATTTTTCTGCTGTCTCCTCGGGTGCTCTCATTCCAATTTTATTAAATTCTTCTTCTTCATTGCACTCTTGAACCGCTGAAACTAAATGTTTGTTCTTCCTTGGACAATTTTGGTGAAAGTGTCCCACTTCATGGCACAAGAAACAAGAATTTAGTGGTCGCTTTGGCTTCGGGCACTGACTCTGGTAGTGACCATACTGGGAACAGTTAAAACATCTCACTTGATCCTCAGTACGGCTCCTTAAGTTTTTGGCAGTAGAGGCAGCAGTAGCGGAAGTAGATGGTTTGGTTGCCATCACAGCGGTTGTATTGACTGCAGTTTTAATCTGAACATTACGGGTTCGTCTTCTTTCATATCTGTCCAGGAGCAACTTCAATTCCTTAATACTTGTTGCTCCCATCAGAGCTATGGCACTATTACTGCGGTCATTGAGGCCCTCAATAATACACTCAACAACATCGATCTCCGGAATGTTTGAAAATGAAGCGATCTCCTGCATTTCTAGCACGTACCTCTTAACAGACTCGTTTGGCATAAGATGGCGTGACTTTAATTGCTGGAAAACATCATGCATGATAAAGACACGTCCAAATTCCTCTATCAAGACTTTTTTTAAATCATTGTAGGTATGGGCTACGGTGGTACGCAAAAATATTTTTGCTGTACCTGATAGCATACGACGTACGCTAAAAAATTTTTCCTTATCGCTGCAACCGAGTACTTCAAAGGTATCTTCCACATCAATGATCCATTTCCTAACGTCATAATTGTTATCGCCACTGAAGGGGTGGACCATGGCCTCAAAGGCGGAAAAGTCGAATTTTTTGGAATCGATTGTACCGAGTTCTTCCTTTAGTAACTGTAGTTCTCGTTGTTTTCTGAATAATTGTATTTCTTTTTCAGCTCTTGCCAATTCCGCATCAATCTGGGCTTCGGTTGATTCGTTAACTGAGGCTCCGTTATCCTCCTCTCTCGTGTGTTGGGAAACGTTTTCAGGATTTCTTTCTTGAAGCTCATCATAAAGTGGCCGCAGCTGTGAAACCGTTGAATTCACATCAAACGCCACGTTGGCTGCAGTTAGGGCGTCTACAAGGGTTTTCCTCTGAATGTATGACATTATATTTTTGTTTTTTTGGTAATCCCACTTCTGAGATGTAAAGGACGATTATTTATATCTCGTTGAATCGTTTATTTTATTTTATAACAACAGGAACAGTTATGTATTTCGATTGGTTGCTTGAAATCGAATGAATAATGATTTGAAAAATTATATCAATATTCGAATTTTACATTTTTGACAAAGTTTGATATTTTTTAATAATCTAGCTTTTAGTCAGTAATATATTCAAAGTAATTCAAAATGTTATTTCTTACAATCGATAACCCTCTTCCTCTATCGTTTGCATTGTTTTTTTTTTGTTAATTCGTATGTATGGATCCGTCTTTAAACAAATAAGCGATATCAAAAAAACAAAACAAAATAGTAAGTATACGCCCCGTTGCCTGCGGTGCACGGATTTGTAAAACGCGAATCATTTTGGTTTCACTTCGCTCCTCATGTTGCTGTTGTGTAAACATTTCGATTTCTTCGACCCTAACTGTTGCGTATAAAACACATTGACCATGATATTGAATGAAAAAAGGATTTTTTATGATTGCTCTGAGAGTTACCGTTATGGAGCAATACAACAAAATAATTTTTTACATTAAAAATATCAGTGTTTCAAAAAACAAAATTACCAAAATCACGAATTCTCTATTTTCCCATTGTTTAAAATCCATTCAAGATTTGACTTGGGATTTTCTTGCTCTTCTGGAGTTTTCCATTTTACCACTCATTTTACCACAACTAATGCATTTCATATGAGCCAATTTCTTTTTTTGCATTTCAAATTTTCCATTTTTCCAATTTTTTGTTTACTTTTTCTTGCTTTCCAGTTCCCCATCACTAAATTTTCCATTTTCCCTTTGTAAACCAATGAGTTTTCCGAGTTCCTTTCGAAAACCCATTTTGAAATTTTCCAGTTTTCCATTTGAAAACCAATGCATCTTCAATTACATGCAATTTTCCCTTTGAAAACCAATGAGTTTTCCGAGTTTCATTCGAAAACCCATTTTGAAACTTTCCAGTTTTCCATTTGAAATTTTCCAGTTTTCCATTGCAATGCATCCACAATTTCATGCAATTTCCCATTTGAAAACCAATGAGTTTTCCGAGTTTTTCATCAAGAACTATATATTTTTCCATTCGAAAACCCATTTTGAACCAAAAAATTCCAAGCAAAAAATATCTAATTTCCGACCTTTGTTTGGTTTTTCAAGTTTTCCCACTCTTCCATGAGGTTTTTCCAATTTTTTTTTTTCACAGAAATCATCACTGAATGTAACAGTATGAACCATGAAAATTTCACAAATATCTGTTGGGCCATTTCGGAGTCTATAAGAGACATACAAACAAACAAACAAACAAACAAACACACTTCCATTTTTATATATATAGAGATTATTATTCCCCCAAATGAAATGTTGCTTACCTACTTTAAACAGTATAAAAACACAAACAATTATCAAAATCGGAAATGTTTCTGAGGACTTTTTCGGCTTCATTGATTGCACTATAAGTACAAATTGTGAAAAGTTCTATTGTTAAGATTAAATTGCTTATTTCAAAAACATAAAGCCATAGAATATGTATGAATGATTGCACATTCGAATAAGACCTGTTTGCAATAACTAGGTACCAAACTATTCTAATATTTACTTTCCAACACGGTGTTATTTGAATTTTTCAAAGAAAGTTCAATCTTAATCTTTAAAAATTAAAAACATAATGAATTTTTTGAAACCCGCTTACAAAATTTAGATGTGTCAAATACAAAAAAAAAAAAAAAAAAATTGATTACCATGTATTGCACATTAATGTTCCATTTCTTGCTTGTAGCGCTCAAACGAACATCCCCTTACTATAGTTTTCGTTCTGTATAGTATGTACATTGTATACTTCCAAATCAATACCTACAATTCATTAAAACACGGAATTAGAATATTTCAACTACGGCGAAAAATTGTTTGTTTCTATAAAAAGAACAAAAATTATTAAACAAAACCATAACATGAGGAGCGTGATTAAACGCATCGATCAATAATGAAAAAAAAAACAATCGCCTTATGCACAACTTTATAAATATCTACAAACGATGCGCACACGGAATTTAAGTATTCATTTTTACATACGAAAAGGTCTGATACACGACTGCTTGCATCAAGCAGCAGGTTGCATATTCATGTATCTTAATAACCATGGGATTTCCACATTTGTTTTATATTCCATCTCAATGGTTTTGTGTTCTAAAAACAAGGCAGCGCTGCACAACTCAGTATACCGATTTTGCATTACAAAAAAAAATGCACAGAGTGTTTGCTAGAGAACTAAATTACAAACTCAAGGCACGGCCAGCAAAAAATATTTTTTTTCAATTGAAATTCATTTCGACTTCCAATTCCAGACAGAGTTAGTTCTTAGTTCTCAAGAAGATTGATGGCTCATGTTTTTTTTATCCTTTTTCGCTTCACAAAACAAATGGAGGCTTCAACGTACGCGTCCCTAACAACTCATTGTGGCCGATTCCTTTTTTGATAGTGTTGTTTGATCTTGTGCCTGATTCAAGTGAATAAAAGTCTGGGAAACTAATCCAAACCGCAAGGAAAAATTGGAGAACTTGAACCATGTTTTTAATCCAGTGGATCCGACAAATTTAGTATGAAGCCATAGACAAAAGACAGAACCGACCAAAGCAAAGGCTGAACTAGTTGCAATTAAAATTTTTCAGGAGTTGCTTCCACAAACTCTTTTACTGCATACTGTATATTGCAACTTTGTGTGTTGTGTTGCCTAGAATCTTTTGATAGTGAAAACTTTTGTACAGCAGGTACCAGAGAAACAAAACCATGAGCGAAAGAAAATAGATAAGTGTTGTGGATAAACAATTATCAGTTTTGAATTGGAGGAAACTTTTGAACAAGTTTTCAACAAGCAAGGTTTAATGAAGAATTAAAGTTCAGGAAAAGTTTAGGCAGCTTTATATTTGAAATATTTGAATGAATTTTAACTCATGATCAAAAATATTATAAGTAATATTTTGCTATTTAGTAGAGTCAATGAAGCTTTTTTTCAGAAAGTCCTCAGAAACAGCTCGGATTTTGAAAAAAAAAAATTTCTAAATTTTTTGTTTTTTATATTCTTTAAAGTCTGAAACAAATCATTTGGGGGAAATTATTGCTTATATTGTTTAAACAATTTTTATATTGTTTATAAAGAGAGATCCAAAAACAATGTTTTTGATAATTGGAGTGTTTAGGTTGCATTAAGAAAAGAAAAAAATCATACGGAAAGGGGGGTCTATTGTCCCCCGTTTAGCCGGGAGGGGCGATCTTATAACAAAAAAAGCCTATTTTTCAAAAAAATATTAAAAATCAACGGCTTTTTCCCCTATGCCGTGTTATACCTTCTTGCAAAGCTAAATAACGCTTCTTTCATTTTGTATTTAAATAAAACTGTTTTCAGGCATAGTTTTCGAAAAAATCATCTTCAAAGTCAAAATATCGAAATTTTCAACTTTTTTTTTTAACTTCGAACTAATTTTTTTCGAAATTGTATGTAGTTAAGTACTATTTTTTTCCACAATTAAATGCGGTTACAAGTTCTCAGTGCGATCCAGAAACCGCGTGTTTTAATGTCTTCTTGTTTTTGAGAAATTAAGAAAAAACTAAAAAAACTCAGAAAAAAATTCACAAAATTACTTGTAAGTATTATTTTTTGGAATAAATAGAACAAAATATCATCCAAATTTTCTGAGTTTTTTT
The DNA here is from genome assembly GCA_943590905.1 of Sphaerophoria taeniata. NCBI lineage: Eukaryota > Metazoa > Arthropoda > Insecta > Diptera > Syrphidae > Sphaerophoria > Sphaerophoria taeniata. Next base: position 63,251,436 of record OX016540.1, read on the forward strand.
GGTTTTTTCTTAATTTCTCAAAAACAAGAAGACATTAATGCATGCGGTTTCTGGATCGCACTGAGAACTTGTGACCGCATTTAATTGTGGAAAAAATAGTACTTAGCTACATACAATTTCGAAAAAAATTAGTTCGAAGTTGAAAAAAAAAGTTGAAAAATTCGACATTTTGACTTTGAAGATGATTTTTTCGAAAACTATGCCTGAAAACAGTTTTATTTAAATGCAAAATGAAAGAAGCGTTATTTAGCTTTGCAAGAAGGTATAACACGGCATAGGGGAAAAAGCCGTTGATTTTAAATATTTTTTTTGAAAAATAGGCTTTTTTTGTTATAAGATCGCCCCTCCCGGCTAAACGGGGGCAATAGACCCCCCTTTCCGTATGATTTTTTTCTTTTCTTAATGCAACCTAAACACTCCAATTATCAAAAACATTGTTTTTGGATCTCTCTTTATAAACAATATAAAAATTGTTTAAACAATATAAGCAATAATTTCCCCCAAATGATTTGTTTCAGACTTTAAAGAATATAAAAAACAAAAAATTTAGAAATTTTTTTTTTCAAAATCCGAGCTGTTTCTGAGGACTTTCTGAAAACGCCCTTTTTTGAGCTTCATTGACTCTACTAATTACATAGTTACTGTTTCCAAAGTTTTGGAGATTCATTAGGTGCAACAACATACAAAAATATATATAACAAATAACATATTATATGCGTGTGGTACACTACACGCTGCTTTCGGGCTGAAGTTGCAGTTAGAAATTCTGCTCATTTGTGTCAATAGCGCTTGCATTCCATAATTTAAACCTCCTTCCAAGGGGCTATGGAAATAAATTCGAACTGAGAACGTCAATAATACTCGTAATAATCTATAATGACAATGAATAATACAATGTTATTACTGGTTCCCCAGTGGTGACAATTATTCCATGCAAATGATATACGATATTCATAAAAAAGAACACCCAATGGATCAATTCATTGAATTTCCTTTGCGGTCGAACCGAGTGAAACCTCAATGGTTTTACTGATCCTAGCCTCTCAATATCGTATCCAAACCTGGGAAGCGTATCTTAGGTGAAGACCAACAATTATTATAAGATGTATTATATAGTTATGTATATACATACCATACATATAAATTTGCATTCCATTTAAACGTTATAATCGCGGGGCAAGTGTTTGAGCGCTCTTGAAAAATCTGTATAGACGTAATTTACTTCATTACCAAATTCCAAAATATTGAAGAGTGTTACGGACCAAAACTGCGTTTTTTCAAATGTTACTGTGAAGCGATTGGATGTCGTATCGAAACGATTAAGGTGTCATTGTGTAGAAAAAAACTGTTTCTAGGGCACTATTGGAGCACAATTCCAACGCAATAAACCACTAAGCCACGGGCGCTGAAGCATTCGTTTAGAAACACAAACAATTTGTGACAATAGAATGTAGTTGCACGGAGCCATGCTTTGTAAATTTTTTATTTATTCTTAAAAATGTTTCCTTCGAAAGGAAGGGCATATCTATTTCCTAGAAGAAGAGTTCAGGGTGCAACAGACACGGAGACAGTTTTCTAAACAATGGAAATAGATTTCGTCACTAGGAGAATCGACAAATGACTGACTGAAACAATTTGTGAAACATCCGCAGATGTCAGAGGCTACGGCAAAGGCTGCATTATTGTAGATTAACTGGATAAACGTCACATGTCTTAATAGAATTAACATGATCCACAAAAATTCTTGGGTCAGATTTAACAAAACATCCTATCCCTTCGTAAGACAGTTATTTGAGTTCGGTGGAAAGTGCTTTACCTACGTATTGACTTCTGTTTTTTAGTCCTATCTGCTTCAGGGCTATAAGCCATTTTACTACACTATGCATTGTGTTACCTTCACACATCACTTATATTAGACATTTAAATATTTATACAGCACGCGGGCTGACAATCGATTAAAAAGATAAAAGTTAAAATGGAAATTTAATATTGAAGGGAGGATTAAGAATGCCAGCACAATTTTCTATACCAGTACCAAGACTTTCGGTAAAAAGTGGGGTGTGCAATCGATGATGATTTTCTGAACTTACACAGCTGTGGTCCACCCAATCTTAACCTGCGGTTCGATTGTATGGTGGCTCGCACTAAGCAAATCGTACAATATAACAAAACTCAAAAAGGTTAAAAAAACACCTAGTGCTGGAAATACTAGAGCTTTGCAATCATTTGAATCGGATGCCTTAACCGTTTGTCTTATCCTTTAACCAATCGACGCACATTAAATGGCGGACAGCTTTTCGACAAAACCCGATTACTGCCTTATTTATCCACAGTAGGTGGGCCCCAGTATGGATTTTAATGTTATCATGCCATCCCGGAAAAGAATGGGAAGATGACTCAGTGACGAGAGGCTTCGACATAACTATTTTGACTGACCGCTTCCGTACTTCACTAGTGTCTTTCAAGTAGTAGGGATAGGGAAGCATGCAAATTACTAAAACTAGATCCAAATCAAAACCGTAAAACTGTTATTTTTCCGGATAGCCTATTCTGTCCGACCAACAATGCCGAAGAGAGCTTGCAAGCATAAACATTGGACACAGGGTAAGTCTTATCTGAGTTCCCGGGTCACAGTGGCTTTGAGGGTAATTAGCGGGTTGGCCCTTCATATAGCTTAAGCTCGATTATTTTGAATGAAAATTATGTATATGGTATGTATGTATATGGTATGTGTACAGTACATTCAAAAAAATTAATTAATTTCGAAGGCAAAACTCGATACGCTCGAGGTTAAAAAGCTTTATGAAAAGTTAGGTATAACAAGCAAGCAATATGTATTTTAAAGTACCACAGTAATTTAACTCTTCTCAAAGGATTAAAAAAAACATGGTTGCAAGGATATTCTTTATACTTAGCATTATTAAGATAGATAGATCAATCGAGGGGCTTGAAACGCTTGTTGCTTGTAAATTAATGCTTAGACATGTTCTAATTAGTTTCAAATCATAAATAAAGAAATAAACGTAGATATCCTTTAAAAGCAAGTAATTAAAAAAAGGAAGTTTTACTTACTCTTTTCGCACTAGTATTACAATACTGTCGTAACTCAAAAAATGCCGTTTTTGAGATAAAAATGCAGTTCAACGTGAAATTAAATTCCTCACAGCTCAATAAAATCGGTGTTTTTAAAGTGCTAGAAATAAGGTAGTTATGACTAAAAGAATCATTGTTCTTGATTGGCTGACGATCTTTACCCTCAATTCAATATAGTGTCATTTTTAGTTGCAACTGAAACTTTCGGAGATATGAATTATATGTTTGTTTTTAAAGCGTATTATTTTGAGTTGATACGTTTTTGATGAATCAAGCATTGCAAATTTCGTATATTATTTCGAGTTAAAACTCTTTAGTTGATTCAAAGGTAAACAAATTTTGGGATAATTCAAATTACTACACTATTGCTGATTTGCAAAAATACGATTGAAATTATTATTTTGAGTCATGAGCATGACGTTCTTGTTGATTTATTTGAAAATTTTTGACTTTTGACGAAATTTTACTTTCCAATTTTTTCTTATAATTTGTAATCATTTAAACAAATACTAAGTTGGTAATCATGGAATTAGAAATCGCGCATTCAATAATGTAAATGAATAAATATTCAAGCCGTAAATTTCTCTGTTTGAAAGAAATTTTGAGTTACAACGTTGTTGTTGACTTAATATTTAAGGTCTATAATTAAGAATGCATGGTGCTCGATTGCTGATAGAAATGGCAACAAAACCCGAAGCAAATTATTGCCAGAAGTAGGAAATGTCCAAAAATTTAACTCTCCCTAGTTCTTCAAATATTAAACAACTACATTTTGACCAAATAACTCTTTCGAATAATTTTTTCTTGTAAAAAGACCTTAAAATTTCCAATCATTGAATAATATTCATATTCTAAATAGGTATTAGGTACAAAATAGAAATATATTCTAACATTAATCAGTGGACCAGATTTGGTTTTATATTTTTATATAAGCAAAATAAGACGTGTTAAAAATTCATTCCTTAAAATGCAGCCATTAAAAAAAAGCCGTCTGTCGAAATCTCATGTATAAAAACCCATGCTAACTTCCCACATCTAAACGGTGGCGAAAAAAAATTAAAATATGTATGGGATGACATGCTGCCCTCCTAAAACTCCAATGCTAAGCCTTCCTTAGAATTTGGAGAAGGTGTGACGCTTTTAAAAGAGTCATTTGCACATTTGCCACAGCGTCTTAAGTAAATATGGCCACATGATGCTTTAAAGAGTACCAAATGACCATTATGTTTGAATATTGACACTTTCATAATGTGTCACATGGCTATATTTAAAAAAACAGCCATATCACACATGGCCACAATGGTCAAAGTGGATAAAACACTTTTCAACGTTTGTCAACTATAACGACATAACTCAAAATAATACATCTTTCCATTAAAGTAACTTAGTGCAAGACAGTAGTAACTCAAAATTTCTAAATATTTCAACAACCTGCTATTTTAAAAATTAATGACTAATAGAAAATAACTTCAATTTAAGACATCTAACACATAAGATACCATTTTTCTAATTATCTCTAACAGAAAGTTTATAATCAGTTTTTCGTCGATTCTGAAAAATGGCGAATTTTGAGTTACTACAGTATTGTAATACTAGTGCGTTTTGATCACCCTATGTACCCTATTCCAAAGTACATAAATATAAAAGCAAAAGCCAAAGAAATTATAAAGTTAATTACGTTTGTCTGCTGCAGTGAATGGGCCACAGTTTGGCCCATTCTTACCTCCATCCTGCCATCGCTTTTGCGTCACCGTATGCACTTACCAGCATCTTCAATCTCCAACACTATACCACCACAGCTCTCAAGTGTCTTTTTCATGTTTAAATTTGTTTGTGAGCTCAAGCTCATTGAAAATACGCGTGTCATGAATTTTAATTTGTTTGTCGGTTTACTTTGACCGTCTTTGCTCCCATTTCTTTTTTTTATTGCAGTCCAATCTGTGCTTGCTCACGTTCTTCTGTTTTCTTATTATTTTATATTTTCAGAATTATCTGTGTTTAATGGAATTTTTTTTCTTCGTTTTTATTCCTGGATCCTTGGATAGCTTTTGTCATATCTTTCTAGTCCAGCAGTTTTAGTTTTATTTCTAACATATACATTTATGTATGCATTCCGATAACATGCATTCTTGTATTTGCTTCTAATTTTTAATGAAGTCTGCGACAGTCTTCTTATTTTTTTTCTGACTCTCAAAGGTAAAAAATTTAATATTAAATGTATAGTTAAAGCAGAGTATATCTTATAATGAGTAGGGAAACTTTTTTACAAATGTATGTAGCATAGCTGGGCACCGTTAATCAAAAAGTTAACTTCGTTAATCGCTAATCCGTTAATTAAAAATTTAACTTCGTTAACAGTTAAAACGTTAAATTTTAGAAATATTAACGCAAGTTAACGTTAATCGTTAATCCGTTAACACGCCATAAAAATTTTATTTTCTAATAAAAATTGGAAGTTGGAAACAAGAATAGACAAGTAATTTTTTTTTATATAGTAAATTATATTTTATAAGAGTTTAAGTGTTAAAACAACAGTCATGTATATGAATGTGATTCTTCCCTTTCATGAACATCAGCATGTTGAAATTCTCGTCGGAAAGCGAGGCTCTTTTCGGCTGAAGTATATTCTTGCCCGTGAAGAAGAGATGTTCAACAGCAGCGCTTGAGGGTATGGCAGTATTGTATTGGATAAACAGTTTGCCAATATGTACTTGTTCCCCGAGGAATGCCGATAAAACAAACATTGTCGTATCGTCGTATTTTATACGATTAGTATGGCAGTTTTCCCACTCACACCCGCTGGAAAAAAGTAGTATTTCAATAACGGCAATAATAACGGCACCCGGAATAATAGTGGCATTTCAAATTTTACTAGGGACCGAACCTCGCCGGCACGGCGCTGCACATTTCGACTAGCTCATGATTCGTATAAGAATTATTGTTTTCTCGCGAAGCCGCGGCGGCGGTGCGCACGGTGAAACTTTTCACCAAAAAAAATAAAAAAGAAAATAGAGTGGCTTACTCTCATCAACAATTCTCTGAGTGCGTGTGAAGAATTGAGGGGACCTACAATTAAACGCCGATTCCTAACGGCATGTCTTTTTCATGACAGATTGATACTCTTAGAAGACTTGTCAGGTCTTCGCAAGAGGCAGTACCCGTGAAAGATGAAATAAAAACTTGGCCTGAGTAGGATTCGAAACAGCGACGTTCTGCTTAGCAGCCAACGCACTTACCAACTAAGCTACGGGCAACTGCCCAACAACCCAAAAAAAAAGAAAAATATCTCACCCTGCATAGGTTAGGTAGCGCAAAAAAAAATTTCCATTGGCAACCAACAACAGTTTTTTTTGCTGGCAATAAAGAAGCTAGTAAAAAACGCTCGGCAATGAATTGAATTTGCGATATTTCTGTATACCTATAGCACCAAAAAAAACAAAAAAACCAAACAGACAGGCAGCGAAATAGACAAGTAGCATGCCGTTGTGTTTCCTGAAGGGTGTTGACTAATTTTAATAAGTTATAAAAATAATTACCATTAATCTAATTTTAATGTGTATCTGTACGGTATTAGTGTTCGATTAACGATTAACGGACTTTGGAAAATTTAACGATCGTTAACATTTTTTTGAAGTTAACTGAAAAGTTAATCCGTTAATGGGAATGTTAACTTCGTTAATTAACGATTAACGGATTAACGAAAAAATGCCCGTTAATGCCCAGCTATGGTATGTAGTTGGCACTACTTCAATCACAAATTTTCGAAAAAAAAACAATAAAAATGCCATAAGTGAAAAAAGTCAAATCAATAACTGCATGCGCAAGAAGAAATGACTACACGGACATTACTTGCTTTTTATCCATTTTTCCCTAATAGACTTTCAAATTATTTCTAATTATTAATTAATTAGCTCTAAATATGGCAGAACTAATATATGTAAATAATGAGAGAATTTAATAATAAACATATGTAAATTAAAAATTACTATTAAAGTAAAGTGTGTATCAATCCTTTAGCAAAATGTTTGTTTAAAAAGGGCAATGAAATATGCATAGGGTGTCTCAATAAGAGCGCACTTTTTAAAAGTAGAAAACAAAGTTTTGTCATGCAAGTGGCAACTCTGAAATTTGACAGATGTCACCTCTGTTTGTTCCGATTACTAAAAATGGAGCGCTTTTTGAAAGAACAACACATTATAATGGTAAAAACTCATTACAAAAATGAGGATAGTTACGCTTCGCAAACTTCACGAAATTTTCAGTCGAGAGAGTGTACCTAATATGTGAACCATTCGAAGAGTGGTCAAAAAATTTGAAGAAACTGGTTCAATTATGGATGATAAGAATCCTTTGCGTCAACGTACTGGTCGGTCTCTTGAAAACATTGCTGCTGTAAACGAGAGTGTTGTCGAAAACCCGAAAACATCAATTCGACAGTGACTCTGAACGGCATTCGGTATAGGAACATGATAGCGGACTTCTTGTGGCCTCAACTGGACGGCATGAATCTGGACAACATGTGTTTTCAGCTGGACGGCGCAACTTGCTATACTGCGCATGAAACAATCGACTTATTGCAGTAACGATTTTCAGAATACATTATTTCACGAAATTCTGATGTGAACTGGCCACCAAGATTGTGCGATTTAACGCCGTGCGATTTTTTTCTTTGGGGTTTTGTGAAATCACGGGCTTATGCGAATAAACCCAAAACAATTCCTGAGCACAAATTGGATATCGAGCGTGTCATTCGTGCAAAAGCCATGGAAGTTTTCATGAAAAGAGTAATGGCCTGTCAGCGGAGCCGGGGGGTCGTTTGCAGGAAATTGGATTCCATATACTTAATCGGGACATGTCTTCTTTACAATACAATTAAAACATCACACCTCTGTTATAAAATACTTGTTTTTATATTAAAATGAAAAAGTGCACTCTTACTGAGACACCCTATAACGAGAAAAATCTACACTAATATATAAAGCTGAAGAGTTTGTTTGTTTGAACGTGGTAATCTCAGGAACTACTGGTTCGAATGGTATAATTCTTTTTGTGTTGGATGGTGCCTTAATCGACTTAGACATTAGGCTACTTAACATTAAGCTGTGACCAATAGCAGCGAAGAATCTGTTTAAAATGGGGAAAAAACGGCAAAAAATATACATTTTTCTGCGTTTTAACGCACTTATCTCAGGAAGTAGTGGTTCGAATGGTATAATTCTTTTTGTGTTGGATGGTCCATCAATTGAGGAAGACTTGAGGCTATTAAGCTATGACCAATAGCAGCGAAGAATCTGTGGAAAATATGGAAAAAACGGCAAAAAATATACATTTTTCTGCGTTTTAACGCGCTTATCTCTTATGTTGAATGGTCCATTTATCAAGGAAGGCTTGAAGCTATATAAAATTTAGCTGCGACCAATAGGAGCGAAGAATTTGTGTAAAATGTGGAAAAAACGGCAAACAATACAATTTAATACAATATAAAGCTGAAGAGTTTGTTCGTTTGAACGCGGTAATCTCAGGAACTACTATTTCGAATTGTAAAATTCTTTTTGTGTTGGATAGTCCATTAATCGATGAAGGCTTTAAAATAAAATAAATAAATAGAGTGGCGCGACAGCTCTTGAAGAGCCAACGCCTAAGTGGCTTACTCTAATCAACAATTCTCTGAGTGCGTGTGAAGAATTGAGGGGACCTACAATTTAACGCCGATTCCGAACGGCAAAGTTGAGAAGCATTTTTTCATTACAGATTGATACTCTTGGAAGATTTGTCAGGTCTTCGTAAGAGGCAGTACCCGTGAAAGATGAAATAAAAACTTGGCCTGAGTAGGACTCGAACCAACGACGCGACGTTCTGCTTAGCAGCCAACGCACTTACCAACTAAGCTACGGGCAACTGCTTTTGGCTTTATTCTACTTAAAATTAAGCTGCGACCAATAGCAGCGAAGAATCTGTGGAAATGTGAGAACTGAGTTTTTTTTCTGAGATCTCTGAGATGAAATTATTTTGGATTCGATTTCTCACTCAGCTATTTGACGTGGCTGACATATGTGCAGCAACAATTAGTAAGGTAACCATTAAATCTCAATGATAACTGAGAATTATGTTCCACCAAGGCACCAAATGATTTTGCTTCAGTCAAGGTGACATTGAGATTTCAGTGAGATGTTGTTAGGTGGAACTATCCTAATAACTGCTCAAATTAGAATTTTGAGAGTTCAATTGATTTGTGAATGTGATTGATTGCACTATTTGTGCAGATTATTGTGTTTAAACAATATCATTTTATGTACTTCTTAACTAAAAAATATGCTCAGTTCAAAGAAAAAAAAAATTTACTTAACGAAAAAAAAACGATGCAGAAGTAAGAGAGATATTAGAATCAGGGAGAGTTCACCCAAGGGAATGCTTTAAGTATGAACAACTGAAGGGAATCATAAAAAATGCTCAAATTTTTCAAGTTCAAGAGAATCACGACCTAGGGAGAGTTGACTGCAATGCAATTTTACAATAACTTCCGAACAAAATTCCCACGCGCGCATGATGCACAAGTCGAGATGATACTCTGGCCGGTGGACGAGGGAGAGGCGGACGAAGTCGCGGGCAACTGCTGATTAATAATAAACATATGTAAATGAAAAATTACTTTTAAAGTAAAGTGTGTATCAATCCTTGAGCAAAATGTTTGTTTAAAAAGGGCAATGAAATATGTATAATTTTCTATTGGCCAAAAACTAGTATTTGTTTTTTTTTCTTTTTACATAAATTAGTTTTAAACCCAGTCTGGCTTGATCGTCATTAATTAAGAAAAAAAATATTCGATAAAAAGGCCTATGTTGTTTCCCTTTCCTTCTTTCAAGTTTCGCATTGGCATCTGTTTAACATTACCTGTGTGAAAATATGTGTGAATCAACAGGTCAATTTGTCTGAGTTTCCCTACTCATTATAAGATATCAGTACTCTGAGTTAAAGTACCTACCAATATTACATATATTGAATAGGGAGATCCCTAGTTTGAAACGAAAATAAAAATTAATTTTCCTCGATCTAAATTTTCATACAACCAGAAGGCCTAGAAAATGCACACTTACTTCAAAATCGATAATATTTTGTTTGTCTTAATTTACTTGATATTCATAAATAAGGTATATTTTATATACCCAGTAAAAAGTGCTGTAGATCTATTCACTTTTCCAGTTTGAAATCCATCATTAATACAAAATTCAATAACAGGTTTTTGAGAGGATTTGATGTTTTTTTTTCAGTCACGACTAGGTCGTACGAACTTCCTCCTGTATTCCAAATTATAACTCATAAAAAACATTAAAAACAAAAACATGCAACAAAAATTCATAAATACAAATTTAAATTGAAATATGTACCTCAAGAATAAATTGTATATGATAAAATTGATGTCATAAGATTTCTTAAGAAATTGTTGATTTCTATATTTTTTTCTTAAATCCTTGGATCGTTTTTTTAATTAATTTTTTATACATAATATTCAAGAATACGTAAATATACATTTTTTAGGGAATTTCGATTTTTACTATTGATCCGTTTTCGAGATACATAATTAAAAAAAAAAAAAAAGTTAGACAAAAAACATTATTTGGGCAATATATACCTACGTACTTTCAAAAAAAAAAAAAAACGGTCATTTATTTTTCGACTAACCTTAACTTTGGTCTTAAAAAAGAAAATAAAAAACTACCCACGCGAACTCGTTCAAACCTCTAATTTTTAAATTTGAAATCAATCGGACCAGTGATTAAGGCTGTAGGTGCGTTTACAGATGGACGGAATCGTCGGAACAACTTTTCTCGACTTCTCTATCATCATTTGATCAAAATCTCAACTTTTTTTTTACGAATCCAAGACTTGGAAACACAGATTTTATGAATCTACACAGCAGCAACTCATTTAAAACCAGAAAGTTTGTAATAATAAATTAGTGAAACTTCACTTCTGTAAACATGTAGTTTAGAGACAGATTTTCTCGAAATGTTGCATATACAACTCCTCATATATACTCTTACCGTCACTGGAGTTTAGATGTCGACTAAGTTGTTTCATTCCCTTCATAAAAGAAGAAAAGAGGAAACTTCAAGCATACATTATATTCTCAATAAATCTTCCTCGTTTCTGAACTCTCTAGTCATTATTGTTTCTTAAGAAAAGCAGCTTAACCCTTACACAAAATGGTCAGGCATTCATCAACAAGAATGCTTGGGTTGAAGCTTTCACTCTTCTCTCACTTCAAAAAAAAAAAAAAAACAAGAGGAAAGAAATTGATTCAGCAGGTTTAGCTTGTCAACTTGTAACATTCTACAGACAAATAAATAATGGCGAAGCCGACGACAGGTTGTGAATATTAAATAAAAGGAAACATAGTATTAATATACTCACATATTATGTATGTATGTTGTTCAAAAGCCACATGAAAGTGTGCTGTGATTTAAATCGGTTAACCTTTTACTCAAAAAAGTTAGCTTAGAGCGTTGAAAACCATTAGTTAAAGTGAAAACCACAAATGCTGAAAGAAATGTCCTCTCGAAATAAAAACTATCATGTTGTAAAACTTATAAGTATTACAGGTAAGTAAATATGAACAAACACAATGTTAAATTGAAAGAGTGTTTCAACAATCTTATTTGATTTTCTTTTGATTTTTAATGAACCTGAAATATATTTCTGTATCTCAGCACAAATTATCATGAAAGTATTTCTTTACTTTTTTATTAACTGTGTAGCACATTATTTTGATCCTTAAAAATTGCAAAAAAATATATGTTGATCCTACATAGGTATAGAATTTCTTGTTTGCAATATTGGAATGTAAAAATGGAGCAAACTGGAGAAACAATGATGAAAAACTCTTAAAAATCATTGGTTTTGAAAGGAGAAATGCATGAAATTGTAAATTCACTGATTTTCACATGGAAAAATAGAAAATTTTTGTTTGAGAACTCGGAAAACACTGCGAAAGCACGAAGAACTTCAAGACCTGGAATCAAGCTTTTGCATGAAATTTAATCAGCTTAATCCTCAATGCAATTTTATAAAAATATTCTCTAGAGATATCATATAGCCTTAGTAAAAAAAAAAAAAATGTTTGGGACAATCTTATGGGAAAGTCAGCAATTAAGGGGAAACTCGAAAGCTGTATGGGATTCCTAGTACGATTGTTCAGAAATTACTATTCGAACGGAATAGATTTTTGTGAAAGAGTCAAAAAAACACCAGAAGAATGAGAATTTGTTGAATTTTTTTTCAACGAAATCTTGAATTGTACAGCATGCTTTAATTAAAATAGAAATTTAGTTTTAAAGCTTGGAAAAGTTCATATATTATATAGTTTTAACTGGATTCAAGCAAATCACATGCCAAAAACAAAAAGTTTATTCTCAAAAGCGGCTCCTACTATTTTTCTTAAACCATACCCACGTACATTTTTATTGGAACTCTGATGTTCTTAATGAAAAAAAAAATGTGCACGACTCGGTCGTACGAACTTGCTACTGTATTCCAAATTATAACTGATAAAAAAAAACATTAAAAAAATAAAAAAAATAAAAATTCATAAATAAAAATTTTAATTGAAATATGTACCTCGAAATTAGATTCAATCTGAAAAAAATTAATGTCATATGATTTCTTAAGAAATTATTGATTTTACAGCTGGAGCTGTTTTTTTTTTAATATAAAATTTTTCGAAAATGTCTTAAAATTAATTTGGGCATGCCGTATTCAAGAATATGTAAATATACATTTTATTAGATACTAAATTTCGATTTTTAATATTGATCCGTTGAGATACAGAATTTTGAAAAAAAAAAGTTTTAAAAATATTTTTTCTTAAATCCAAATTTTTTTGAATACAAAATATTATTTGGGCAATATATACGTACTTTCAAAAAAAAATTACGCTGATTGGTTATTATTAGTAGCAATACAATTTTTTTTTTTTAAATAAATTACATGAATGTTTAAAAAAATAAAATTCGAGGAAGTTTAAGAAAAATCGTAGGAGCTGTTTTGGAAAATTGAAAGTTTTGGTTTTTGGCCAAAAAAATCGAATGGTGGCTACCCTAAATTTTGATCTTAAAAAAAACAAAAAAAAAACTGGGATATGAGTTTTTGCTCAAACCTCTAATTTTCAAGTTTGAAGTCAATCGGACCAGTGGTTAAGGCTGTAGGTGCCTGCAAGCTCACAGACAGACAGACCGACGGAATGGCCTGATCCACTTTTTTCGTAATGTCATAATATCATCATCATCCGAAGCAGTACCGAAGAATTGACAAAACTTCCATGAGTATCAATTTGTCATGAAAAAGTGCTTCTCAACTTTGCCGTTCGGAATCGGCGTTAAATTGTAGGTCCCCTCAATTCTTCTCACGCACTCAGAAAATTGTTGATGAGAGTAAGCCACTTAGGCCTTCGCTCTTCAAGAGCTGTCGCGCCACTTTTTTTGCATCTCAAAAATGGATAAATATTAAAAGTGTAAATTCAAATGTAAGACGTTCTTGAATACTGCATACCGAACCTACCCATATCAATTTAAAAACAAGATAAGATAATTTCTAAAGAAATGGTATGGCATCAATTATTTCCAGACCAAATTGTGTTTTTGATGTATGTATATATTATTTCAATTTAAATTTATTTGTTTTTTTTAATGATATTTTATGACTAGCTGACCTGACGTAAAGTTTTTTTTTTGTGAATGAATTTTCTGTGAATTTTTTATTGCAATGTCAGTGTTAAGGTCGGCGATAAATAATTCAAAATAATACAACAATTTTTTTTAACGCAAAGACGTTTTTAAAAGTAATATTAAAAATGCAAGCATGGATGAATATGGATTGAAATTAAATTAAATACTACTTCAATGTTCTGAATATTTCGTTATATCTCAATTCAATTTTCATACAAAATGCAAACTTTTGCAAGATGTGATTTTAATTTCAATGCTATTGTTGTTGTTTAAAGTTGTTCAGTTCTTGAGATCTTGGTCACAACAATATCCAATGTTTTGGAATTTTCTTACGCAAAAATATTCTTCTTTTTCTTTTTATATCATATTTTTGAAACGTGGTACTTTGAATCATCAATAAAAACTGAAAAACTTTAATTTGCAATTATTTGGTTCACAGACCGTTAAAGACATTTCTGTTTTTTTTTTTTTTTGTAGAGGAGTTCAGAGGATAATGGCTTGCAAAGACTTAAGACAATTCGCATATCCTTATGTATTCTTAATAGTATTTTTTTTTTAATTTAACAATCAGCTAGTCCTGGAATTTCATCCTTATTTATAAACTGGAAAGTGCTATTGATACTTCCTATAATTGTTTAACACTTTTTATTTCTCAGGAACTTACTTACTTACTTACTTACTTAAGGTGGCGCTACAGTCCGGTGTGGTCTTGGGCCCCAACAGTCTCCGCCAGACAGTTTGGTCCTTAGCTAGCTGTCTCCAGTCTTGCAGTACAAGTTGATTGAGGTCCACTCAGACTTGTGTGCGGCACCTGAGTCGCGGTCTTCCTCTCCTTCTGCGTCCCTCGGGAAAAGTGTCGAAAACTTTCTGGGCCGGAGCATTGGTGTCCATGCGCTCTGAATGACCGAGCCATCTGAGCCTCTGGACCTTGACCCTTCTGGCTAGGTCCACGTTGTTGTACAACCCATAAAGTTCGCTGTTGTATCCCCTTCTCCATTCCCCATCAATGCACACCTGGCCAAAGATGACCCGAAGAACTTTCCTCTAGAAACAGCCTAAGGCACATTCATCCGATTTTGTCAGGGTCCATGCTTCTACACTATATATCAGGACAGGGATGATGAGGGTGTTGTACAGTTTTACCTTAGTTGCTCGAGACAGGGCTTTTCCACTCAATTGCTTTCTTATCCCAAAGAAACGGCGATTAGCAAGAGTTATTCTTCGTCTTATCTCGGCGCTGGCTGGTGTTATTGCCCGTGTTAATAGCGGAGCCTAGGTAGACAAACTCCTCTACTACCTCGAAGTTGTATGCGTCTATTGTGACGTTCTGTCCTAGCCGTCGGTGTTGGGTGTCCTTTCTCGAAGACAGCATATACTTCGTTTTTCCCTCATTTACCTCTAAACCCATTTTTGCCGCTTCTGTCTCAATTCTCACAAAGGCGTCATTGACATCACGCTGTGTTCTTCCCCTTAAATCAATATCGTCGGCGTACGCGAGAAGTTGGACAGAATTATGGAAGATAGTGCCTCTGGTGTTGACGGTGGAGTTTTGGACTATCTTCTCAAGAACGATGTTAAAGAAATCGCACGACAGTGCATCGCCTTGTCTGAATCCTTTTTTGACGTCGAAAGATTACGGAAGCTCATTGCCAACCTTGATAGAGCAGCACGAGTTCTCCATCGTTATTTTGCACAAGCGAACGATCTTGACAGGGATGCCAAAACTAGACATAGCTTTATACAGTTCGTCTCTGTAGATGCTGTCATACGCGGCCTCCAATGAGGAGGTGGTGGGTACCGATTTGGAGTTCATAGGTTTTTTCCAGGATCTGCCGCAACGTGAAAATTTGGTCGATGGTAGACTTTCATGGCCTGGAGCCACATTGATAATGACCAATCAGATTGTTGACGAAAGGCTTCAGACGTTCACATATTACGGCAGAGAGGATCTTGTAGGCGATGTTAAGCAGACTGATTCCTCTGTAGTTGGCGCAGTTTAGAGGATCTCCTTTTTTCAGGATCGGGCAAACAATGCTTAGGTTCCATTCATCGGGCATGCATTCCTCCGACCATATCTTACTCCTATCTAACTCGTCGCCTGCGGCTTTGAACATCTCGGCAGCTAGACCATCTGCTCCGGACAGCGGCTTTGTTGGATTTCAGCCGTGATATTGCCGTTTTCACTTCTTCTAGGTCGGGTTCACGGAACTGTTGGCTGTCATCGTGTATGATAGAAGGATCTTGTCTGGCGGCGGGGTTTTGTTTGTCGTCGCCGTTATACAGTCTACAGAAGTGGGCTTTCCAAATCCCCAGCATTGACTGCGATTGTACTACGATGTTCCCTTGTTTATCTCTGCAGGCATCGATTCTTGCTCGATGACCTTGAGCCAGCTGTTTTACCTTCCGATAAAACCTCCGAGCTTCATTCCTGCTGTTAGCTGTCTCAACATCATGTCTCAGGAATTACGTTTTTAATTTTGGCACTTAAGCATTTAATTTCTTAGCATAATCACAATCTTTTTGAATCGACTTCAAATTCAAACTTTATGGTAAACTGGCTCTCAAAAAAGATTTGTTTGGTTTATTTAAGCAAAAAAAAACGGTGGTTGGGGAAGCAAGATTAATTTGATTCTATCAAATTTGATTTTTATTCATTCGGAGATGAATTGAAAAAAAGCTGACACATACATAAGTTGTTCATATTCTTCAAAAACATATGGGAAAATAATTTTCCTCACAACTTCTGAATAGGTGAATTAATGGAAAATTTTGAAACGTTTAAACCTTCCCTGAACTTCCATGAATATTTCAAGATACAAGCCAAATCGTTCCAGCCGTTCTCGAGCTTAAGCGAGACTAACGAACTGCAATTCATTTATATATATATAGATTTTATTTGTTTTTATTCTTTTTAATGCTTTTTTGTGAGTTAAGTTTTGGAATACAGGAACAAGTTAATACGACGCAGTCGTGCACATTTTTTTTACTGATTTTTCAGTAAAAGCTTTTTGCTATTAAATAATTTATTGATTGAATTCTGAATATTCTCACCACAATAGATTTTCCTTATCACACAATTCAATTAGAATAATTTATAAGATTGTATGTGGTATGCCTAAGGGCAGCATGTAATGCTCGTTATGAGTGTCTTTTTGAGATTTATAGAAATCCTCTATAAAGTCTTCAAGAAGAATTTTGAAAATAGAGAGATCATAAGTGATAGAATATTAAATATTGAAAAATGTGTTAAGAGCTTTAAAAGTAATGCAAATAATTCCTTAAATCCCAGCTGTCAACAAAATTTCTCAAAATGGTATTGATTGGCCAATTTTTATTGATTGATTGCTTATGAATTTTTTTAGTTTCCAATTTCTGAGAACATGAACGGTCATGTTATTTCGGCTATAAATCTTACAGAGTATTTTGTTTTGAGAAATAAAGAAACAAAAACATTTAATCTGGATTTGGGTACCTAAAGCTAGTGCTTGATGAATAATTTTGGTTTTATTGAAAACAATATCTTGCCACCCATATTGCAGATGTACATTGTACATTCATCTTGTAATTCCTTCTTTTTCGTTTGGTTCATTAATAAGGGATATTGTGCTTGGAAGTAATTTTAATGGTTAAGTGATTTGTTATTATTCTCTTTATCTACCGCCAGGACCGAATTCAAAATTATCTCTGGGTTGGTAAAGGGAAATTGTGATGTTTTTAACTTATAAATGAATTAACCCAAAAAGGGATTAATTGAATACTTATGAAAAGTTCAGATAAAAAAAGGTTTCTTCTACTTAATAAAAAAAAATGTCCGGATTTGAAATATTGAGGGAGTATTATTCAATGGCGTGTCGAAAACAAACAAAAATGAATCACAAAATATATTCCTTATTGCTTTTGGCTATTAAAAAGAGTCGGGAATTTATTATATACCTACATAGGTACTTTGACAAGATGTTTAAATATTTGTTTCTGAAACATAATTTTATATTAGGGCATACCCAATAAATCTGATAAATTAGTTCCTTTTGAAGAAGATAAGTTCAAAGCTAGATAAATTACATTTTATTTAATAAAGGGTTTTCTTCGCAAGTGGTTCTCTTTAAATACACTCTTGAAAAACTAATTAATTCCGTTAATTTAATGAAAATAAGCTCATCAAAAAAGCATCAGGTTCTTTCAAGTGAAAGAGCCTTTTTAATGCAAGGTAATTTTATTTTTTTCTTAACGGTTAACTTTCTAAATATTATCAAACAATTTTTTTCGGTTAAAAAAAAATGTAGTTAGAAATTCACGTTCACTTAAAATATAAAAACATTATGAATTCAAAGTTTTGTCCATAACTATATCATCAACTAATCAAATGAAATGCAAACCTTTACCAAAGTTTTCTCCTTTATAACACCAACAAAAAAATGAAGGGGAGTTAAATACTTTTCAGAATAAAAAGAGGAATACTTTGGGTCAATGGTTCGTTGAAGAAATCGTTTTCACCACTCTAACTTGTTACTGCAATTGAATTAAGTTGTAATTTAAGAGAGCTTTATTATTATATTACTCACCGTATGCAAGTGAGAAGAAGAAAAAGAAAGCCTCATAAAGTTTTTCTTCTATAGAAAGAAAGAAAAGTCTTAACTTAGTGATTGATTCATACCAACCAAAAACAAGTATCGACTAAATTAAAAATTAAATTCATGCTTCGTCTGCATTATTAAACCGTTAAACTAAAATTAATTCTAAGGCCGCGTGCGAATTGCTGGTTAAATAAACAAATAACAAAAACTCCTCAGCTAGTGTAATTTTAACACATTTTATTTAGCACGAAGTTTACAGAATTTCTTCTGATGCAAATATCTCGGCAACCAGAGCCGTTTAGTTTAGTTTTCATTAGTAAGCCAAGATAAAGCAGGTCCATTAAATATTTAGATATTATCCAAATCGATTTCTTCACCGTTTTTGAAGAAAATAATAGGACTTCGAAAGTACAATCAACTCACCAATATGTCACAATTTTCAAACTGACTGCTAGCCGAAATATTGGCAAAAATGTTTCGTACAGGCAAACACATACTGGCACCTTAAAACCGAAGTCTCGAAAAAGTTATTTTTGTCAAACAGTTAAATAACATACAATACCTTAGGTTTCCTTTATTCTGTAAATGCAAAATGTTAGTCGTGACTTACACTCTCAATAATAATTCTTGACCCTCTGAGCTGTACTGCCCCACTATTGCTTGCTTTATAATTGGCAGGCGATTCCTTGGATCCAGTTCAAGTAGAAAATTCAATTAAAAGTGCCCTAGATTATGAACCACATCCCAACAAATTTTAGTCTTCCAAATGTTGTAATTTTTGAAATACATACCTATTTATTAATTTCAACCTGAATTGAGATTTTCAAGGAAATTCCGTGAACTCTGATCACCACAGCAAACCAAACTCCTTTCTGGATGGCGGAAAAAAAAGATATATGTACTTTTCAGAACTATCATTCTCTGATGCTTTCATCATAGGCTACGAGGATCTCGTTTACTACAAGTAGCCAATTTTTTGCCTAAATATTCCCTCGGAGTGACACCCTCTTCCTTGATTGTCTTCTCCGATCTTACTCTTTTTAATGTTCCCGCTTTCGGTCCAGAAGAGTTGCCTACCTGCGCTTTCTCTTTCGTAGCATTGGCTGGCAAGGAGTCGTCTGAAATTTCCTAGCAGTCGAGTTATTTACATCCTGTTCTGAGCAGTTTCTGCCATCTGCCACTTATTTTTAATTCCAAACAAATCATTTAACAAAATAAAATAAATAAATAGAGTAGCGCGACAGCTCTTGAAGAGCCAAGGCCTTAGTGGCTTACTCTCATCAACAATTTTCTGAGTGCGTGTAAAGAATTGAGAGGACTTACAATTTAACGCCGATTCTGAACGGCAAAGTTGAGAAGCACTTTTTCATGACAGACTCTGACTCTTGGAAGTTTTGTCAGTTCTTCGCAAGAGGCAGTGCCCGTGACTGATGAAATTAAACTATGGGCACGAGTAGGACTCGAACCCACGTTGTTCCGCTTAGCAGCCAACGCGACGCACCTAACCCCTAAGCCACGGGCAGCTGCCTATAATGTATTTCAATAGAAATCGTAAAATTAAAAACGTAAAATTAAAAACGTAAAATTAAAAACGTTTTCTTAAATTAAAGAACGCATTTCGCATTTTATAAGTATTTTAAGTGTAGGTTCATATGTACATATCGAAAACAGTTCTGGATAACAAAACATTTCAAGAAAAAATTAATTAATTCATAGGTTTGACAACTATGCACAGTTAAGAATGAAATTTTAATATCGGTACAAGGCTTATAATAATTAATTAAACCCGACTCATCCGTCAGTGCCCCCGAGTCTGTGCTGTCTAAAACTGAAACACACATACATGTACAATGTACATAGATAGGTACGTAACGGGCTACGAGTACTTTCTTTTTTCATTAGTATTAATTCCTTTGTAAGCTTAGCAAATTTTGTACGTCATGAAACAATCTAATAACAAGCCAAACGTTACCATATCCCTCCAGTGAATGTTGGTTGGTCGTTCTCAGAATGTCTGAGTAGCAACATTCCTTAACATAAGTGGTATGAGGATTTTCTGTTTTCAAACATGTATTTTTGTGCATGCACAAGATTACACATAACCGTACCATTAAAATACATGTTTCAATGTTCAAAAAGGCTCATGGTTCGGGTTGAGGTGAGTGGAGAAGGTTACTTAACTAGTAAAAGTACGAATGCAAGCATAAAGGGTATTATGCTGGGAAGGTAACCACTTGAATATTCAAAGCAGCCTTACATTTTCCGCACAACTTAATGAGGACCCCAGTAAACCAGCCAATCCCACTGCCCCTTTTCCGCACGGTACTCGTATTTACACCTAACACATGGAGGCGATGGGTGTATAAAGCCTACAATTGCAGCATCCTTGTCCTGTAAAGGTATTCAAATTTCGTCCTTAGAGAGACCTGCATTAGTGGCAATTTTGATGTGCCTAGCCTTTTCCTTTCCAACATTTGCACTTTCTATCTTCGTAACAGTCACAGCATCTATAGATATGTTTTTGTATTCTCTCTATGTGATCAGCACATAAATCCAAAAAAGATTATAATTTTACTCGCTTAGTGGCCCACACAATCTGGCTGGTAAACGGCTCAACAACGTTATTCGTGTGCACCCATCCGTGTGTACAAAGACATTCGGCAATAATAACATAAACAAACATTAGTTGCTGGAAGAGAATGCAAACAATAATGACACTTCCTCATTCGCAAAACGACCGGAGAAAATTGCTACTAATGGGCAAATTCCCAGAGTGGTAATGGAATGGTCGTTGTACTCCTGCCGTACTCAAAAGGATTAGCACGCCTTCCAAGTAGCAAGTAAAGAAGTGTTTGCCCCTTGAGTTGTAACACACAAGCAAACACTGGATTGTATATTTTGTACAGCCTTCCAAAATTGACGACGACACGTTTTTTGTTCAGCCAGCCATTTAGTTGAATTTCGTTAAAGCGATATGTCGGATATTGGAGAGAATGGGGCTGACAGACTTGGCTACGTAAGAGATTTAAGAGTGCGACATGAAAGTCTTCATTAAATAGATTTCTGACTTTTGAAGGAATCCGCTTATGCTAAAAGTAATACTGTCAAACGAGTTTAAATACCTCTTCTGAAGGCAGCAGTAATAAGATAAAAATTTGTTGGTTCATTTTTGTTTTCTTAAAGCTTATTAAGGAAGTTATTATATTGATTTCACATCTCCTTCTGCAAACATTTTTCAGTAAATTAAAGACCTTTTTCTACTCTTAGGATAAATTGGCTAACGGTGGACATTACATAAACCAAATTACAAGAACATCATTATATGAACAAAGTTGAACAAACAGAGAATTAATATAAAAACATTGATGGCCTAATAACATCTATCATATACCCTTATATGATATATACAGGGTGATTCACGAGCGTTGTACCAAAAAGCTAGAGCATGTAGGTTAGGTTGAGACAAACAAAAGTAGTATGTAGAGGGGTGGGGGTATTCTCCCCTCTTTAGCCAGGAAGGGCAATTTTCTACAAAATCGAGTTATTTAAAAATATTAAAATTCAAATGCTTTGTCCATAACGCAGCGTAAAGTAAATTCTTCTTTTTTTTTCAAATTAAATTGTTTTAAGAAATAATTTTTGGAAAATTAATTTTCAAACTCAAAATTTTGAGAGAAAGAATATTTTAAACTAAATGTTTGCAAAGTTTTATGCAATTATGCAGCTGCCCGTGGCTAAGTGGTTAGGTTCGTTGGCTGCTAAGCAAAACGTCGTGGGTTCGAGTCCTACTTGCGCCCATAAAGTTTTTATTTCATCTTTCACGGGTACTGCCTCTTGCGAGGAACTGACAAAACTTCCAAGAGTATCAATCTATCATGAAAAAGTGCTTCTCAACTTTGCCGTTCGAAATCGGCGTTAAATTGTAGGTCCCCTCAATTTTTCTCACGCACCCAGAGAATTGTTGATGAGAGTAGGTCACTTAGGCCTTTGCTCTTCAAGAGCTTTAGCGCCACTCTATTTTTATTTTTTATTTTGTATGCAATTAGATACTGATTCAAATTCAAGCCTGTTATTAATTTTTAGTCAACAAAATAAGGAAGAAAAAACGGCCTGTAATTTTCGAGAAATTACGGATAAACAAAACCACTTTTGCCAAAAACAATCTTTAGTTTTTATTTTAACGTGGCTACATTTTGATCGGTTGACCGATTTCCTAATTTTTTCTAAAATAACTAGAGAAATACAAAAATGTACAAATTTATTTATAAAGAACTCTTAATGCTTACTGTGATCGTTGACGAAGCGAACTGAACTGGTGAGAGAGTCATTCAAAATGTGTTTATATAATACTAATTTACGGGCATTTACTTCATAGTTATAGTTCAATATCCCCCTTAGTTCGTTTAGTCAAAGATTAAGAATACATTTTAATAAAAATAATATTTCAATATTAATGATAATTATAATAACAATTCATTTTTTTTCTTTTGAATTGTATTTATAACTTATACAAATAAAATAATACATCAAAACTTGTAATTGATTTTACAGTTTCTCTTTCTTAATTTTGTCTCTATAAGGAGAACTAGAATTTTCAACTGAATTCACAGAAGGTGAACTTTCAGTGATTTTTATATTTTCCTTAGGTTTTTCATTTTGAGCAGTTGGAAGAACTAATCCATTGCTAATCATATGCATTTTCCAAATCATATTGGTTTTACAACATTTAACTAAGTAATACTTTTTACCAATTACTTTTGTAACTTTTGCTTATAACCAACTTACTAATCTAATCTTACTCTTAAATTTCTATTGAGCATCAACTGAGCGGGCGAATAACCCGTAGTGCAGGGAATGGTGTTTCGGTAATGCAGTAAAAAGTTCGACATTGCTTTTTTAAAATTTGCGTTACTTGTATCGTGCAATGCCGGTTTGAGTGCGAGTTTGATCGTCTTCACGGAATTCTCCGCCTGTCCATTGCTTGCAGGGTGACCAACCGGTGATGTAGATGTTTAATACCATTACTCTGTAAAAAAAAAACTCGAAGTTGCATTATAAGTAACAACAACGCAAACCGAGCAAACAAGCTGCGAAGAGCGTCTATCGTCCGACTTCTAGAGATATTGTTCCCCGCGTATACTAAATGGTTAAAGTGTAAAGCCCACTTTAACCATTTAGTATGCGCGTCTACAATAACTAAAAACTGCTGATTAAATAAAGGACCCATAAAGTCTAAGTAAATTCTTGACCAAGGCTGTTTTGGCCAGTCCCAATTAATTAAATTAGTTTTCGGCTGAGTAGTTTATGGCAGACATTGTTCGCATGCCATTAATTTCATTTTCACAATTCCAATATGCAATTTGTGAATTTCGTTTAAAACGTTTAATAATTATACGATTACCCCAAAACAGGCAATCGTTTTCCAGCGACAATTCGGACTTTCTTAAAAAAATATGGTCTAAGTTCTTTGTCTGTAACTCTTGATGGCCATCTACTTAAAGTGTACTGGGAGACTTTTTTCAAAACAATGTCTTGCTCCGTCTCTTTTTTGACAACATCAAAGGTTACAGGCAAAGCACCTGATTCATTAATGTAATTCACGTTTATATTTTCCGATTCAAATATCTTGTCTTCTGAATGGCCAACTGGATTACGTGAAAGGTAATCCGTTATATTTAGTTTGGTACTAATATGTATACTGTATTTGAAATTCATAGGCTGACAAAAATAAAGCATATAGCTGAAGCCTGTTGGCAGTCATGGTTGGTATTCCTTTTTTGGGACCAAATATGGATATAAGTGGTTTGTAAATTTTCTGCCAGAAATATAATGGTGAAATTTTTTAACAGAAAACACTAGCAAG
Organism: Sphaerophoria taeniata; assembly: GCA_943590905.1. NCBI lineage: Eukaryota > Metazoa > Arthropoda > Insecta > Diptera > Syrphidae > Sphaerophoria > Sphaerophoria taeniata. Next base: position 63,275,687 of record OX016540.1, read on the forward strand.
TGCTCCGCGTTCAATTTGCGAATAGTTTTGTTCAGAGCTAGAATGTTTTCTAGAAATATAACAAATTGAACGCTCGACACCATTCTCATGTACCTGAGCAAGAACTCCTCCGAAACCAACCGGACGGGACGGATGGATCATAATGTGCGAGCACTTTATTTGATGTCAACAGACTTTTAACCTCCTCAAAGGCCTCGTCCTCTTTCGACCCCCACACAAACTTGCTGTCTTTTTTTAAAAGATTGTTAAGAGGTGCGCATACTATTGCTAAATTAGGACAAAACTTCCTGCAGTAATTAAATACTCATAAGAATGATTGCAGTTCAATCACATTTGTCCAGGTGACAAATGGTTTCATAAAATGTATGCCTTTAATGGAAATCCAGAAGTTGACGAATTGAAGTGTTGGTTGAAAGCAGCTTTTATGCTTGTCACTGTCGACACATCTGGCTTAAGGCCCAACTATAATAGACGGACGGGAACGGAAGCTAGCGCCAAAACTGAACGAACCGTTTCTTTCCGACTGTCAATTACATCCGCTTACCCATAATTGAACGGAAGGCTTTCTGTCATTATTCTGTGTTTTTAGAGAAATGTCAAATTTCCGTCCGTAACTTGAGAAAGGAAAGTGAGTTTACGTCCGAAAACAAAACTGAACGAAACCGAGCAATCCGCTATTATGGCTGTGACATCTGATTTGCATGTATTTGGGAATTTTCGTACGTCAACGTACGCACCCTTCCGACTATTATAGTTGGGCCTTTAGTCGGGTGCAGCAGGTTTTTTTTAGCAATTTCTAGGAATTCTCTTGCAACGAATTGAGAAGAATGGCATTCTGCTTCCATTTGGTGTCGTCGATATCGTTTGCCAAGAAAAATTGTTCGATTCTTATGAGAAATATATCCCAGAAATTAACTGCGCAATCGAACGTTGGAGTAGTTCCGAAAGACATTTTTCGACTTTTTTTAAGTTTCAACTTCGAACACGTTTTTCGTTTAATTCGTCTTCTGTGTGGCTGTGTACCTCGTCACCATTGTGATGTTCGCTATCACTGTCACTCATTAAAACTCGTTCTTTCTTGTATGTTTCAAATGTACAACCTTATTTTTAAACAACTCTTAATTGCTTACTGTGATCGTTGAAGAAGCGAACTGAACTGGTAAGAGAGTCATACTTTTTTACGAGAATTTACTTCATAGTTATACTTCAAGCCATTTAACAATTTCATTACTTAAAACAACTTACATAAGAGTTTGGGTCTACTAAATACAAGCATGTTAATGAGAACGTTGTTTTTCTTAAAATAATTTCGGACAATTCTAAAAGTTACAAACATTCTAAGAAAACCCGTTGACTTAACAGTGTTACGCTATATCTTCTAAATAACATTGATTTTTTCTATATGGAAATTAAATTCAATATTCAACCAATGGCAAAGAAGAAGTTTCTGTAGGCTGATGTAAAAAAGGCGGACACTTTCTTGTTTTATTTTCATTTAATTATTTCTTCACTTTCTTATAGTTGATTTTCTCCTTCTACCCCTCCTAAGAACAAAGTTTTTAGATACAATATCAAGAAGCTCAATAATTTCATTTGCTTTACGTTTTCGAATACAAGTTTAAGCTTTTTGTCATTAACTATTTTACATTAGCTAGGGTTACCATCACTAAATGAATATAAAATATTATCTCGACCGACGATTGTGGCGCAAATGAAGGGAGAAACTTCATTGGCCAGACCGACGACGTAAATGTTTGGTATTAAGTTTGTATTTCAAGAAACAAAATTATAATTTTTAGCTTATGTTTGATTTAGAAGTTCAGATTTTAAAATCGTTTTCGTTCTACCATCCTTGATGAGAAATGAGTGTAATTCATGGAAGAATGAAGGAACACAATTTCCATTTGTTTAAGACAATTGCATGGTTGTTTATTTTCATTGTTCACATAAAATCTTGTACAGACGAATTAGAAACCCTTATCTTAATAGATAACAAATAAAGATTAAAACTTCTTGCAAACGCCAGTTCTTTCTTACAAGTCACGACTCACGAGTCAAGAGTCCTTGGATTCATGGGGTCAGGGACTAGCAGTTGAAAGAAAAGGTATCACAATTCACAGCACAACAGCTTCCGACAAAGCAAAACAAACAATCTCACTTCAACTTCGACTTTGTTGTAAAAAAACCAAATAAATTAAAATTCTTTGCGCGGATAAAAAGGCGTCATCGGGAAAACGAAAAGGAAAATAGGAATAACAAAACACTTGAAGCAATAATTCGAACACTTTTAGAGTTTTGAACGAACAGATTTAATTCCTTCGTTTCTCAACAAAACTCCTCTGTGGATTTGATGCATTCGAATTTGGTTGATGATTTAGGGTAGGGGTCCTTCCGTTTACTGTGTAAATGTTGTATGCCACATTATCGTCGCATTTCTTGGGTATTACATCTTTACACAGTAACAGTTGCTTAGGTAAATAATAAAACAGAAATTAAATGGCAATTTTCGAGTGGAGTTGTAAGGTATGCTAATTTTCAAACCAAAATAAAACTCCTCCTTGGGATTCCTATACTAACATTCAAGTTTGGGTGGATGCTCTGCTAGCACACAGATAAAGTTTTCTAATTTAATTTGCATTTCCTTCTGCAAACAGTCAATGAGTCAATAGCACAGAGCACAGCAAATTTGAATATTATGTGCGTTAAAATATGTCTATCAGTATAAAAGGTAAATTTAATTAAATCAGATTTGGAGGCTTGTGCAGTTCAGTAACAAGAATAACAGAATTGTCTGCTCTGCGTGAAATGTTTTTCCTCACGTTTAATAGATAATTGGATAATGGTTACCATTGTGGAAGCTATATCAAAAATGTATCAGTGACTGTGATTGGAATCCTTAACAAACATGAAAATAATATAACATTCTATGACTGACAATAATCAAAGTTAAATTACTAAGTTTTATTTTTAACAACATACATTTATATTATTGGGTCCATCATCGTCGGTCTGGCCAATGAAGTTTCTCCTTTCACCTGCGCCAAAAACCGAGATCCAGTCCGGGCCTCCTTAAGCAAGTTCTTCCGCACCCCAAGGCTTAAGACTTCCTGGGTTACGCTATATTTCAGGGTAAATTTGGTCTGCCGCGCTTTCTCCTACCTTGAATTGTACGGCAAAGGACTTTCTTATACGGTTCCTCTTCGCTTATACAATCTACCCACCGGAGTCTTCCAAGCTTAATTTTTGTCATCAAGTCTGCTTAGCAATAGATTTGATATATGAAGCTCGTTGTTCTACTGGAATCGTATTTCCTCACAAACGGGGCAAATTATTCTCCGTTAGACTTTTCTCTCGAATGCGGCTAAAAGTTACAGAGTGCCTTTGGCTAAGCATCCAAATCTTCACTCCATAAGTGAGTGTTGGTGAAACAATGGTATGATTTTTGCATTTGAAGAGCCTTGAAAGACTAAATAAGGTTCTCTTGGCGTTGAACATCCACCCGCAAATTTCTTCTTCTTTCTTCCTTTCTTTCTTTCTTCTGACATAATTGAATGATCACACTACTTCAAAATCGTGTTCCTCCACCTTCATTTTTTTTTTGTTTTTTTACTATAACCAACGTTTTTGCAGATGGGGCACCATGTACCTACTTAGTTTTTCCTCATTTATATAGCCACCTGCTCGATGTAGATAATTGTACAGCTTGTACCAATAATTGGTCGGACTTGAAGACGATAGTGCCTCTGATGGATAATCCTGAGGCTTGGGTGAGACTGCAACACTATCCAGGTTGAAGAGAAGGCAGGCCAGTCCATATCCTTGTTGCAGTCGATTGAAAAAGTAAATGGGTCTAAATAAATAAATAAATAAAAATTTTCCATTGCCTGGTTAGGTTTGGTTAGGTTGTAGTGGCTGTCTAGTTGTTGTTGACACACTTAGACCTCAAGGATCCGTTGTGATACCACAAAATACTCATGGGAGAGTAATGAACTTAAACAAACCAATTCATGCTTTTAATGAAGTTAGAGAGACATTTTGTGTCGATCGTTGCCAGTTCGCTGGTATTATCCAAGAAGGGATTACCGAGAAAGTTATTCCTTCTAATGGAGAGTGCTGGACATGTACATAGAAGGTGTTGGACTGTTTCCTCCTCCTCCTCGTCCATGCAGCTTTTACAGAAGTCATTAGTGTAGACCCCTAGCCTCAGAGCATGTCTACCTATGAGGCAGTGTCCTGTTATTACTCCAATTGTAGAGCTTATATTTTGTCTGCTCAGGGATATCAAGCCTTTTGACCGTTTTAAGTTCCATTGCCTGACTTTGGATAAAATCTGATCAATTGTCATAGTTTGTTTTTGTGTTATTTAGCACTGCAGTAAGGCTGCGTCCGTTAATTCCATTTATGTATTTTGAACAACTATAGCAACTTCCACCAATGGCTTTTCCGTCAATTCCTTTGTTTGGCTGGAGTTATAGCTATTTCACGGGTGCCAAGCCGATCATCAGACTCCTTTATTAGTGGTGCTGTCTAGTTATTTTTCGTATTAAGGAGAGGTTTCCCATGTAAAAATTGGTTGGACTTTTGCGCGAAAATGTGTAGCGTTCGCAATTTTTCGAATATTTATATTTCGAAAAACTTTTTGAGTTCACTTTGGGATTTGAACCTAGACCAGCTAGTTGTGAAGCCAATGCATTATGCATTGCGCTAACAACTCCACTTGATTTAACTAGTCGATTTGAGCTTCATGTCCTCTTTTCTCACCCTTTTATATTACACTTCACCTTCCCGCTTTGTATGAGACTGTTGCATTGCTCGGCATGCAGCGTTTTAATTTTATCCTTCAGACGCTTGTTTGCATTCATCATTAAACCAGTTCCTTCGATCTTTGCGACTACTGCCTAACATGGAGATAAAAAATAAATAGAGTGGCGCAACAGCTCTTGAAGAGCTAAGGCCTAAGTGGCTTACTCTCATCAACAATTCTCTGAGTGCGTGTGAAAAATTGAGGGGACCTACAATTTAACGCCGATTCCGAACGGCAAAGTTGAGAAGCACTTTTTCATGACAGATAAATACTCTTGGCAGATTTGTCAGGTCTTTGCAAGAGGCAGTACCCGTGAAAGATGAAATAAAAACTTGGCCTGAGTAGGACTCGAACCAACGATGTTTTGCTTAGCAGCCAACGCACTTACCAACTAAGCTACGGGCAACTGCTACCAACTAAGATGAAGATAGCAGTACTAATAACATTGGCGCCAAATTATAATCCGCTATTGAACAATTTTCAAATTTTTTTTAGACGTGTCCAATTTTCTTCCACGTCACTCTGGAATACGGAGTTACCTACTCTTCCCTCTTCATCGAGCTCTCCGAGTACGAGTCCAAGCGCGTTCCTGTAGGTGTTCGTAGTTTCTTCATTGCGCAAGGCAGCCGTGTTAATATGAGCCTGAGGGTCGGATGCATTGTGTCGTCTATTTGCAACTCTCTCTGGGAACACTGTACGTATAAGATAGTGATCCGAGTCGATGTTTGCAACACAATACGAGCGTATCGCAATCAGGCTCGATGAATAGCGGTGATCTATAAACACGAAGTCAATTTGGTGACTCTATCAAGTTTTACCCAAGTGACTTTGTGGGTACCCTTACGAGGGGACTTGGTACTCGCAACGACCATGTTCTAAAATGCTGCGAACTCCATTGAGTCGCTGTCCTTTTTCATTAGTGTTCTTATGCAAACTATGGGATCAAATTTATTGCCTGAATACTAGCTCCCGAACTACATAATTTTGCGTTTAAATCAACAAGGATGATTGGTCATGCCTTGAGCAGGCTTGAGGATCCTTTCTACGAGTTCATCTAGGCATTTTTTTCGTCACGGTCGTAAGTCTGTGGTTTTTATGAGCCTGATGTACTTAAATGTGCCTTGCAAGCGGAGGGTATATAATAGCCTTTCATTAGTAGCCTTGTAGCCGATGATGGTAAGTTTTACTTTTTTGCTGACTAAAAAAAATTATCGCTAGAGCAAATGTCATATTCTGATTTTTGCAAGACACAATTTCTTGGCCAACTTATCAATTTAAGATCTGTTATATCAGCAATATATTTGGCCAAGGCATTGGCTAGCTTCTGTGCAACTCTGGCTCTGTAGAGCGAAGCGATATCGTACGTTCCATGTGAGTATTTTAAAATCGCTGTTCCTTTTTCGTTACTGAGGTCGTTGTCGGTTAAATCTTTCATATCTGAGGTTTGCCGTCGGTTTCGTTGGAGAGGGAAGTTATCAGCCTCAGGCCCAACCTTACTTTGAAGGACTAGCCTCATGCCTCACCACATATTAGCCGGGTCGTCTAGAGCCGTTTCAAGCCAGACAGCGGCCACTTCGTAGAGGCTCCTGTGACACTTCCACCAGTCCGAGATAGAGAAGATGTTAGGGTTTTTTGTATTATTTGAAGTTCTAGATTTTAAGTTTCAACACAAATAACATCCTCCTTTGCAAATACAATATCCACTTTTCAAGTTTCATAATTCATCTGAGCTACATTTTTCAATTCAGTTCATAATTAAAATTAATAAGCAAATTATTCTTAAATCTACCAAAGTTATCGTTTATTACAAAAAGTCGAGATAATTTTAAAAATGTATCCTTAACAAATAACTAAGAACTAATAAATTGATTCACTATAATACAGAATAATAAATATATATTAATGAAAGGGTTTTGAATTGTATTTATTATTTGACCACCCAAATGAGTTTATTGAAAACAACTAGTTATACGTCAAACTCTTTACTTTGAAGTATCAACGCTATATGCTTCAGGTTTTTGAAACAAGAAAAGAAGGTAGATGAACTTCTTATTAAATTGAGTACATCTTTCATTTCTCTTTCTCTCTAAAGATGACTACGTATCAAAAAGTCAATCAGATTCACGGCTGCTGTGGTCTGTAAACACTGTAATTTCCCTTGATGTATAATATAAAAAGAAAAAAATATAAGATTTAAAGGGTTTTCAAGAGTTTCAAGGTCATTTGACAAACCTTACAACCTACCTATCCTAAATTGTATATTATATATGATGTATATATCCCTCTCCATCAGAGGCTAAGACATGACTCTTGTCTACAATTGCTTACACATTCACATTTTTAATGCCCATACAGTTCGTTTGATTCAACACTTTGATCCACCTTGACATCCAGAGAGGAGCATTTGCATTTTTTTGCCTCAAAAGGCTTTTTTATAAGCTCAGTGAAATTGTATAAGTTACAACGAATTTTGCAATCTCCAACAAGAGGATTTCAGTGAATTTTTAAGCACTCATTGTCCTTGTGCGAAAGTGCTTGTCTGTCATCTAAGTGATATGAGTAACGCATATGGGTCAGAAAATTTTGCGGGGAAGAGATTTTGTTCTGCATCACTGTGTGCTAAGAGTTAAAAGTTTACAAGTCAAATCAAAAATCAGAATGGTATAATAAAAATTTATCATTCATCACTAGAGCTAGCTAAAAACGTTATTTAGTACCAAAACTTCTTTTAAGTAAAGTTGTAAGAAAGTAGATAGAGATAGAAAGATTTATTCTACGGAATATGGACATGGCAAGTTTTCCGTCTGCCGGTAATAAAAATGTTTGAAGTTGAAGTTCGAAGGAATCTATTTCATTGTTGCTTAAATATGTGTTTTTATTAAATTAACTCTAAATATTTGTAGAATATTGAAAGCAGTGTAGGCTCAATTAAATTTCAATCTGGTTTACAACATTGAGTGTGGAGTGGAAAATTATAAGTGTGTCATCTGAAAATTACAATTGACAGTAAATCAGATAAAAACCGCTGAAGGATATGTAAACTAAGCCATCATTGCTTCCACATAATTTTTGATACAAATATATCTATACTAATATATATATGTATAAAGTGAGACTTTTGTTTGTTTGTCGGTTGTATGTTTGTAGTCAATAAACCAATAAACAAACAAAAGTCTTACTTTACAAATGTTGACAATCTATTTATCCTTGCACTGAATGTGCAATAGGAGGTTCCTAAAATAAAATAAATAATTATTAATAGTAAAAAACATTGATTTTAATTAACTTAATCGAAAATTTTGTTTTCAAATTCTGGAAACTGACAGCCGACATCAATTTTTTGAAATGTCTCTCTATTTTTCATTTCATTTCCAATTCATTCTTCTATATTATATTTAAGGCTGAATTCCTACTAAGTTTTTGACCAATAAAATGTTTACACGCTAATTCTTGGGCACGATTTTCTGTGCAAAAGGAAATTTTAACATCGATATTTAATAAAAGCATGGCTTTAAGTTTCCAATCTCCGTGCAAGAAAATTTCGCATTATGAACATTGGTTTTCAAAGAGAAAATTGCATATAATTATAGGTGCATTGGTTTTCCAATGGAAAACTGTAAAATTTTAAAATGGAAAATAGAAAGTTCTCCATGAAAAACTCGTAAAACTCATTGGTTTTCAATGGGAAAATTGCATGTAATTGTAGGTGCATTGGTTTTCAAATGGAAACTGGATAATTTTAAAATGGAAAATTGAAACGTCTTCATGAAAAACTCGGAAAACTCATTGGTTTTCAAAAGGAGAGTTGCATGTTATTGTAGCAAGCTGGTTGGTTTTCAAATAATGGAGAACTGGAAAATTTCAAAATGAATTTTCGAATTTAAAATAGAAAGTTCCTGATAAAAAACTCGAAAACCTCATTGGTTTTTAATGGGAAAATTGAAAATGTAAGTGCATTGATTTTCATGGAAAATTTTTGATTGGGAACTCGAAAAACTCTGCGAATGCACGAAGAACTTCAAGACCTTATATCAAGATTTTGCATATAAATTAAGGTGCATTGTTTTGTTTGTATGTCCGGTAAGGGCTCTTTATCCGCCCAATCCTCAATGCAATTTTATAAATGTGTCCCTATAGATATAGCCTGATTAAAACCAAATTTTTGGGCCAATCTAACGGGAAAGTCAGCAAATAAGGGAGACAATCGAAAGCTGTATGGAATTCTGATTTTGTCAAAACACAACAGAGGAACAAGAATTTGTTGAATTTTTCAACGAAATTTGCTTTAATGAAAGTAGAAAGTTTGTTGTCAAGCTTGATAATTTAGTTCACTATTGACATTGCATTTTAAAAATATCTGTGTTAATTATAATTATTCTGGAAATTCTCTGAAGGGTGGAGAGCCGAGGTTCGTAGGGTCGGCTAGTTGAAAATAAACAACAAAAAAAAGAAAAAAAACAGATAAGAACGAAATTGAAAACAAACGATTTATTTTTCATTCTCCATTATGCGTCTTATATTATCGATTCGCATTACAGAAAATCCCCAAACAAACACAAAACAATGTTTGAGTACATGTTATATTATATTCGTTTACAATTAACATTCTCCTATAGCCTTATTCGGTTCACTGCTGTTATTCAATTCTATTTCTGGCATAAAATTTTTTTGTTATGCTTTTAGTTGAGGGCCAGGTCCACCCGGATAGTAGCGCCACCTTAAGTAAGTAAGTAGTGTATAAAAAAGTGTACTACTCTTTCCCCCCATCCTTTTTAAGCTTCATGCAGAACATGATACATGAAGTCAATATATTTAAAGCAGAACTTGCTATGCAAATGAACTTTCCTCCCAACTGCACGCTGACCAAAACCGACGAACGGTTCAACTTTTACTTTAGCAAATATGTCTATCACAAGTATGTGTACTGTCCTGCTCTACTCTTTTTGATAAGAACGGGGTGGATAAGTTCGTACAATAAAAATCCCAAAACCCAGTAAGTGCATTCAATGTGCACGCCTTTAAGTGTATGTATCGAGTTCTATGAAGTTGAGTGGAAAGTACAACCGATCCAAAACTTTCAACAATGCAAGGCCGGCGGGAGCCCTTCACATATGAGCTTAAACATTGAGTACAAAAATATACGTCAAGGATTAAAATATCTATAGCATTAGCATACAAAGTAGTAGACTGTTACCAAATGCGTTTATAATGAACAACTAATCTTGGAAACTATTTATCGTTTAAATATTAGGGGCGAAGATGTACATCCAATATTTGAGTATTAATAGAATCTCACACGTAAAATTGTGTTTGGCAAATATTCAACTTTAAAATCTACGTTGGCAATCTGTATGAGTTCCAATCACCGCAACAACATGCAGACCATTAAAAATGTGATGATTCTCACATTGGTAAGGCCTTCTTAACACTATTCAATGACTTATTCCAAGTAAAGAAATTATTCCTAGATATACGATCATGCAGTCTGAAGAGTAAAATTTGTAGAAATTTTTTTTTTATTTCAATTTCCAAAAGGGGATTTTTTTGTGCTACGCCATTACGTTCCTTCAATTTGTGAGGAAAATAAAAATTTTGTTGGCAACCTGTGCATGTCACTTCCAACAAATGATAGTGCAACCACAACAATGCGATGAGAATAACATCCATTTCAATGCGAGAAGTGTATTGTCATTCTTACATTACATTACATTTCACAGTACTTCGCACATAAATGTAACGAACTACAGACACATAGCAGCACTGGTGACTGAGACCATCGGCTGGGACAGAACAATACATTAATACAACAGATAGAGACAGATAGACACATAGAAAGAAAGCACACATAACAGAAACCTACGTGGCTCAGAGGAGGAGACTTAGATTTGTATTGTCTCATGTTATCGCACAGGTGGCCTCAGATAAGCTGGCGATTTTTGTAGAAAAAGAATGCTGCTGAAGCTGGGGTTTGAACCCGTAGCGTTCGGCTTAGCAATCCACTACTCTATCCTCTGAACCATGGCCACCTGCACTGTCATTCTTTTTATGAACTGTTCTTTTTCATGCAATAGTATCACTGTGCAACACACATACACATATTTATGGTTGTATAAAAAGCAACAGCATCTGCAGTTCTGCACTTGCTTTATAGCTAGTAGCAAAAGTAATTGTAATGAAATTCGCGCGCTACCAAACCAAAGGATTTTCCGCATATAAATCTAAAAGCAGGTCGGAAAACGAATATTTTACTGTCATGCGCGTTTGTGATGGTGCCACGGATAAAAAAAAAGATGACTGTTACGAGAGTAACAGTTGGATATGTACTGTAAACATTCTTGTCCTTTCTGCCATGATTTTCGAGAGAAAAGGATTTCACATTTTTGATTAAAAAATTTCAAGGCGGCAAGTTCAGTGCACGTTCTTAATTTTTGTTGTTGCAAAAAACATTGAAAGTGTTAGTTATTGGGATGGTAGGTAAATAAGAAATCATTATTAGAATAAAGTTCGTTTGCTTTCAATGAAATGAAGATGAAGTATAGTTACTGAAGCAGTTGTTTCTTTTAGGTACTTCAAAGAATTAGAACTTTGATGCTCTCAAAAATATGCGATTATTTAACCAAGGATAGTGTGAATCATCTACTCGGGATTCAGATACTTAAAAAATTATCAATAATTTCATAAAAAAAGTCTTGCTCTTGTGTTGTTTAAAGTTCTGAATATTGTTTCAATGTGTCTTAGGCAAAGTCACACTTGCAGTGGCTGAGGAAGCAGAGAGATGGTTGAGACTGGCGAATCGTACGTTAAACCTGATTTATTACCTCTCGAAAACAAATCGATTACCAGATATAACTGTGCACAAAAAAAATGTCTCTGTTTAATATAAATCTTTTTCAAAAACTTAAAGGTAGTAAATTTAAATGTTTAAAGGAATCTGATATTAAATTGTTTATTGGTGATCAGGTTATGACAAACTGTATTTAGAAACAATTACATTTTCATTCGAACATCAGTTCAAAAAAATGTCAAAGATTGGCGCCAATTTTGAAAGTATGACAAGCGATTTTTGTTCGTTTTGTTTATCGTGTTTTAAATATACCTACTAATGCATCAACTCAATTGTCCAATGGGGAAGCTTCCCATTTTTCGAAGCATTTCTAACTTCTTAAATTAATAGCGAATCATAAACTGCACCATTTTATTTTGCATATTTTTTTCTAAGCTGTTTCCATTTAAAAGCAGATGTCATACACAAAAAAAAAACCAAAAGTCTTCCGAAGTAGAATAGTTAATGTGATTGTAACAATTCTTGTGTTGGTAGATGTGTTGGGTGTTAAAATTCTGTAAGCTTGTCGATTGACTTTCATTCAGTTTGTAATTAAATTTTAATTTAATTGAATTTAATTCAACATTGCAGAAACCTAATAAATCGTTGAAAAAAGGTTACGTATACGCCCGAGTGCCCACTATCACCTTAATAACATAATACTGCAACATTTCAACTCTACAAGCTACAAGATTTGATAAAATGTGAGTTAGTATTGCTTCAAGGAGGTTTTCTCAATGAAAAAAGGTGGTAAATGTCAACCTGTTGTATCATAAATAGAAGTAAGAAAGTGAACCCTTTCTTTTGTAAATTCAACTTATTCAATAATTTTAAAGCGAAAATAAATGAAATGTATAGAATGTCAGTGATTTTTGAAAATTACTTTCTCAAACACTATTCGCTCCATTTTTTAAATTTAAAAATCAAATGAAACCCTGGATTTTAAGCTTTTAAAAAGCATTACTCTGTAACAATACCCCTTAATTTAAATATTTGTATTCACTTTACTTTAAATATTCTTCCCAATAACGCTTTTAGTTTTAATATCCACTATCTGCAGTTACAGCTCTATTAAACGAGTGCCAAAGCCATCTTAAGACTACTTTATTTTATTATCTTGTGTGGTGTTTGTCTTTCTTTTATCGATAAACCTTTGAAGTCGTCATTAAGCGTGTTAAAACTTGCAGTTAGGTCAGCCATTTTATATTCTATGAGTTCGTTTTTATCATTTGAACAACAAAAACTCATACATTGCGTATATGACAATTCAAAAATGCATTGGTAACATGAAAAAAATCGTTCTTTTAGTTAACACCAGGGCACTTACGTTTCTTCTACCCTCATTAAATGATTGTATTTTAAATATACCTAAGAAACTCTTTTCAATTGCCAAAAATACCCAATATTTTGAATATGCTTTTTGGAGTAGCTAATGAACATTGCCTTAAAATTAAAAATCGAATAAACATGTTATCAATACATATTTTAATGCACTGCGTTAAAAAACATCTCATTTCATTTTCTCGTCTGAATTATTGGTAGTCACCAAACACAGGTGACTACTCTTATTCCCAGGTTAACAGCCTTTCATAAAAGCTCTAATGTTATATTGCTATTTTTCATGTGGTTTTTATGTGTGTCTGAAATTGTATTTCTTTGTTTCCTTTTTTCTCTGTATAGAAAATAAAATTATCCTTAAAATATATTCATCCCTTGTAGTTGGGATACCTTATATACAGAAACCTTACTAAAATAAATCATTTTGCGAAATCATCGAAATTTAAATAAATATTTTCCGGATAACCCAAAAAAAAAGGAAATATCATCATGTTCCTATAATTGCTTTGGGAATATCTGCACACCTGTTTTGACAAGAATTTGAAATATTATACTCACCTACACTTGATGAAATGTTCATTGCATTGATGGATGGAGTAAAAGAAGAAGTTGATGAATTGCATGGGAGTGATTTTGCTCATTTTTCTCGGGTCATGTTGTCTATTCTTTCTCAATTTTGAAATTGGTCGAGATATTCAACTTAGAAAACACAGTAAGAAAGCTTAGTTATAAAAATACGTACATAAGTAAATACCTATATAAATCGCAAGATCATAGAAGTTATGAGCAACTAAAATAAAAAAAAAACTTTTGCTGGCTATTTATATCACAATTTTTGGCTTTAGTGTTGTTATAAAAGAAAATCCCTGCAAATATTTTTTTTTCACTTTTTCGACTGGAAAATATAAAATACCAAAGCCTCGTCTTCATTATGTGGTCATAAGAACAAATGCTCTCTCAAGCTTAAAAAATTCTTGAATCTTCTAATTTCTAACAAAAGTATATTAACTTGAATTTTAGTTTAACTAGTAAATAAACATTTGCATAGAAACTGCTTTCATTAGTTCAACAACTAAGCACTATTGGCCAGTGATGCATATTTAGCACTTACCTTGCATTGTCTTCGAACGTATGTGGAAAATTCTTTTTGTTTTGCTTTTAATCCTGATGCACATAAAGGCATGTATACAAATAGTGTAAGTGTATTCATCTGTGCTCAAAATACTCTTCCTTCTCTTCTTTACCGTCATCCCTGATCCCTGATCGAGGACAGAACTTTCAAAAGCTGTACATTCGGACAGAGTCCTTTTTAATCTGCAATGCCTGGCATTGAATGGAAGGAAATTCCCGACGACAAAAAAAGTAACTTTATGAAGCGTGTTTTTTATCGCACAGACGCTAATAGCTCTCAACTCTTGTGAAACATTTTACTTCCATTATTTTTTCTTTTTTTTTTTTGCTGTATCTTTTATATACGGCCCTTTTTTTGCAGCGTTATTGTTCGTGGCTAGCAACGATAAATATTATCGATTGAAAGGTACCGCAGCATTCTCGGTGAGATGCAACAGTATTTCACAGTCGTTTGCAGGTGGCAAGTCTGATAAAAAATTTAGATTTTTCGCGTGAGAGCTATGTTAAGCGGACAATAATAATACTATATTGTAACTTAAATACATTGGGATTCTCATTCGTAAAACAATTAAAAAAAAAAAATGAGAAACTGGTTGTATGCCGTGTAGTTTTACTATAAATGTAAGAAGGCAGTATATATACCTACATATAGATACAGATAGTTCAATCACTGATTCCCTAAGCCAATCTGCCGGACAAAACCGATGCAGTGCATTAACGGTGTTAATTCCAAAAACAAATGGAATTTACCCCCGCGGGTATTAATTCCTTTTTTAAATGGTACTAACACCCACGGGGGTTAATTCCTTTTTTTGGTGGGCTTTAATTCCAATTTTAATTGGAAATAAAACCCACACACGAAACAAATGGTGACGTGATAAACCGCCCGACGAAAAAAAGCCGCATGGAGCCTTATTTCAATTTCTTATGGAAATTAGACCCTTACAAGGGTTGCGGTCTTATTTCCATTGCAACTTAAAAATAATGCCCGTAGGGCCTTCTTTTGGTTTTTCTGTTTTGATTAGAAACTTGGCGCAGGAAAACTCGTCCCGAAGTCAGAAAGTCCCGAAAATGGTTTACGGAATTTCTTACCCAATCTGGAGAGTCAAAAGTACCAAATTCGTTTTAGGGATTATTAACCCGCGAGTCAGTACTCCCAAGGATTTTTACAAGAATTTCAATGATTCATTTTCAGCATCTTTTCGAATTTCGACAGAGGATGAAGATGATACGAAAAATTCAAGATCGATTTGATTTGGCGGAAAAAATTTTGCCCAAAAGAGAATAAAAAAAAGATAAAAAAAAATCGCTCTCTTTTGGGCAAAATTTGTTCCGCTTGTGTGCATCCAGCTTTCAATGTAATTGAAGCAGCTTGGTTATTTTAGGTGACAGATGGATACAATAAGATGAAATAGGCTTCAAGTATAGTGTGCTTGTAGAATGCCGTATCCTCACCGAACTTTGACATCCCAAAGATTTGTTCAGTTTGTGAATTTTTCTCGAATTTTTTAAAATTCACAAACCGAATAAGTCTTGAATGACCAAGAGTTAGTACAAAGTTAGAAATGTAAAATTTGTAAACTTCGTTTGTGATGTTTAATTTGTTTCTACTCACGTGGTCACGTGAAAAGATGTCTTCTAAAAGAAAATAACACTCGCGGGTGATAGTGCCAATTCCAAATGGCATTAACACCCGCGGGCGTTAGTTTCTTTTACCGGTGGGCCTTATTGTACATTCAAAAAGGAATTAACACCCGCGGGCGTTAATGCCATGATCTTTAATGCACTGCAGCGACAAAACCATCGAACTCAAATCCGAAGGAAAGTCAAAACTTGCAGCTTTCACACAACTTCCGAAAGAAAACAATAATTTAATCGTTTTTGAGCAACTAAAAAAAAATGATTAAAATCTGTCTTATTCTACAAAACATAAAAAAATTTGCATTTTTAATAAAAATCAGATGTATTCGAAGTACGAAGTTTAAGGCCTTCAGTTGGCGCTCGACGTCTAATTTTATTTTTATTCAATTTTGAATAACAACTCGCATCTTCTATCGTCATATACAGTATAATCGCACCATACAAAAATGGTTTTTTTGGTTCATTTTTTCTCCTATCTAAGATCATCCCAATATCCATTGGGATTTTTTTTCGTCACTGAAAATAATCTTTAAAAAAATACTTTAGACTGTGGTATTTGAAATTAGGTGACTAAAACAAGAAAAGAGAAAAATATTTTTCCAAAAGGAACCAAAAAAAAACATTTTTGTATGGTGCGATTATACTTTTGCAAAGCAATTTATGTATGTATATAACATTGCGTTCAAAAATATTGAATACCTTTCAAGTTAAATTATTTATGTTTGGTTGCAAATATTAATAATTCATTGTTTAAAAATACGAGACGTCCACTGTGTTACACTATGCACTGCATGGTTTGTGTGGTGGTGCTAAAGCTTCAGTTTGCGAATACATTATATAACAATGATTATTTAAATGAAAAATGAAAAAAAAATTGTATTCCAATTACGAAAAGTGAAAATTTCATGAACCTACTATATATCGATATCGATAACGATACACAATTTTGCATGGTTTCTTAAAACGAATGTTTCTGTGCCTTTGAGAGATACAGACAGTGTCATCTGTTGTCGTATGTCGGCACGGTCTCTGACTTCAATTTATGGGGTGTCAGTCAGCAAAATGCAGCGTATACGGGTGACTCTAGGATAAAAATTGACGGTAGATTGATGAAAAAATATGATACCCATTGAATGAATGAAAGAAGAATGAATGGATATACAATCAAATGAGATGTTTAAAAAATTAATAAAGACAGCGGAGTGCTCTTAGTTAAATTAGTAAGAGACTAGCAAAGTATACTTAAACACATTTGTCAAGGAATACAACGCTTTTCAATGGAATAGAAAATTATATGAAATGCGACACCTTTTATACTTTTGCGCCAAATTAAAATAAACGAATCAGGCAAAAACTCTAATTCAAGTTATAATTTTTCAGACTTCTTCGTCGACAGGTCTTTTGCTCGCTAATTTTGTTTGCTTTCACGAACATACATTATCAAGTCTTATGATATTTCATTAAATCAATATTATAGAAGCTTCGTTTTTAATAAATAAACAACCTTTCTCGTGCTATAGAATGTAAAACAGACGTAAATTTAAATAAAGGACTGAAAACTCTGTAGGAATTGAATTTTTGTTCACTCTAATAACTGGTCCAATCATCTACTCTAATTATCAGGAATAAAAAAAAAAGAATTTCATTAGAGAGATCCTCGAATGATTATATTAATTTCTCGACCTGATTAGAACTGCCAAAAACAATATCTCAATTCATAATTCCTTGAAATAAAATTTGAGGCATATTATCCTATTAATAAATTGTTCTGACTTATCAAAGAAAAAATGACTTTTTGTTTGGATGATAATTCAAATTAAGAACCTTCAATTTGTAAAACAATAAACAACACCTCAAAAGTTATATTGTCTTCATCACCGTCATCAAAGTTTTTAATGAGTTTACAGGAAATAATTTCCATCACAAAGGAAACCATCTTTGGTTTCATTAAGATTTTTGTTTTCCCTTAAATTGTAACGTCAATCCTCAACTTTACAACTAAGTAAGAAATAAAATTATACGCATTAATTTAATGATTCTTCCCTTAAAAATTTTCATTGGAAAAAGGTAAATGTAAACTATGCCAAATTACGATTTACTTTCCAAACTTCTTGTAACTCAATTCATTTTTACGTACGAAAAAAAATGAATAATCAGAACTTCGTAAATTTATATTTTCTTTTTGGCTTTTCATAAAAAAAAATCGTACATAATATTCATCACATCAGCAATTAATCTTACTTGCAAAAGTATGGTACTTTACCTGCTTTTGATCATTTTTCACTATGACAAGGAATGATAGCAGCCGACAGTTCGAATGTGGAAAAAACTTTACTTAATTTCTATTCATTCTACTTGAAGTAATCCATCCGTCGTCGTCGTGACTGTTGTTGAATGTTGATATTCAAAATTGAGCTTTTTTTTTTTCTTTGATCATATCAAATTCTGGTGTAGAGAGTATATCACATGTTGTAGAATTTAATATCCCTTCTACGAATTGGCTGGAAGTCTCATTCACACATAAGTACCTAAACCTAGTCTATGCATGAGTGAATTTCTAAAAAATGAACTTTTTGACGAATTAATTTTCCTTTGCACGGATGATTTTTGTGTGCTGCTCCAAAACATAATGCCCTGATTTTTGTGTTATAGGTAATGGCTCATAAATATATTAACATCATGAAATAAATCTTTACCATTTCATTTTCTGACGAGAGGAAGAAGTTTTTTTTTTGTTAGAAATATGTAAATAAAAGCTTTTGAGTTGATGTTTCTTGTCTTGGTCAAATTTCAGAACGTATTGAGCATTTCAGAATATAAATATATGAGGGCACGGTTGGTAGGGCCCCGTCAAGGCGAGCCAAGCGATATGACTATTTTCGAACATTTCGTCGGAATATGTTTTCATAGCTAACCTATTTAACTTATAAGGATTTGATTGAATTGCCCTATTTTTTTAATAATATTGATAAATCCTGATTTTGTAACTGATAGTCCTCAAAATAATTTGAAATTTGGTATTAAAGCTACTATTAGTTGAGTGCAAACTTAGTCAAAATATGTGGCTTTGCCATTTCAATTAATTCACATGAACGTAACGTTAGGTGAAGCATGTACTTATTCACGGTTTTGCAGTAACGAAACAGCCAAGCCAGATATTTTGACAAAGGTGTAAGGTTTATGAAGATGCCTCTTAGATGGAGAGTTAAAAGCTTGGCCCTACATGAGATCTGATAACTTTTTGACAGTGCGGGTTATATGGTCTCGTCTTGATAAGACTTTACATGAAAATGTTTTTAATGAATATTTGAAACCGAAAATCCTAGTTTTCGTCAGTTGGAGCCTATAGGTTCCTGTCTTATCCTCCTATGAAATCAATCAAAAATTAGCTTTTCTTGATTGTTTCCCGGTATAAACGTTTATTATTTATGTAAAAAAACAAACACAACAAAACCGATCTTACAAGGGTTTTGATGTTCTTTTCATTGATTTGTGAGTGATGAGAATTCCCAGAAGCGCAAAATGCGGGAATGAAAATACTTGAAACTGCCTCCCCCAGACAAGCAAGGAGTGTCGTAGGTAACACAAACATTTCTGTAAAATTTTGAAATGAATAAAATCTTAAAAAAAAAAATAAAACAAGATTTTTGTTTATTTTTGATAGCGTTGAATTTAAGTTGGTGTAGTTGAGGTCAGAATTTTTTTCGAACGAAAATATATTTTGTGGAGATATGCAGTTATATTCTGTACCGAAAACAAAAAAAGTAAAATTTTAAATAATGTGAGGTTATTAACACAAGAACATAGAAATATCAAAATGCTTCTCAAAAACGACGATCAGCAAGTGTATTGAATTTCATTACAAAATCATATGGTTGTTTAAAAATAGTACGTATACGTCACACTGGACGATACTTTGTTCTTGTTTTTGTTTTTTTTTTGTATTCAATGTGAAATAGCATTGAATTGTATGATTAGTATTGAATAAGATTATTTCATTACCAATAAAGCGTGAAACTTAGATTCAATCAATTTCCTGCCTCCTGCTCACAAAGCCTTCCTTAGAAAAAATGTCTGCTCACTCTAAAAAGCAGTTAGTTTTGTTCTATTTTTCTTAAAGTCTTATTAAAATTAGTTCGGTTCATCGGTGGATCAATTTAATTTTAAGTTTATTCAAATGAAGATATGTTCATAAAAGTGTAATGCAGAAAAATTATATTTCTATAAGTTGTGAACATTTAACAATGCAAACGTTTGTTTGGTTTTTTTTTAGATTAAATATATTTTTTTATCGTTTTTTGCCATTATTATCTCGAAGGACTGGTTCTTTTTCTAGATTGGCTTGAATTGTATACATCGTGATCAAGAAACCTCTCCGAATAGTTTCAATTCTAGCTGGTTGCTGCTTATCATTGTTAACGATAAACCTACCCATTTTTACTTTAATTGTTCCCAACTTTTCTAGTTCTAGCCTATGTTTAGCCTTTAAAAAAATATCAGCAAGTTGAATAAAGACGTTTATGTACATATATGCAATTAACATATTTAGAAAAATAGTTTTCTGCTATTTGCATTTATTGTTTTGACGTTTTCTTCTTCCATTATAAGATGAGTTGAAAACAACTGCATTGATAAGGATCACTTTGTGATTGCATTACTGACGCAACGATTTTGACAAAATAAAGTTAATTACAGACTATTTTACTTATTCTGCTGCGTTTATAATCACTCATCCATTAAAAAGGAAGAAACGCAAGCCATTTTCGCCGGATTTTCTTAAATTTAAATAAGAGTACTTATTTCTGCCCACGTTTCAACTTAAACACTTTCATTCAATCTTTCATTATTCAAAATAAACGGAATTTCTAAATTAACTTGTTTACTTCTAAGACCTTAGAGAATCAAAAGCAAAAACAACGTTTTCTTAGCTTCACATTGTCGAAGAAGCTAATCTGATGTCCTTATTGTTGTTCAAGAAGATGTGGAACAACAGTTTTAATTTTTTAAGTTTTTATTGCATTTTTATAAACCTTAAATTAACATAGCTGTTAAGCATAAAGTTGAACAGACTTTTCAGGTGAAGCATAAAACAAGAAAAATACATACTGATGCTGTATGAAATATTTTTTGTCAAACTACTTGTATGCTTATTGATTTTATAATATGATTTTCATGTATATTCAGGATTCATCTATGTATGTAAGTACTATGTATAATTTTTTGAAAGCAAACATAAAGGTTTCAGCTATGAGTTTTTTTCAACATTCATTATATTTGACTTGAATGTTCTCGAGGGGATATTTTCATTTTTCTATGGCTACGTTTATTTGTAGTTTTTTTTCGTTTTTGTTTCCAAACAGAAACAGTACAGTTATTAATGATTTTCCTTTTTTGTATTTCTCGATCAAAACAAATACAAAAAAAAATTATTCATGGTTCACTGCTGTGTAAATATCTGTTTTCGAAGGAAATATGAAGCAAATATTCGAAAAGGTGTACAATATGTTTGAAGAGGATTCAAACATACATATTTGAAAACTTTAACGTGCGTTTTCAATTAGTACTCATGTTAACTTTGTTGTTTTTCTAAACATATATTTGGACAATTGGAATTTTTATATATTTTGTAAGCAAAATGAGAAGATATGAGAAGTTTAGGGTAGCTATAGCCAATCAATCACTTGTGTTCACCAACTTTCTTTTAAATGGTTATTAAAGGTGACGAAACCAAAACTCGGTTACACTTCGTATAGGCGTATTCAGTATATTTATATCCTTTTGTAGATATATGTAGGTACGGTGTACATCTGTTAATTTTATATTTAATTTAATCACCTACTGGAACTATATATTTAACTAGCAGTTGCTCGCGACTTCGTCCGCCTCTCCCTCGTCCACCGGCCAGAGTATCGTCTCGACTTGTGCATCATGCGCGCGTGGGAATTTTGTTGCGAAGTTATTGTAAAATTGCATTGCAGCCAACTCTCCCTAGGTCGTAATTCTCTTAAACTTGAAAAATTTGAGCATTTTTTATGATTCCCTTCAGTTATTTATACTTAAAAGATTCCCTTGGGCGAACTCTCCCTAATTCTAATAGCTCTCTTACTTCTGCATCGTTTTTTTTTTCCTTAAGTCAATTTTTTTTTTGTTTCTTTAAACTGGGCATATTTTTAAGTTAAGAAGTATAAAAAACGATATTGCTTAAACACAATAATCTGCACAAATAGTGCAATCAATCACATTCACAAATCAATTGAACTCTCAAAATTCTAATTTGAGCAGTTATTAGGCCAGTTTCACCTAACAACATCTCACTGAGATCTCAATGTCACCTTGACTGAGGCAAAATCATTTGGTGGAACATAATTCTCAGTTATCATTGAGATATAATGGTTACCACATATGTCAGCCAGGTCAAAATAGCTGAGTGAGAAATCGAATTCAAGATAATTTCATCTCAGAGATCTCTGAAAAAAATCTCAGTTCTCATATTTCCACAGATTCATCGCTATTGGTCGTAGCTTAATTTTAAGTAGAATAAAGCTTTCCTCGATTAATGGACTATCCAACACAAAAAGAGTTCCTGAGATTATCGCGTTCAAACGAACAAACTCTTCAGCTTTAGATTGTATTGTATTGTACTGTATTGTTTGCCGTTTTTTCCACATTTTCCACAAATTCTTCGCTCCTATTGGTCGCAGCTTAATTTTATATAGCTTCAAGCCTTCCTTGATGAATGGACCATTCAACATTAAAAAAATTGAACAATTTTTAAGCAGTTTCTGAGATAAGCGCGTTAAAACGCAGAAAAATTCATATTTTTTGCCGTTTTTTCCACATTTTCCACAGACTCTTCGCTACTATTGGTCACAGCTTAATGTTAAGTAGCCTTATGTCTAAGTCGATTAAGGCACCATCCAACACAAAAAGAATTATACCATTCGAACCAGTAGTTCCTGATATTACCGCGTTCAAACGAACAAACTCTTCAGCTTTATATATTAGTATAGATTTATACGTCCACGTGCTTTTTTAAAACAAAGATTACTGTTATTTTAACAAGAAAGTGTGCGATGTCATATTCCAAATTTTCTGCTAAAGAAACTTTTTATATACCTACTTACAACATATACTTGTGTACTTAGGTACTTATCCGGCTCACAATACATGAAGGATCTCAGCCTGAGATCCTTCCATCGGGAACGGTCCCTCGCATGCATTCGACGAAATTAAGCGCTCTGGCATCCGCAGTTACTTGGTCCTAAGACGATACCATAGGTTCGGTCTTCCTTGTCGCCTCGAACCTGGGGGCTACGATGAGAAGACTTTCTTAGCTGGAGCGTTGTCGTCCATTCGCTTGATGTGGCCGAGCCAATGTAGTCGTCTTTCCTTGGCCTTCTGGACTACATTCACATTTTGGTACAGCTCATACAGTTCTCGGTTGAACCTTCTTCTCCATTCGCCATCGTCGCATACGGGACCGAAAATCCGTCGAAGAATTTGTCTATTGAAAGTGCCAAGTATCAATTCCCCTTTTTTACTTATCGTCCAGCACTCGGCGCCGTAGAGTAGTACTGGTAAAAGCAAAGTTTTGTATAGCAGACACTTTGTCTTTCGAGTGAGGAGTTTTGAACCCAGTTGTTTTTCCAAACCGAAGCAGCAGCGGTTCGCTAGGGTTATTCTTCTTCGGATCTTCACTAAGGTGTCGCTAGTGGGATTGATGTTTGTTCCAAGGTAGGTGAACACCTTAACTACCTCGAAATTGCTGCTACCAACAGTGACGTTTTGTTCTAGGCGGTGGACAGATGTTGCTTTGTTTGTTGATAGCATGTACTTTGTTTTGTCCTCATTCACATCAAGACCAACAAGTTTCACCTGTTCTTCAATCGCTGTGAAGGCCTCAAGCATAGCTCTTTTGGATCGACCGTTGATGTCTATGTTGTCTGATCCAGGACTATGTTAAAGAAATCACATGACAGCGCATCTCCTTATCTAAACCCTGCGCATGTTTGAAATAACTCGGATGAGCTGTTTCCCATTTGCAAATTGCACTGCATATTGTTTAGCGTCATGCGGCACAGCTGGATCAGTTTGTTCGGGATCCCAAAATCAGACAACGCCATCATAAGCTCTTTGTGGTGGATGCTATTATAAGCAGCTTTGAAGTCGATGAAAAGATGAAATTCGTTGGTCTTTTCCAAGATTTGCCTCAATGTGAATATTTGGTCTATCGTTGTTCTGCCTGGTCTAAAGCCACACTGATACGTGCCGATTATTGTGTTGCAGAACGGTTTAATACGCGCACACAGTAAGTTAGATTGGGTTTTGTATGCAACATTAATCAGGGATATGTCTCGGTAGTTTTTGCATGTCTGTAGATGGGGCATATGGAGCTTATCGAGCAGTCAGTTGGCATGCATTCTTCCTCCCACACTTTGTTAATGACCTGGTCCATGCGTTTAATCAAAACCGCTCCTCCATATTTAAAAGGTTCCGTAGGTATGCCATCCGACCCGGCACTCCGGCAGACTTGTTATTTTTTAGCTTTTGGATGGCTCATTCTACCTCTTCTGTGTTGTGGGCTGAGACTTATTGACTGGTCTTGCTTCTCTTTCGTCATTAGCTCGCTCGACATTTTCCGCATTCAGCAGCTGTTGGAAGTGCAGCTTGAAAACATTCGTGAAGGCTGTGCTTTCCAACTAATCCGCCAAAGATGTCTTCCTTCCCGATTTGTACATTGAAGTCTCCGAGTACGATTTTGATGTCGTACTCTGGACAGCTTCCGTAGGATCTATCCAGGAGGTCATAAAAATCCTCCTTGCAAGACTCTTCAAAATCATCGGTAGGGGCGGTGCACATATTATACTGATGTTTTGTAGTGTGTCCTTGATACGGATTACAGCCAGACGATCACCTATTGGCTTGAAATCCATGACTTTCGATCTTAGCCGATTTCCCACGACGAATCCGAATTTCAGAATTTAATTTTAAGTTGAATAATAACCTATTTAATTATATTGAACTTATATCTCTTCTTTATAATAAAAATGATTTGAAGTTGGTTACATCCCAGAATCTGTCTTGAGTTTGTTTAAGGTAAAAAAAACAGAGAATCTATGCGGTTTTGGTAACCCTCACAGCGATCATACAGTAAGAAAAGAATCCATTAACCAAAAGCCACTAGAGAAACTCTGCTACAAATCAAATTTCTAACAATTAATTTGATTAATGTATGTTTTTAAAAATATTGTTGCTTTTTCCAGTCGGATCAAAATGGCGGAAAACGACCAAGTCTTGTAAGGGTTACGTTTGCGAGGGTACAAAATTAGATATACGAAAACTATTAAATAACTACGGGGTTTTAGAGCAGCCAGCGTGTCGCAAAATTTATGGCAAACAGTTTAACAACTGATAAACAAGGTCATTACGAGTTTATTTCAATCACAGTTTCAACATAAATGAATTTGATGACTTAGAAGTAAACGTCCAGTGTTTTTTGAATATTGGACGACAACACAACCATGGCTAATTAAAAGTAAATATTTTTGTACTCGTTGCTGCATTTTAACTTAACTATAAAAATAAATTGGTTGCTGTTAACGTTCTTTGATGATCATAAAGTTATTAATGTTAGACGAAATCCATATTATATTTACCACTTGATTGAAAGGCCCAACAAATCTCACAATTATTATAATATCCATTGAAATAAGTTTTCAAGCTAAATGTTGAAATGATTGTTTCCATTTTCATTTTTTGAATTTTGTTATTTTTTCTTTGTATTTATTACCCGAAGCATCAAGCCATTAAAGGACAACATTTTCGAGCCATCATCCTGTAATTATTATGCAAATTAATCATTTTCTCTCACGGGTGTGAGAGTTAGTATCGTAACCGTAAAGTTTGCCATAAATTAATTCAAACATGTATACAAGGGGAAATGGGTGTCATTAGTGTTTTGGATCCAAGGATATGAAACTTATTTTCATTGACAAAGAGAACCAACATACAATTAATTTCCTGTGAGTAGTATTTATATACTCACCACAACACTTAATTATCAGGACTGGAATCAGAAGTTCGCTTAGGACGGGAAGGACCTGAAAGCAAATTTATGTTATCATTTTTTCTTCAGATTTAAAGTAAAAACATTGTTTAAAAAGCGATTATCGTCAAAGGAATAAACCTCTTGACCAAAAGAACCTACATTTAATTAATCAACCAGTACTTTTCGAAACAGGTCGATTTTGCCGGTTTCTTAATCAATGTCCTTGAGAAAATAAATTGACAAGAAAAACTTTTCTTATATCGAAGGAAAAACTCAGTAAGCATCTCAAAGATTTTGTAATAAATCACATGGGGTAAATCATTCGCAGATGCTGTCTAGTAATTGTACCCTGGCGAGCCTAACCTATCTAGGGGCGCATAATAAATCATGGAGCATGAAAACCGCATGTCTCTTAGCGGTGAATGGCGATGGAAGCGGGCGTTCAAGGCCTACTGGAATTTTGTTATTATTTGTGTTAAACGCAGCTATGAGTATGTTACTAGAAATTGAAGAAAAAGCTGTGAAAATTAGTTAATGAACAAGAACAAACAATAATTGTTGGAGTCGTTATTTGACAGATGCAAAGTTTTTGCGGAAAGCTTGAGGATGGTATCTTACATTCAATAATGGGAAGGTATATGTAAACACAATAACTGCTTGTCGACAATGAAAAATGGATTGTTAATGATTGAAGAAGCAGCAAACTAATTAAGGAAAACATTATTCAAGTTGTGAATTTTTTTATAGGGTAATTGCGGGAGAGATGCCGCGTCGGGAGAGATGCCGCACTGAGCCAAAATCATATATCTAGTAGTCCTGGCCAAAATTTTTTTTTTCAAATTTGTTCGAACAAGTAACGGGAGTTTTTGGTGTTTGTTTTGTTTCACGCTACCATCTCGACTATGGAAATTTTTCAGTCTTTTGGAATATTTAGTTGAATAAACTAATCGTTGCGTGTTTTCTTAAATGTAAGTCTTTTTTGTAGTTAATGAGTATTATAAGATGTGATTGGTGTGATTTTTTTCTTGTTCTTATTTTTTTGTTGTTGTGTAGTGTCATGCGGCATCTCTCCCTCAAAAAAGGGATAGATGCCGCATTTTTGTTAGGAGAAGATGCCGCATTTTGATTTTTGTGTTCTTTTTTGTTTAGAAGATAAAATACAGCTTAATTATGCCACGTAAATATATCCGTAAGACTGATCGAGGAAGTTGGACCGAAGAGGGCTTAGAAAAAGCCAGAAAATCCATCGAGGAAGGTATGTCTGTGTGAAAAGCAGAAACAGTGTTCGGCATTCCTGCCACAGTCTCAGAATTGGCTATTCCAACCGCAAGTAACACCACGCATTCCTGCAACTATTCAGAAAATGAAACCCACACTTCATCGTGCTTTAATAGCCCTACGCCAACCAAACTTCTTCAAGAAATTTCACCACTGCCAAGTATTCCAACACCAATTTTTTCAAGGCGTGGGCAGTTTGCAGAGGTCTTAACTACGCCTACCTCGATCAAAAAAAAATCTCCCATACAAATCCAAAAAAATAAAAAAAAGATCCAATTAACGCAAGCACCAATAAAGAATTCATTGGACCGGCTGAGGACATTAACAACTGTGCCGAATGTTGGGAAAACTATTTCTCAAAAAAAAAAAAGAAGATTGGGTGGAATGCAAAAAGTGTCGGAAATGGCTGCATGAAAATTGTACCCGGTAAAAGGAGCCTGGAAACATCATGTGCAGTGCACAGATTGTGGGCGTAATGAGGAACGCAAAAAAACATGTTTTGCAATAATTTAAAATATTAAATTTAATGAATTTAGTGTGCGGCAACTCTCCCACACATGCTGGGAGAGATGGCGCACTTAATACTTTTTTATTTTTTGTTAATTTAATAAATTATTAATTTTTTTTTACGTAAAGTATTTTTGTATGGTAGAATATAAACCCATTGTTAAGTTTTGTTAAAAATAAAAATAATATAAATAGTTAACATATAGCGTTTTTTTTTGGTAATCCGGAATTGTACACAGAACTGTCCGATTCCGGATTCCAAACGAACAGACAAACACATTTTTTTGCTTATAAGGGTTGAATGGTTGTGTATTTGTGAATCCTCATATGAAGAATCGCAGATGACATGACATGTTTTTAATTTCTTTATTTGTAAACATGGCAGCGAGTACGTATATGCGAGTGTGTGCATGTATGCGTGATTCTGTTTTTGATTCTGACTTCAAATTCGGAATCGTTTTTCTGTTCTATTCAGAACAAGAACTGTCATCTTGTGCCAAGTGAACGAGTACAGAACTGTTCGGAACAGTTCCGGACGACCAAAAAAAAACGCTAATAGTCTAAAAATTTATTTTTCAAAAACCGCGGCATCTATCCCGCAATTATCCTACCTACTGATTTTTGTCGCATCACACGCAGTGTGTGTGGAGTTAGAGGAGTGTTGATCGTGTAGTATGTGGGGCTTAAATTGTATACGTTTACCGAAATACCTAAAGGAAAGTATATATAAACTTAAGTAAAGTTGAAGATTGTATAATAAATAAATTCTAGCAAATAAATTAAAAATACAATCTAAGATCATGGTATGCATTTATTCGTCGTCACAAACAAACCTACATTTATAACATAACATTTCAATTTATTTTGGAGCATTTTTCGTTGTCATCCTTATAACTGTGCTTTGTACCGTGAAGCACAAGCTGTTTGAAATTTTTATGGAACACAAATACGAAGTCGTAACTTAGTAGTCTTACTTTTAACCTTTACCTTGCATTGTATTCAGAAGTTTTTTCTCTTTCTTACAAGCATTTGGTATGCATTGCGCTGAACATATATACATACATAATGTATATTAAATTCCTGCTTTGTATATGTTGGCACTCATATTTTGCACACTTATTTTGAATGAAATAAATCATAATATGTAGTAGCTGTCAACGGAGTAGATGGGATATGGGAATCTCATAATATTACGTAGAGTAACCAAACAATGTTTCAAACAGTGTTCTTTAACATTTTTCAAGAGGCCAGTCATAGCATAGCCATAGGTTTTCATCATTGAAATTGTAACCCATCATTAGATTTTTCTGACAGGTTGGCTAAAGCAATCATTCAATTTCCAAGCTAAATTGCAATTGAACTGAGTTGTTCAAAAACTAAATGTTTTGTGTAGTTTCCAATCGAGTTTAGTATACTTACTTTACTTACTTATTGTGGCGCTACAGTCCAGATCGGACCAGGGCCTCATCCAACAAACGTCTCCAGCCAGCTCGGTCTCTAGCTAGGTGTCTCCAGTTTCGCACGCCAAGTTGGTTCAGGTCCTCTAACACTTGTGTGTTCACCTGAGTCACGGTCTTCCTCTTCTGCGACGTCCTTCTGGTTTGGATTCGAAAACTCTACGAGCCGGAGCATTATTTTCCATTCACTCTACATGTCCCAATCATCTAAGTCGTTGGACTTTAACTTTTTGGGCTAGGTCAGTGTCGCTGAACTGCTTGTACAGTTCTTGGTTGAATCTCCATTCTCCATTTATGCAGGCAGGACCAAAAACCACCCGAAGAATTTTTCTCTCAAAGCAGCCCAAAGCGTTTTCATCAGAGGTTGTTATGGTCCATGTCTCTGCACCATACATGAGGACCGGGATGATGAGGGTTTTGTAGAGTGTCACTTTAGTTGCTTGGGAGAGGACTTTACTACTCCATTGCCTTCTAAGTTTAAAGAAGCAGCGATTGGCAAGAGTTATTCTTCGTTTGATTTCAGCGCTGGTGTTGTTGTCTGAGTTGATAGCGGATCCTAGGTAGACAAAGTCCTTAACTACCTCGAAGTTAAATCTGTCTATGTTAACGTTTGCTCCAAGACGTCGATGTTTGTTGTGCTTTCTTGTTGACAGCATTAACTTGGTCTTGCCCTCGTTGACCGCTAGACCTATCTTCCTTGCCTCTGTCTCAAGGCTCACAAACGCTCCACTGACATCACTCTGTGTTCTTCCAATTATGTCAATGTCGTGTGAGTATCCTAGTAGCTGGACGGACTTTTGAAAGATTGTGCCTCTGGTGTTGACGTTGGAGCTTTGCACAATCTTTTCAAGAATGATGTTGAAGAAATCGCATGACAACGCATCGCATTGTCTAAAACCTTTTTTGACGTCAAATGCATCCGTTAGGTTTTTGCCGACCATGACGGAACAGCATGAGTTTTCCATTGTCATCTTATACAGACGGACAAGTTTTTCTGTCCTACGCGGCCTTGAAATCGATGAAAAGGTGGTAGGTATCGATTTGAAGTTCCAGGGTCTTCTCGAAGATCTGCCGTAAGATGAATATTTGATCGATGGTGGGCTTTCCGGATCTGAAACCACACTGATAAGGACCTATCAGGTTGCTAACGAAGGGCTTCAAATGTTCACACAGCACGGCAGACAAGATCTTATAGGCGATGTTAAGGAGACTTATACCTGTGTAGTTGGTGTAGTTCAGGAGATCTCCTTTCTTGAGGATCGGGCATACGATGCTGAAGTTCCATTTGTCAGACATGCTTTCCTACGACCAAATTTTGCAGACGAGCTGGTGCATGCTTCTAACCAAATCATCTCCGTCTGCTCCAGCAGCTTTGTTGGACTCAAGTTTAGATATCGCTATCTTCACTTCGTCAATGTCGGGTGGGTGGAATTGTTGGCCTTCTGCAGCCAAATTGCATGGTTCTGTATTGCTGGCGGAGTTGTGCTCGTCATCGCCATTACACATTGACTGTGGTTCCACTACGATGTTCCCATGATGGTCTCTACAGGCTTCGGTTCGGGGTGTATAAGCCCTGGAGGTTTGCTTCACCTTTTTGTAACACTTTCGAACGTCGTTCCTGTTGTGACATCACTTTATCTCCTTGATCGTCTGCTTTTCATGCTCTCTCTTTCTGAGAAGTTTATGCTCCTCTCTAGTTTCTTTCTCGTAGAGCTCACGAGCTGCTCGTGTCCTTCTTTGCAGCGCCGATTTGTATACCTCTTGTTTAGCTGCATGTGCTCGCCAGCACTCATCGTCAAACCAGGGGTTTCGTTGTGGTGGCAGTGTAAAACCTAGCACTTCAGAGGCGGCATCTCTGATGGCTATGCCTGGCAGTGTTGCCACTGGTTCTCTATATTTTGTGCTGGCTGTAAAGGACTTCTGAGGAGATTTTCGGAGACACGATCAGAAAAGGATCTCCGCATTCATATACCTTGGCTACAACAAGGTAGTGGTCCGAGTCGATTTGGGCACCTCGGAATGTGCGGACATCTTGCATGCTAGAGAAGTGTCGTGCGTCGATCCCAATGTGATCAATTCGGTTGACAGTTGATTAATCAGGAGATTTCCATGTCCCCTTGTGGATAACAAGATGTGGGAATCGCGTACTTGCTACCATTACGTCGCGCCCCAAAGCAAAGTCGATTAGTCTAAATCCGTTTTCGGAGGTCGTGGCGTGTAGGCTATGTTGTCCGATTATTTGTCTACCCAGCTTAGCATAAGTCTCTTCGAGGAGGTCATAGAACCTGTCTTTGGTGTCTTCATCCTTTTCCTCTGTGGGGGCGTGAGCGCAGATGAGGCTGATATTGGTGAATTTAGCCTTGATGCGGATTGTCGTGATGCGCTCATTCACTGAGTTAAAACTCAAGACCTTCTTCCTGAGTCGTGTCCCAACTACAAATCCACATCCAAATAGACGCTGATTTCGTTCCCGGTTGCAGTCGCTGTAGTATTTATCACAGTTATTCATTTTACGTAGGCCCGGACCATCCCATCGCATTTCTTGGATGGCAGCTTTATCTGCCTTATAGCAGTAAACATAGTTATAACTCAGTTTTGAGAATTTTATACTTAAGGATTGAAAGTCCTTTAATTTTACTAAATTTCCATTCCATGATCCATGAGACAAAGTGTTGTGAGTACATTTCCTTGATCATAAAACTTTTAATTAAATAAGGTTATTTTGGGAAAGTCAAATATACATACATATATCTTACTTATCAGCAGGTTCTTAGAATTAAAAAATTTAATAAATGTTTAATGGTAATCTTAACTACCCGAAAAAGTATTATTCTCCAATATCCAATTTCTTTATTCATTTATTTATTCGAAAGCAACTTATAAATTAAACATTATTTCAAAAGATTTATCCATCGAAAATAATTCCACCAATAAGAATCATTTTTCTTTGTCAGCATGTTTCCTTGAGCCCTTTTATCTAGTGGAGCCCATAAGTTTACATGAATTTCTTCAAAACAATTTTCAAAAGTTTTCTCCATCATTTCAAAAAACGAACGCATCTTCCATAGCATCCAGAACTTTTTCCTATAACTTTGAATTCCAATGTCCGTCATGAAGAAAGTTTCCTGCTCGAAAAAAACATATCAAAGAAAATACTTTCCCATACGAGTTCCCCAAGTATTTTTCGAAGAATTCTTTCTTCAAAGACACAAAGCTAATAAGTGAAAAATAAAAACAAAATGGATATTGGATATCTTTCTTCAATACGAATGACTGAATTAAGAAGCAATATGAATAAAACTTCATTGTCCACACGACAGAATCTGAATGAATTTCAATCT
This sequence comes from Sphaerophoria taeniata, assembly GCA_943590905.1. Taxonomy (NCBI): domain Eukaryota; kingdom Metazoa; phylum Arthropoda; class Insecta; order Diptera; family Syrphidae; genus Sphaerophoria; species Sphaerophoria taeniata. The sequence goes on from OX016540.1 coordinate 63,308,055, forward strand.
AAAAAGAGAATCTTAAGTTGATATAATTATCTTACTGTGTCTGTGTAGAAGTTCGACTATGAAGAAGACACTAGAAATACATTTTACCATTACCAAGAAACAATAATAGCAATCTGATTGCAAAATTGTGTTTTTTATTATGATGTCGTCTTCGTGGTCCTCGCGATGCGGCAGAAGATTCTGTTTTCTCTTATATATTTTAAAGGAAATATTATGTACCCTACTGGCTGAAAGCTAGTTGAGTCTTACGAAGAATATGTCAGTATGCGCTCATTTCAATTATGCGAATAACAACAAAGACCATAATTTTCAATTCTATCACAATATTGAACAATGCGGGTGGATAAACATCCTTTTGACATCCTGGCAAATAGAAAAGAACAACAAAAAGAGCTGAACCGAAATAAAATTGGATAAAATGGAAGATGAAAAGTGTTCCAAATTGAAGTTGCTTATGCCTTGCAGGTCGAGGACGAGGACTCTAGCCCTTATACTCAGAAAAAGTCATGCGGATCATGACGGTTATCATCTTACGAAAAAGAAAACTTCTGCAAACATCAAGACACAAAAATCATATTATTTGTTTGGGCTTATTCTTGCTTATGTTATTCTTCCTTCTCCGTTTAACCCCGTTTGACGAAAAAAGCCATCGAGGAAATTTTGTTGACAACAACAAAAGACAAAAAGAAAAGAACTGAAGGCAACACAAAGAAAATAATGTATGCTCCCTCAGGAAAACAGAGGGATACTCATAGGAACGTAACAAAAAAAAAAAACGAGTTGCTATTCAATATGAATCAAGGGCAATTTGGGTCCTCAAGGAATTCGTTCAAATCTACATAAATAAACAAAGCGTCACCCCCTGGGATTATTAGGTAATAATTTGAGAATTGTAGAATAGACAAAGAGAAAGAGAATAGCAGAAAAAAGCACACCGAAAATAATAAGACGACAAATTTTCCAATTGTGGGGCTATATTTCAAGAATATTGGATTACTTTGTGTGTGAGGTGTAAATTCATGGAATATTTTCATCATCTATTGGATATTTGAGAATTAAATTGGGACATCATGGATGAGAGGAGAATGAAATATTGAAATGCCAATGATAAGTGGATCATAGAGTGTTGTTGAGATTTTATAAAATTTAATAGCAACAAGTTGGTAGAATGTGAACAGCGAAGAAGAATGCTTCTATGTTACCAGGTAACGAGTGTATTGGTTTTCAAAGGAGCTTAATATAAATTGCACGTAATAGCATGGAAACATCATTGGAACGTTCTTTTTGTGTTAACGTAATCGAGCGATTTTTTTCGAATGGATGGATGTGTATAGGTGTTTGTGTGAATAAATTGATTCATATCACATAAAGATGAGTGGCAGTTAAGTGGATTATTTTTGTGAAGTGGAATATTATTTGCTGAACCAAACAAAGCTTTGTGAAGAGAATCATGTAGACTGTCAATGTGTGTTCTTTTCAATTTTGACTGTTTGTTACTTTGACATTTTCTTACTTTGGGACCATTCACATAAGTACATACCTACAGAAAGAGGTGGGGGTATGATTGCTTTGCTTTTTTTATTGAAATCTGGTGTAAGGCATTGGAATAGAAGAAGATGTCGTCAGCAATATTAATGTTTTATATTTCGATTATGGTTTGTGATTTGGATGCCCAATGGAATAGATGATGGGATTTTGGTTTTTCTACAACAAAATCTTCTCAAATCCACTTGCTATCAATAGTGAGATAGCTAAAAATACGAAAGCGTTTGATAATAAAAAAAAGATTTCTTTGACCGGGTAGGGGAACAACTGTTCTTTATTTACCTATCCACCTTTTATTTTAGTTTGATGTCCTTATTGGATTATTGATTATTATTAATATATTATTTGTTTCCCTTGCTTTGTATAACCCACTTAAATCGCATCTTTTTATTATGGACCAAAATCCCCCACATTTTAACTTGACTTTAAACATTTTAAAGTTGTGTTCAAAGATAGAAAGCAAAGGCTGACATCATTTTTCATTAAATTCGTTAGAATGCGGGGATAGAATTGTGTTTTATTGTGTATTTCTTAATTAAAGATAGAGGTTGTTCGTGTAAATTAATTGTCTACTGGAAACAAGGTTATATTTGACGGGGATTATCAAGAATTTGTCTTAGATAAAAACGTATTATTCAGTTCCTGAGGGCCATTAAGCAATTCTCTGATGGACATAAGGGCACGTAGGTGCACAAGGGAACATGGTTGTAGAATCACAGTAAATACGAAGAACCACTGTCACTTTAGAAATATTAAATATTGACAGACAAAACCAAAAGCTCAGTCTACGTAATCTACCTGAAGTGAAGAGGACAACAATTAAGCCTTAATATAACAAATAAGGACCAAACACCCTCAGCTCAAAGTGGCAGTGGATGACCTGGTGAGAATTAGGAACATTAATTGATCGATACTGAAAGTATAAGTCCTTTACGATACGTAACTTTGAACTCAAAAAGTGTTCAAACAATTTGATCGCTGTCATGTTACTTTCTTAATTCGTTTTAACCTTCTATTGAGACAATGCACCTCTTGTGAAGAATTAAAATAACTTTTAGCAGTAAAAGTTGTCTGGAAAAAGCGCTTCAACTCACATCAGAATTGCAAACGAAATAAACTTGTTTATGTTTTACAGTTGGTCAATTGAAAAGACTGCGTAGTTTTTCGAATACCTACTACTAACTGAGCAAAATAAAACCTAAGAAATATATTTTAACATGCATTTTTGTACATTTAAAGAAGTAATTTCTGCCTTATTTTTCAATTTGATTTATTAATTTCATTTTCGTGTTTGTTAGCCCCCAAATGTGTTTTATTCTAGTCCTTTTCCTTTATTTCGTAACACCTAAGAGCTTCCATTCGAATTTATTTGGTTATATTCTTGTCTAGAAGATTTGCGGTGAGTCTGAGAGTCTGACGGTGCTTCCAAGTGTTTGTGACTATGAAAAATATTTTTTTCTTTTATTTTAAACATATTTTATTTTCCAATTCAAATTAACTTTTACACACCAATTTAATCCAGTTTGACAACTTATTGGGCTTAGGGGACCAATAAATTCGAAAAAAAAGTCTATGTCGTGCCCGAAAACTTAACTATTTGTGATACATACTTTACGAGAAGTCTCAGTGTGCGAACTATCGATATTATTTTTCATTAACAAACGAGCATTAAAACATAACCCTTTAGTGCGCTCTTATACACTTCGAAAAAGTGGATTTCTCATGAACGACGATTACCATCCTGAATATTTCATAGCGATTAAGAGCATTGACCGTTGAATTAACGATATACAAACAACTTTTTCTTACCATCTACTAATCCTTCTAATGGACCCCATAGACATTAAAAGCTTGTCAGTATAAGGGCACATCCTTGCTATAATTTAGAATTTATGTCAACTTTCCAGTTGGGATTGCAATAAAACCATCATGAAAGAAGAACAAAAATAAACTTCAAGCTCCAAGGTCTTTTATGCAAATTGAAATAAATCCCAACAGCATTTACCACCCATTTGAAAAAAAATGTTCACTGTGGCGTATACGTGTATTTGGTTTTTCTTTTTGCTTTGTAACTTATTTAATATTCTGTGTGGTCTTTGCACGGGGTAAATTAAATGACAATTAACAGTTCTGGTAAGAGTAATTGAATAAAATTGTCAGAAGCTTCATTAGGTTATAGACAATAATATCAAAATATATTGATTGTGTTAACTATAATAAAATCGTAGTATTGAAATGTGTTTTTTATATATGGATGAACCAAAATATACCAAAAGAATGAATTCATGAACACGGACGGTTAGAAACTTATATGTAACCATTTGGATAAGTTGTAAATGTATACTTGAAGTCGACTTTGTACGCATGTTTATTTATGTATGTATGTATATTTATGCATGGCCCAGGTGTATAGTTCCAAGGACCTTTGTTAAGGAAACTGGCAATTTATTTTCTGTTTGATAGAATTCAACTATTAGAGGCACAAAAGTGACACATTCGACACATATGTCGAATGTAGGCATTACAAAATTTACGACTCCGAGCAAATTCCCTTTACTATGATTTATGAAGCTTAGAGGCGAACCGTTATGAGTTCTTTTCCGTTGCTTGCTTGAAAATGTGATAGATTAAGATATAGCATGTTTTTTCTCCGTCCTCTCTTCTGCATACATATGAATTTGAAATTCTACAATTCTTAAATGGACTATAATCTGGACCTGCCCAGTAAATTTTTTTTATCTGCGCTATGCCTGGATCAGGTCCGGGAATCCTTCAACAAGTTTTTCCAATCATCCTGATCCATTGAATGTATATTTGGTCTGCCATGCTGTCTCCTTAAATAAATTCTACAGCGAAGGTTATTGCTGATTGGTTCCTCTTCGCACAAACGAGCTAGGAGTTCATCCCATCTTTGAAGTTTTTTCTTCTTTCTTGAGCCTTTAATATTCCTCTTAGCATAACTGCTCTTTAGTATTCTAAACTAATAACTCATTCATTTGGTGCTTTCAAGTTGCCAGCGCTGGCATTTGATACGTGTCAACTTTAACTGTCAACCGAAGTGTCATAATATTAGTTGAATGTTTATCATTTTCGGTAATGGATCGCTTAGCTATCGAACAATATCTACGTTCTTGGGTGTTGGAACAAAAGACAATTAAAACCGATTTTTCGAGCAAAATTTTCTTAAACGATGAGGCAAATTTCTCACTCGGTCGGTATGTAAACACGAGCATTTTCTCTAAATCAAATGTTTCTAACAACGGGCTCAGAATAACAACAAAAATCATTAATAGATAATCGATTTCACTCACCGTAAGTGAGTGAGACATTATGACGTACTTTTGACTCACAGTTGCCCGTAGCTTAGTTGGTAAGTGCGTTGGCTGCTAGGCAGAACGTCGTTCGTTGGTTCGAGTCCTACTCAGGCCAAGTTCTTATTTCATCTTTCACGGGTACTGTCTCTTGCGAAGACCTGACAAAACTTCCAAGAGTATCAATCTGTCATGAAAAAGTGCTTCTCAAGTTTGCCGTTCGGAATCGGCGTTAAATTGTAGGTCCCCTCAATTCTACACACGCACTCAGAGAATTGTTGATGAGAGTAAGCCACTTAGGCCTTGGCTCTTCAAGAGCTGTCGCGCCACTCTATTTTTTTTTTTTGACTCACTTACGTGGGTTATAAGTTCATAATCTATTTATGAAGATCGTGCGATTTGACACCGTTAGATTTTTTTCTTTGGGGCTACGCAGAAGAGCGTGTCTACGCGAATAGTTCCCGAAAAACGCATCGAAAACTAATATTGCTTAAGTTTTGGCCAAGAAACCGACCAATACGTGCGAAAAAGTGAATTTGAATGTTTGTTTTTCACCCTTAATGGAAGGGTCCAGATCCAGGCTCTATAATAAAATACAATTTTCACTGAAAATGTATCGTTGTGTGTGTAAGTGTGTTTTATTTAGCTTTACTTTCGAAACCGAAAAATGAATGACCCTATATTTGCTATCACTGAAAATCTCAATCATTTGGTTTAATTGCGTTTAAAATCTTGGTCACCAATACCATACTTCTTTCTACGTAATATAATATAGGTATACCTACTATGTATGCACATGCACATGCACACCTTGCTTTCGGGCATTTTTGAGGCTTTTTTCGTACGAAAGATTCGTATACTGTTCTTAATGCAACATGAAGTGATATTTCTGCCATTTAAATCACTATACTGCACTGTAAAATATTCATCCCGCTGCACTGGAGCTGGCCTTAACTACAGAGAATAAATTTATTAATCCATAGTAAAATTTTCCTTCAAACAAAAATTCTCATATTTTACATCTTCATGCAGACGCTACATCATACCTACCTCAGATTCATATTACACATAGCTTCACCAGGCATTTTTCAGCAAAATCATCCCACTTAAGCATTTTAAGAGAATCACTTTTTATTTTCAGACAGATTTTCAGCATAAGCCAAGCAAGCGCATAAAATATGTACAACAGCTTCTTAGCTTCTAATTATGCATTTTTTAGTAATGTATGTACATTAGGGTGGTTCTTATTTGCTTTTTTTTCGAAAATCAATGAAGACATCTGCTCAATCGTCTCCAAATAAATAAAAAAAAATCCTCTATTTTTTTCAGATTTTTATCTATACCCCTTACTGGCCCTGTAGCGAAGTGAAATTCTAATACTAGGGACTTTGCGGCTGATTTCTTGATTATTCCCGTATATCTCCATTTCAGCTTTACCGATTTTGTTAAAATTTTGCACAATTATACTTAACATTACCCTTAATAATATTGCATTCCAAGATATTTTTTAAAATATATTCTTGAATAACAAAAAAATCGGAAAAAAAACCCATTTTTGTAGTACCTTTTGGGTTTATAACACTCTTTTCTAGATTTCTCAAAAACGGCTCAACCAATTTATCGGAAATTTCGTCAACACGTTTATATGCAATGCCTTAATAATGTTGCATACCAAAAAATTTCATAGCGGTTCTTATTTCCCTGATTTTTTTTACAAGTAAATTAAAACACTTATGAAATTTTTTGGTATGCAACATTATTAAGACATTGCATATAAACGTGTTGATGAAATTTCCGATAAATTGGTTGAGCCGTTTTTGAGAAATCTAGAAAAGAGTGTTATAAACCCAAAAGGTACTACAAAAATGGGTTTTTTTTCCGATTTTTTTGTTATTCAAGAATATATTTTAAAAAATATCTTGGAATGCAATATTATTAAGGGTAATTTTAAGTATAATTGTGCAAAATTTTAACAAAATCGGTAAAGCTGAAATGGAGATATACGGGAATAATCAAGAAATCAGCCGCAAAGTCCCTAGTATTAGAATTTCACTTCGCTACAGGGCCAGTAAGGGGTATAGATAAAAATCTGAAAAAATTAGAGGATTTTTTTTTTATTTATTTGGAGACGATTGAGCGGATGTCTTCAATAATTTTATCTTAAGGACCACCCTAATGTACATACATATGCGAGCATTGAGTATCCATTATCCAATGACATTATTCTGTTATGTGTTTTGCAATATCTTGTGGGTGCATTAGACTAGGTTTGTTAGGCAGAGTGATGTTCACAGGCAAGGACAAATTTTCTCTAAAATCGATTTGGTTAATGACTTCTTATAAAGGGGAATGTGCTAAAAAATTGTTTTCTATTCTGCTCCAAGTGGAATAACTTTTATAATACCACAATGTACACTATAGATATAGAGATACCAATCAGAATCCATAGGTCTTAAGTATATTGCATGCTGCATGAAGGATAAATGACTTTTTGTCACCTATGTAAATTCATAATTGAGTTGACTTCACGGATTTAAATAAAAAGAGAGCTCCAAAAAGAAGAACATTTGATGGGTTTTCCTCTTGCCTGAATTGACTAAGACTACGACGACGAGGACGACAACAACGACGACAGTGTTGTGTAAGTGTATGCAAAATTATTATTCATATAACCATAATAATCTAAAGTGATTATGTGTTGTTAGACACTTAACAATAATGATGACGATGCATGACTTCGCAGTCGGAAAGAAAAGTATTTCTCAAACAAAAATGTTTTATAATTAAAAATCTGTTTCTGTTGAGTTTTACGCGAACAGTTTGTCTGTAGAATTTCAGTTTAAAAAAAATAGGATTATACATCCACATTCCCACCTGTAAGGATAAGAAATCACATTTTCTTTTAAACTTTCAACGTTAGCTTTTGGTGGCATTAACATTTTCCTCCTTTTTTTAACTTGGGTGTGTCTTTATTCATTTCAAAACTTTTTGCCTTTGGAGTTATTCATATGTAGGTAGGTAGGTATCTTAAGATGACACATGAAAATAAGATGTCAAGGATTTGAATTGTGTTTCTTTTTTTTTGTGTGTTGTGTTCAAACCTTTTGGGTAATTCAATTTAATATAAACATTTCTCGTTATGAATGAGAGGAATCCATTACAGTCAAATGCAGTCAGATTTGTGTGTCGAAAAAATGAACACGTTCAAAATGTTAAGCGTCTTTTTTTAGCTACTGTTTTATGAAATGTTGAAGTATCATTCTTCTGTCCTTATTTCAAGTCTGTGGTTGTAGGGATATGACAAGCATTTATTTTGTGTTTAGAGAGAATTCAAAAATGATTGCGTGTGTTTTTGTTGACATTGATTAAATGTTGAGTTTATTATCAACTTTGTTTTGAATGGTGGAGAATAAGAGTACTCCTTAAATATCTTTTGTGCAGTTGAATTTTGTGATACAGAGTATAGTACGTACATTTATTCGTTTTTAAGTCGGTAAAAGTGATATCCAATACACTCCCGCAGCCGTAAGCACATTGTTGACTTTGTTAGCGTTGACCGAGGACAAAATTTACGAGACAAAATAAGACAAAGATTTCCAGACTAGTGCAAGAATCATGAACATTCACATGGGTCATTAATATAACGCAACAGCTCAGAATCGAATCGAAGACCTATACATAAGTGGTTTCAACAATTCCAGTATTGAGTCTTGTGAAAGCATTCCAAAGCTGTATAGGTACAGTTTCTAATTTGAACAGATTACATCTATATTTCTTTTTTTGCACTAATTTGTACGCTTTTCTTGACTTCATTACTCTGCGCACCGAAATTGTAAGATCGTTTCGATCCACTAAGAAAGTAATTTTGATTGAATTTGCATACAAGTGGAGTTACATTTATATCAACTAAACTTTTTTAGCAGAATTCACCACAGCGCTTATCTTAAATTCGTTTTTTAAATAGAATAAACAGGGGTAAATATAATTATTCAAAACAAACGAATAACTAGTGGGAGAATCCTGTTAAAGCAAAAATCCATATGATGAAACATTTTATTGTTCAAGACGTTAGAACGATTTTAATTAAGTTTTTTTTCAAATGACTTCTAATGATTTAACTGGAATTGCGATGATATGCCGATTAGGTTGTCTTTAACGTTAGTAAGTAATCTCTAACTTTGTTGATTATAAAATAAAGAGGTAAAATCACAATGGAAGTGGAATTCAAAAACAGATAAACGAGTTCCTTGATTTATCTAATTTACTGACAACTAAACAATCAGGATTTCGTAAGAAAAATAGTTGTATAACTTTATTATTAATAGTCCAAGAGGCGACTGTAAAATACGGAACCCATCCGGATATGGATAAATTTGGTACCAAATTCAAGGTCTAAATGTACTCTTTACGAATATATAGGGTTGTCTTGTTCAAACCGGGGCAAACCACTCGGCCTTACGTATGTAAAAAAATAATAAAATGTCAAAACCTATATCAAAATGTAAGTTTGAATATTTTAAATGATTATTTTGATTAAACGGCATCTTTCATTAAAATAACGTTTGACCTCATAACGCAGTAACCAAACGATTGAAATTAATTTGGTGTTCAGTGACTTTTAGAAGGATTTCAAGCCTTTTTTCATATGTCATTTCATATGGGCTACGAGGGAAAATTGATAATAATAGCAATTTGAAACTATGTGTTCACTCAATTTCAAAATTGAAAAAAAAATAAAGTTTGGTTTGTCATAAAGTAAACGGAAATTTTTTTTCAATGCAACCGATGTAAGATTCAGTTTGAGAATTTTGTTGGCATTAGTTCCCTGTGTGTTTAAGATCGTTACGATTTTTTTTTCTAATAAAAAAAAACACAATTTTGACTTTGGACAGGAATATCTCTGCTAGAAATTGACTTACAAAAAAAATAAGGACTTATGCCCATTTTCTTGACTCTCCATTTAGTTAAATGGCTGATTAATTCCATAATTTTTCCAGATTTCGTTTTCTTCACTCCAAGTTAGCTTTAATGTTACTTTTTAAGACCTGTCAACTAACGTTAACTGAATCATTAGTTAATTGACCTCAAGGGTTCCATTAGTGCCTTCAATGTCAGTATTAGCATTGGAATCCAATTTCTTCACAGAACTTTAGTTTGTTTTATGACATTTTGCTGTTATGTTTGTAGAGCTCCTGAAATTTCTGTTTTTTTTTTTTTATTACTATAAAACAACAATACGGCTCTTATGTTATGATGGATCATATTTGGGATAATTGGTCTTCTGATTCCGATGATGAACAGCTAATTGTGGAAAGGCGTCAATATTAAATGCAGGAGCGTATTGATTTAAATAAATGGGATGATGTAGATTTTATTTATCGATTTCGTAGATCAAAACAATCAGTTGCAAACATTTTGGAGATAATTAATACATCTTTAGAACAAACCTCGGTCCCCACGCTCGTTGACAATGACAATCCAGTTGTTAGCTCGCTCGAGAAAGCTTACCTTTTTGCTAGGCAGTTCGCCTCCAACTCTTCGCTGCCAGAGAGTGTCATGGCTCCTCCAGTGCGCGTCAATGATTCCATGGGACAAATCTCCTTCCGCCCTCGTGCTGTGGCGAGAGTCCTAAAAGATCTCAACATACATAAATCCGCTGGTCCGGATGGTATCCCCGCTATTATTCTGAAGAGGTGTTCTTCCACGCTGGCAAAACCCTTGCGTAAGTATTTCCACTATCCTATTCTTCTGGGCTCGTTCCGAGCAGTTGGAAAACAGCATTTGTCCAGCCAATTATTGTCCGATTGCACTTACGTCCCTTCTCTCTAAGGTAATGGAAACCCTGATAAACTATCAGCTAAAGAAATATCTCGAAGACCGAAAGCTTCTTAATGACCGGCAGTACGGCTTTCGCAGCAACAGGTCCACTGGTGATCTGATGGTCTATCTCACCGAATAGTGGAACAAATCTTTACATCGTTTTGGAGAAAGTAAGATTGTTGCACTTGATATTTCATTCACCTCCTTGGATCACCGTCGTAACGTTTCGTGTCTCTTTCTGTTTTATCGTTACTTTTACGGAAAGTGCCCTAGTGAAATAGCCAGTTGCATTCCTCCCCTTAAACAATTCGCCCGTAATACTCGCGCCTCTAGGAATGCCCATCAGTTTACCCTCGTGCCCAACTTCGGTCGTACCCTCAAGTATAGAGAATCGTTCTTTAGCCGTACTACGCGAATGTGGAACTCCCTTCCTCACTCTGTCTTTCCAAATCATTGCAATGTCCAGGAATTTAAGACCAATGTACACCGGCACCTCCTTTTCAACCCCTACCCTCCTTCCTTAAGCACTCACTGTGTCTCTGGATAATAAGGGCATAAAAAACCCCTTGAGTTTGTGCTAATTATAAAAAAAAGCTCCTCCATTTTTTTCCTTTTTGAATCTTTTTTGAAACTCAGAAATTGAAATAAATATAATTTATTGACATTAGAATGGAAATATTGGATATTTTTTTTGGAATACTGGAAGCATTTCTTAATTGGAGATTAAGTATTAATGCCTTGTTAAGTTGAGTGATTAAACGTGAAGAAAATCAAATTTTAATTGCAGCTTTAAATGAGTTGATTAAATTTAATGGCAGATTAGTTAACCTAAAGTTTAATGGAGAGTCAAGAAAATGGGCATTAAGAAATTTATTTAATTTTCTACCCAAAAATATTTTGAAAAAATAAAAATATTAATTTAAAAAAGGTCCAAAATATGCATTTTTCATTTTTTGCGTCAAAACTGCCGTTATTTTGTGGCTTTTAGTGATATCTACAACTAATCTGAGGCTAATTATTAAAGCTCATAAAATGTCCTTGATTTTAGCCAAAATTTCGCATCAATACGATTAACCGTTTCTCTGTTTCGATCAATTGAACTTACCAAACATTTTTTTCGCATGTTAATCCACTCCTGACAAAATCATGTTGGGGATGGTATTCCATAAACAAATTTAAAAATGTATTTAAAGTGCATAGTTTTTGACTGCAGTTGCCCGTAGCTAAGTGGTAAGGTGCGTTGGCTGCTAAGCAGAACGTCGTGGGTTCGAGTCCTACTCGTGCCCATAAAGTTTTTATTTCATCTTTCATGGGTACTGCCTCTTGCGAAGACCTGACAAAACTTCCAAGAGTATCAATCTGTCATGAAAAAGTGCTTCTCAAGTTTGCCGTTCGGAATCGGCGTTAAATTGTAGGTCCCCTCAATTCTACACACGCACTCAGAGAATTGTTGATGAGAGTAAGCCACTTAGGCCTTGGCTCTTCAAGAGCTGTCGCGCCACTCTATTTTTTATTTTAGTTTTTGACTGACAACAGTGACAACACAACAATAATGATTAACTTCTCGTTTTATTGAATTAATAACGATTTGAAAAATAATTGAACATTGAACATTGAAATTACAGTACGTCGCACATGAATGTGACGCTGAAAAATTATTTAAATTATGTTTGTTTTTTTTTGCGAAATCGGGCTTTTTTGGTCACTTCATCTATATATGCAAATAAAAAACTTTATTTCATATATTTTTCCCTTCGTTTCGTCGTAATTTCTCGACTTCTTATTTTTATTATATTTTAAATATTACTACCGCAAAATTTTAAACTTTTTAGTACGATACTAAATCAAATACAACATGATACTAGGCTAAAGTGGCGTTTTCGTAAATTTCAAAAAGTTTTAGTATTACACTAAGCATCAAGTATGATGCTTAATTTAAAACCATGTAAAGTTTCTGTAGTTCAGTTACTCTAGCCATTTCCATTTCTTGAAAATAACTGCTTTAACTTATTTAATGTCTTGATAATTTAAATGGGTTCGTATTCGAAAAAAGACCTGAAATGTTTGAAAGCTATTTTACAATTAGAAAAATGCCTTGTAACATACAAAAATATTTAAGAATAAGTTCAGCCTTGACATGTTTCTTGATAGTACAAATTAATTGCTCTGTTAAATTTTTTTTCGTATCAGAACAACGTCGCACCGACTATCAACTCTATTCACATTTTTTACTCCTTGAATACACAGCTTTTCTTGTTTTAATTTATTCTGAATTATGAATGAGGACTTAAACTATGCGCTATTGTTAGAAGCCAATGGAAATGAACATTTATAAATGTTTATAAATGTCGAGACTTACTCATTAAACATAGTATTAGACTAAGGATATCTAATTTAATACAAAATGGTTTTTTCGTTGTTGTATCAAAATATACTGGTATGGTTTAACTTGCTCTGGTGGACAGTTGCGTTTAAGACACCTCATTTTTTTAACTTTCAACTTCTAGCACCTATTGCACACTATATTTAATTCTTTTTTTTCTTCACTTCTTCAATTATAATTATAGAGATTTATTCACTGTGATGTGCATCGTGCTGAAATATTGAATGTTTAATAATTAAAAACAAAACTAAAACCGAACAGTTAAAACGACAATAAACACATTTTAAAAATAACATAACTACTGGTGTTGGAGAAGATATATGTATACAAGATATTGTTCTGGATTGTCGAACAAAAATAAACACATTGCTTTGAAGCCTGCAACAATTCGCACAAGGATTATTATTTTTACAAAAAAACAAAGCCTAAGAAATATTTTTCTTACTCTTTGACGAAACAACAAAAAATCAGCCAACTAAGTCATTATTTCGCTAAATAGCTTTAATAGAAACTGATCCCTTTTTTACATTCTTATCACCTTTTACGTATTGCACCTTAAACTGCTTATAAGAATTTTTAAATAAAAAGCATCCCAACCAAAAAAAAAAGAAATAATTACAACCAGCCCACCCCTAAAGCACAATCATTGCACAATATAGAATACCGCACTCCTACAGAATGGACAGAGAATCAAAGTCGTCTCTTGACAATCCGGCTACAAAAAAGAAGCCGCCAAAACTCAAGTCCATCAATCGGTCGATTTCAATGGCCATTGATAATTACACACCGGCACCACAAATGATTATAGATCGTTCGCTTATTCTTGAAGAAACACCGCTACCACCACCACCGACACTTTCTTCCCTGCCAGCATCAGCACCCCTGCTTCCCCTGCCCCTTGCTAGGTTTCCACAGCCTGACATTTTTTTAGTTAGTGGTGCCGGCAGCACGAGCCCAATAAAATATGACGACTGGCATCCGATGAAAAAGCCATTATTTCGTCGATCTGATACGATAGACATACATCCAAGTCCCTTATTGCAGATGAAGAAAACGCACTCTTTCCATGCTAACGATCCAGCCATGGAGCAGATCATGCTATCAACTGCCGTAGGAACATCATCGTCTCGACGCACGAGTAGCGTACGAGGAAATTATCTCTTTCCGCAAGCATCTGGGAAAGAAATGAGTCGTTCACCATCACCTAGTCGTCGAGGTTGTCGCACCCATCGGTCTTTCAACGAACCTTCCCGCAGACCCAGTGTAAAAACAGACGCGGACGCTATTCGGCATCCATCGCTAAACGATGACATGCTAGAGAGTTCACGACCTCCACTCTTCAGCACGACTAATCTTTCACTGGAGAACGAACTTTTTACGAGTTTAAGCAATCGCTCGAGAAGCAATAGCCACACGAAAATCGAAGAACAAAGACTCTCTTTGGAGGAAGCTGCTGCTATATCGGGAAGCAGCACAAGCATAAGTAGTCGTAAACAACACGCCCGCCAACAAAGTTCACAAAGTCTGGAACTGGAAAAACAACACGAAGCACAACTTCACAATCAACACCTGCTGCCATCGTCGTCGACATCAATATCACCCACTCAGCAACAAGGACAGCACACGCATCATTTCAAACGAGGTAATAAACACACCCATAGTTTATATCTATCGCCAAACAACCTCGACGAGCTGCAGATCCATCGTCCGGCCACAATAGCTCAGGGCGCTACAAAGAAACCGCACAGCGCTAGTGTCCGAGTGCGAACATACAGGGAGGCGTTAAGTACGTCGAAAAAATCCAAAAGCTTTATAAGTGATGCATATCCGGACTTTGATCTATCACCCCACCGTCGAAACAGTCGACCACTAGCCACGGTATCCGGAGAAGTTGGTCCTGGAGGTGTCAACGTAATTGATGACATCAAACGCAGTCCCAGACCACTGGTTGCTTCGTCTTCCGGCCGTTTGATTGAGGACAAACATCCATCCTTCGAGGGAAAAAATTCGTTGTCTTACGAAATGGAAGAAGCTGCGGCCTTCGATCAAGTCCTGCGACCATTTCGACATCCTGTTCGTAGATCTTCCATAACCGGGTCGGCTAAGAAGCTGAAAAAGAAATCACTTAGTGATGAGACGGATGAAGACGAAGAATCTGATAGGAAACGGAAGAGGATAGTTTGCATCATCATGACTGTATTTCTGTGCCTTGTATGTGCCAGCGTTTTTGTGGTCATAGTGACGCTGACACACTCGAGTACGACCCAAGTTCAAAACACTTCAAAGAAGGTTTATACATTTTCGAGGGAAACACCTGTTCACTACACAAGTATGTCGTGTTATTTTTTGTTCTTCCAACAAATTAATACCTTCAGTAACATTATTTCTTATTCACATAAAACAACATTCTGAATCCTTGCATGTTCTTTATTCTCCATATTCCCCATTCACTAAACCACTGACGGCCTTTTAAGCAACGGTATTTTGAGAATCCGATATTTTATACGTCGGCATTTTTACAATTTACATGTATCAGTCGATGTAAAAAATCAGTTTATCGAACCAATCTCCAGACCCAGGAATCTACAATCAAAATAAATAAAAATGTATAGAGTTTGCTTACAGGATCTTATTGTAGTTGTAGGCTCTAAGTCAAATATGAAAGAATTGGTAATCCACATCATTTGACTTTCCGCGTTATTCGGCAGTGCAGGAATGGAATTAAACTCCAATAAAAAGTTCCAAAGATAGATGGATAGATTTTAACTCCTTTTTGATTTCACCTGAATTGAAACAAAATGTAAGCCACAAGTGCTGCGGTAGGTATCAAATCAGTGAATTTTTATCCAGGTGAATCTTTTTTGACGGGACTGCATAGCTTATCCCTTCAATGGAATCTCTGCTAAGCTTTCTTTTGGCTGTTTATCTATATTTAAAATGAAGTTGGAATTTGCATTGCAAAGAAGTCCAGTAGTGGATGTTGCAGGAACAAAATGAAGTCGTTTATCCTCTGAAGCTTTTGATTTATGCAATGTTTGCGAAAAACCAGGTGTGCAGATTATGAAGAAAAAGTATAAGCGAACAACCACGGAAAAATCTTATTGCTTTTGTTTTTCTTTTTCTTATTTCTTTTTTACTTTTTATAAGCGAGTAGTAGAAAAAAAAAGTTTTGTTAATAATTTTCTTAGACAGTTTCGATTTGTTTTTCCATCAGGTTTTCTTCTTTTACAAAACATTTTGTAGTATGAACTTTATTTCGTGTTTTAAAATTTATTCTTTTCTCTATCTCATTTTCTTTTTATTCTCTGACTGAGAAGATGCAAACATTTATTAATGAGTTTAGGGAAAAGTTTTTTAATTAAAGTGAGAGAAACATGCATGCAAGGGGAAATTAACGTAACTGTGATGTAAGAAATAGGCGCAGTATTTTGTTTGTTATCTTTTTTTTTTCATTTAAGATAGTTTGGTTCATCTAAGGAATAAAGTGATATTAAGAAATATAAGAATTGATGTAATAATCAATTCCGAAGACATCAAATGCAATGCAAATGCACGAGAAAATACTATCAGAGCTAAAAAATTTCTTTCTTAGAGGTATATACCTTTGTAATGGAATAAAATGAAAACTAAATTGATATGAAATTTACTTCATTACAAATGAAATATAATCTAAAGGCCCAATATTCGATGATTTTTCGATCATTTGTGCCGTTTATCGGCAACAATGCGGCGAAATGATGTCCACCAAAAATTACAATCTTCTCTAATTCAATTAGAAAACTATTTTTTCAAGTGGTTAACATTGATTGTTCCGAGTATTGTAGATATCTGGGCATTATGATCGATAAAAAATTAAACTTTCATAAACATATATCTACCACTATTAATAAAACAATTATGTACATTAGAATTTATTCTATTTCCTATAATTTGTAGGAACTCTAAGCATAGTAAAGAATACAAACTAATTATGTTCAAGACAATCTTTCAAGCGATACTCTTGTATGGTGCCCCTGTTTGGTACGCCTGTGTCAAAACACATAAATTGTTTTTTAAAGATGTCAAAATAAAATACTTAAGATTATACTTGATCTACCACGAAACTACTCAACCCAGAGACTACATGATTTGGTCAATATCAACTTTTTAGACACTCTCATTAATATCTCAAATGGAAAATTCTATCATAATTGTACCTTATCTGATACTATATTAATAAACCAACTTCAAATTTCTAAACCTCTTTATTTATGATATGGTAAATAATTTATTGACATTGACATTTCACAGTACTTCGCAAATTAATGTAACGAACTACAGACACATAGTAGCACTGGCGACTGAGGCCATCGGCTGGGACAGAACAAGACATTAATACAACAGAGAGAGACAGATAGACACATAGAAAGAAAGCACACATAACATAAACCTACGTGGCTCAGAGGAGGAGACATAGATTTGTATTGTCACATGTTATCGCACAGGTGACCTCAGATAAGCTAGCGATTTCTGTAGAAAAAGAATGCTTATTGCCGAAGCTGGGGTTTGAATCCGCAGCGTTCGGCTTAGCAATTGACTACTCTACCCTCTGAAGTAAATAATTTATATAAACGATGTTTGATATGGGAGTGTTGCAATATTAGGTTTAAGTTCTTGTATGAGGGTTTTTGTTTGTAGCTTGCCCTTAAATTGTTTAATATAAAAAAATATATTTTTATATGCATATCGTTATACACATTACTAATTATAGTTGTAAAAGAATTGCATTTATCCTAAATCTCCTTAAAAAAATGTTAAATTGTACACAAATATTTGATAATCCCGATTTTCAAAATCCCGATTTTATAATCCCGCTTGTTAAAATCCCGATTTTTATAATCCCGATTTCTTGTACATAATCCCGTATTTTCTAATCCCGTATTTTATAATCCCGTTTCTTACTATCCCGCTTTTCAAAGCCCGTTTTTTATTATCCCGTTTTTACAATCAAAAGCAGTTGCTTTGTTTTGAAAAATCGCGCGATTTGATTGTAAGAATAATAAATAAATAGAGTGGCGCGACAGCTCATGAAGAGCCAAGCCCTAAGTGGCTTTCTCTCATCAACAATTCTCTGAGTGCGTGTGAAGAATTGAGGGGATCTACAATTTAACGCCGATTCCGAACGGCAAAGTTGAGAAGCACTTTTTCATGACAGATTGATACTCTTCGAAGATTTGTCAGGTCTTCGCAAGAGGCAGTACCCGTGAAAGATGAAATAAAAACTTGGCCTGATTGTAAGAACGGGATACAAAAAATGAAGTTAAAACCCATGAATTTTTGTTTGATTAGCATTTTAATTCAACTGTATATTTTGAGCTATTCGCCGCAAAAAAAAAGTTTTACTTATATTGTTTCTCTTTCTCATTATATTTTTTATAGCACGTGATCTTACATATGGTTAGTTTTTTTTTATAATTTAGTTTGACCATTTTTAATTTTTTCTGTTACTTCTTTTACAAATATGGATTCCTTTGCAAGATCCGCAATAATTTTTGTTTTAATTTAATCCAAGAGAACAAATTCAAATGCGTACAGTCGTGATAAGAAGTCACGTCACGCATTTTCTTTAAGTCTTATTTCAAATCTTTAGAATACCGGTTTAAGCACAAATATAAGTACGTTTAGAAAAGCGAACTTGGCGGGATTAAGCGGGATCAGCCGGGATTTTAAAAAGCGGGATTATAGCGGGTCAGGATTTTGACTAAACGGGATTTTAAAACTAGGGATTTAATAAAAGCGGTATTTTAGAAGACGGGATTTTAAAACTTTTTTTTTCGGGATTCGGGCGAGAATATTAATAATCATTAATAGGCAATTTTTTTTTCAAAATAAATAAATAATTGCACCTTCGACCGTTAGCAGCAATCAACACATGGATACTAAAATTCGATTCATCCTTGAATTCGTGTCACATCTTTGTATATGTACATATATGTATAAAACGATTCTAAAGGAGTGAACTCAAAAACAGTAACATCATGCTACTATTTCCGATTATAATGTCTGAGTCCTGCAAACAAACAAAAATGGAATGCGGGTATAACGCCCCGCGGGTCGGCGAGTATAACATACTTCTTTTCTGCAATTTACAAATCAGAAAATAATTTTCTAATACATATTATTATTATTCATTAAATTTAAATCAAAGTTCTCCGAAGTTGAAAAAAACACATTTGTATACGTAGTATGTATGTACATCATTTGCCACAATCTTAAGACAAACTTGACAAAGGTTCCTTTCGTATATCTTGTAAAATATAATATATTCTCATATCAATCATATCAATTTATCCTTTTTTGTGATAAATCATTGCTGAAGCTAGTGACCCAAGAAATGTTACCACAGACTTTGTTATGTTAACAGAATCTGTCATATCTGTTTGTTACAAATATTTCAAATAACTAAGCAAGTTTTATCCGATATTGTGGTTCTTGAAGAATAACTCTGTTTTCTTAACGCAATATTTACCCTTTGGGCTTAAATTCTGTCAGTTTTCAACAAACACTTCATAAAACCGAAAAGAAATTGCTTGTTGGTATGTACATACATATTTCCATAACGTGATTGAAACCCATTGTTGAACACTTTATCTAACAGCAGTATATATCGTCCAACCAACCCTTTTATTTGTTGTAGGTTTTTTTTTTGTTATAAGCCAAAACGGAAATGATACAAGTTTTTTGCCTTTTATGTCGCCGACAGCAATAATAGCTATGTACGGTTTGAAAAAACCAAAGACACACAATTTACCCAACCACCATGTCTATTTACATTGCAAGCCCAACTTCAAATATTCACATAATCCCCTACAACAAGATAGGGATGTAGGTACATTGCACAAGGACACCAAAAATGCCTCATTTGTTTGCTCATTCCTAAATACTATTATAAAAAAAGACCTGGTTGTCTGGACATGCCCTAGATTTATTTTTAGGATAAGAGCTTCAAAGACAAGTCTATATCGGCAATATTGCACAAAAAATAAAACTCTCAACTTGGTCGCATTTAATGGTTCATATGGAAGCAATGTAGGTACCTATATGATTGAGAAAAAAGTTACTGTTTGTTTTGTTATACAAAATAATTGTTTGTTTCTGACCCAAAAGCTTTTTTAAACAAAAAATCATTAAAATAAAAATTATTTAAGAAATTTACCATTGTTGTTTCAGTACGTGGCACGTGAATGTAGCGGTGACGTGAAATAACGCCCAACGAACTATAACCGAATTTGAAATTCGGCCTTATTTCCATTTCAAAAATGAAACTACCCCAATTTGGCTTTAATTCTTAGGTCAGTTGGAAATTGCGCCAAAAAAAATGGAAATGAGGCCAAAATTTTCAAAACAAGTTTTTCAGCTTTTTTTGCAATGTTAAAAAAGAATTCAAGCCGAATAATTCTTTGAAAAAACAGCTGAATTCTTTGTAAAAAAAATTTTGTACACCCAAGGACATATGGCCAAATGACACCTTCAAATCCTTTTTTCTTTCCTAAAAAAAAAAAATTCAAATATTCTTTTTTAAGTGAAAAAATATTCCTTTGTAACGAAAAATGATAATTAAAAAAAGAATTTAAACTAAACAAACGTTCATGTAATCAACATTAATGAAGTAAATATAAGTACATTAATATGTATTTCAATTCTAAACACATTTGATATTTTATACAATTCCTCTGCAAATTTTGCAAAGAATTGCGTTGTTATTTTTACATGATTTTATCTATTGAAAAAATTATGAATTCCAAAGAAAGATTATAAATTATTTACTTGATATAAAATTTAAATTAAGAGAAAAATAATCGTCATTCGCGCAGCGGAAAAATTTTTTGCACCAGAGAATTTTTTTTCACACCCCAAATTGATGCTCTCTAGGGCAAAATATTTTTTTCCGATCGGTACGTCTTTCGCGAATGACAATTATCTTTCTCTCAATTCAAATTTTTTATCAAGTACCTTAATAAATTAAAGTCTATTCTTGTTAATTCAAAATGTTTTCTATATTGACCATTTATTTCAAAAAGTAGTATGTAAATATGGCCACCTGACTCTTACAATGTTAATTATTGCCTTCATATGGTAGATTGACACTTTAGAAAAGTTAAAAATGGCCATATATATGGAAATATGACTGTTTCACATATGACACGGAAACAATTAAATACATAAGTAAACAAAGTTTTTCAATTGACATACATTGCATATGAAATTATTGTTCCTACGTTACAAAAGAAAAAGGATGTAGATTTATGAAACATAACTTTGCAAGCTCCCGATCAGATGTCAAGGGGAAAAAAGCTACCAAGCCATTGCAAAGGGGCCAATTTGACGAATCAGAAAATTTGCGCGAATTATTCTATAAGCAAAAAAGTTTAAGTGTTGACAAATATTTTAACAGGAGTTTATATAAATGACCAAAATGGCCTAGTTTCGTTTTAGCAAATGAAATAAAGCCAAATTTCAAATTTGGTTTTATTTCGTTTTCGAAAACGAAATAAGACCAAATTTTCGAATTTTGGTCTTATTTCGTTGGGCGTTATTTCACGTCACCGAATGTAGCACTGTAGCACACTATCATCAGCTAGGTTACAGCGTTACCATAATATCATAAATAATGCTAGAAATAGCTTCATGGTGAAAGAGAGAAAAGCATTTTAATATTTCTAAATAATGCCAAAAGTTTTCTTGCTTTATCCACTATCATCTCTTGAACCTAGAATTATTAATGATGAAAAATAGTTTTTCAAACAACAACTTCAAATTTTAACAATATACCAAATTGTTGATACCCAATTATGTTATAAAAAACATGTCTCACTACTTTCATTGTTATTCAAACCTATTGGCGATTTTTTGCCTTTAAGTACGCACCGCACAAGATTTTTTGAAAATTCGTAATTTTTCGTAAAACTTGACTGTTTTAGGAGGGTACGCGAACAGACCTACATCCTACATATAATGACGTCAAAAAAATATTTTTTTAACACAAAATTTTGTTTTCTGTTCATGTGTACCTACTGTGTTTAAAAATATTAGAAGTTACTGGAAATTTATCCGCCGCATCACTACTTTTCATATCTCTGCGCTTAAGTGTAAGTCGGTTAAATAACGCCGAATTCTGAAACTCAGCCTTATTTCGCTATCTCGGTCTCATTCTCACGTTTCTTTTTCTCATAACCGTTTTATTTTGTGTTCCTTAAGAAAATGTCTATTAAAATTCAAGCTAATTTATAAAGTGTAAGATATAAGGATTCATTTTATTCGACTTCAAAAAACGTTGGAAAAGTTAATTTAAGGCCATCTTTATTTACTAGTGCGGTTTCATTCGATCGTTTCTTAAGTGAATTTGACAATTTGAAGAAGGAAAGGCCAAGCCTACTTTTTTTTTGCTTACTTAAGGAAATTTTCGTCTAGTTTTTTGACATTAGCTTAAGTTCACTTAAGCAATTACCAGTTGGGCCTTAAGTCAGAAAATATTAACATTTTTATAAATTGAATGTTTCACTTGAGTTTTAACTCTTGGAAAACTAAAAGCAGAACCTAAGATTTTTTTTTCGAGATTTTTTTCTGGATAATTATAGTCTTTCGAGATTATTTATAGTTCAAAATTTTATAGGTTCTATTCTATGGATATGGGATCATGACGTTATCTCGAATACAAAAATCTCTAATGTAAAATATTTCGAAACGAAATAATTAAAATCTCGAACGTACAAAAATCTAGAAAGACAATACGTAATTCGAGATTTTTCGAGATTTGTTTTTAAATTATATTTCTGTAAGAAAACATGTTTTTGTAATTTGACACTGTTTTATTATTTTTACTTTTAACAAAACAACTAAATTTTACAAAATTCAACAAAATATTTAATATTTTTGAGCATCAATCAGCTTGTACATGTCAACACGCGGCTTACCAACTAAAAATTTAAGTCTTTTATTATTTATTTATGAGTTCTTGGTAAGCTTTCTCTTGTTTGGTCTGCACAAGTACAAATAGAGGAAAATACAGAAAGTATATATCACTTTCTATCAAACCACTTCCCGATTAGCTTTCTACTTTCACAAAATTGATACCTCAATTATAGTCACGAATTTCACTCTGAATAAAGCTAAGCATTTGAGCATTTGCGTTTGTAGACAAAGGTTTTTATCTATTCCGTATTGTTTAGCAAAACCTTCCTTTTTTGTACTTTTCAAATAATGAAAAAAAAAAAAAACAACCTTTATTTTTAGCTAAACAAACTAACTTATATCGAAAACAGATATCGTTTTTCAGATACTGGTTCAATTCGAGATTTTGGTCATTCGGGATTTTTTTCGAGATTTTTGTATTTCGAGATTTTATATTCGAGAATTTTGTTTTCTAAATTTTTACCCTCGACATTTTTGTTTTCGAGATATTTGTATTCGAGATTTCGTAGAAGACCCCTATAGATTTTTTTATTTTTCATTTTCGTGATTTTAGACATTCGAGATTATGATTCTTTGATCTTTTGATGAGGGAGCACAGCAATGTCTGTCCAAGCAAGACCAGCGAGACATTGTTTGTTTGCTTATTTCGATATATGTATGTATGGCTTGTCAGCGTGATGAGTTTTTGATTTATATTACGCTAGCAGAACCATTTCATAAGCCGGCACCGAAAAGTATTCAGTATTTTGTTGCTAATTGCTGCCGCAAGAATGTATTTTGTTGCTCCACTAATTCTTGGAAAAATCGGTGTTCTACTAGCGTAATATTACGCTAGCAGAACAAAATTGGAACCAATGCAGATAGCGGTATGAAAGCAACGGCATATTATGTTGCTAATTTGTGCCGCAAGAATTAATTTTAATGCTCAAATAGTTTTCAGAAAAAAGCGCGGTTACGTTTCTTCTTCTCGTTAATTTCAATATCTGGAAAGGTATTTTCAAAAAGAAAACAACATTTACTGCGTCAGTATCATATAAACAGTTGTTTACTTCTTGTAAGACTCAAACACATATTTTATTAGGGTTCATTTATGTACACAGTTTGTCTAGGTACAATTTTTTTTCTCATTGACGAATGTTGATTTTTCTTTGAGGTCATTGAACTCCATCCATGAGCGATTTGTTCTTCTGTACACTATAGCCGTATAATTCCCACTTACGGCAGCATGATTAGACTATTCCGTGCATCAACATTTTCTTACCCTGTTCTTGTATATTTTCCAATGCAATTGGAATGATTTTCTCTTCAGCATTGAAAATTTCGAGAAATTCGCATCACCTAGAATATTAAACTACCTACAATTATTATAAGTTTTTATATAGAACTAGCTCGCCCAGCAGACTTCGTTCTGCCTCAATCGATAAATAAAAGACCTAAACTGCTATCCGTTACCCGCTACCCCGGTTCCCAGTTACTTGCTACCTCTGCATACTTCCCCTACCCGTCACCCCGCTACTCCACCACCCGCTACCCTGGCCATATGTTTTAAACGACTTGGTTGATTTTGTACAAAATACTTAAAACCCATTTACGCCACTACCCTAACATTCTCGAAAATTTCGGTGCAGAACACTCCACTGTTAGCAGAGTAGTGAGTCGAACTCAATACCACAAACACAATCAAAACTCTTATATTATAATATACATGTGCATCACATAACCCGGTAAAAATTTTAAATAAACTTTAAAATACGAACAATTGAAATTTTCATAACACATGATGTGAAATGATCTTAATTACTTATTCAGTACTATTATTATTATAATTACATGAACCAAACCAAATATACAATGTAGGTAATTTAACATATTCAGTCATTTTCCAAACAAAAATAATAATCGAACATTTTCAATAAATTTCACAAATTAACCAGTCGATTCCTTGCTGCAAACAGCTTATCAAAACAAAAGCAACAAATCTAAAAAATCTGACCGAGCAGACTTCGTAATGCCTCATTCTATAAAAAACGGCCTTAACTTTTGCACCCCGCTATCATACTATCCGCTACACTCTATCCACTATCCTACCCGTCTACCGTCTACCTGCTATCCGCTACCCGCTACTTTTACCTTCTCCCTGCCAACCCGAAACCCCGTTACCCATTTACGTCGTTACCTCACTACCCGCTACCCCACTACCCGCTATTTCTACACGCTAACCACTACCCCGTTACCTCGCTGCCCTCTCCCGCTACCATCACCCCGCTATCCGCTACCCACTGCCTCTCTACTCCATTACCCGCTACCCTGGGCATATCTCATAAATCACTTGGTCGACTTTGTAAAAAATACTTAAAACTCATTTACGCCACTACCCAAACGTTCCCTCAAAATGCATGCCGAACACTCCACTGGTACAAAAGTAGTGAGTCGAACTAAGCAACAAATCTCAAAAAAGAAAAAAAATGTCAAGTGTACGTTTTTATTGTCGATGAAAAATAATATTTGACGAATATTTTTTTTTCTTCACTGACATTTTATTTTTTGTTGATGAAAATAAAAACATTTGACGAAATTTTCAAACGATTGAGTATTCGTTTTCGTAGATCGTAGTTCGTAGGTATATTGATTTATTTTACTGAAGTGAGAAAAGCATTATTTTTCAACATTTGCACCATATGTGATTTGAAAAATGTAATTTTATTTGTTATTAACCTTTTACCCTTAATCCTCTTTAGTTTAAAATAAAAATTTAGAAAATCGGTCAACCGATTGTCAACTGATAACTAGGATAACCAGGAATTTAACGAATTAGTGATTGTATTTAGTCAAGGAATAAGGCCATTTTCAAGGCTTAAAGATATTTTATGGAATTATAAAGTCAGCAACTTTTATAAAATGCTTTGAATGAAAAGTGTAGGTATAAGATTCTTATAAGCCTACCAGAGTTTCATAGCTTATAAAAATTAATATTGTTCAGTTCAATTGTGCAAAATTTGATTCGCATTCGAGAATCAAATTCGCGACCTTAGGACAATGGACATTTTTTCCAAAATATAAAAAAAGAAAAAAAACATAAAAACGGTAGACTTAAGACTAAAGACAGAGGGCACATCAAGCAGTTCAAAAAAGAAATAAAGTAAAAAAAAATGAAATTAAATTGTTTGACTGCCTTAGTTTATGCAAAATAACAGTGCATAAATTTAAAATTTAAAAAATCTGAAAGTTTTTGTGTTACAATTGAAGATTAAAAAAAGGAGGTATGCTTTCTTCTTGTTCATATTTTCACTTTGAATACATCTTTATGAGGTTTTATAAATATATTGGAACTAACGAGCTATGAGAAATTTCACTCGGGCGTATACTTATTATTTTTCAGAAGAGAGAGAGAAGAAATAATATAACCGCGCTTTTTTAAGAAAACTGTTTGAGCAACAAAATTAATTCTCTCGGCACAAACTAGCAACAAAATATGCCGTTGGTTTCATATCTGCACCTGCTTTGGTTCTAATTTGGTTCTGCTACCGTAATATTACGCTAGCAGAGCACCGATTTTCCCAAGAACTAGTGGAGAAACAACATCAATTTTTGCGGCACAAATTAGTAACAATTTAGTCGAATCTATTATAATAAGTTTCTCTCTTAATTTAAATAGAGTATGTAAATAAGTTATTTTCCCCGAAACTAGTACAAAGTACTCAACTGATACAAATTTGATAAATTCTTCTTATTCACCATAAACAACTTAGAGTCTAAATACTTTCTGATAATTTTTTTTTCTTATTTCTAATTTCCAGTCCGCCAGGAAAATGAAAGGCTTATGCAGGAATCCATAAATCGTGCTCGATTGGCGAAAAACTTCACCGATGCTGCATCTCTAAGCGCAACACCAGAACAAATTCCATAACAAAGTTTTCGAAGGATCTTAATCACAAACGTGATTAGTGAATTATTAGCATTTGTTACTTCATACAAAGAAACAGATGTACGTTGTCGATTCTTGGAATTCTGCACGCATTTTCATACGATTTCGTTTGAAACATATTCTGCAGTACAGTTTATATAGTCTATTCAATTAGAAAAAGATATACCCAGAAGTCAAAAGGATGACGATGTCGACCAACAGCTCCGCTGCTGTGCAGCAAATATAATATTCCTTCAGTCACACATTGTTCTCGTAGGTACAAACACCTGTATGGATTCAGAGAAAGAGGGAGAGAGGCTTTATTAACGACATTTCACACGTCCTTCCGGTTTCTCTATGAGTAGGTACTATCGGAATCAGAACAACGACGTTACCGCTAACGACGCAATGCGATGGCTCTAGCAGCTCGGTAAGGATATGTGAAAAATAGCTTCATCACCTAAGAATACAATCATTATTATCGTGTGTTCTCGGATATCCCTATGCCGTGCATCGTTAATATAGGAAAAATCCATTCAAAACATTGACACTGATAAAATATCCATTCAAGGATCCAATGATCCACGGACCATGGTCATCATCATTGACATGCAAACTTTCGCTCGTCCACATGCCACGAATGAACTCTTCCTTTAGTCCTACAAATCAATTGAACATCAAGTAGATACGATCGGGCTGCAACATATTCCAATCAATGTCTGACATTGTGTCAGAACTTATTTGAACTGGATGTGAATGGAGGCAAACTATGGTGGCGACCAACATTCTGATGTCTATTAATAAACTTGTATCCTACCTCAAAGAATTACACCCGATGTCAATGCTTGTCGTTTATTTTATTTTCTATTTTCTATATTCAAACACCACATCAAATCCATTCTCTATCATATCTCGGGTGACAAGAATTTAGAAGAAGCACAACCGTAAATAACCCTTTTGAAACTGCTGTCGATGCGGGTCCTATGCACTTATTATATTATGTCGATACCCGATGTGAGGATTTATTTGGCGCTCCTGCTCCCATTAAACTGTAAGGAAGGATATGTGTATTGATCGAATTTCCGTAGTTGCTATCGAAATTCGATAATAATTTTGTTCCGGTGGCGTAGAGTTGTCGTCATCGCATCGCAACTGTATAGAGAATCATTATTTTTAACGCAGAGTTTTGTGCAGAGGTTTCTATAGCGATTTGAAAATAAAAAATTTTCCAAACGATCAGATTTACAAAACTTTACAAAACCAAAAATAAAAAAAAATATTAACAAAAAAGAAGGTAAATGTTCCCTTTTGAAACCGTTTTAAATTTTAAGTATGTGATTCATCCTTAATAAAAACAAAAAAAGTTAAAACATAAATATTGAAACAACAAGGAAAAACAAATAAAAAATGCTTAAGTCATGTGTATTACAGGTATTTTACATGAACCAAAAGTGAAATCCCTAAACTAAAAATAAACTTAAAAAATAACATATTAATGAGTTTGCGTGTAATTTACAGAGTAAAAAGTCGTTAGATTTGTCTTAAGAATGCAATCAATGCCTTTAAGTATTAAACAAAAAAGAAGTTCAAGATTCAAATGAAAAAAAAATATGTAATGGTGTTTTGTAAGAAATTGTTATTGTAGTCAATTTTAACATGAAGACGAAAAAATATTGTTAGAGTTTAACTTGGCTAAAGGTAAAAAAGTAAATGTCTGATTTTTATTACAGTGGTATTACCGTAATTGTAAGACATTAATCTTTGAAAAAAATAAAAATGGAGCATTTTTATATTTTATATTTTAATTGTTTGTCTTACATTATAAAATTTAGATGTTACATTAAGAACGTCTTTGTTGATAGAGGAAATCATTTGTTAACATTATGTTCAATGGAATCCAAAATACAATTGTGAATCAATTAATAATAATTTTATGTTTTAAACAAACGAACATACATGGACTGTGAAATGTGTATAACCCTTCAAGTGCAATCGTTACAAGTAATATTGTTATGTTCCATAATTTTTCATAATTCGACATAGTATTTCAGTCTTTTAGAGCAAAAGATTCATAGGTACTGCAAATTGTGTAAATATTCACTTTACTGTCTTTAATCGGACTTGCACATCATACAAGAAGCTCTTCGAGCTTGCTGGGTCTTTTTCTAACTGCCTCCAATTTAACACGTCAAGTTGATCGTGGTGTTCTACAGAATGTATTTTACTGAGGCACGGTCTATCTCTACTGGGTCGTCTTTCGTATTTTGTCGGTGAACTCCTGACACTAGGGTTTTTCTTTTTTAGCTCTGAGCAGGGTATGGAGCTGTCAAAAAAAAACGTATCTCTTTTTTAGCTGAGACATATCTGAGCGCTCAACTTTTGTTTATTTTTTCGATCAGACCGTAGTCAGAGCGCGATCTACGAGCTCAGTTAAGATTGATGGAGTAGATGGAGTAAAAAGTTACGCGCGGCGAACTTCATTTATTTTGTTCATATCATGAGTGAGATGACGCGAAAAAAAAAATTAAAACGGTGGAAATGGCGGGCGAAGCAAGTTGTTCTCCGAATGAAGGTAAATAAAATATTATTTTTAGAAAATATAAATACCTATTTTTTTTATGTGTGACAGTTCCGTGCTCAAGGTTTGTTTGTTTATTAACTCGGAAAGGTCTGAGCTTACTCTGCTCAGACCAAGCTCAATGAGCTCAGACTCTACTCTGCACCCTGCTTAGAGCTACAAAAGAAAAACGCCAACTGTTGTTCGTTTGCTCTAGATACATAACCCAACCTAAGTTGTTGGCCCCAAACATTTTTGGCTATATCGATGTCACCGTATACCATTTCCCGCGAACCGAAAATAATACCATGAATATTCCTCTCGAAGCAGGGTTTTCATCATTAGTGTCTTGTAAATTTACACCTTTATCTATTCGCAAGGCCCAAGGGACTTAACCTCTCAAGTGCTACTATTAATTAGTATTGCGCTCAAAAACGCACCAGTGCGAATATCCGTTGGCAAATGAAACTAATTAAACGGGCTTTGGAATTAATTTGGAGTTGACTTGAGAGCCTTGCTCATATTTTCAAGAAGATGTCGCATGCTAATTTAAAACCTGTTTTTAAAATCATACACGCATCCGTGACCATAATATAGCAGGTCAAGTCTCGATACCATGCCATAGTTATCTAAACTTTGCCCCTTTTGCTCTATGCGTATAGGAGGTATACATACATTATGTATGTATATGTACATTACGTAGCTCGTGTCTATCTTCGTATACACGGTATGGAAAAAATCTGCTGCAGTTAATGATTAAGTTGTTATTGTTTAAAATGACTTTTAGTCCAATGATTAAGTTAATGATTAAGTTAACAGTCTTCAATTTTAAAATCTTTGGTTGATAACTTAACCTTTTGAAAGTGACTCACTCTAATCAACAACTGCAGAATGGGTGTGAAGATGAAGAAACATTAGGCTCTAACCGGACACGGACACAAGCGCTTCTCCTGCTTCCTCTATTAACAGAAGTTCGTTCTCCATTATACTCCTTTGCTAGTTGGTCTGTTGCAGTGTTGCCACAGTTATTTCTTCATAGATTATTGAAGACACAATTGGAAACCAACTTGACGTATTTTCTTGTGTTCTCTTCGATCCCGACCTAGCACCAACGAGTTATCTCAATCAACTTGTATGTCATCTTAAAATATGGTAAAAACGTTTTCCTTCTTCGATCAATGGACCCTTACTGCCAAAATGTCCCAGCTATGGCATTGCTCATAGGTTTTTCCCAAGAGATAGTAGAATAAGTATAATTTGTTTTCTTTTTTTCATTCTTCTCCTCAGTGACGAATGGAAATAAAGCAAATGTTTGCCAATAAAATCGTAATGCAAACTATTACGAGGTAACAAAAAAAAAACACATCACAATTCGACTAAAGGTTGTAGAAAAGTTATATTATTATTTAACAATTAGTTTAACATTTTTGTAATAAAGCGAAGGGTGTTAATTTTTAGTAATAAACAAGTGTTCTTTTCTTTAATGTTATTGATTTTTCTTTTGTTTTTTAAATCACTTTTGTTATAATTTTAATGAGCAGAACTATCAATTAACAATAATGCAATTACTAAACAAATAACAATTAGATACATGTGAATCATATAATGCTAGAAACTAATAACACAAATAACAGTAAGAAACACAAATAGAAAATATTATTAACAACTACTTTCTACCTTTTTACCATGCAATCAAAATAATAATATTCCAATCTTTTATGTATGTATTGTAGATTTGCTAGCGATGAACAAATCTATTATTTTTCTATTGAGCCACAATTAAAATAAATTCTTGATAAAACAAACCAAAAACTTAATCAGTATTACGTATTGTTCAGATGGATGTTAAAAACAAACATATTTTGAATAACGAATTTTTACATGTAATAGAAAATATTGAAATTGTTGAGAAAATAGTTTTTAAACTGCTGTCGTGTTTTTGTTAGTAAACAATTCAATAATTGTTACTTGAATCTAAGCTTATCGATTGTACATAAAGAATTTAATTTTAAGAAAAAACATTGAAGAAATTTGTTTTGCGTTTAATTTATATTTCAATCACAGTCAAAAAGAATGTGAGGTCAAACAAAAGAAGCAAAAATTGTTTCCGTTAAAGCTTTGAGGCCCATTTTCGTGATTCTTCTTTAATTCAACTCCGAATCTTTAAAATATTTAAAAATAAAGGGTCCGCCAAATATCTAACTTTTTTTTGAAAATGCTATAAAAAAAATTACTGAATATTTTCTCAAATTTCTTTTTTTATTTGAAAGAACAATCTTTCCGGTTAATAATGGAAAATAATTTCATTCAAATGTAGCCTACACGATCGGTTCAATTTTTAAGCACATTATCGATTGTGTGCAGCTGTATTTCACCAATGGCTTCACTTTAAAGCGTTAATTATCTCTGGCTTGTCGGCGTAACACTTATCTTTTACGGCACCTCACAAATAATAGTCCAACGGTGTCAAATCGCAGCTCCGCGGCTGATAATGCGTTCTTCAAAAACAGGGCGCAAAACATCGAGTGTAGCTTCGGCTGTGCGGCACGTAGCGCCGTCCTGTTGAAACCAAAGGTTGCCAATATCCTCCGCTTCAATTTTTGTGAACAAAAATTCGTTCAACATGCCCCGATAACGATCGCCATTGACTGTAACGGCCACTCCTTGCTCATTTTCGAAGAAAAATGGTCCAATTATGCCTCTGGACCTAAATCCGCACCAAACAGTGACTCGTTTTGGGTGTATCGGCTTTTCAATGTATGCGTGCGGGTTTTCTGTGCCCCCAATGCGACAATTTTGCTTGTTTACATACCCGCCAAGATCAAAATGAGCTTCATCTGAAAAGATGATTTTTTTGGCCAAATCGGCATCTTCCCTAAGTCGATCGCAGGCAAACTTAGCGAAGCGAAAACGCATTGGATGGTCAGTTGGCTTCAACTCCTGAACCAATTGGACTTTGTATGGCATCATACCAAGGTTTTTATGCAAAATTCGTCTCAATGATGTCTCCGAAATGTTCAATTTTTGAGAACGACGCACGGTAAATTGATGTTGATGGCGCTTCACGCCCACTTTCTGCCACAGCAGCAATATTCTCGGGTGTACGCACTGTTTTTTTACGCTTTGGTTTATCGATGAGGATGCCAGTTTCTTTCACTTTTTTCACAAGATAACGAACATACGGAGCTGGCGATGCTTCTTTTCTTCCAAAATCCGTACGCAATTTTCAACACATTCTGTAACATAATCATGATTTTCAAAGTAATGTCGCAATATTTCCCAGCGTTGTTCAAGCGTATACACAACCATATTCCTTAAGCGGAAGGATAAAACTAATTTATCTGTCGAATCAGACATGAGCTGAGTGTTACCATTCACGAAACAAGCACTAGTTGAAAAAAACAACGTTAGATGGCGGACTCTTTAGAATATTCACAGAAACATTTTCGCCCAAGGCCCTGTCTCATTTCATTCGAAACTACGGTAGTAAATACGATTCCGACTTAGTTTCCAATATGATGTTACTATAAGACTTGTATTTTTTTTTTTAATCTTGGCTTTTTATTACTGCACTAATATAGTATATTGACTCAACATACCTTTTTATTTTTGACTGTGCCTATATCAAAAAATTAGAAGGTTTCAAATTTCGGTCTTATAAATAAAAGTTACTGTTAAGTTCATTTATTTGTTTAGCAAAAAGCAATTTAAAAAAACTGGAAAATCTTTGCTTATACCATAATAAAACTGAGAGCTTTAAGTGCAATTTGAGAATTAAAATTGAAATTAATCATAAAATCTTAATTAGGAGTAACTTAAACCTAAAACGATGAACAAAATGTTTCACCAAATATGTTAAATTCACAATACATTAATACATTTGAATGTTAATATTAAATAAATGAGTTTATATTTTTGTAAAATAACTTGCTAGGATATTGAAGTTAAAGAAAAAAACAAGTTCCGAGAATTCAGAAACCATTTTTTCATAAATAAAACTAATCAATCTTTTATAAGCTACTTAAGAGCTTGACACAAAAATCTTGAATAAATCTCGGATGTTTTCTTAAATCCAAGCAAGACATAACTTTTACCTTTTTCACAATGGATAAATTTACAAGCAGGTTATTTCTCAAGGATGAGAACAGAATACTAAAATAATCAAACTACACAAGAGCATTGTCGGAAATTAAAAATAAAAGTAACATTATTTTCTGCAGCATTTTTACGGAACCTTGGAACACAACTTGATGTTACATTTTTATTGTAAATGTATCGGAATAAGTGCGTAAGATTTTAAGTACTGAAATAGAATTATGTACAACTTTGTTGAATAGTTATAAAGTAACTTGACTTAGAGTATTTTAATTTTGTAAACAAGATTTTGTTATAAGTTCGACTATCTCGAATGTTTGTAAATATAATTATTATTATTGTTGTTCACATCAAATAATTGCGTTATTTATAATAAGACAACATCAGAAATCGAATTACGACAAAAGAAAGAAATGAAATAATAAATTAAATGAAAATACATAGCTCAAAAATTCAATTTTACTTATTATTAGAAATAAACGTATAGATTTAATATTTTAATAGATACAAATCAATAAAATAAAGTCATTAACAAAATTGAGAACAAAAATTACGAAATTTGTAACATTTACAAAAAGAACAGAAAATGGTAATAAAATAATAGAAGTTAATAATGAAATTAAAATCGATTCTAAATGGAAAAAAAATTGTTGCTAATAACATGATAACTTATAAATAAAAATATTGATATTAGTATATAAAATTAAATAAAAAACATTTATAAATGAAAATAAAGAGTTTTGTTTTGTTTTCCAAATATGCAATAGTCTCCTTACGCGTCGTCAGAAATCGGCAAGCCTTACGAAAGAAGCAGAAGGAAGAGATGCCGTGGTCTTGAATTCGTGAACATTGCATTGACTTTTAATGACAAAAATTGATTTTCTATATTTGAGAGCCTTTACTCGAAATTCGAATTGAGGGAATATTTTTTGGGAAGAATGCCCTGGCAAAACGCGCGATATTTTTTTCAAGAAACGCGGTACAATTTTGTTTTGCGATATCCCATTTTTTCGCGATATTTTATTTTTAATTTCAATAAGATATCCATAAGAAATAAAAAAATAGTTATCTCATTGGACGAAAGAAATATTAAATTTTATCAGTCTGTTACTTTTCGAAATACAAAAACCTTTATCAGATTCAAATAAGTTATTCGCGAAATTGGATACTTCTTTCCAAGAGTATGTTTGAATCAGCTCCGTTCATACTTCAACATGCTTCCTCTAGAACTGCATTATCAATCTCTTGAAATTGTAAGAGCAATGGATTAATCTCTCGATTATCAACTGGGTTTAAGAATTTCATATTGAGCCAATTACAGAGAATGCTGTGGAGTTTTGGCTACGAGTTTCCAAAAAATTCAATGCCATTGGCGAACTCCCAGTTTTAAGAACTAAGTCAGTTCGCTCTCAAGTCCTCTGTTTCAACCGGTAAGTAATGCAATTGTTATTTTTTGCCATCTAAATTTCATTTTTATTTTATTTGCAGTTTTTGCGATGTTTTTTTTTTGTTTGCGTATAAAAGCAAATGCGATGTTCCCTGGAGTAAAAATTATACTTAAATTTTGGAGGTATATTCGTTTGAGAGATGATCCAGATTAGGTTAGGTTATGTGGGCTGACAGTTGGTGTTGTTACCGTCACACTTAGATCAATGTTGATCCTTTGTGATACCCCCAAGTATTGTAAACCTCGTACCATTAAGAGGACTTGACAAAGTTCAGTAAGCGATTGCCTGGCTCTTCTAGTTCGTTGAAGAAATAGTTCGCTAAAAATGTTTTCCTTATTTTGCAGAGTGCTGGACAGTGGCATAGGAAGTGAGCGGTATTTTCGTTTTCTTCTTCACTGCCGCAGTTTCTGCATATGTCGTCTATGCTTAGCCCTATCTTCATTTTATGGAAGCCAAGTAGATTATGTCCTGTAATAACTCTTATGAGGGATCTCAAGGAGGGTTTTTTAAGACGTAAGATCCTATCGGATCTCCTGTCGTAGTTTGGCCAGAGTTTCCTGTTGTTATTGCAGGTTTCTAGTTTCCATCTATCATTTGCTTTTTGAATGAAACTGTTATTAATTTTTCGTTTTAATTCGCATGGAGGGATTCTGATGTTATGGTCTATTGACAGAAGGATCAAGTACTGAGCCTTCTCATGCAGGCTCATCCGCTTTTTCGTTTCCCGGCACACCACTGTGACCGTTAACCCAGCAGAGCCTTACATTATGCTGCATACAAAGAACCCTTAGCTCTTCAGGACAGCAAGAAATAAGCTTTGAGTTGATTTGATTGGCAGACATCGCTTTAATTGCTGCTTGGCTGGGCTGGAAATAGGTAATATCAGCGTATGATATCGCCATTATGGAGTGTTTTTCACTGCAAAGATCTCAGTTTAGAAAAAAATGCTTTGTTAGAATGGGTCTAACAATGGCGGTGTACATCCACATGATTATTTTAGGATTTGGTCCCCAATTTCTTCCTATTAAACGAATAGAGTGCAATCATGGATTTCTTATATCTTTATTGAATGTTTGGACCCCAGTTGAGCTTCTTATCTAAAATTACTCCGAGATATCTCGCAATATCTGAGATTTTGAGTGGGGTGCCGGGTGCCATCAATCTTTGGTATTTCAAAAGAAGGTATCTTCCTTCTATTGGTGAAGAGTACCAGTTCTGTTTTAAGAGGGTTTACTCTAAGACCGCATCTCTTATGTCGTTTTCGATTGGTTTCACTCAAGAATTCACTCATTCTGAAATCGAATGGAACAGGTCAAATCGCTTCCACTGAGTTCTGTTTTTTTTGTGTTTGTGTGAAATTTCAAAAGTCAAATATCTGATTTTTCTTTCAAAAATCCTCATTAAAAACAAAAACAAAACTGATTGAGTAGGTATTATTTTTGACTTTTTATTATTCATGTATTAGTGCTTCTTGAGTGGATTCTGATTTGAAATCAAGAAGAGAATTTCTCTTCTAAGAAGCGTTCTGTCTGTCAGTTTCGTGCGAATAAAACGCTTTCGGAAGGCTTCGGAATGATTCCGGACGCTTCCGGAGAGCCAATCGAAAACGACATTAGTCCAGTTAAAGACCGCGATTAATGCGTTTTCTAATTATTCGCTTACAGTGGTCAGGTATTTACCTGTCGCCAGAAGCGCTAAATCATCGGCGTATGCTATAATCCTGACACCACTGTCTTTGAGTTTGATGAGAATCTTGTTAATCACCAAGGTCCGGGGAAGAGGTGAGAGGTTACCATCTCGTGGAGTTCCGCTAGATATGCATATATCTTTAAATCTGAATTGCCTATTTCGCTATGGATTTGCCTGTTTTTCAACATACCTACACATGATCCATTTTATACACGTGGATATTATTTTAAGGTCAGTGAGTGCTTTTTCTCCTTCGATGTCTAGAAATGATGCGTGGGTGTATTCTTTTACCGCAAGCGCCTTTTTTATTAATCTGACTACATGTGTAGGACGGTTTACTTCTGCCTTTTGTGTAGTCGTGCTGAAAAGGTGATATAGTCTCCGGCTCTAGGTAGCTTCGGATATGCGTATCGATTAATCTCTCAAGTATATTGAGTGCAAAAGAGGTGAGACTTATAGGTCTGAAATTTTTTTGTTCTGTGTAATTGGCTTCACGCTATATCTTAGGAACATATCCCACCTTTTTTGCAGAATCAATGGGAAGATGCCGTCTAGGCCTGGAGATTTATAAGGAAAAAATTGATTTTCAGGTCCTTTTAAGAAGCCAATAGGATTGGTAATTTTGGAGAGGATTTTCCTTACTATAGAAATTTCTCCCTGAGCTGTGAGCTCCATTGTTTAGCTGTTTGAGTTTCTGTCTAATATTTTCTCTGACTGGTTTTATAACATTCCCAGTCGCATTCTGCTCTAGTACGTTTTGCCAGATTGAAAAGTTTTCTTGTTTCTTTTCTAGTGCTGCTGAGCTCAGCAGTCCGCCAGCGCAGTAGGTATATTGTTTTTCTTCGCCGATGTAATGAGTGGACAACTTTTGCCAAAGGCAATTCCCATGAATTCTTCAAACAATTCATCTAAGCTATCTGTGTTAAGATTTGTATCCAGTGCTTAGCTGATCTATGTTCTTAATAATTTCTCTGTTTAGATTCTTTTTTTAGATTAGATTAGATTTAGAGCCGATTTTCCAATCGTCAGATAAACAAGCAGATAGTGTTTATTCGACAAATAACAAAATATTGGATTTTTCAATCATCAGATTGACTTTATCTGAAGAAAAACGCTCTTATTTATTCGACCGATAAATACTCAGATAAGTTTATTTGCCAGATTGTTATTTTTATTTTTGTTCGATGATTGAAAAATCGGCTCTTAGTTAATCTTTGGGCTACTACGAGTTTTTTTTTTAATTCGCCTCACAGGCGCGTATACGTGAAGATTATTTAGTATGGGAATTTAAACAATGCAGGTCGCATAAAGAATAGAATACGATACAATCGATACAGATTCATCTAGCGGCAAACGTAAGAACTAGGTTGCACTGTTTAAATTCCCATACAAAATAATCTTCACGTATACGCGCGTTTCTGTGAGGCGAATTAAAAAAAACTCGCAGTAGCCCAAAGATTAACTAAGAGCCGATTTTTCAATCATCGAACAATTTTAATGTTATGAATTATACTAAGGCATGACAGGACTCTGTCGTCTAATCAATTTCTCTGTTGAAGACATGCCAATCGGTAGGTCTGTTATTTCTGAATGACTTGTGTTCCGGATTGATATTAGGTATAAAGAATTTAATTAGACGATGATCTATGAAAGAAGCTTCGTCTAATACTTTCCACTTTAGGGTGATATCGAGTACCTCCTTAAAGGTCTTTTTTTTTTACTGATTGGGGTGTCAGGATTAGACTTATACAGCAGAAGTTCTTTAGAGTGTAGAGCCTTAATTCTTCCACCTGAAACCCAGGGTTCATGTATAAGGGCTACATCATAGTGTCTTCCCTCCATGAGGTTGACTAGGTTAGCGCTGTCGGCTTTACTGTGTTGAAGATTGGTTTGTAAAATTCTCAATTCCATTTCACAAAACAGTTCAACACTTTATTTACCTGTTTCTTTTTGTTGGCAATCAACCTCAGCTTGCATTGGGAAATACCGACACGTACTTTGAAGTCAGCCTTTCTTAGTAGTGGTATGCATTTGTGGGTCAATCTTATCTCCACCACGGTGCATTTGCCGTTTTTTTCTACTCTAACCACTTCCAAATCCTGTCTTAGAAGATCACTGTTAAGTGAGGGGTATATCTTTCAAGGGATGGGGTTTTTGACCAATAGTCTGCCTACCGGTCTGCCTTTCTATGGAGCTGACGTGCTTTTGATGAATTCCCGAAGCCATTCGATAGTCATTTCATTTTCGCGGTTCACCACCTTGAATCCGTTGATTGTCGTGAGGTTACCGTTGAGGGCCTCATTGACTTCCTCCAGGATTCTTAGTTCAAGGAGTTGATATTCATCTTCCGTTAGCCTGCGTGTGGGCTAACCATAATTAGCTATAACGACTTATTGACCTTAAACGCCAGCTCGGGATATCTAGATCCTCTACGTTGCGTTGTTCGGTGAAGTGGCGGTTGCCCTTTTGGAGGAGCATGGTGCATCTTGAAAAGGGGAGGTGACTGCGTGTTGGGAAACAGTCTTGCCAGCTGTTGTCGATCGTGCGTCCTGTTCTGTCAGATGATCCAGATTCGTGGGAGTGACAAATTTATTGCACCTGTTTACGAACAAAAAAAAATTCTTATTTTGTGGCCGAGAATTGGATGGCGCTTTTCTTTTGCTCTTCATCACAAGGAAATTTGACTTTGACCGTTAGATGAATGGAAACAGAAGTAACTAATTTTTACAAAAACGAGTAGGTTTCAAGAAAACACGACGAAAAAGTAATGGTTTTGAATTTAAGTAGAATAAAACGCAATTAGGTGCAAGACTTGAACGATCATAATGTTTGTATCTATTGAGCATTGACAAACAAATAACAATTTTAAAACAGTAAATCAATCAAGTAAATAAACTTTATAATGCTTACTTAAGTAATATGTTAGGCCACAGGATGGTTGCACAGATGATGATTTTTCACTTCTAGAAAGTAAGTTTTATAACAATTCTTCACACGCAATCAGATTTATGTTGAAGATTGTTGGCCACTTAGGCCTTGGGTCTTCTAGAGCTATCACGCCACTTTATTTTTTATAAGTTTCATAACGTCGCAGAATAAAAAGAGTAGGTGTTCGATTGAAATATTGAAAACTAGTTTGTAAAGTTAGTGCTGTGAGGTCAAAACCTTTTTTTTTTTGTGAAGTATTGGTCGAAATGAAACAGGTAGTGTTATGTCTGTGCGGTTGAGCCTAAGTCGATTAAAAGCTAGAATTTGACCTCGTAAGATTTTTTTCATTTGAAATCGAGAACTTATTCCAGAACTTGTACCTATCATCATGTCTTTCCTGTCCTTGTGAAATTGGAATGACACAACTCAAACTCGCTTATAGACCCTCGACCCACGAAATATTGTTCTTTAATTCTCCCTATTGCGGAAGAAGAAAAAGAAAGACGAAAAACCTCCGAAGGCCTTGGCCACGCAGTAAGCGGTTGAGCGGCAGCAAAAAATAAATTAGATTAGATTAGTTTATTTTTCTATAAGTTAGCTTTACATTAACATTATAAACTGAATATCTGTTAAGCATGGCTTATTGCCATCTGCATTCAGGCAGATTTTATTTATTTATGTTTTACATTAATTAAATATACATAAGTTGCAATTTAAATTTAAAAATTTTCGATCATAATTCTGTTTCTCTAAGTTAGTGCTATTTTGCAAAATTTGTATAAAAAGGGTACATTTACTTGATTCAGATATTGTATCGTCAGTTCTTCTGATAGAAAGTCATTTCCAAAAATAGATCTTCTAGTTTCTCTTAGAACTGGGCATCTACCAATAAAATGGAAAATATCTTCTCTTTCTCCCATATTATACAACTCACACAGCACGGGCAAATCATCACGAGGGGGAATAAAGTTGAGGTTAAAAAGTTCACCTCGTAATCTAAACACCATCGATATTT
The DNA here is from genome assembly GCA_943590905.1 of Sphaerophoria taeniata. Taxonomy (NCBI): domain Eukaryota; kingdom Metazoa; phylum Arthropoda; class Insecta; order Diptera; family Syrphidae; genus Sphaerophoria; species Sphaerophoria taeniata. The sequence goes on from OX016540.1 coordinate 63,348,701, forward strand.
GGTCAATAGTGCAGTCCTAGTCATCATGGAAGTAGTTATAGTTATTAAGATTATGTTCTAGTTTGCTGTTAACCATTCTGTAGATAGATTCTTCTGCTTCAGTTATGCACTTCAGTCTAAATTGTTCATCCATAAAAGACATTAGTTGATACAAGGACGTCTTCCAGCTTAAATACCCACTCGGTTCAAGTACTTGCTTCTTCAGCTAGCTCTTTCCAGTCTGTAAACCAACTAGATTTGTTATTCATAGCTTGAAGCGCCGCTTTTTTGGTAGACTGTTTTTAGTCGACTTGCAACTTAAAAGTAAATAATGGAGAAATACCTGTTTCTAACATTAACATGTAATGTGGTGCATTAGGTGGTAGGTGAAATATCCTTTTAATATTTAAACGAAGAAGTTTCTCCGCTGTTTCATATTTTTATATAATATAATTTCTTTCCTTCGCTCAAAAATCGACGATACTCAAAATCAAAAATAGTAAACTACATGAAATCCCACGAAAGTGGCCAATTACACATAAATATTGAAATAAGCAGATGTTATTGATGTCTTTGAAACTGTATAAACTTCATTTTTTTCAGCTCGAGCAGAAGATGAAAATCCTTATCCTGCGGCTTCATATGTGAAAAACGTTTGCAGACGGTTTGTATAACGGTAGTGGAACATAAGTTATTTAACTACCTTGGGTCATAACTCATAAGTGATATATTCTGGCAAAGTGGCAACTCTGTTGCTGCTGTCAAACGATGACAACTACAATGCAGCTGTGAAATAAATATAATTCTTTTCGCCCGCCTTTTTTGCAATCACTTACTTCTATTCCGCCTTCAGCGTTGATGACATCCAGCTCGAATTAAAATATAAATCTTTAAATAAATTTAAGTTAAACCATTCCCAGTTGTCTTTTTATTCGGTCACTTAATATATCATCTGGCGACATAATTAGAAAGAACCCATGGACATTCAATTGGTCGAAAGATTACTGACACAGCAGAGGGAATGGATGGAGCAAGTTCTACAATCCAATGCCGAACGCAGGGAGAATCTTTGCAAGAGTTCATCATCGTCCAACGGCACGTCTTCGACATCAAACTCTATTCCACAGCTTCGCACTTTTGCTGTAGAAAAAGAAACTTGGGAAAACTATGGTTTCCAGCTTCAACAACAATTCAAGGCCAATGCTGTAGTATACGATAATCTTAAAAAGGCACATTTTTTGTCAACCTGTGGTAATTACATAAATGAGGTACTCCAAAAACAAAAACTGTTCGAGACCAACGATGTGAGTACCTATACACACATTCAAAGATTTAACATCTCAATTGACAAACATTTCCAACCGAAACTGCATGTACTCGCATCGAGATGTAAATTTCTGCGACAGAAAATGGCTCCTAACCAAACTTCTTTAAAATCTTTTCACTTATTTGATAAAAATAAAACATTTCGGAAAGAAAATTCGTCCACCCAAAATGGTTTAAATGCTATTAAAGACTCTAAGTAAGTGAACCGTAAACCCTGTTTCTTACAACAAATTATAGAGTCAAAGTAAGTTTAAATATTATTGTTTTTTTTTTTATTTTCTGTTATATTTTTAATTTTTATAATTATAATTGGTTAAACGTTAATTTAATTGCAAAACGTAATACGATTGAAGCTTATAAACACTAAAATATTAGATATAAACAAAAGCTTTTTTCAGTAACATAAAGTAAAAGCAAGGACATTTAATATTTTTAGTAAGTATAATACAATTAAGGCTTTCTTCAATCCTTCAAAGTACGAAAACTGATGAGTTAATCAATCACTAGTTAAAAGTCTGATGTTTCAAGTTTTTTTCTTATTTAAATAAGACCTTAAAGGTACTTCAATTCCACAGTTCTTAATATAAACTTTCCGGTTCTTTCTTCTTCGTATCCTTTAATTTGATTGTTTTACTAGAAAGTATATTCCGGCCGGTTTCGTTTTTGGCAGTAGGTACTGTATTATTTTACTCAGTTGGAACTTGGAAAGTTCAATTTATTGATTTAAATTCGAATATTCGATTAACATTGACATTAGTTCTTAAGGTTTTGACTACAAATCTTAAACATTAAGTTTTATTGCTTCCAAAGATATATTCCTACTTTACTTACAAAATAATGTGATCCCGAAGAAATTGCATATTTTTTCTGCTAAAGATTAAAGCTGGTTAGTTAAGTACGGATATGTAACTTTAAAAATATTTTTATAAGGAAGAAAACTCGTTCATTCCTTATATTTATCTGTAAGTTTGTAAGGTTGTAGTAGTAGTGAGATGAAAAATTAAGAACAGGTTCTGTAGTAATGGATAAAATATAATTTTGAACAAGGAAACGACATTTCTTCGTTTGTTAGCACCGATTACAAGATATGCTGGAATATCTTATTTTCGTCTTAAAGTTTCCTTTCGTGATTCCATCACAGAAGAAATGTTCGATTTTGGACCGCTCAAACTTGAGGAATGCCTAATTGAAGACAGATCTTCCTTGGATTTAGAATTAGTTGTTGGCTTTCTCGAACGCGTTGGTTGTTCGGGTTTCTTGTTGCGTTTAAGTGTGCTAGTCGAAATATTTGTTGGTATGTTTTTGCGTGGTAGTGTTGATAACTTTTTATCCTACAAGAAAAGAACAACAATTTGGTCCGGAGAATTAATTTTTCAATGAAAAACTAGAATATGCACCTTCTCATTTTGTTCTTGTGAATAGTTGATTTCATATCCTTCGCTCATGTGTTTAGGTTTCCAGGGAGCTAGCATCGATACTGAGCGCGATACAGACTTTGTCATTGGTTGTAGTGTACTCTTGCGAAGATCCTCACGAGACGCTGCTCTTCGTCTTTGAGAAGTTGACTGGTATGGTACTGGTATTGCACCGACTGTTGTTGCATGAAGATACACAATGCTGCGCTGACTCTGCATACTAGACTCTCCCTCAGTTCCAGAACTGTCAGGAAGTCGTTCTTGCTGTCTAAAAATTAAAAAAAGAAAAAAAAAACATGACTAAATTTATGGAACTTATTGAGTGTTGCCTTAATTGAAACCTCCGTTCTGCACTTCTCAGTGGCTTAGGAAGAGCATTGGCCTTGTGATTATAATTATCGAAATTGCTTGGGTGCTCTGCCGACCGTCTGAGTGTCACGTGCGCAGTTGTTTGATGGCGTTCAAATTTCTTTTTGTCTTCATGTCGTGGCGATTGATTATGTTTTTCTCTGTGCAATGTTCGATTTACTTGAGATAAAGGATGTCTGTGATAGTGCTCTTCTGTTTCTGAGCCACTTTCGGATATATCATCGAGATTTCGAGATCGAGAGTAGTGTCGCCGCTTACGAGTATCAGTTTCATCGGTACCATCTTCGTCTAGATGCTGAAGGGAACTACTACGAAGGCGATCTGATAAAATTGGTTGACTTGTTTGATTTATGCGATCGAGATGGAAGGCACTTTGCGAGTACTTTTGTGTTCGATTAAAAGTTGATGAAGAAGGCCTTAATCTATGTAGTTAAAAACATATGAGAAAAATGTACAAATACAATCAATTAATTGCAATTAGCTTGTACCTTTGTGTAGAAGCGGCTTTTGAAATAGTTGGTGGATTTGAATCCAAATCTGTGTCACCAAAAAAGCGGAAGTTTTTCGGTGGGATTGGGGGTGCAGCGGGAGGTGATCGGCTTGTTTTGTATTTATTTTCCCTAGTTGAAACGCTGTCGTTACTGGGTGGAGTATCAAGCTGTAAGGTATATTGGTGAATTTGTAGGTGCAGTCATAATTTAAAAATTAAATGTTGCAGTCAATAATTACCTTTTCTTTGGATTTACTTCTTGATCTTCTGTCAATCGATTTAAACCAAGAAGATTTTTCAGGTTTTGCTTCTAAATTGTTCTTTGCTATCTGCTTAGAATTTTTATTAGCATTTTCAGATGGGGTTCGCTTGAGCAAAGGACTTGCTTTTGGAGTTGAAAGCCGGCGACGCAATGATATATCCGTTGCAGTCTGAAAATAGTTGACAGATTAGTAGTATTACCTTTATAATTATAAATAGATATATGCTTTATGTAATACATTTTAACATTAGTGATGAAACCAATTCTCTTAACAGCTAAATCCCTAGTAAGACAATAGTCGAAGTAAAGCATAAAAACCGGGCCCAATTATTCGACTATTAACTATTCATTACATGTTTGCTTATACTCTGAAGTTATCTATATATATAAAAATGAAATCCTGTTCGTGTGTAACCGCATAACTCACAAACGGCTGGACGGATTTGGCTATTTTTTTTTTTTTTTGTTCGTGTTAGTCTGTAGATGCATCTTAGGGACAATTTTTTTAAATTATTTGCATATTGCAGGTGCATTGGTTTTCAAATGGAAAACTGGAAAATTCAAAATGGGTTTTGAATGGAAAATTGAAAGTTCTTGATGAAAAACTCGGAAAACTCGTTGGTTTTCCAAGGGAAAATTGTTATTGGAGTTGTTCTGAAGGGCGGCGAGACGAAGATCGCGGGGTCAGCTAGTTGCTTATGAATACAAAAGTTGCTGTCTTCAAAGATGAGATATGTTTTGTAGTCATACATACATACATATATACACATTTTTGTTAAATAATAAAATAACCGAGTGATCTGGTGAACATATTATTTTACTTGAAAATTCTAGGTACGTACCATTTCATACTTCTTTATCACATTTGTATTTAGGAACATACACAGCCAATCACTAGGATGAGGCCACATATTTTTCAACCGATTTTGGCTCTGTATACCTGTTGGAATTTGTTTAACCCGGAAAATTTTACTACATGAGAGTAGGTACATATTTTCTTAAAATAAAGTGATACAATTATTTCCCTACATTATTGAATGAACTACTTGTAAAGGATATAAAAAAGTGCGTCACTAGGATGAGGCTATTGCGAATATTTCGTTGTAGAAGTTCACATCAACGATTTTTTTCAAAATTTTGGTGCCAATATTTAAGAACGTTCTATAAATAACTCTTTTTATTTAATTTCAATTACAAAAGGGTTCTGGAAAGACGTTGACAGTGGCAGAAAGAGGACAAATCGATGCTTTCAAGGAAATGGGACTCTCAAGCCGAGAAATAGCAAGGAAGCTGAACAGAAGTAAGACAGTTGTAAACAACTATCTTGCTGATCCTCAAAACTATAGAAAAAAACAAAAAGGACGCACAGCCCAAGCAACAACATACCTACCGAGAAAAGCGGTTAATCCTACGTATTGCTTCAAATTCCACTCAACCACCTACTAAAATAAGGTCCAAAAGCGGAGTATCAGCCAGTATCTCGACAGTCCGAAGGATAATAAAAAAAGACGGTACTATCCAGAGAAGAAAACTCAAAAAGAAACCTGTTCTAAAGCAAGTACACAAGGAGCTGCGAATGAACTTTGCAACAGAACATCTCGCTTGGAGCAATCAATGGAATTGCGTTGTCTTTTCGGATGAAAAAAAGTTTAACCTTGACGGCCCCGATGGTTACAACTTTTATTTCCATGATTTAAGAAAAGAGGAACTTATATTGGGAAGACATCACAGCCGTACATCAGGTGTCATGGTGTGGGGAGCAATATCCTACTATGGCAAAATCGAGTTGGAGTTTCTTTCTACAACAATGAACGGAAACAGCTACAAATGCTTGTTGGAACGGTCATTTTCAAAGATGAAAAATATTTTTGGACCTCTTCCTTGAATTTTCCAACAAGACAATTCCCCCATCCACACTTTCAGGGTTGTCAAAAGCTGGATTTTATCAGAAGACTTAGAGCTTTTGCCATGGCCGCCCTATTCACCGGACTTGAACATAATCGAAAACGTATGGTCTGGTCATGGCTATCTCGAAAAGTTTATGAAGGCGGTAGACAATTTGAAGACAAGGACACCTTAATTGAAGCTATCTGTGATGCCTGGGACGAGATTTCGCTTGACTATTTAAAAAAAAAAAACTTTATGATTCCATTCCAAACTGTCTAATAGAGGTCATATCAAAAAATGGGTGGAATACTTACGGTGACCATATTTCTGGGAGCAAAACCCGGGACAAGAAATAAACAAATTGAAAACGTAAAAAACACAATTGTATTTTTGAAGTTTACTCCCTCAGAAACGATTCATATAGAGCCCCGGTATGAAAAATGTATAGGAATAAAATCAAATGTTGAGAAAAAGCGTTAACAAAAAAGTGAGAGGTAAGACATATTTTAACTCTTAACCTATTTTAACTCTTAACCTTACCTACTGAATCAATTTAATTGAAATTTGGTGCAAGGATAGTCTGGAGGCTTAGGTAGGAAGGGAAAAGAGTATTTTTTAACGCAATAAAAGGGGTTGAAAAGGTTGCTTAGAGTTGAAATACTAGGTCAAATTTTGTTTAATTCTTGGTAAGGCTAGAAGATTGAAACTTATGTCAATGGATTTTGATTAAATATAAATAAATACGACATTCAAAGTTTTAAGAAAATGTACGCTGAAGGGGGTGAAATTTTGTGCGATGTCGTCGCTATTTTATAAACAGCAAATCGCACAAATCAACCTGTGAAATTTTCGCACATGGTAAAGAATTGCATGCCCTTCAATTTATGTTACTTTTAATATAACGATTACTAATACATATAATACCCATTATGTTTTTTTCAAATATGGGAATAATAACTTAACCCGGGATACTTATATAAATAAATAAATAAATAATAAACAAATGTTCGAAAGCCAAGCATTTCTTTCAGTTTTTTGATATTTTATAAGATTTTTCATGTGGCCACATCCATGTGACGCACTTTTAAGTAGCTCTTTAATTGATGTAGGGAAATTCCAACGGTCTTTTCTAATTAACCCCTTAATTTTATGACTTTTTTTTTAGAAAATATCTACCTACTTAAATGTAGTAAATTTTTATGGGTAAGAAATTTCTAGCAAAAATCGATTAAAAAATATTTGGCCTCATCGTAGTGATTTTCAGTGTATACGGATTTTTATGAAGCTTTAAAATCCAAGAAAAATCCCCAAAAACAATCAAAATATACTGCACGAAAAGAAATTAACTAATGACGTCTTTTTTGTCCCGAAGCAAACAATCAATATAATTATGTGCGTCAACAGAGCTTTGTATCATTGTCAAATTCAGGTAAGCTTTTTGTCAATTTAACAAAAATGCTGTTGAAGCTTGCAGTTCACTGGAAATATTTGTCTATTCTTTTGAATCATAATCCTCGCCCGCACTATTACAGCTCAACGGCTCAAGAAGTGCTAACAATTATTGATGTGGGCAGTTAAGAATAAAATGAAACTTATAAGCGATATGAGGCGAGCCGGTTATATTAGAGTGGAACTTGGTTACTCTGACAGTAAATTAGAATGTGATTGCGTCAGATTGGCAAAGAAACCAAATAACTTTGATGTTCTCTTTCATATTATGTAGTAAAAGAATTAAACCACCGTAATTATTTGCTTATGCTCATGATTAGTTTCGAATGATGAAACCAAGCAATTTTGTATTTATTTTTTTTCTAGATTTTCACTTTTATACTTGTAGGTATACAATATACATATATACATACATTACATACATTGTGTTTAGATACATTCACCTAAAGTGGCAGGAATAACGTCGCGTCGGTCGGTTGGCCTAAAATATTGGGATTCCAAGAAAATGTTTTAATAATATTGAAGACAAAAGGGGAGATATTTTCAGTTGTTGCGTCATATTTGCCGCAAAAAAAGACTGTTTAACATCATACATTTTGTGACCATTAAAATTTGCTTCTGGCCACATCAGCCGGTGTTGATAGGCACCTGATGAACAAAACAATCAATCAAATATGCAGTGGAGACTAATAGAGACATAAAATCAGCTAATGAAGTGTAACATATCAAGCTTATCATCAGAAAATTTTGAAATGCAAAATATGCCTTAGATTTTGAAAAAGAATTTAAAAAAACAAAAACTGATAAAACAAACGTGATATTTTACCTTTGGTTCACGCAATTCATTTTGATGAATTGCTCTATGCTCTCGATACCTCGAACGCATCTCTTCCTCTTTAACCATGTATTTATCCTTAATACCACTATTATCAAGAGAACTTTCACTTTTATCGTTGGTCATGACACTTGTTTCACGTTCCTTCTTGCGATTTCCACTAAACAGCAATTTTACCTTTTGGAAACTACCGACTTTTTTGTTTCGTTTCAGAGTTTCTTCTTTTAGATTTGAATGACTAGATGCTGTTAGTGTTGACTGATTCTCTTTTCCATTGCGTCGAAGAGTGGATGTAGATAATTTTGGATATTTGTCCAAGCGTGGATCAAAGTGCGAGCCATCATCAATGCTTCGCTCACGATACACAAAGTTGGAGCTTTTTCGTTGTGGGTGCTGATCTTCGGTATGACGTCGTTCTTTTTTGAGAAAAATTTCACAAGCCATAACATCGTCCTTTAGTGTTCGCTTACGCCACCTGGAAATATAAAATAAAACTTTACCTTGCATTCTTAACCGTGAGAGTTAAGATTTTCTTTAAAGAAAACTGCATTACTGTGCAGGATTCTATACTTTCCCACTCTTGTCTATTGAGAAAAGCTAAAAATGAAAGATGCTTACATACAATCTTAATAGACATTAGGTGTGTTTTTTTGGCAAAGCTATCCGTATCCGCAGTAGTACCCTACATGTATTACAAATACAACACGATACTGCCGATAAAAGTAGAAGTAGAATCATACTGCGGATAGAATTTAGAAAAATTCAATAATCGTCTTTAAAATGATAGCAGCGACCAACTTCTAAATACAAAAATTTAACGGATATATTTGCCAAAAAAACACACCTTTTGTTGCCTGGATATTTCATTAAAAATCAAATGTGGAAAAACATATTGAATGTGAACCCCTTTAAATGAAGAATGAACGCACTCGAATTTCGAGAGCTGGGTCGACTATAGTTTCAATAATTCAGAAAATCAAACATAACCAATAAAATTGAAAAGTAAAAAAAAGCTTACTTTGTGCTATCATTCCCGTTGACTGTGTCCTTTCGGATATCGTTTTCAATGCCAGAATCTCCTTTGTCAAAACTCCTCTGTTGACGTTTATCCCTTTTCAAGCTATTATGCCAATTCTCTGTTCCCGAAGAGTTAATTTGGCTAACTGACACCTTGTATTTCTGATTGTCAAGCGGAAGTCGATATGAATCATTAATATTAAGGTTTTGCATGCTTGAAATTCGTGGTTCTACTTCGTATTCATTTGGAGTGAGATTATTTTCTATAGACATTTGGGGTGAATTAAAACGTTCTCTTCGCCGTGACTCACTTATTATTGGCTTATCATGTCCATCAGACTTTTCTTCACGCTCATAAACGTCCCGATTCAATCCAGTTTCGTCGGCAAAGTATTTTGTGTGGATATACCTTGAAGTGTGGTGCTTAACACGTCCGTTGCTCTTACTTGGTGAAATCATATCCAAATGCGACCGCTCTGGTGAATATTTATTCATGATCTCTTCAGATCTAAGTTTGTGAAAGCGACTATCTTCAATTTCAGATGAAAAATTGTGGGAATCACTTGGTAGGTGTTGTTCTTGGCGAACTTGGTATTCATCAGGATAAGTGTTATAATATTGCATTGAATTTGGTTCTTGAGGTGCAAATCTCCGTGATCTGATTCTGGACTCTAGATTTGCCCTTCTCCTGCTCAATGTATTTATTTCGTCAAACTGACTAGGTAGCCTTATTTCTGGGGGTGTTATGCTGCGATTTATGGGTGTGACTGGGGCCTCCTGCAGATTTCTTTTTCTATGGCCATAGCTTTGATGTTGTGAGTCGTCTTCGAAATATTTCCGAGTTTCAACACCTAACCCTTCGTCATCATCACTTAAATTACGAGGACTTAATTGCTGCCAAGGAGATGGAGATTTTTCTATTCGAATCATGGTTGGTCCAATCGGAGGTGAGAAGTGTTCTCTTTCTGGGGTTATTATAACTCTCGATGGCAATTCATTCCTAGTTACTTGTGATCCATAGGAATGGTCAAGAACGTCTTGTTGACTGTTATTGGCCTTAAAATTGTGAGCATGGCGTTGTGGGACATTAAACGCTGTAGGCCTTTTCATTGCCTTCTCTTCTTCGACAAGCTGAGCGTATATTACGCCATCGTTCGGTCGCGTATATGAAAATGCTGGGCCTAATATCGTAGGGGGAGGTGAAAATCTTTCCATGGAGAGCCGCTTGACCATTCCATTTACAGTCAGTCCTTTTGTAAGTGCTGGTTTTTGAGGGGGAATCTGCGAACTGTGCATATCCTCAGTGGATTTTGTCTTCTGGTCTTGCAAAGCTTGAATTGTTTCAGCAATTGGCTTTGAGGGGACAAGATCTAGATCTTCGTGATTCGTGTAGCCAATGTTTCCACTTAATTTCGATTCAGTATTATACTTCAATAAGAAATCGCTTAATTCTGTTGCATTTTTTTCCTGTGCAGTAATTGCTTCAGACTTTCGACGTTCAGAATTAAAGAGTTCTTCGAAATACTCCTCTTTCTGGGCGTTTTCGATTATTGGGCTGAGTTGCGTTGATTTTCCGTTCCCAAGAATTAATTCTTCATTCTCAAGGTTTCGTTTTCTTGGATTCTTTGATTCCTTGTAAGAACCAGCATCACTTTTACTTCGAACCAAGTGGCGACCAGTCCTTTCAGAAGAACTGGTATCTTTCTGTTGGCTTCGATGTATATCTAAATCACTCTTGCGACTAAATAAATTAAAAATTGATGGTTTCTTCGATTTTTTCGAGGAAGCGTCACTAACGCTTCGGGTAACTGGCTTTTCAACAATTTTCTTTTTGCGTGATGGCAGAGAATGAAATTTGTTGGAAAGAAATATTTTATCATTAGAGTTCTTAATTTGAGAAGGAATAGATTTCCCACTTTCAGCTTTACACTTAATTTTATCCGCTTGAGCTAACACATGAGCCGCTTCCTTGCGAATACTTTCTTCAGACAGGTCGGCTGGCAGTTCTCTTCTTAAATGCTTCTTATTTGGTGGTTGGAGGTTAGTTGTTTCGATTTTGTAGTTTGACTTGTCACTGGGGCGTGTTCCTAAAAAAGAAAAAAAAAACAAAATGTTTAACAATTAGATTTCAACATATAGCGTTGTGTAAGATTAAACAATCTACTTGTTCATATGCGCAAGATTTACAAAATATCGCATAATTGGTCTTTTTACCCGTAATAAGTTGGCTGAGAATGTGTAATTATGTGGTGTGTATATGTGGTTATTTTGACAATTTTGCGCTATTATTCCACGCCTCCAAAAATTATTCAAGTAAAGAGCGATGATGAATTTTATAATAACTTCAACAATTTTAGTGCCTTGACAATAATCCCAAGTCATTCACAATTCCCTCAAGGTTAATTCAAAATCTATTTTTGGACTTCCTGATATAATTGTTACCCATTTAGAAAATTTTAATATAGGTATTCTATGAAGCGCATTAATTACCTGAAACTTATTCATACTTGCACCTGAAGCAAAGAATCAACTAACTAGCAGTTCCATGTGGTTGTGCGGTGTTTGTTTTTACTTCACCAAAGTATATAAATTCGTTGTTGGAAAGCGAACAACGTTTTGCCCATTGTTAGCTATATGGCCTTGATTTTACCACGGCTAAATTAATTCCACCACCTACTGCTTGTTGACAGGTCATGAAACATTTATTTTTAAAAAGGCAAGGCGGTTGTGTGTAAGTTCACGGATGAAATATGTAACTTGCATTCGTTTTCAAATAAATGGTAAGACCTCGATATAATCGAATTACAAAGTGTAGGTTAGGTATACTACTGTATGCGCCTTTGAGATGAAAAATGAAATGTTAAACAGGTTATAAGTATTAAATTTAATTTGCAATCTTTGTCTGGCATGAAAATGACTGACTCTGGAAAGGGTGTAGTACGGGGAAATTACAATAAATTCTATTGATTGTTCACTACGTTTAAGATATCATCCAAAAATAAAATTTTGTTTTCTGGGCTACGCACGGGTCGAATATTGTTTCTTGAACTCAAATATAAAATATCAGAGCTGTTTATTTTTTTAATAAATATAAATAAATGAACCAAATAGTCGGTAGATATACTTTGTTTCATACATAAGTTTTATTTTTGTATTTCTCGCAGTAATTGAATAATTCAAAAATTATTTAAAGTTAAAATTCAGACATAAACTGTTGTATAGCGATAAATATGTGTGGGCATCGGTATCCCCGCTAACTTTGTCACGCTCGAGAATTCACAAATTAAGGTAAACTATAGAGAGTTAATAAAAGATAGATTTGTTTCCAAATATACAGGTCGATTATAGATCGAGTTTAAATGGGAAAATAACGAATTTGCACCTTTACATCGTCCAAAAACACCAAATCATCAAGTGACATGAAAAAAACATAAAAAACAAAAAAAATCAGGCAAAAACTTCCGAGTATTTTACCAAGATTTGTCGATTTTCTCTTTTGAAAACCAACGAAAACCAGGCCCTTGTAAGTGTCACTACTCTGATTAGTGCACAAACAATAATAAATCGACGAAATTTTCGAAAAAAAACTGAGTAAGAAGTGAGATACAGCTATTAAAAAAAAAACGGTAAGTGCTAGGATGGTGAAAAATAAGGTTAGAATGTATTTTTTTATGCCACACCATAATAAAATAAACAAAACGAATCTGTACAAAAAATACACAAACATTTTTTTATTTGTGAGCCCCCCTTAACATTTTGAGGTAAAAATAAGTTATAAACCTATTCTCAGACCTACTCAACATACGTATAAAATTTCATCAACATCGGTCGAGCCGTTTTCGGAGGTGTATAAAGACTAAAACTGTGACACGAGTTTTGTATGTATATAGAGAGATAGATTTGATTCGTACTCTAAATTGAATGCATTCAAATGCAAATCAAAGAAAAGATTGTTAATATATTGTGTGCAGTGATTTGCTTTATTTACCTACAAACAAACATTTTGAATGAGAAATCAACGTTGAAATTAAAACAATTTCCGCTAAAACTCTACACGGAAATTCAACTTCGGAGTCGAAGACCTATTACAGCTATTTGATTTACCAGCCTGAAACTTTGAATAGCTAATCAGATAGTTTGCTATCGTCTTCTGGTAAAAGCAGCGCAGTGATGTCATACGAATTCTTAAGAAATTGTTGAGTTTTCAAATTTTTTTAGAAAAATTCTGTGGAGCGGTTTTTTTTTTAAATAAATTTGTGTATATAAAATTTTTCAAAAATGTCTTAAAATTAATTTGGGTATGCAGTATTCAAGAATATGTAAATAAACATTTTATAATGAAATTTCGGTTTTTAATATTGGTCCGTTTTCGAGATACAGAATTTTGAAAAAAAGTAGTTCAAAAATTATTTTTTTTAAATACAAATAAAATTTTTGAAATATTTTTGAAAACAAAATATTATATGGGCAATATATACTTACGTACCTCAAAAAAAAAAAGTTCGCTGATCGGACTTAAATTTTTTGAGAAAATCTTATAACAAAATAACGGTACTGTTTTGGAGCAATACAAAATTATTTTTTTAGATAAAATACATCAGTGGTTTGAAACAAAATTTTTGAGGAAATTTAAAAAATCGAAGGAGATGTTTGTGAGAAAATTGAAACTTTTGGTTTTTGGCCAAAAAATGTAATGGTATCTTAAAAAATATCAAAAAAAACGACCCCCACGAATTCGCTCAAACCTCTAATTTTAAAGTTTGAAGTCAATCGAACCACTGGTTAAGACTGTAGGTGCGTAAACAGACATACAGACAGATAGACGGACGAAACCTCGGAAACCGCTTTTTTCGACTTCTCTATCTACGTAATATATTGCATTAAAATCTCAACTTTTTCTACGAATTCAATGCTTGCATATATTCTATATATCGCAAGTAAAAATCACAAAAAAAATTTAAATATACATTTCTATAATGTAATTATCAAAATCATGGGAGTGCGATTCGACTTAACATGTAAATGAATTGATGAAAAATCACGATGACTCCGAATGTTGCAAATTATTTTGAAAAAAATTTAATTAATATAAATTGAACCACCATTAATCTTAATATGCTTTTTTTTCATATGTATTTATTTGCAATCAAATTAAATTATTAAAATATATGCATTCTGGTCATCATCACCATAACGGTCAGCAATCTATTAGTATAACTTACTTGAACGCAAAAAGACAAGAGGATAACTACCTATAATTATACAAATGCAATGCAAATATGTATGTTACTAGAGTGAATTGAATATATTCAATAATGATTAAAAATATAGAAAGAAGAGTAAAGTAGAAATCAATTCCAAAATATTAAACACTGAGCACAATTAAATAAATAAGATTTATATTTAAACGACCTCCTAACATCAGAGAGGCAGAGGGTTTCAAGGTGATTGCCTATGCTGACGACAAGTTGCAATATCTGTATCTGGGAAACACCCTTTACTTCTCTATGAACTCCTACAAAATGCCTTAAAAGGCTAGCAAATTGGGATAATCATTATGTCCTGGATGTCAATCCACATAAAATAGAACTAGTACTCTTTACGAAAAGGTACAAAATTCTTCAAATTAGCCCTTAAGCTTTTCCGACCAAGCCAATATTTAGGCCTCATTTTAGACAGAAAACTAAACTGGAAGGCAAATATTGATGAAAGAGTAAAAGAGGCTACGTAGCACTTTTTACTTGTAAAAAGGCCATAGGCTCCAAATGGGACTTCTCCCCAAAACTAACCCACTGGCTATACACTTGGGTAATCAGACCGATACTCATTTATGGAGTTTTCGTATGGTGGACCGCACTGGACAAGATGGTAAATTTGAATAAAACCATTAAAGTCCAGCGGACAGCAGGTATGTGCATCACAGAAGCACTTCGCTCAACACCAACAGCAGCCTTGGAGGTGCTTCTAAACCTAACACCTCTTAACATCTCCTCCAAAATCGTTGCAGCCAACTCATGCCAACTTATCTTAGACAATTTCAGATCTATCAGAGATCGCTTAAACTTCGCTTTTTGGGAAGAAGAAAGACCTCTGGAAGAAAATACGATACACTTCTATACATACAGTTCAAAGACCGACTACGGCGTTGGAAGTGGTATCTACTCGAAACAACTGAATCTCAGTCTATCATATAGACTTCCCAATCAATGTAGTGTGTTCCGGGTAAGTAAGTAATGGCGATTAAAGAGGATCTAACCTGGCTCAAAGAAAACGTTATATCTTGCAAGGATATACGTATTTTCTCGGACAGCCAAGCCGCTCTCAAATCTCTCGCGTCTGTCTCCACAAACTCTCAATAGTCCACGACTGTCGATCATCTCTGAATGAGATGACGGAACAGTTTAACATTCACCTCATTTGGGTGTCGGGCCACAGAGACATTACAGGAAATTCAAAGCCGATCAGCTCGCCAAAAACGGATCACTTCTGCCCACTGTTAAACAAAGACATAACATAGGAACACCACTTGCTACATGCAAATATCTTCTCAAACAATATGCTCTAGAATCAACAAATGCAAGATGTTCACAGGGTACCACCTGCCTAGCAACCAAACAAATATGGCCAAGCATAGACCTGAAACGGTTAAAAGGCTTGATTTCCCTGAGCAGACAAAGTATAAGCTCCATAATTGGAGTCATAACAGGAGACTGCCTCATAGGTAGACATGCTTTGAGGCTAGGGGTCTACGCAAACGTATCAGAATGTAGATCTGTATCTGTATGTAATAGTAACTCTCGGTGGCATCAAGCTTATTGTTGTCTGAGATACTTTCTTATAGACGAACAACGTAAATGTTTATTTTTTTTCTAATGCGTGCGCCGCAATCGATGACTTTTGGATCATTGTTCTTAAAATAATATTGGTGGTCTTAAAATCGTATTAAAACTGACCATTCACCATATTGCAGTCATGAACTCGAAATAGGCCAACTTTACGTCAGCCGAGAACCTTAAAGATATATAATATATACTTTTCAAGACAGTGTCAACGATGGAAGCAAATATGAATGCATTATTGCTTTTGTATATTTCACAAGGTTCGTATCTTTTTCTTCAACCAACACTCACACATAATCGGTGATGATGCAGGGCAAGATTTTATTTTTCTTCGTTAGTTCTTAGATTTTCACTAAGATACTGATTAGATTTGAGTTAGGTCCTCTTGATATTATTTGTTTAAAATAAAATTTAATTCACATTCAAAATATGTTTTCATTTGAAATCACATCTTTTTTCTTTAATTTTATTTTTTCAAGTGCACTGAATCATTTTTAACTTTTGCAATAGTGGAAGTAAAATGTTTTTATTGTACAAATAAGATAATAAAATAAAAGATAAATAAATATATATACGAAATGGTGGCTTCAATTTTATTAGTAACTATATTACGTTCGTAGTTTCAAATAAACTGTCTTATACTGAATACTTGCTTACGTTGTGGGTTAGGTTTAATCTTGATATCATTCGTTCATTCGTAATGTCTGAGACAATTTGCAATTAAATTCACATTAATGGAACACAATACTTGAAAATTTCTGATTTCTTTTTTAATAACTAACTTATAATGTTCAATTATTGTATTTAATTCGCAGTGCTCGCGCGCGTCACATTAAATGGATTAGCGAAGTGTTAAAGGAACAAAAGTTGTAGCTTCGCAGTCCGAAGCTTATTGAACGTTGATATCTCACTTAACCTCACACCAAACTCGTATTAAAATCAAAAATGAATTGTGACCAATTTGGAAAAGAATAAAAAAATAAAAAAAAAATATACATGGAAGACACATATAAAGGCGGGGTCGTTATTTAAGAACACCTCCACTTAAATTTATATATGTAATGGAAAATTAAAAAGTTGAAATACAAAATTTATTGTTCTTGTCCAAATTTGATCCTCAATCAACCCGCAAGTAACTGCTATAAGAAAAAAAGAAAAAATAATTTAAAGTGTAGTCTCAGTCTGTAGTGCACATGCATATGTACTTTCGTCAGAGCTTACGAAAATGTTTATTGCTCCCTAAGCTTAAGTGTTACATTTTCATTTAGTTACATATTGATTTTAATTTTTAAGATAAAAATATCAAAGCCTTTGATAAATACTGATTATTTGTTGAAATTAAGAAATGACGCATGTCAGAAAATTTTAATTCTAGATCGTGTTTACTCACCGCTAATAAGGTGGGCGAACTATAAGAAACAAACAAAAAAGATGATAGGGAAAATCGAGGTGTTTAGACGGGAAATAGCAGCTGTTAATAGATGATGTCACATTAGCACGTATAAAGATGAATCGAACATGTCAAACACTGTGGGTTTGTTTTACGATACTTCTTTTCCCTTATTAAGCAAATGCATATTAATATTTATGAAATGATTCTGAAAAACGAGTTCATATCACACATACTTTTAAACATGTAGACAAACAATAATAAAAATAAAAATCTTGGATATAGACTAATTAGTTGCACCAACATAAAGCACGATTCTTTAATGAATTGATTTTATATTCAAAATTGTAAGTACAAGATAAAAGTAAAAATGGTAAAAATGGGGGGCAGAAAGGTTCTATATTTTATTTGCAAAATTTACATATCTAGATTGTGTCGATACATAGACACAAATTGGTAGCTACTTTATGGAAAACTACTGGACGGATTTTAACGACAATACCTAATACTAACGCCCAAATTCTTCACAAAGTTCAAAGTTCCCTTTAAAACTCGATCTAGTGAATCTCGGTCTAACTTTAGAATTAGTTTTGTTTTAGTTGGAACTCGGGCATTTTTTCACTTCTCTAGAACTCGATCTTAAATCATAACTGAGGTCTAAGCGCTTAGAACTTGTCATTTTTAGAACCTAGTTCTAGCCTGTTTTTAAAATTTTTGAGTCACCCGGCAGTAACTTTTGACAGATTTTTCTTTCAATTCAAAACAAAATACATATAATTTTTGAGTTTGCGCTTATTTTTTTGTGAATGTGTGTACGGTGTAGCTATGTATGTTTATTTTTGTGATGTCCGTGACGTGTTAGTTTGTGTGTTGGCTGTTACGCAGAACTTGGGATTCTAATCCTACTCGTGCTCATAAACTGTCAAGAAAAAAGTGCTTTGCCGTTCGGGATCGGCATTAAATTGTGCTTCACATGCACTCAGAAAATAGTTAATGATGAGTGGCTTACACTTAGGCTTTGGCTTTCTTTAAGCTGTCGCCATCACCGAAGTATACTTCATTGACCATTTGCTAACAAGATTAGCATCATTTGATTCTGATGCAATGCCACCAGATTCCGACGTCTAGAAAATGACTCCTGCAGACAATTCGTATGCTCTCTGGTTGAAACAAAAGTTACAACTCTAATGACGCCGTCTCAAACCGTCAATTTTCCACCGACAGCTCATGTGTCTACAGCTTTGTTCACCGAAACAACGGTGCCGCGGTCGTCTGACAACACCAACAATAATTCATTATAAACAAATGATACAAAGTAAATATCAATTTTTCCCAATAAACGGTCGACGCCGCCGTTGTCCGATATGAAATCAGCAAATTCATTTCGCTCGTTGAAAATAAATCCAAGTTCTAAGACACTAGACCCCCGAATTCGAGGGTCCAATTTTATCGAAGTTCTAACTATAACAAAGTTCTAAATCGGAGTGCTAACGCGTTAGAACTTGGTGAAGAATTGTCTTAAAACTCAAATGAGTTCCAAAATTTTACTAAACCGAGTTTTAACGGCTAGAACTTTGTCAAGAAATCGGACGTAAGTGATACAAATTTGAATGAATTGTGTATGGAGTTGGAGTTGGAGTTAATTTTATTTTTAAAGAAAAACTAACCCAGATAAAGTATTAATAAGTGGATAGACGATATGCTAAGAAGCCTCTTTTCCGATTCTTTATCATCGTTTTGTTGGATTTTTGGAAGGATTCTATTTATTTAGAGAACTTATTTCATTTTATACAAGAAAAAACAAGTTCAACTTATTGATAAACTGAGGGCAATTTACATTCGGCAAATAAGACTATTGTCGTCATACCGTCATACTGTTCAAAATTAAATGAAGAAAAAGCAAAGTTAGACTACGTATTCGATTCAATAAATGCTCTTTTGTAAATGGACCTAGCAAGTTGGAAGTCAGAACGAATGACGGTAGCATCATTTCCTTACGAATCTGATTTGGGACTGGTTAACATTAAGTATTCTGCTACTAATACGAAATTCTCAAATTTGTATACATAATGGGAACGTCAACAATCTTATCTTTACACATAAAGTCCTCAAAGGAATTGTCACGCCACCCCCTGTATAAAAATTTCATTCATAATTTATTTCCTGTTTTGATTAAGAAACTGCAATAAAAGAGACTGCTACAACTTTTCTTCAGAAACCTTCGCATCATCGGATCCTTCTGGTATTTAAGTGTGTAATCGAGAAATAACCACCATTTAACAAGCTTTTTTGACTATTGGCTTCTGAATCGAGTTTTAAAATATGGAAAGCGTTGAAACAAAAACTGTGTAATGAGTTGGTTCTTAACTAACCGATTCTTTTTACATGCACATCCCGATTGAATGATACTCTTGGGCCATTTGGTTTTTGAGCCGCTTCCATTTTACCTCATAACCTTCTTGTAAAAAATTGTTTTTTTGTTTTTAATAGTATTACTCTGCAGTCATTTTATATAGATAGGGCACTTCTCTATCAAAACCCGGAAGTCCATATATTTATATAGTTACATATAATGTACATAACTGCTGAGTAGGGTATACTCAACATGGTTTTTTTGGTCCTTCATTTCGCTTGGCAGGAGAACAGATTTTCATTTTTGCAGCCTCTGAAAGTTTAAAATAAAGAATTTTACAGATACATCACAATAAACTTGTGTTAATGAGTTGGTCATGCCTCATGCCCTATTAGGAACAAACTTGGATTACGTTTTATTTTAGTATCAATTCAAATGAATGTTAATTGTGTTAAATTTTAGTTATATACGTCTCGTGTTTTATCTTAAAACAATTTTGTATTTTAAAAATAGAAAAAATATATTTAGCGTTTAATTTTCATGCATTTGACCCTTTTTTAAATAATGTTGGTTTTAGCATTAGTGTAGGTACATTTCATTTCTGTTATGAGTGAGTTTCCTTTTTAGAAGGACCAATCTTATATAAAAAAATATTATTTGACTTCAGACCGATTTTTCGTATTTTCTGTATGCATTGTATTGTAAAAAAGATTCTTCTCATTACTTTGGAAAACCTTAAGAATTCAGTTTTAAATACTTAATTAAAGGGAAGATTCTTTAAGTCTTAATATCCTTTTATTGTTTCCCTTTCCCTCTTGCAAGAATGTACCCTATACAATTCAATCAAGACCTTAATAATTCATCAAGCTTCATTTTGTGACTGCTTAATTCAATGAGTGAGTTAAATATGTAGGTAAGTATTATGTCGATTGTTGAATGACAGAAAAACTAACTTGCCATATATGTACCGAGACGGTCATCAACATTGTAAAATAAAAAACACGTAGGTACATATGTGTTACTCTTGAAGGCTTATCCATTTATTTTATATTTTTTTCTTATACATAAATACATAAACAAATAAAAATAATCGTTAAAATGTATGAGCGATATGTGTGTAAGTGAGTTGGCTTTACGAACTCGGTCAAAAGCTATTCCTAAATAAAGTTCGATGACGATTTCTCGCCAATGGTAGTTAAAATACCATATATTGGATGAAATAACTTGGGTGAATCTTTAGAAGGCTTACAACAATTTTTTTTTTACCACAAGCCCACAGTCGCAAAACTACCAACAGCAAACTTATTGAATGCAAGGTAAAGTTAAGCTATTATCGAGTTATACACTAAGTAATTTGAAGCATTACGAGTCCAATACACACAACAGGTATGTATATTTGGCTGTCGTCAGTTGTTTTCTTTCGATTTTGGGAGTGAAATAGAAAATAATGTTATGTGACTGTTATACTATCAGGGCTATTATTGAACCCGCTTGATATATCCGCAAGATTTTTGATTTCGATTTTCAGTGCAATTTTTGCAAGAGGGTAAAATTGTTTCTGTACCAATATAACAACGATAGTAATCAATTAAAAAGTTTTGAAAATTCAAAATCCATACAAAAACAGCGTTGAAAACTCAGATAAAAAACTACTGCAGATCCATCCGGCGGAATCAATGTAGGTACCTATACTTTGAAGATGACGAACTTTTCTGCTTTTTGAATATTATATAATTCAGAGACCGATTCTCAGTGGATCTTCAGTTAATCTCATTTTTAACTTTGTGAATCCTGGTAGTCACTGAATCAAGAAAAAATTGAAACACAACTAAGAAAACAATTTAATTTTATTAAACGAAAAATGCAGAACAATTTAAAACGGAAGGATACATAAAGACAAGTAAAACAAATTCATGGAAAGGTTAGCAGTTTTATCCAACTAATTTGGTATTTACACAAAACAAAGTTTTTTTTTTTTTATAATTTGCACCCACTCAAGGGATTTTTACTTGCGACATATAGAATATATGGCAAGTATTGAATTCGTACAAAAAAAAAAAATTTGAGATGATGATGAGATATGACATTACGATGATAGAGAAGTCGAAAAAAGTGAGTCCGGCGATTCCGTCTGTCTGTCTGTCGGGAAGTTTACAGGCACCTACAGCCTTAACCACTGGTCCGATTGACTTCAAACTTGAAAATAAGAGGTTTGAGCAAAAACCCATATCCCAGTTTTTTTCATTTTTTTTAAGATCAAAATTTAGGGTAGCCACCATACGATTTTTAAGGCAAAAAACCAAAACTTTAAATTTTCTCCAAAACGGTTCCTACGATTTTTTTTAAACTTCCTCGAATTTGATTTTTTTAAACACTCATGTATTTTATGTAAAAAAAATTTTTTTGTATTGCTCCAAAACGGTACCTCCCATAGAACCGTTTTTTTGTTATTAGATTTTCTCAAAAACTAAAAGTCCGATCAACGTAATTTTTTTTTGAAAGTACGTATATATTGTCCAAATAATTTGTTGTATTCAAAAAAATTTCAAAATTTTTTTTGGATTTTTAAAAAAATATTTTAAACTTTTTTTTCAAAATTGTGTATCTTAAAAACGGATCAATATTAAAAATCGAAATATACTCATAAAATGTATATTTACATATTCTTGAATACTGCATACCCAAATTAATTTTAAGACATTTTTGAAAAATTTTATATATAAAAAATTAATTTAAAAAAAAACGGCTCCGACGATTTTCAAACAAAAAATTCAATAAATCAAAAATAAGGTTTAAATTTGTTTGGCATTTAAATTTTTGGAATAAAATGTATTTACGAGGTATATTTTCAAATTTTAATTTTTTTTTAATAAATTAAAAAAAATTGAAAAACCAACATTTTCTTAAGAAATCATATGACATCAATTTTTTTCCGATTGAATCCATTTTTGAGGTACATATTTCAATTTAAATTTTTATTTATGAGTTTTTTTTTTAAATTTTTTTTATGACTTATAATTGTGAATACAGGAGCAAGTTCGTACGACCGAGTCGTGCACATTTTTTATACCCTTTTTATGCCAGAGACACAGTGAGTGCATTAGGAAGAAGGGAAGGGGTTGGAAAGGAGGTGTCGATGTACATTGGTCTTGAATTCTTGAACATTGCAATGATTGGGAAAGACAGAGTGTGGAAGAGAGTTCCACATTCGCGTAGTACGGCTAAAAAATGATTCTCTATACTTGACAGTACGTCCGAAGTTGGGCTCAAGGGTAAACTGATGGGCATTCCTAGAAGCGCGAGTATTACGGGTGAATTGTTTGAGGGGAGGAATGCAACTGGCTATTTCACTAGAGCAATTACCGTAGAAGTAACGGTAGAACAAGGAGAGACACGCAACGTTACGACGGTGGTCTAAAGAGGTGAATGAGTCAGTGATCTCTCTATCACCAATCATTCGTACAGCTCTTTTTTGTATTCCATCCAAGAGGCTTAAGTAAGTAGCTGGAGCACCAGCCCAGAGATGGGAATTGTACTCAAGCTTTGGGCGGATATAGGTTTTATAGATAATAGCCAGATCAGACGGGGAGAAAAATTTCTTGCATCGCCTTAAGAAACCTAAACATTTTGCGGCATTTTTGGCGACATCGCATATGTGCTCGTTCCACAAGAGGTGGTCTGTGATGCACATACCGAGAATCTCGAGATGTTCGGTCTCGTTGATGCAAGTGCCACTCATGGACAGTGGCAAGGGGGGTATATCTCGCTTCGACGATACAAGACAGCATTGAGTTTTCGAAGCATTAAACTCTACGCGGTTTTTAATTCCCCATTGTACAATGCTGTTTAGGTCAGAGTTTAATGAGCTTATCATATTTTGCCGCTCCATTTCCACATCCGAAGAGGAAGGATGTGAGTCTGGAAACGAATAAGAAAAGCTAAGGGTGCTATCGTCAGCGAAACAGTTAATTGGATTAGAAGTTACAGACAAGAGATCATTAATGAAAATGAGGAAGAGGGTCGGAGACAAAACGGAGCCCTGGGGCACACCAGCATTTATTTTGTGGGTTTCAGACTTGAACCCGTCCAAAACAACTTGTATAGAACGGTTCGAAAGAAAGTTTCTAATCCAACGAAGAAGGGATTCATCGATACCGAAGGCACGCATTTTCGATAAGAGAGCAAGATGCCAGACTTTATCAAATGCCTTTGAAATATCAAGTGCAACAATCTTACTTTCTCCAAAACGATGTAAAGATTTGTTCCACTGTTCGGTGAGATAAACCATCAGATCACCAGTGGACCTGTTGCTGCGAAAGCCGTACTGCCGGTCATTAAGAAGCTTTCGGTCTTCGAGATATTTCTTTAGCTGATAGTTTATCAGCGTTTCCATGACCTTAGAAAGAAGGGACGTAAGTGCAATCGGCCGATAATTGGAGGGAGAAGAAGATTCGCCTTTTTTTGGGATTGGCTGGACAAATGCTGTTTTCCAACTGCTCGGAACGAGCCCAGAAGAATAGGATAGATGGAAAAGCTTACGCAAGGGTTTTGCCAGCGTGGAAGAACACCTCTTCAGAATAATAGCGGGGATACCATCCGGACCAGCGGATTTATGTATGTTGAGATCTTTTAGGACTCTCGCCACAGCTCGAGTGCGAAAGAAGATTTGTCCCATGGAATCATTGACGCGCTCAAGAACAGGCGGAGTCATGACACTATCTGGCAGCGAAGAGTTAGCAGCGAACTGCCTAACAAAAAGGTTAGCTTTCGCAAGCGAGCTAACAACTGGAGTGTCATTGTCAACGAGCGTAGGGACTGAGGAAGAAGAAAAATTCTTCATGTTTTTTACAAAAGACCAAAAATTCTTACTGCCTTTGGGACATTGCAGTATTTTTTGCCTTAATTTTTGGTCATGTAAAAATTTGGTCCGACGAATATGGGCATTGCAGGCCTTCCTGGCTTGTTTAAACTTATTCCGGTTTTCCTCAGTTGGGTTGGCTCTATAACACCGGAACTTTACTTCTTTTTCCCTGATAACCTCTTTACAGCTTGAATCGAACCATGATTTTTCCTTGGGTTTGATACTTTTAACCCTATTCGGGATAAAAGTTTTCATTCCCAAAATAATCATATTAGTAATCATATCTGCGCTGGAGTCTACGTCACTATCGAGGAAGCATAGTGACCAGTTAAAGATCCGGAAGAAGTTATTGAGACCGTCCCAGTTGGCTTTCTCGTATTGCCATACGGTTCTCTTCGGAGCTCTCTCTTTGACTGGATTAGTTTGACACGAGAAATTTGAAGATATGATACTATGGTCAGATCTGCCTAGAGGCGTTAATACACTGATAGTGTATTTATCAGGGTCAGATGTAAGGAACAAGTCAAGAGTATTTTCCGCTTGGCCATCGATATCCGATATTCGAGTGGGCTCGGTGACAAGCTGAGTAAGGTGGTTAAACTCAGCAAAGATTTCAGCACACATTCCTTCGGGTGTTGTCTGGCCCGAATGGAGAAGCCACGAAGAATTGTGTACATTGAAATCGCCCGTAACAACGATTTCAGTGTGAGGGTATAAGGATACAATTCTTTGGATGGAGTCAGACAGAGCGTCAAATTCGCGAGAAGTTGAAGCTCTGTCCAAATTTGGGCTTCGATAAAGAAAACAATAGTGAATGATGTGCTTATTTACGGTGAACTTGAACCACATAATATTGAAGAAAGGGTCGGAGCAGTGTCCATATTGTGGGAGGAATTGATAAGCTACATCATTCCTAATGTAAACAGCGAGACCATGGTGGAGGGAGAATAATGGCACTAAGCTATACCCATGAATGAGAAATTCAGTAGGATCGGAATTCTCACCTACTTGGGTTTCACTCAGTGCCAGTACAGCTGGCCTGTTCGAAACAGTGTGGATATACAAAGCAAGAAAATTAATTCTTAGCCCACGAATATTGCAATAATCGACTCTGAAATTATCAATCATTGCAAGTTAAAAAAAAAATAAAAGACCAAAACAGACAAGATCTAAGAGAGTTACTGAATTGAACACAAGAAATCTTTACGATTCAGCGCCACTGTCAGTGTTATGCCTTGACGGCAGCGTGAATCGATCCGACCCTGGAATTCAAACAGTTAATCTCTTTTCATCTGTTATTGACGACACATCATGTGCACACATTGAATGAGTAAAAAAAAGCTCAATGCAATGTAATGCACAATGATAAGCCGTGCAATTGTACGACGGGGAAACGAGGAGATCGGGATGGTTGGGTTATGTACTTACTGTGCTCTTGTGGCTAGCGGGTATTTTTAAGCCTTTTTTGTGGGTGCATTTTTTCTTGGTTTTTTTTATTTTTTATTTTTTTTTTGTTGCTTGTTGCGTTTCTATTGTTGTTTGTATGAGGTTTCGATATTTTTTTATTGTTGTTTGTTTGCTTTTTTTGGTGAATATTATTTTTATGTTTGGTTTTAAGTTTTTCGTTTAGTGTTTATTATTGTTGGTTTTTATTGTTTAAATGGACGCGAGGGACATGGACGGGACATTAAATGAAAAAACTAGACAAAAGCACTGCACACGCACAGACACAACCCGACTCCATCTATCTATTTATGTATCTATATTACACAAAAATTCAATTTTTTTCGATTGGTTTTCGATAGTTGAAATTATTGCTTATACATTTCGAGTTATTAAAAAAAAAAAGAGAGCCTTCTCCTTGTATCTATTTTTAAATTTGGGTTCCCGAATCCCGGCAAGAAAAGTCTAGATTTTATGGTCTTAGCAAAAACAAATTTAGATTAAATTTTAAACTGTTTTCGTATTTCAAAGCCAAATTTGGGTACCTGGTCCATAATGGACTTTTGACCCATTCTGCTGGTTTAAAAGTCCACAGAATAATTATGGACTTTTAACCCACCATAGTGGGACAGAAATCCACAAAAAAGTGGGTCAGTAGTCCATAAATTAAACAAAGTGTAAAGAAAAACCAACAGAAATTTATATTTTTTACTTTGTCACAAGAAATAGGAAGATAACTGAATTTTTAAGTTTCAATAAATTCCGAAGTAAAAAGGGAACATAAAAGTACTTCAAATTCTTGTTATTACAGAGTTATTCATTGTGTTCTTTTTGCAAAAAATGAAATAAATTCAAATGAATTTATAGTTTACGAACCAACTTTTTTCTATTTCAAAAATTTGCGCGTTTAGTTAATTAAGAAAAGCAACCACTACACATCTTATGATGCATACAAGGGTTTTGAAAGCAGATGCTGCATTTCAATGATTTATTTTGAGCATCGTTTTTCATTTTCTACTGAGGATGATACCGATTCGGAGCATTCAAGATCGATTTGGTTTGATATCGAAGCGAGCGAAGTAAAATTAGCCCAAATTGTGGGGTGTGAAAATAAAAAAATTCTCGCGAATAATTTTTTTCGCTCGCTGGCAATTAGAAGTTACAAAACATTTTTTGTTTTAAGCTCCAAATTCTCAATCATACCTATAATTTTTAAGGTGCAGTGCAATAACACGAATTTTTTTTATTTTCACACCCTAAATTGATTCCCTCTGGGGAAAACAAAAAATTCCGCTGCGCGAATGACGACATGTTTTTATTTTTTAATGGTTTTATGAGTTAAATATTGGAATACAGAAGCAAGTTCGTACGACCCAGTCGTGCACATTTTTTTCTTAAAATATAGAAATAGCGTAACGGGTACAATGGTTGGCACCCCTAAGGATTTTTTCACTTTTAATTGCGTATAACTCTCGATATAAAAGAGTTTGCAAGACTTCTTATATGTTAAATTAAAATTTAAGAAATTTTAAATTTGAATATTATGAGAATTAAAGTTTTCTAAAAAAAGAATTTTATAAAAGCACCAAAATAGGAAAAGCCTGCGAAAAGGTACAATCATTGGCATCCAGGTACAATTGTTGGCACCCACCGGTACAATTATTGGCACCCTTAAATTTGAAAGAAAAACAATGTCTTTTCGTGATATTTTTTATCAAATTTCGTTTAAAAACAAACATTTTATTGCAAGAAAACCTTAATTCAACGCAAGCAAATATAGTTACATAAAAAAAAAATGTAAATAAGAAAATTTATATGAATACATTTAAAAAATCACATTTTTCTTAATTGATTGTTTAAATTGCTTAAAACAGTTAAATTTTCATTGAATTGTAAATAATATAAATTAGAAGTATGTACCTACATAAATAAAAATTTGTAACGGATGAGGGGTATAAATGTTGGCAGTCTTAAAAGTACAATTATTGGCAGTGCCAATAATTGTAGTCCCAGTGCACGAATTATTGGCACCCCCCTGCCAATAATTAAACCACTTCCTCTTAATATGGAACCAATTATTGGCACCCCTTTTTTAAATTTGTAACGGATGAGGGGTATAAATATTGGCAGTCTTTAAAGTACAATTATTGGCAGTGCCAATAATTGTAGTCCCAGTGCATGAATTATTGGCACCCCCCCTGCCAATAATGAAACCACTTGTTAATATGGGACCAATTATTGGCACCCCTTTTTTAATAATTTAAACAACTTTTCTTACGAAAAAACTTATAAAAATATTTAATTTATTATATTTTTATATTTAAAAAGAAAATTTTTCATCTAAAAACTCAAAAAATTATCAAAAACGGACACTTACCAAATCTAGTCTTCTTAGCAGGAACACTGTATTTTTAACACTTTTTTCACTAATTGGAAACGACCTCATTCTTTCACTGACAAAAAGGAACTGAGAATTAAATAAACCTAAATAAAAATGTAGAATTCTGGAGAATTGATAAAGATTATGAAAAAACACAATTTTTAATTCCTGGGCAACGTAGTTTTTGAGAAATCTCTTATTGCATGAAGGGTGCCAATAATTAGTACAAAAATTGGGGGTGCCAACCATTGTACCCGTTACGCTACATTATCTTAAACGTCACTATCACTACTATGATCAATAGGTGTGTTTTTGTGACTATCAAGTAAAGTAAGGTAAACAAAATCCCACCAAAAACATTCTGTACAAAACTAGCCAAGTTTCGATGAAGCTGTCTGTTAATCTCTAAAAACGTGCCAAGATTAAGGTTCTTTACTGCGATTTCTTTATTATTATAGTTAATGCTGTGTGACTTGGCCGATTAGAAGTCCATCTGTTCTGGAAATAGTTTTTTATACTGTTTGTTTGAGGCTCGCCTATACATAAGTATTATTGAAATAGGCAGCTATATCAAGCCTACAAGCAGTTTTTCATCGTCAATGGGTAGCAGTTCTGACGAAAACACGCCTAATGTACAAACAATGGGTATGTTCAGCGACACTTTGCTCTACAGTTTGGAACAGAAAAGTACAACTTTTTGGTGTTCATTGAAACATTTTCTGTTCCAAACTGTTCTGCTTTGGTGTTCATTGAGTCTGTCTAGAACCGTTTTGGACAGGATTTTCCGTTCCATCTTTTAAGGTAGAATAGAAACAGAATAGATCAAGTGAGACAAATTTCATTTGTCAAAAAGTTGAGTGTTGCAAAGTGTTTGACACTCCTCGTGAAGCTGTACTGTGATGTACTGTGCTATGCTGTACTGTGCTGTCTTTTTTTTCGCTGAACAAAGCTAATAAAAATAATCGACGAAATTTTCAAGAAAACTGATTAAGAAGTGAGAAACAGCTTTTCAAAGTAGGGGTTAGCGGTAGGAAGTTGAAAATTAAGGACCGAATGAATTTTTTAATACCACAAACAAAACAAAAAAAAATCAAACAAAAATCGAAAAAAAGTTGTTGCGGTGAGCCACCCTCAACACTAAGGTATATTTAAATTCGAAATAAGAACCTTTTCTCAGACCTACTGAATATGCATACTTTTATCGACAAAAGTCTCCGTACATCTTTTCATTCACAAATAACCGTTAACTAATTGATTGATTCCTGCATTTTACATTATGACAAAAGTCTACTAACACTACTTTCAGTATTATCTCTTTGCGACATACAGGGGCGGCAGAAGGTATGGGGTGGGTGGGGTATGGACCCCACCTAAAATTTCTGAGCATGGGGTGCAACCCACTTTCTGGCTTTGGAAATATACCAATTTCTTTTAAGTTAATTGAGGAAAAAAAATGTTATGAAATTATGAATATTGTTGCAATAATTCTCGATTTATTGACTGAGACTATCCAAGTGAAAAAGCCAAAAAAACAACATTCGGCCAAATCTTCGGCTTCGGTATATACTAGGCCGAAGTTTTGATCGAAGGCTAAGAATTTTTATATTGATATCGAGAATCGTATTTGGCGCCGAAAAAATTCAATTTTTGAATAAGATAAAAAAAAAAAAATTTCACCCCACCTAAACAAAAAGTGTTCTGCCGCCCCTGGAGACATAAGGGTCCGTAAATAGTTATTTTTTTCAATCCATTCGGTTTATTATAGGTTCTACTTTAGTTTTTCTTTAATAAAACATAAACTTAATTAACTTAAATAACAATAAAACATCGTTTACTACTGAAAAATCATAAGAGTACGTAGACTTTTGTCAATAAGTCTACATATAAAATTTCATCATAATCGGTCGGCCCATTTCTGAGGAGTATAAACCCTAAAACTGTGACACGAGATTTTATATACACTAATAGAGAAGATAAGATACGTTTAATTAACTCCTAACTACTTTTTTTATTAATTTTTTTTTATTTATTCTCACGCCTCTTTCCCCCCCAGATACCGC
Organism: Sphaerophoria taeniata; assembly: GCA_943590905.1. Classification (NCBI taxonomy): domain Eukaryota; kingdom Metazoa; phylum Arthropoda; class Insecta; order Diptera; family Syrphidae; genus Sphaerophoria; species Sphaerophoria taeniata. The sequence continues at coordinate 63,379,056 of OX016540.1, forward strand.
ACGCGCTGGGGTCCATTTTCACCGAGTACGACGGCAATTACGGTTGCTAGACGTATCGGCACTTAATTAGAAATTTGTTAATATTACTAAAAGAATAAATAAAGTTATGGCGATACGAATATTAGGATGAAAAGAGTTAGGGACTGCTTAATGCAAGCAGGGTCAAAAAAGAAAAACAAAAAAGAAAATAAAATTTTAAATTAAAATTTAACAAAAAGTACAAAAAGAACAAAGTACAAAATTTTAGAAAACAAAAATTTTAAAGTCAAAAATTTGAGAAAAAACAAAGTAAAAAAGTAAATAAGTGTGTGGAAGACACTTGTCAAGTTCGCAAAAAACATTACTTACATATACTGATACAAATAAATGAAACTAATACAAAATTAGACAAACAAAAAACATTTATTGGCGTACCACACTGGTTTTAAGTATAGTCTTAAGTTTATTTTTATTAAAGTGCAGGTCAATGAGATCTGAATTACATTTCAAAAGCCTACTCATCTGTGTCAAGGGTTCGTGCACTCCATAATTACTTTTATTACTTAATAATTTTTAGTAGGTGCTATTTAGGTTAGCCAAATTTTAATTTAAAATTTTTGAGTCAAATTGCTTTAAAATGTATAAAAAATAAATTATTGTTAATATTGATATCATTCTTTCTATCACTAAAAAGAAGTCATTCTATGTTTTGAAGGTATTGGCCAAAGGATTCGAAGCGAAAGTGGGATGCTATTCACGTTAGCGGCACTGTACAAAGATTTTTGTTCACCTTTCTCCTTTTCATATAAACATCGCAATTGCATACGTCGCAATTCATCTCCAAATTTCACATAAAAACCTAAGGTGGAGGCTCTCGCTTCAAGTTACTAAAATAGAGGACATTACAAAATTCAACAAATGCCTCTTTTCTGAAATCACAACTCACTTCCATTGACTTCGAACGATGTCATTAGCAAATTTTCAATTTACTTGCCCACAACAGATATTTTGCACCTCCAAATGGTGTGTTTATCAAAAACCAGTTTCATTCACATAAAATTTTGCAGCATTTGGTGAATTTTTTCAGAATATTTCCTAACTACAAGTTGTCGTTTATTCTGCTGTTTGACCAAACTTCAATGTCTCAAATCAATGTTACCAAGGCCCGATTAGATTTTTACTATTCAGGCCCTAGTCGCTTGTAGTATGCATTTTTGGTATTGACTAATGTTAGATAGTTTTACAAATAAAAACTTATCCAACACCAAAAAAGACACTTTTCACAATAATAAGAAAAACTCATCTCCAAGTCAATTGTGAAATTTTCATAGAGTAAATTTTTTCATATATAATTTAATTCATTAAAACCAATGCAATTTATAATAACAATGAACATTTCTTGCACGATCTTACCAAAAAAAGGTAAAAAAAAAGAAAAAATAATAATGCGATGACTGTTACTGAAGCAAAAATATATACCTATGGTGAAGTCCGGGCATGGAGTTGCTGAAGGTTGTTCAATACTTTCATGCTATTTGGAAAAAGTGATGTCATCAATGTATTTTTGATGGCAAATCTGGAAGTAGGTATGTAAAGCAAATCGCGGAGAAAATGCTCAATAACATTAAATCAACTTTAAGCTGCTGTGAGATTTTAAGTAACCCCTCAGACAACTTTTACTTATTGCTTATGCGTAAGCAATGAAAACATGTTAGTAGCTAAAAGTTGAACTAAGTCATGAGCAGACAAACCACTCAGTATCGATGCTTCTTAACAATGCCTCTTTAAATAGCAGTTCACCTGTAGTGGACTTTTGGACCTGCTTGCTTTGTAAAATGTAATTGACCCAGTTGCAAAATTAATTTTATCATTCGTATGATTATTTCTCCATTGTCCTATCTTTTCGTACTCGTTTTTCAGCCTACGCACACGTGCCCCAAAATTGTTGGCATTTGTTCAGTTGTCTTTTATTTAAAAAAAAATATAAGAGTGTTATTGAATTTTAATAGCAAAGAATAATAATTATTAGGACTTGAATACAGTAAAAGAAAGATGTTCCGTGCATTCTCCTTGTCTATTCTATGATGAATGGTGACAGCATCATAGAATAGACAAGGAGAATGCACGGCCCACAATTTAATTTGTAATTTCAATTTTCAGGGAAACTACAGTAGTGACATTTGTATTACAAAAAATCGTAAAGAAAATCATTAATAATAATAATAATAATAATAATAATGGTAAATACTTTCTAGTATTATGAAATATGGTATTTGAAAGAAGACATCGGCGTTGAATTCCTGAATACTGATATGATAAACAAATTTGCACAAACAATGTGTTTGACTTAGTAGAACAAACATGCTCTTATAATAATAAAAAAATATTAATATACAAATAATTACTAACCATAAAATATAATATAGGGTGTCTCAGAAAGAGCGCACTTTATAAAAATTGGAATATTTTTTTTTCATGCAAGTGGCAACTCTGAAAATTGACAGATGTCACCTCTGTTTGTTCCGACTATTAAAAATGATGCCCTTTTTGAAAGAACAACACGTTATAATTGTAAAAACTCATTATAAAAATGGGGAATGTAACGCTTCGCAAACTTCGCCAAATTTTCAGCAGAGAGAGTACACCTAATATGTCAACCATTCGAAGAGTGGTCAAAAAATTTGAAGAAACTTCTTGTGGCCTCAACTGGACGACATGAATCTGGACAACAGGTGGTTTCAACAGGACGGCGCAACCTGCCACACCGCGCATGAAACAATAGACTTATTGCAGCAACGATTTCCAGAACACATTATTTCAAGAAATTCTGATTCAACTGGCCACCAAGATCGTGCGATTTAACGCCGTGCGATTTTTTTCTTTGGGGTTTTGTGTAATCTCGGGTTTATGCGAATAAACCCAAAACAATTCCTGCGCTCAAATTGGATATCCAACGTGTCATTGGTGAGATACAGCCACATTTCTGTGCAAAAATCATAGAAAATTTCATGAAAAGAGTAATGGCCTGTCATCGGAGCCGGGGGGGAGGGGGGGGGAGGGGGGGGGTCGTTTGCCGGAAATTTTATTCCATACTTAATCGGACCATGTCTTCTTTACAATACAATTAAACATCACACCTCTGTTATAAAATACTTTTTTTATATTAAAATGAAAAAGTGCACTCTTACTGAGACACCCTATACAAAATATATTCTTAAATTAAAATATCTAACTGAGGAACACATTTTTTATTCCAAGAACATCTTAATATTGACAACGACACATTAAGATATAAATCTGTTAAAGTATCAAGAATATGAGATTAATGAACAATTATGCTTTCAATAATTCAAAATAAACAAAAAAGAAAATAGACTAATTAATATAAAACAAACAATGTTAAAATGATTTAACATCAATTATTTCAATTTAGAAAAAACATTATAAGAATTAATTGTGTGTAGTTTGTGTTTGCAGTTCGTAAGGAATTAGGTTCCACAAGCGAACTGCAGATATAAAAAAGAAACGTTCGATTAGATATAAATAAATAAATAGAGTGGTGCGACAGCTCTTGAAGAGCCAAGGCCTAAGTGGCTTACTCTCATCAACAATTCTCTGAGTGCGTGTGAAGAATTAAAGGGACCTACAATTTAATGCCGATTCCGAAAGGCAGAGTTGATAAGCAATTTTTCATGACAGATTGTTACTCTTGGAAGATTTGTCAGGTCTTTGCAAGAGGCAGTGCCCGTGAAAGATGAAATAAAAACTTGGCCTGAGTAGGACTCGAACCAACGACGTTCTGCTTAGCAGTCCAACGCACTTACCAACTAAGCTACGGGCAACTACGGGTTCGATTAGATATAGTGTGCGAAAAACGTGGAAGGATAAACATTAATCCTCTTTGGGATTGGGAAAATTAAAGCTTTTCACTAAAGTAGGCAGGGCATCTTTTGTGAACAACATCATGGAATCTAATAAGAAGTCTATACTTAAGATACGAGTCGAGATTCATTCTAACTAGAGTCTTGTGGAGATATACACAAGTAAATCGAGGAATGTTATGGATAAATCGAATGCAGTAATTAAAACATTGAGCTTACGTCTGCACTCACAGTCAAGGACTGGAAAGACTGTACAGTTAAAAGAAAAGTATACGGCATAACTAAAGTCCTTATAAGGTCCTTTTTTATAGGAGGTGCCGAGGCGGGAACAAGCTTGAGGAACATGTCAAGGATCGTAGTCTAGCATAGATAAGTCTAACAGAATTCGATATTGCACTACAAAAGTCAACAGCTAAGTTGCTATTAATTCTGAACCCTAAATATTTAACGTCATTAACAAAAGGAATACATTCATTACCTAATACCACCGAGGGAAATTGTTCATAATTGAGTTTATTCCTAGAGCATAAAAGGGCAACAGACTGTAGTCATTTGACCACATTCAAATCTCGTTTAAGTCTTCATTCAACCTCACAATACAATCATCTATCAGACCAATTGGGCGGCAAATGTAAAGGACAACATTATCCGCATATTGATGAATTTGGCAGTTCTGAATAACATAAGGTATATCATTAATAAATATTGAAAACAAAAGCGGGCCCCGAACAGAGCCCTGAGGACCACCAGTATTAACTAAAATTGCATTGAAGGAACCCGACTCAGTTTTTATAGATTGCACTCTATTTAGAAAAAAGTTGGACAAAAGCTTCAACGACGTGTTTGAGAAATTATACAGTGAACGAGTGTTGGACTGCAACACTTTAGAAAAATCAAGCTAAACCATAACGCCAAAATTATCAGAATCTAAAGCAAATCGTAAGTCAGATATCACTTTACTCGCAGCTATGTTTGCTACGACAACCAGATTGAAATTTTGACAGCAAATTATTAGCATTTAAGAATCCTTGTATTTGAACATGAATCACTCTTTCAAAGGCTTTGGACAAGAAAGAAAGAATACTTATAGGCCTATTATCAGAGAAGTTTGGGGGTTGGAGTTTTTAGGTACCGGTATGATACTTGCACTTTTTCATGTATCAGGAAACTTACTGCTATAAAGACAAAAGTTAAAAATATGAAGAAGATAATTCATCACATAATTTCTTCAAAAATGTTAGTGACAATGTTGATTTTTTTTTATTTTTGTAGCGATATTAATATTGCTTTTAACTATTATTTGTATAATTTTTTTTTTCAAAAATATTCTCAAATTAACCGCTTGGGTCGCATGATCCAAGGAGCGCCACGTCAGCCAGCATAACTCTAACATAGGCAACAAACTATTAACAAATTGTGAGGTTGTCAAGCTCTAACTCAAAAAATTCAAAGGAAACTCGAAAAGTTTCATGAATTTCATCTTGTTTTGTTATAGCAGACTATTCTCTTCTATGTTCCCAAATGATCTTTTGTTTTTATTTTCACCATACCCTTCACTTAGAAATATTGAGTTTCTTTATGGCATTGTATTTTTGATCGCTATAGTCCTATGAGATTTTTTGAAGTAGGGTTGGATCTTCTCAGTAGTTGGCGCTGTATTTGTATTTCGTCGCTTGGATAAATGTTTGTCGTATGTTACATTTGGCTACTTTTGGGAAAACGACATCAAAGTTCAGAATTTTTTTTCTCAAAAACCCTACGTCAGATATTCTTGAAAATTGTATGATTTATGTAAAAAAAAGTTGTTAGTTCAATAACGTTAAAATAAAATCGAAATAGTTGTTAAGGAACAATTTAGAGCCAATTTTGCTCAAAATGCCCTTGTCGTATGTGACTATTTCACCAAGTATGCTAGTTTCCCAAACACATACGACAAAATTTTTAAACATGCGACAAAAATTTATCAAATGTTTGAATGGAATAGTCTTGTACATACGAAAAAACGACATTAATGAAGTTGAAAAAAGAAATAAACGTAATATGAGTGCAACAATTTATAGAAACTAAGTAATGTACAGGTCGGGCCCAATGCTCTAGCAGGTCTTGTTATGCCATTTTTTCCATCATACGGAAGACCCTGCTCACGAAGACTCTTTCTTTAATTTTGTTTCCATAACGATGGGTTCCTCTTTCTTTTTCTGGAAGTTGTTGGTGTTACACTGCATGCTATTGAAATTAAATTTCTACCTTTGATTTGATACTAACGAAAATTCAGAAACTTACTTACTTTAAGGTGTGTTTCTTTGGCAAATCTATCCGCAGTGCAGTAAGATTTACCGAAAAAACGCATCTGCAGTTGTTGTTAAATTTTTGTATTTAGAAGTTGGTCGCTGCTATCATTTTAAAGACGATTATTGAATTTTTGCTAAATTCTATCCGCAGTATGATTCAACTTCTACTTTTATCGGCAGTACCGTGTTGTTTTTGTAATCTACTACTGTGGATACGGAAAGCTTTGCCAAAAAAACACACCTATAATCGGATAGCAGATTTCGCATTTGGATTTCATTCGAATCTAGAGTTGGCAGAATCAATTCATTTGCATGCTCATAAATTTATTTAAGGAATTCGTTTTGTCTTCATCGTCAGCTGAAAATTCCTCACCTAATATTTCGGCACTCATGCTAAGAAATTATAAGAAACCAAATAAAAGTTATTAAAACATACATTTATTGCATGCAATATCATAGTCATTACGCATAAATTTCTTCCGACAAACTAGGAGCAGAAGACTCGGCGTCCGACTCCTTTGACATCATGATTGCAACTGAGACCAAAAATAACACACGATTGTGTTAATTGTAATGGGACATACGACAAACGCACACTAAGACTTCAGTAAATTATTGTCGTATGTGTTCAAAGAAAAGGCAAATACGACAATTATTTTCCGAATCGACGAAAAACCGGTTTTGCATGGGAAAAATTGTCGTATGTTTAAAATTTGTCGTATGTGTAGCTTTTTCTTACACATACGACAAAAAAATGACTCAAATCGTTAGTGACCTTGGAGATACGACAAAACGAACACTGAATATCTCGGGAACTAAACCAAATATAAAAAAACGGATTGCACAGAATTGTAGGCAAAAAATCTATTACCAAAACTGCATTTAAACCTCAAAACCCCAATTTTTCACATACGACAAACATTTATCCAAGCGACGATTTGTTTTATCTATTTTAGTAATGTATCAACCGTAGGACTTTTTTAGAGATTACAAATACAATGGATATGCATATCACATGATACAATTAATTAGGTGTTATCATTAGAGAAAAGATTTCAATTTAGGTATTTTACAATTATTGTACTGTTAACTATTTTTTATTATTGTTTTTGCTGTCATCCATTAAATTTTGTTGTTATTTTCCTCTGTTCTTGACATTTTGACATATTTTTTTTTTAATTTGTGGAGCACCTTCTGAATTGTGTCATGCATCAAATATCGTAAATTTTAAGAAATAGTGACCACTGAGTCACTATATATGAAGCGACTAAGGGCAGCCTCGATAAAAAAGACGCATAATTCCGACAAATGTAGCTGGCCTGTTTCTCAGCAACAAAATAGCAACAAAATACGCCGCTGGTCTCGTATTCCTAGCTGCTCTGGTTTACGAGATACACTCTATCCCGTATTTATAAGGCTAGGGGTGGTACACCCCCGTGAAGGGTTACGATTTCGACAAATGTAGTTGGTCTATTTCTCAGCAACAAAATAGCAACAAAATATGGAGTTGGTCTCGTGTTGCTAGCTGCTCTGGTCTATGAGATACACTCTATCTCGTATTTACAGGGCTAGGTGTACCACCCACCCCCGTGAAGGGTTACGATTCCGACAAATGTAGCTGGCCTATTTCCCAGCAACAAAATAGCAACAAAATATGGAGTTGGATTCAAGTCGATAGGTGCTTTCTTTGTCTAGATATATAAGGGGAGATTGTAGCGTAATATTACATCAGGTCCTCAGCCGTTTCTCGTAAACTAAGAGAGGTACAAAATCAATTCTTTCGGTACAAATTAGCAACAAATTAGCAACAAATTCCCAGATAGTCCCCGAGTCCGGCTTATAAAATGGAGATTCTCGCGTAATATACGTATAAAAAAGCTATTGTTGCCGCTAAAATGAGGTAAATTAGAAGTTATGGAACGATATTTAGAAGATTATTTTGTGGTATGGCGATTTTTGACTCAGGGCACGTGATATTCACCGTAGTCCCGCAAAATCCCACCCCTTCGACGAGCAAGCCCAATTGCCGATGCTAACGTGCCTGCCGGCACGTGCTCACAACCTACATGGGACGACACCGATTTGTTCCGCGCTTCAGTTTAACAAAGCAATAAGGTTCTTAACAGTCGTTCAACTGCTGGCAGAAGACCTCAACATCCACAACTACGGTAAAAATTGGAATGAATTCAGTATCCACTTTTTTCTTGACAGTTTATGGGCACAAGTAGGATTCGAATCCCACGTTCTGTGTAACAGCCAACGCACATAAACACCACTCCACAGGCATCACAAAAATAACCATAGGTACACATAAACAAATAGAAATAGGCGAAAAGTCCAAAATTATCTGTATTTTGTTTCGAATTGAGGAAACGTCTGTCAAAAAATACTGCCGTGCCGGGTAACTCAATAGTTTCAAAAACATGTTGGAACTAGGTTCTAAAAATAACAAGTTCTAAGCAATTACAACTTAATGATGATTTAAAAATTAAAATCGAGTTCTAGAGAAGTGAAGAAATGCCCCATGTCCAAACATTCTAAAAACTAAGTTCTAAGTCTAACGTTAGACCGAGATTCACTAGATCGAGTTTTAAGAGAATTTGTAACGAAATTAGGCGTAAATGTAAAATGCCTTAATTGAGTTTTGTTCTACTTTCGGTGAGTGTGCATTTCAATATTTTTTTTTTCAACAAAATCAACTCTTATTGAGTGTTGTGTAAACATTGTAAATAGTATAATAGTCTAAGAGCTAGTGAACCCTTTGAGTAACGGTCGTCCTGTAAGGTTGGAAATTTGTGCACTTATGATTCATAGCATGCTAAAAGCAATAGCCATGACCTGGCAGGTGTCACCCCTGCACATCACCCCCCAATATATTTTTCAAATTATCAAATAATTTAAAAAAATAAACTTGTTTCTGTAAGCACCAAAATTTAATAGCATGTAGTTTTTTCATTGTAAACCCTAAAAAAAAAATTGACAGGCGATTACGATGAGCAGAAACATGCGACAGGTGTATTCAAAGTAGCACAGTTGATGAGGAAAAATAAACTTTCTCCTGTAAAGTTGAAATTTGGGTATGTTTTTCCGTAAACATTTTAGAACACATTTGTAAAATGACAGGCGATTTTGAACAGCCGAAGACCTTGACAGGCGAGGGGAAAGCTGATAAAGGGCATGCTGATAAATACATGAACGCCTATGGTGCAACTGACATAAAACAAACATAAAAATGATAAATACAATAAATTTTATTAATTTTTATTTAATCCACATAAAATAATAATAAATAAATAAAAAATGATAAATACAATAAATTTAATAAGTTTTTATTTAATCCACATTTCATTAAAAAAAATGATAAATACAATAAATTTTATCAATTTTTATTTAATCCACATTTTAGTTATCCGACACTTCACTTCTGCTGTTTTCATCATCATCTGACTCTTCTATAATGTTTTCTTCTTCTAAAGTAGAATAAAATATACACTAGTCAAAACAATTAAAGGAACACTTGAAAAAACTCAAAAATGGAGTGGATTTTTATAAGGCTGTATCTCAGTAGAAAAAAGTCGGATTGAAGTGAAATAAAAAGTTTTTCAAAGTTTATCATTTTTTCCTTTCAAATTATTTTGAGTTAAAAAAGTACCGTTAGTCGTTTTTGCTTGAGCGTAAAAAATGTCCACTCAATTTCAAAATCGAAAAAAAAATAAACTTTGAGTTGTCATAAAATGAGCGGAATTTTTTTTCAATCCAACCAATCTAAGATTCAATTTGAGAATTTTGCTGGCTATAATTCACTGTTTGGTTCACAGATTTGAAAAATTCATTTTCTACACAAAAACATTTTGAAAAAGAAAATTTCAATTTTTTCTATCACTTTAAAAAAAAGGTCCAAAATACGCATTTTTCAACTTTTTCATAAAAACTACCGTTATTTTGTGCTTTTCAGCGATACAACTAATCTGGGGCTTAATTATTAAAGCTCATAAAATTTTCTTGATTTTGGTGAAAATTTCACATCAATACGATTAACCGTTTCTCTGTTTCGATCAATCAAACTTACAAAACACTTTTTTTTAATTTTAAGGAAAGTTTTTTTGTCTTATTTTTCTGTTCTTTTGAATTTGTTTATTTTTTTATTTATTTTTTATTTTTTTCAATATCACTATGACTTTGTGGAATTCGTCCGAATTTCACAAAGTCATAATGATAATGAAAAAAATAAAAGAAATTAAAAATGTTTTTGTGTAGAAAATTTAATGAATTTTTCAAATCTGTCTTTAGTTTTTTTGTAAGTCAATATTTAGCAGAGGTCCAAAGTCAAAATTGTGTTTATGCATGTAATCCCATTTTTTTATTACAAAAAAAATCGTAGCGATCTGAACCAAACAGTGTATTATAGCCAGCAAAATACTCAAATTGAATCTTAGATTGGTTGGATTGAAAAAAAAATTCCGCTCATTTTATGACAACTCAAAGTTTATTTTTTTTTCGATTTTGAAATTGAGTGGACATTTTTTACGCTCAAGCAAAAACGACTAACGGTACTTTTTTAACTCAAAATAATTTGAAAGGAAAAAATGATAAACTTTGAAAAACTTTTTATTTCACTTCAATCCGACTTTTTTCTACTGAGATACAGCCTTATAAAAATCCACTCCATTTTTGAGTTTTTTCAAGTGTTCCTTTAATTGTTTTGACTAGTGTATATTTTATTCTACTTTAGAAGAAGAAAACATTATAGAAGAGTCAGATGATGATGAAAACAGCAGAAGTGAAGTGTCGGATAACTAAAATGTGGATTAAATAAAAATTGATAAAATTTATTGTATTTATCATTTTTTTTTTAATGAAATGTGGATTAAATAAAAACTTATTAAATTTATTGTATTTATCATTTTTTATTTATTTATTATTATTTTATGTGGATTAAATAAAAATTAATAAAATTTATTGTATTTATCATTTTTATGTTTGTTTTATGTCAGTTGCACCATAGGCGTTCATGTATTTATCAGCATGCCCTTTATCAGCTTTCCCCTCGCCTGTCAAGGTCTTCGGCTGTTCAAAATCGCCTGTCATTTTACAAATGTGTTCTAAAATGTTTACGGAAAAACATACCCAAATTTCAACTTTACAGGAGAAAGTTTATTTTTCCTCATCAACTGTGCTACTTTGAATACACCTGTCGCATGTTTCTGCTCATCGTAATCGCCTGTCAATTTTTTTTTAGGGTTTACAATGAAAAAACTACATGCTATTAAATTTTGGTGCTTACAGAAACAAGTTTATTTTTTTAAATTATTTGATAATTTGAAAAATATATTGGGGGGTGATGTGCAGGGGTGACACCTGCCAGGTCATGGCTATTGCTCTTAGCATGCTATGAATCATAAGTGTACAAATTTCCAACCTTACAGGACGACCGTTACTCAAAAGTTCACTAGCTCTCCTACTATAAGGAGCTTCGAGTCTTCACGTAATATTTCCGTTCATAGTTGAACCTATTACCCGTAAAATCAGCACTCAGACATTGTAATCCGTCAAAATCTCAGCCCTCCTTGGATGGAAATTTGCTGTTGTGTCTATAGAAAGACAACAATCCAATCTGGAGTAATATTTCGCTCCAAATCTCAACAGATCTCCTGCAAAACTACAAAAGTCAATCCTTCAAAATATCAGCCATTCTTGGATGAAAGCTTGCAGTTAAGTTGTCTATAAAATTTCTTACAATGAAATGAGAATCGTTGCTACTTCTAATTTCTTAAAAGGAAAATAGATTATTTTGCTAGATTTTTCTGTTGTTATAATGAAGAAAGGATAAAAGGATTGAATGTTTCGATCGATGGTGAAGTAAATTTGTTTTTGACATTTGCAAAGTAAAAAAAAATTAATATTAAGGGGATAAAAATAATTATTATTACTAAATTATTAAAACTGTTTGATAAACAAATGCATGTAAATATGTATCAATAGCGTGTAACTTAGTGGGTTGAAATGTTTACAATATTTGCGTAGTAGAATTAAACACAGTTATTCTTTCAAGTAAGAATTCTACTTTTTCATCAACTTGCGGTTTTATAAGTGAGATACAAGTTCCTACCTATTAATTTCTGGAGAAGGATCTTATATAGTTTATAATTAAAAAAAGAGCGCAAATATTTGACCCACCTGGGGCGGCAAGATGGCTAAGGCCGGCCCTGGGTGTAGGGGGAAGTGGGGTACATTGACACAAGAAGCACATAGATACATTCGATATTGTTTGAAAACTAATCACAGTAGGCCACTGAAACAGGTGCACAACACACCATTTCTATAAAACCATACCCCTTTGTCTTTCCTCTTCGGTCATCCGTTATATCTCAGCAAAAGCAAAAGTGTTTTTTAAGTGCATACGTAAATTTGTTTATATTATTTTGAGTAATTTTTCGCCTTGAATATTTCGTGTCATACATTCAACATCATTTCAACTTATATTGTAAGATAATGCTATTGTTAATGTGTTTTGTATCTTAAAATACATTGTTTAACTTCAGTTTCCATGATTTTTATTTTTTAATTCAGTGAGGACCCTTGGGGCACATTGATACACAAAACCACAAGGTAGTTTGATCCGTATCATTGTGCCTCTACGGGGTAGTTTGATGCGTATCAATGTGCCCCTCTAATGTTGTTTTTTCTTGTAGGTATACGAAAATGGTGTGAACACTGAACATACCTACAAGCAATAAATAGAAAGATACAATATTAATGAAGTGACTGTTTCTGCTGCCATAAGTACCTACATTTTTTTTGCCATGAATCAAAGTGCCCCATGGTATGTATCAATGTGTCCCACGTCTGGGGCAGTTCGATACAGATTTCGAGTTTTATAAAAAAAAGCTTTAAACTTTTTTTGTAAATGAAGTTGTGAGAAATATCGTTTTGAATAAGTTTACAAAAATGATACTGATCAGTATAAAAACTGTACCTTCTTTTTAAGCTTAATATGTTGCGACTTTTTGTCGTTTAAGTGAAAATCGTATCAAGGTGCCCCACTTCCCCCTAATGCTACTCTGAAAAAAAAAGTTCGGTACACTTACATACCAAAGTACAAAGAATGGTTGCATCGATACTAGTGGTGTAATGTGGACTACCCCAACTGGGTGTTTAGAAACGATCCTCAATCTCATCCCCATAGATCTATTCATTCAAGAATCAGCAGCAAACAGCGCCCTTAGGCTCAGTCAAACCAACATCTGGAAAACTAGCCAGAGAAGCCACCCAGCTATTCTTACGAATTACGTAGATAACAATATCTGCACAGATTATATGACCCCTTACTTAGATTTCAACAAATCTTTTAGTACTAGCTTCCCCAAGAGACTAGATTGGGAAAATAGTGTGCCCGACACTAACGACTCGACCATTACCATCTTCACCGATGGTTCTAAAATGAATACTGGAGTAGGTGCAGGTTTCAACTCTGAAAGCCCTAACCTTGCCAATTCATTCAGGCTCCCCGACCATAGCAGCGTCTTCCAAGCCAAGATCTTGGCAGTGAAAAACGCTGCTAAACACATATCCATGATGGCGATATCACACGCGGACATCACTTTTTTCATAGATAGCCAAGCAGAAATAAAAGCGATCTCTGCCACCCAAATTAAGTCGAAGCGTGTTTCTTGCTGTCGCGAAGAGCTAAAGGTTCTTGGTACACATCATAACGTAAGACTCAGCTGGGTTCCTGGTCACAATGATGTGCCAGGCAACGATGAGTTTGCAAGGGAAGGCTCAACACTGGATCCCTCTCTCATAGACCACCATATAGGAATCCCGTTTTGTGAACTGAAACATATTGTCGGTAACATCATCCTTCAAAAATCCAACAACAGATGGAATCTTCATGAAACCAATAGCAGGTCTAGATACGACAAAAAAATCCGACAGGATTTTAACTCTTAATGAACCCTCCTTAAGATCTCTTATCGGCATAACTACAGGACACAACCCACTTAGCTACCATAAGAAGAAGATGGTGCTTAGTACCGATGACCTTTCTAAAGGCTGTGGTGATGAGGACGAGCATGAAGATACTGCTCATTTTCTCTGACACTGTCCTTCACTCTGTCTTACTAGGAAGAAAACTCTAGGCAACTTCTTCTTCAATGAACTAGAGGACCTATCCAAACTGCCAGGCAAAAGCTTGCTAAGTTTTGTCAATACCTCTAAATGGGTAAACGAACCACATGTTTCATAGGTTGTTTATTTTTCAGGAAGTTACAATACTTCAGAGTACCACAATGGATCTAGACCATTGATCTAAGTGTTACGGTAACCACACCAACTGTCAGGGTCAGCCCGCTTAACCTAACCTAACCTGTACGCTGTACCCACCTTTAATTTACTTGGATTGCACCAATAGACTCCCTCTAACCCTCGAATACTTTGTTTTTGAAAATATGACTTGGCCGATTGAACATAGAATTGATTTGTTTTCCGCTTTACTGAAAAGGTTTTTATTTTTCTAATGTTCTTAGTTTACTTTTGGGAGAAAATCACCTGATTTAAGCGGTTTCCTCCCTCGAACTTGTGTTACTAGCATTTGCTCACTTAAAATTCTTCATAATGAAAAATCAGTTAATTATGTCGCAGTAAAATATATAGATTTTTCTGCAATATTTGTTTTGCGTTCACATGTCACATTAATAACACAAATGAATGCGAATAGAAGCATGGGTGTTATCAGTTTTAAGTTCACAAACAACTTCTTTTGGACTTGTTTAATCGTAACAATGTTCTAAAGTTGTCCCGGAAAACATCAACACATCCTAAGCTTCAAGTTGAAAATCAAGCTTTAATTTATTTCTTTAAAAAAAAAACAAAAAAATCTGATTATATTTAAACACAATCGGCGTCACACACAAAAACGCTTGTAAGTTATAATGGATCAACAACTCCTTAAACTCCCTGTAACTACTGTTAAATTTAATAATAATTTATTTGTATCGCATCTCATAATTGAAAACAAGTGTTTAGACTATGTTTATTTTTCAGTTTGTATGAATAAAATTATAAGCAATGAAACACTTAACTTGTATCAAAGTATTATGATTTTTGGTAACAAAAGCTCAAGTTAAGCAAATGTACCTATATATGACAATACGCGAGCGCCATAAGGTTTTTCGTATTTCTTCATTTGTTGGAGTCTTAATTTATTCTTTAAACTTGTATGTAGCGATATAGCAATTATTGAATTCTCAATTAAATGAGAGAGCGAAAGTAGCTTTTCATCTGTTCGTTAAGTGTTATATTTATATTAATAAATATTATATACATGTTATCTATGTAACAGAAATAGTTAAGAAGAAAAATGCTAGTTGAAAAGTATCAGCGTAAGTGCACCTGTTGTTACTCAATCCCGACATAAAATATTAAACTGCTAGTTGTTATTATTTATTATATGTATTGGTTGAATAATAAGATTAAAATTATTTATTCCTAAGCTCACCTTTTAAAAAATATTTTAAAAGACCATTTCCAGCAAAAGTTCTCTTGAAGTAGTTAACTTTGTTCACTTAACAATTAAATGTTGAAAAAAAAATGATTCATTTGACACTTGTAAGGTATTTATTTAAGTTTAACTAGGATGACATAACCATTCTTATTTCGTTTCAAATTGTAAGAAAAAGAAAAGAAAACTAAAATGACAGTGTAAACAGAGCTGTCCAGCTATTTTATTTTAACACAAAAGACACACGAAAGATGAACGATACAAATATTGCAATTTTTGTTTCTTGTTTTTTTGGTCAGTAATTGAGACTAACTTAACTTATAAAACAAAAAATGAACTCGCATTGAACGCGTTTTATTATTGAATTATTAATAAGATGTGTCAATGTTCGGTTGTGTGTTCTATTTTTTCAGAGAGTAAAACAAAAAGAGAAGGTTCAACAAATTAATAAAGTAAACGCGACCACGTCCAATATGAGACTGCGCGCAATCCAATATAAAAAAGCTCAGCAATCGAATATAGATACACGTTTGAGTTTGACCTGTCTTACACCCAAGGTGGTAGTCAAAATTATATCTTAGTGGGGGTTACCTACTGATGTGATTGTATGAATGCTAAAATTACATGTAAAATAGATTTTCTTGTTCTCTTTTAATGCAATGTTGTTATTATTAATCATTATTTTAAACCTAGTAAAATTATTACAGATTTGCGCTGGAAGTACGGTGTAGAATAACTAATAAGGTACCCAAAGCATTGGGATGGGGAACTAGATGGCGGGTGTCGGAAAACTATCAAGATACATTAAAGAACTTGCCCAGACCGGATCCCCCTTGTGGCACACATTATGATTATGATGAAAATTATTTAAATTTTTTCAGAGGGTCCATAACCCTTAAAGCCTCTCCTTTCAGCAGCATGCCCTTCCATTTTGAACCCAAAAACGTTATTTTTGAATATTTTGAGTTTCGACATGCTGTGAATATTCCACTGCTTTCCACCAGTTAAGCCTATATGGTAAACGTAGCCGTAGCATGTACCCATGTTCTGTAACTTCTCACATCGAGAAAATCATACCGAAAACAGTGTAAACGGAGCGTAACTAGTTTTTTTTTTGTATGAAATTTGACACAATTTGTTTCAATTTCCTATGTTTCTCGACTCCGAAAGTTTTCGACCGAGTTACAGAACATGGACCCTGGACATCCTCTAATCGCTGCTCCGCGGCCTCAGGGTCCAATGGATCTATATGCTTAGGTCGTAAAAGTGTTAAAGTTTTATGAGGTTTTTGTAATTTTGCGTGAAGATCCGTTTTATCGGTCTCAAAAGAGAGATCTGAAAGCATCATTCTTCCCCTTTTGAATCGATATAGACGATTTTGACAGAGAAAGATATAATTTATAATTTAGATTTAAGCAAGGGAATTAAAGGGTTAGGAACTGCTTGTACCCCCTTTCCAATTCACGCTCATGGAGTTTTTTGTACCTACCTACCTAAACTTTTGTTCGGCATTGTGGCCGAAGACAGACACAACATCAATTCATGACTTGAAGCTGCTTCATGAAATTGGCATTCAGATCTTAAAGGTAATATGAGAAAAATACAGTGAGTTGCAGCTTGATTGTATTACATTCGTAAGAAATTTTAGTTTAAGCATTGAAACCTAGACTTTCCAGCTGATTTGAAACTTCCGAATGTACTGGAAATGTTAATTACCTTATTCAAGCAAGGTGTTTAATTTGTTTATTTAAAACTGTTATAGTTTCGGGAATATAATCTTTTAGTGGAGACTTAACACTTAAGTTCTCTTGAAACAGATAGATTCAAACCATGCATCCAAATGAATTACAACACAGTTTTCTACTAAACAATTTACTCCCTCTGATACTTGACTAACTGTTTGAGATTGAGCGAAAAAAAAGTTAAATCGACTGAAGACCCCAATTGGGTCGCCTACCACCAAACAGCAATTTACTAAAGCTGTTTCTCCTTAAAGCTAAACTGGTTACTCTACTTCTAACATATCGCTGCGTCTTGGTGTGCGGCATGTGGTCAGCGGCTTAGACGAAGAAGAAGCGAGAAAATGCAAAGTTTGAAGCTTTTTATAAGCAGAAATACCACACAATTTGTGGGAGTAAACAGGTGTCGTTTGCGCAGGTAGAAATTCAAAGCTTTGAGTTTGAGTGTACATATAACCAAACAAACCAAAGAATAGTTTCAAATCCATTTCTGATCTTTTTATAATGATTTAGATTTTTGTGCAACTAAGTCTTGTCTCTATTGTGTTGTATGAAGTTGTATGAAGTCATTTTTTGTAAGCACGCTTAGTAATATGGATGGACACTTCCGTTCTAAGAAATCTAATTTTTTCTTTTGATAGTAGGCTAAATGATTATTAATGAGGCCTTTTCTTGTTATTCGGAAATATTACAAATCTCTATCCAAATAAGTTACACAAGCCGGCTTACAAAGTTAAAATACAAAAATGTAACATGCGAATTAAAAATTACAATCATATTATAGGTATAGACAATTTACAAGTTGGTGTAAAAAGTTCAAAATAAATTAACGCGTGTAATTAAAAATTTGTTGTATATACCTACATACTAGGGTGGTTCTTATTTATTTATTTTTCCGAAAATTAATGACGACATCTGCTCAATCCTCTCCAAATAAATAAATAAAAATCCCCTAATTTTTTCAGATTTTTATCTATACTCCTTACTGGCCCTGTAACGAAGCGAAATTCTAATACTATAGGGACTTTGCGGCTGAGTTTTTGGTTATTCCCGTATATCTCCATTTCGGCTTTACCGATTTTGCTAAAATTTTGCGCAGTTATACACATTAACCTTAGTGATATTGCATTCCAACATTACATTTAAAATATATTCTTCAATAACAAAAAAAAATCGGAAAAGAGATCCATTTTTGTAGTACCTTTCGGGTTTATAACACTCTTTTCTAGATTTCTCAAAAATGGCTCAACCAATTTTTTTGGAAATTTCGTCAACACATTTATATGCAACGTCTTAATAATGTTGCACACCAAAAAATTTCATAAATGTTTTCATTTCCCTGATTTTTTTTACAAGGAAATTAAAAATTAAAACACTTATGAAATTTTTTGGTTTCTTATGGCGTTTTTAATTGGCATTCTGAAAGCGTTCAATTGGGCAAATGTGACAGTTCTGCTTCTGAAAAGAAGATAATTTCCCTTCTGATTTCAAAAACAAAATGCTTCTTTTTGGAATCCAGATTGCCAATTAAAAACGCCATTACTTTCTTACCCTTCGGTATTTATCCCAATACGTGATAACTGATAAGATTTAAAATTGATACTTTTTGATAGCAGCGGATTTTTTCACTTGTAAGATTAATTAATTCTTATGAAAACCAATTATTTTTACCAAGGTATACACGCTTATTTATAGTCTGCTCGCGAACACTGTTTTCTAGAATTTCTTTTAAATCACTTGATAGGTCGTTTGAATTGGAGTTATTAACACTATGCAATCAATTTGACTTTGTAGGGATAATTTATATGCATTTTTCTTATATGTGAACACTTGCACTGTTTTTATTGTTTCAGTTACATTAGACCTATTTAAGGGAATTCTTACTAAAATAGATTCATGATCATGATCACATATTTTCAAAATACTTATCGTATCCGCCCGTCTTTCGGTTGGTGGTATAACGTAGTCGGCTAGGGGTTTGCGAAGACGCCCGCCGTAATTCTTGTTGGCTTGGTTATAATTTGCTTACAATTATTATCTCTTAAAATTTCATTTCATTTCTTTTCTTGTTTTTCTGTTTGTGTTTCTGTTCAATAAATCGATATTGAAATTGCCCAAAATTATCTAAGGATATGCTACAATGACATGATCTCTCAGTCTGCAAATATTGCATAAAAATCACATTCCGAACTATTAGGTGATCTGTAGAACACTGCAAAAATTTCAGTTTTTTATTATATGTTACCAAATATTAATAATAATCTTTATTGTAGCTGAATTTGCTTACATTTTGTCACATTACAAGATTGCACAATTTACAGAGAAATGGTATTATTCTACCTTACTACTGAAAAAAACGTAAAAAATTTATGCAATAGGTACTATATCACAGATTCATATTTATTTTAAAGGAAAAAGCTACAAGAAAAAACCTTCATTGAATTAAACTAACAATCTTTCTGAGAAGAGAGAGGTGGTGTTGAATGATCACAGATAAGGTTTTGTTTACATAACGGATGGACATAATAAATAAATAGACATATGCATGAATTTTTATGAAACATGAAAGAAAACAAAGAAGAAAATTAAATAGATAAACAAATGTTTAGCAATTGATATAAAATGCATAGATAAATAAATAACATATAAATAAATAAAAAAATTAATTAAATAATAAATAATTATAAAAATAAGTAGCATACACATAAATGAATAAATAAATAAATAAATAAATAAATAGTAAATGAACAAATAAATAAATAAATATATTAATACATGATTAATTAAATATATAAATAAATAAACAAATAAACAAATAAATAAATAAATAAATAAGGAGATAACAAAGAAATATAAATAAACAAGTGTATAATGGAATATATAAATAAATTTATAATACATAACAATATACAACAAAATTAAAAATATATATGTAAATATATAACTGTACAATTCCTTAATCTGTTAAATTTAAAATTAAGCTGTTATCAGATCAACTGCACGAGGTTTTATATCGTTCAGATAGTTTTGTTATTCAATTTTTCAATTTTTGCTAATTCGTGGAGATTCTCCGTGGGATAATACCAAGGAAGGTTTTATCATTTTTAAAATTTGCAGCCTACGTGATTTGTGATAAATGATAATCACAGATCACAAATTTCGTCTGTGTAAGGTGATTATCACTTGTAACAATCACATTTTTGTGATTTTTTTTCTGAGACAGACTTTTGGTAGTCACTTTCATACAATATTTGCTTCAATATTTTCATGAAATCAAGAAAAAAAAATGAATATTTTTGTGTCCATACAAATGTTTTATTAATTCGTTTTTATGGCAACAAGCAATGCGTTTTTGATAAGATAAACAATATTTTTGGTCGTATAAGGTCAGATGGTTATATATATAAATAGAGTGGCGTGATAGCTCTTGAAGAGCCAAGGCCTAAGTGACTTACTCTCATCAACAATTGTCTGAGTGCGTGTGAAGAATTGAGGGGACCTACAATTTAACGCCGATACCGAACGCCAAGGTTGAGAAGCACTTTTTTCATGTCAGAGTCAGATTGATACTCTTGGAAGTTTTGTTGTCCGTGAAATATGAAATAAAAACTCTAATGGGCAGAGCACGAGTAGGATAGGTCGGATGGTTAACCAACACGTTATATATATGTACCTTTGACTACCCTCGCAGTAGAAACTGCTTACATTTGATGCAAAGCGGTTTATTCATTCCTATCAACAGTTTCTACTGCAACGCTTGCCATATAACTACATTTCACGTAAATGGGGCTTTTAGTTTAGCTAAAACAAAACGGGATTTCATACAATTGGGGGTTTAGCTAAAACAAAACAAAATTCTTATAAGTTGGGCTTTTTTTAATTACTGGCCCATAAATTGCACAATTTTCGTAAGCTTACTACGAACTAGGTTTTGGTGACACTCAATATTGTCCTTTTTTGCAATGAATAAAATGCAAAAGCACTTCGTTACCTTTTTTAATCAGTTCAAATTTACGATTGTTTAAAATAATTATCAAATTGTTTTTGTTTTAAAAATGACTTTTAGTTCAATGCGTTTCGCCCAGGTACGACAGTTGGGCTCATCAGTTAGATGCTGTCGTACCTTTCTAAGACGCAAAAAAAAGTAAGTAAGTAAAAAGTTCAACTAAACAACAACAAAAGAATTTCTTGTTTTATTTCTTCCATCATTTTTCTTCTTAGCCAGACTCAGGCAAATATTTTCTAGTTTTATGAATTTAGACAAATTCTTCTAGAAAAATATAATTCACAACACATATGTGTTGTAAATTTTATTTGTGTCGGTAGTCATCGACTAAGCGTTGCGTCTTAGAAAGGTACGACAGCATCTAACTGATGAGCCCAACTGTCGTACCTGGGCGAAACGCATTGAACTAAAAGTCATTTTTAAAACAAAAACAATTTTATATTGTAAAAAGTTCAACTAAACAACAACAAAAGAATTTCTTGTTTTGTTTATTTCTTCCATCATTTTTTTTTAAATAATTATCGCCATCTAATATGTGATTATCAAGTTCCTTATAAACATTGCTTAAATCTAGATTTCTAAGTGTACTTAATACTATTAAACTATAAACATTTTTTGTTATTTTTTTTTCTAATATAGATATATTGGTTTTTAAGGATATTAGTTTTGAACTTACCTACTTTTTTCCGAATAAAATAAAAACTCAACACATTTCTTACATTTAACAATTTTTTAAAGTTTAAATTCTACAAATCCACCGATATAAACTATGATCTCGTTAGAAGTGCAATCATCTAAAGGAATTATGTTTTCAAAAATGAGTAATTCCTTGTCATTTACGTCTTCTAAACTAACATTTTTAGGCAGTGCACTTTAAGATGCCATCAGTGTGTTTGTTTCGTCGCAAGAAATGCAGTTTGCTTGAGTAGACGAACTAACATCACTTTGTATAAATAGCCGCTTGTATGCTGAAGCAAACTGCACGGAGGTTGGGTTATTGTTGAATCCTCCTCTATACTTCGTTCACAAATAATTGTCAGCATTGCTCTTATGGCAGAGCTTTTTCATCTACAAAGGTGCCTGTCTATATAAAAAAGGCAGAACTGCCACTGAAAACGACGTGACACCCTTGAACTCACCACACAAATTGTTATTGTAATTTCCTTGAGTAGAGAGTATACCCCACACAACATGTCTCCTGCACATCTCAGCGCAGACTGATTTCTGTTCATTATACACTTATACGCTACCCTTATCATGTATAAAAAACGGGGCTGGCAAAATGAGTACGAAGGTGGTTTTCGTGCTACTCAAACGCGGTTATCCTCTCGAAAATATTTTTCTTTAATACAAAAGAACTTAAATATTATTTCTTAATGTTATATTCCACATAATTTATTAAAATATGAGGAGAAAAATTCTTTTAGCATGGTTCTTTGGAACGTCAACATACTCCCTTTGTGGTATTTCGGAGCAAATAATTTCATTATCAGCCCTGGTAAAGAACGAACACAACAATGTGAAAAGCTTTTCAACCGCTTGTATTTCAATGAAAGCTCTTGAAAGCTGTGCTTTTATGAATAGAAAAATCTATTGTATTGACAAAAAAAAGTGTTGACATTGATCTTTTTTTCATTTTTCGCTTCGTTTAGTATGTTGATTACACACTTTTCTGAAAAAAGTATTTGTTTTATAATGTCGTTAAATCCAAGGTTTTCAAACTTCGATTTTTTTGGTATTTTAAGCTTTAAAGGTGTATGAGTTATGGACGCGGGAAAATATAAATAAGTCAGCATGTACTCTGTTGCCACAGATTTGTTGAAGCAATAGGTAATCAGTCAGTCACACAAATTTAATATTTGTATTTTGTAGTAAGTTTTGCTTTAAAATACCAGAAACGGGAATACGTGCCAATTTTTTAAATTAAATCAGGTTGTGTTGATACAGATTTGTAATTCTTCTTCTCTATCTCTATATAATAAAAATGGATGTGTGTTTGTTTGTATGTCTCTTATAGACTCCGAAATGGCCCAACAGATATTTGTGAAATTTTCATGGTTCATACTGTTACATTCAGTGATGATTTCTGTGAAAAAAGAAATTGGAAAAACCTCATGGAAGAGTGGGAAAACTGGAAAAAACCAAACAAAGGTCGGAAATTAGATTTTTTTTGCTTGGAATTTTTTGTTTCAAAATGGGTTTTCGAATGGAAAAACAGAAAGTTCTTGATGAAAAACTCGGAAAACTCATTGGGAAAATTGCATATTATTGCAGGTGCATTGATTTTCAAATGGAAAACTGGAAAATTTCGGAATGGGTTTTCCAATGGCAAATAGAAAGTGCATTGATTCTTAAATAGAAAAATTGAAATTTTTTTATTGGGAACTCGGAAAGCTCTGCGAGAGCACGAAGAACTTCAACATTCTGTTTAAATTATGCTCTTTTTCTTAATTTATGTATAAACTCGTTTAACTGTTTTGCATTGAAATCGAGAGAGTTGCAAATACTGGTTTTTTCATTTTCTCGTCCATTTGGATTGCAGACATCGAGAGGGTAACAACTATCAATAAACATTGTTCTTTATTATTACACTGAATTTTGACTTGCTTTTTATGGTTCATGGACGTTTCATCTTTAAATAATTTTGTGGTCCTTCGATGCTTTTTAGAACGTTTCATCATTAAACAAGAGTTATTTATTTTTTTTTAATATAAGGCGATTTGCATAATATGCCCTGACAAATCACTTTGTAAATTTTTATGTACCTACATATTTAATTATAATTTATCAATGCATTCGTTTCTTATTTTTTTTTGTTAATTTTTAGATTGTTAGGGACTAGGCCTACTGGGGAAACCATTTAAAAAACGCACCTTATATCTTACCCCATGGGTGGTGAGGAAAAAGATTAATCAGTAAAAGCGAAAATGTATGCTTTTATTTTGTGGAATATATAATATAAATAATAAACAAAATGGCAACACTTATCATTTTCAATACAATTTTCAATAATTTAATGTGTATAGTATGGCAACACTGATGGAGCTTTTGAAAGAATATAGCATTAATTAAATTTGCCATAGTGAAAAAGAGATGCAAACATCCCTATTTCTTCTGTACTGACAATTAAAGTTGAACAGAGTATAGATCGAATACTGGAGAACAGTAATTCCAAATGATCTTGCGACAGTTTGTATGTCAGTATGTTATCAAGGTTTTTTAACTCCTCCACTTGAGTTACAGACAGGTTTCTTATATTTTTCATTGTAATGATGAAACCAATGAAACCTGTTTTATTTTTAGTTAATATTATGTTTTCCATTCCGATTTTAAGATTCGAAATATAATTGATAGATTTATTGAAAAATTCAAATATGGCAGTTTTGTTTTCTTCGGGTATGCCTCTTTTGAAAGAAGACCCAAATTTGTTTTTCGAATTTAAGCAATCAAAAATATCGCTTCGCCACCTTCGAACCCTGGAACCTTTGTTTCGAAGAGCTTCTGCTGGTGTTGAACTTCTTGCTCTCTGTAATTATACAATATTAGGTTCTATTTGTTGTGAATAAATGATTAATCTTACAATTGTTTCAGCATCTTGGGGAAAATAGTTGGAACAGCATTCTCTGTGAGACGTTTGTAAGCCCCAAGGGTTTTCACAAATTTTGGATCGAAATGAACATCGCATATGAGGAATTTGTGGAGTAGTTGATTTATGTCAATCATCTGGCCATTAAGAGATTCAATGGCTAGTCACCAATCTTCCCTGACTGTACCTTTGCGGACGAGGCTAAAAAAGACAATGCAACGTGAAAGTTCAAAAAATCATAACGCATCAACGTTAATTCTCAATTAAATAATTAACATTGGAGTCAAGAAAACACTACGAAACAAAATTATTATCATTTATTGCATCATAATCCATGAAATTTAATAGAATACAAAAAATTATTTTCAAAACCAACAAGAAATAAAGAAGCCACTAAAAAATCAAAATAGCTAGCTATTAGCGAAGAACTTAATTCTTAACAAATAGCCTTACTGAAATCTTAACAAATAGACTTACTGAAACAAGGACACATATTTGGTTAATTGATGCGAGTAGCATCCCACAATTGCACACATTTTCATTCTAATTGTTTTTAAAGCACTTCTTATTTATTATTATTTATTATTTTTTATTTGCTTTCAATTTTATTATTTTTTACCAACAAACTTCAAGCTTTTCACAATAAAAACAAACATCATTGACCTAATATACATGGCCTGCTGAATTGGAATCGGTTGATTCGATGGATCCATTTACGGATGGTGTATCGGTTAGTGCCACCGAAGAAAATTTCAATTGTGTCTAATTACATTAAGGTAGGTCGTTATTTGTGTTTTCTTCTAATTCAAATTTCCATTTTCTTATTTGCTTATGGAGCACGCCATTACCGCATTGTTACCCTCAACAGCGATTTGATTGAAACCTCGGGAACAATGTCAGAGGTGGTCGCACTCAAATCCGCGATGGGAACTAAGGTCCAAACCAAAACCAAGCCCTCAGACAATACATCGCTCATCTCCCAAAAAGATCTCGAAGAGATGCAAGTGCAGACCGAGGAAATCCAATCGCGAATCAAATTCTGTCAGGAAGAACAAGGCCGTCTAGAACGTTCATTTGCAAGGAACCAGTCTGGAAAATAATCTGCATATCAGGGTAAATACTACAAAGGAGGTGATGGCATAGCCCTCGGTCCTGGGTTCTTCGTCAAAGGATTGGAAAACACACCTTCAGTTAATGCAATCCTCATTGGCGAACCAAATCGATTATTTTTTTGAAAGTGCAATACCAAAGGACCTGACAAGCTGACGAGTGTGTTATGGTTGGTGATGTATGTAAGTGATCTCGCATTATAAAAGGCTTGTTTAAAATGACTTTTTTTCCAGGATGTTAATGACGATTGCAAAGGCTCCCTGGCGGTAGGAATGAAGAGCAATTTCGTTAAAACTGGAAAGTATACTACACGTCGTTGCCGACCCGCCGCCAAAGAAAATTTCGCGTAAGCTGTGCAATGGATAGAAAAAAACAAAAACCACTTATATAAAAGCCTTAATGATCTTTATTCATTGCAGCTTGCTCTAAGCCGGATAGTGTATACATTTTGAGAAAAATAAAATGCCACATAAATTGTAATTTCTTATATGAATTAAGCGCCCAATTTAACTTTAGCGATACCGATGCCAATTGGAACACTCCATCGACTCTGTCGTGTTTCGGTCCAGAAGCTTGAGCAGATTCAGCTTTACCACCTCCTTTGCTACCCAGAGTCGCAGAGATATGCTGGAGCTGGACCCACTCGTTAGCCTTTAGACCCTTTGAAAGCGCGTTTCTTGTCATCCAGGGTCTTTAAGAGATTCCGCTTTCCGCATAACATCCTTCATAACGTGGCCGAGTTGTTGTATTTGAAGGAATCATTTGTTGGTGGAATTGATTTGCCCTGTAGCTCTGAGATTCCATGGACGTCGATATTGATTTCATCAAATTTTCCGGTTCCCTTGCCTTGCGACAGAATGTAGGAGTTCTTTATCGCCGGTGGGCAGTCCGAAGAGATCACTACCTAGATACTCCTGAATCCTGATAGACATCAGAAACATCTTCTATGGGAGTGATTACGAAGGGGTAGACTATACTGGTAGTTTCAATATCGCCTTCGAGAAAGTCAACTCTGGCCAATCCAGCAAGGAATAATGTCATGGAACAATTCTTCAAGCAAAGAAATAAAAAACGAAAATAAAAATAAAAAAACCCTAGTGTATTTATTTTCAATTTGAAGATTGTCTTAGGTTTTAATGTTTGGTTTGTCAATTATCTTGCACCTTTTTTCTTCGCATGAAATGTATGGAAATGACAAGTGACTAGCAGTCCATATATTTATATATTATGTCAATGTTATAAATTGTCAAAAATTTTACACGATTTTTCCGCTTTGAGCTGGCGGCGCGGCGTCCGTTAAAAGTGAAATCATCGTGGAGTTGGTCACTAACAGTCAATGTATAATAAGTCAATGATTTCAGCTATTTCGGAAATTCTGGGATCTCTTTTCTGGAGCATAATAAGCCAATCGTATTCTTCTAATATAGAATAAAAACATACTAAATCTCTGCCTAACCGTCAGTCTTTTCAGCCTCAGAAAACGGATTGCGGTTGAGTGCATCAGCGTGTTTTATTCTATCTCCAAATCGATGTTGAATATCGAAGTTGTATTCTATTAGCTTTAACCACCATCTTCCAATTCGAAAAATAACAAACTCTAGACCAATCAAGTAAACTCTGAAATAATGCCTCGAGCTCAGTTGAGTTTGGTCGATACTTTGATTCTTCTCTAGTTGTTTGCCTGCTGCAATAAGCTAAGGGATGCATTTTATTGTTAGGTTGTAGTTGAAGCAAAACTTCTCCTAAGCCTTCCTTACACGCATCGATTTGTACCTCGGTTTTCGCTTTTGGTGAATATAAACATAGAACTGGCTGCTCAATCAACTTCTTTTCAATAACTCAAAACTCGAGCTTTCAGCATCTGACCAAGTTCATTTAACTTCTTTTCGAGTAAGAAGAGTACGGGGTCAAAATCAATGTATAGTCTTTAATGAAGGAATGAAAATAACTGGTCAAGCCAACTGTCTGGTGAACATTTTGTGGCGGCGGAAACTCAGCTACACTATTTATTTTCATTACATTGGATTTGGATCTCACAATTCCATTTCCAATCTCGTACCCGAGAAACTCACTTTGGTGGATTTAGTTTTAAATTGGCACACCGCCGCAAGCACTTCAATATTTAGGTCAGGTTCTCTATAGCTTCTTCTTCATTTTCGGCTGGATACAAATATCAAAAAACAATGCAAACACGCTACCGTATTGGGCTCGAATAGTTAGATACCGAATCTTCGCTTTACAACCTAACTCTGACGTCATGTTCTCACATGATTCTCTGATTGCGTGCTCTCCAGCCTCTATCTCCAAAACCGTACATAGTAAGAAAAAATGTGAAAAACAAAAGTTGTAGAGTATTTAGGCCCGTTTGCTGATTCGGAACATAAATTTATGTTTAACTTAAGGTTTTCATTTTTATATGGGACGTTCCGGAATTCTTAAGTTCCACATAAAATCCCCATGGGAATTCCGGAACATCCCATATAAATATGAAAACTTTATGCAGAACATAAATTTATGTTTCGAATCAGCAAATGGGCCTTTGTTCTCTACAATGTTGGTCATACATACAAATAGCGTTAATCCCATAGAAAACGAGATAATTATAAAAAAATGTGAAAAAACGATTTTTCTGACCCATAAATTTAACACTTGCCTGCATCCCATGATATTAGATTTTTGAGAGCAGCTTGAAGATGCCAAAATACAAGTTTTTACGTTGTAAAATATTGGGTAGGTATGCCAATTTCCAAGGTGAACCCTCTATACAGGGTGATTCACGAGCGTTGTGCCAAAAAGCTAGAGCGAGTAGGTTGAGTTGAGACGAGAATAAGATCGTATGGGATGGGGGGTTCTATTCCCCCCTGTTTAGCCGGGAGGGGCAATTTTCTGAAAAATTGACTTATTTTATATAAAAAAAATATTAAAAATCAACGGTTTCGTTTACAACATCGTGCTATACTTTTCTGAAAAGCCAAAAACTTCTTCTTTCGTTTTGTTTTTAAATTAAATTGTTTTAACGAAATATAAATTATCAAACTCAAAATTTTCAAAAAAAAAATACAAGAAAAACATTTTTGAACGAATTTTTTTCAAAATTTTATGTAATAAGGTACTATTTTGTTTTTAAAATTCAATTTCGTTGTTAATTTTTAGTCGAAAACAGAAAACCGGATGCAAAAATGTCTTCGTTTTTGAGAAATAAAAAAAAACAGTCACATTTTTCTAAGAAAATCTTTGTTAATTTATTTTAACCTATCTGGACTTTCTGTTAAATTTATTTATGAAACATTAACCTTTCTTTTACTTTTTGTTGCTGTAATCAGACCCCTCTTTACCACTGGGCCCAGGCCCAGGGCCCCGCAATCACCAGGGGCCCCCAAATTGCTGAAACATCACTTAACCTCTATTGGTCTATTTTCAAGAAAAAAAAATATTTGATACAATGTTAGATGCATAAAGAATGATCAGAATTCGTACTTTCCTTGCTGAACAACAACCTTTGCTGAACAATTTAAATTAAGAATAAAAGAAAAATGTAAATTTGCCACTTTTGTACCATGTGCAGGGCACTCATTAAACTTGGTAGGAGTGCATGCCGCTGGGTGTGTCTTAGAAGCAACCAAATTCTTTGACATTATTCAAAATTGTATAATTTTTTTTCGGTATCTTCTCATCGATCGATGGAGTGTGTTGACTGCTTATTTAGGTCCAAAAAAGTTTTAAAAAGTCTTTCTCAAACAAGATGGTCGGCGCGAGCTGATACACTAAGCGCCTTATATAAAGGTCATCAAGAAATTGAAGAAGCTTTGATGTCTATCGCGAACGATTTAGGACAGGCACGAGGGGCCAGAGAGGAAGCATTTAGTCTTTGCAAAAAAAATTCCAAATTTGAATTTACCATAATTTCAGAACTTTGGAACTCTGTATTGCAAAGAATTATTAATAAAACAAGTACTTTACTTCAAAAACAAAATATTACCCTGGATGTTGCAATAAATTTGCTGAGTGCAATAGATGGATTTATAATTGGGCTCAGGGACAATTTTGATAACTTTGATTCATCAGCCAGACAAAAAAACCCGGATTCCGAGCACCGAGCGATGTCGCCAAAAATGCCGCAAGATGTTTGGGTTTCTTAAGAAGGTGCAAGAAATTTTTCTCCCCGTCTGATCTGGCTATTATCTATAAGACTTATATTCGTCCATTCCAGCTTGAGTATAATTCCCATCTCTGGGCTGGTACTCCAGTTACATACTTAAGCCTCTTGGATGGTATACAAAAAAGAGCTATAAGAATGATTGGTGAGAGAGACATCACTAATTCATTAAGTTCATTGGAACACCGTCGTAACGTCTCATGTCTCTCTTTGTTTTACAGTTACTTCTACGGTATTTGCTCTAGTGAAATAGCCAGTTGCATTCCTCCCCTTGAACAATTCAACCGTAATACCCGCGCTTCCAGGAATGCCCATCAGTTTACCCTCGAGCCCAACTTCGGACGTACTGTTAAGTACAGAGAATCGTTCTTTAGCCGTACTACGCGAATGTGGAACTCCCTTCCACACTCTGTCTTTCCCAGTCATTGCAATGTTGATGAATTCAAAACCAATGTACACCGACACCTACTTTCAAACCCCTTTCTTGATTCTTAATGCACTCACTGTGTCTCTGGCATAATAAGGGTATAAAAAGCCCCTTTAGTGTACGCAAATTATAAAAAAAAAAAAAAATAAGGACCTTTCTAAAAGGATGAGGTGTAGAAGCTCACGCCAGACTTTTTTTGACGGCTCTGGAGTCTGGACCCTCAGTAATTCTAAGTGGGAAAGAAAGATTTAAAATTGAAACCTTTCTTCCCATTGTCGATACACTAAGCGTTCATTTGAAACAGCGACTAGGTTCGTATATGAAGATTGGCCAACGTTTTGACTTTTTTTTCGATTAAAAAATCTGAATTCAGAAGACTTAAAAGAGAACTGCAAATCTTTTGCTAAATTTTACACCGAAGATGTAAACGGAGATGAACTACATGCTGAATGCCTGAATTTAAAAGACTACTTGAAAATTAGTCGACACGAAAATGAAAAAACTGACAACATTCTAGTATGATGGTGACCAATTGCAGTGGGGAACGTTCCTTCTCTAAGTTAAAAAGAATCAAAAACGAACTCAGAACTACAATGATTCAAGAAAGATTTTCATGTTTGTCGCTGATGTCAATCGAAAGCGACATCCTCAGAGGCATCGATTTTGAAGATGTGATCAATGATTTTGCTAATCTCAAATCAAGAAAAAGACCCCTTCAATAGATATTCGTTTCTTTTACCTGAAAAAATATAGTCTGTATCACTATATTGTTCTTTAAATTGCATTCTCAATAACTTATTTAATTGTCTGTTATTTAAATTTTGTTTTTGAATTTTTATATGAAATATTTATTTTTTGCTTTTATATTTACATTGTTTATGTTTATGTTTTAAATGCTGCAATAACTATTTATCTTTTTAATGAATTAAAAAAAGATTATTTATATAAAAATTAAAAGAATAAATATCAATTCAAAGTTTTGTGATTTTTCTGTATACCTTTATTACACAACATAACATTTTTATATAATCATACAGGGGCCCCATTTTCGAAAAGTGCCCATGGCCCCCAAAAAGGTAAAGACGGCCCTGGCTCTAATTGGAGTTTTTTAAGGATTCAATAAAGAAGAAAAGTATTGGATTTTCCCTGGATTAATCATTTTGTTCATTGATAACGTCTGCCATTGACCTTTCACTTCTAGCTCTCCGTGCTCTCTTAGACGTCAGCGGATTCTTGAAAACATGGTACTGCTCGGCCGTAGAGTTTTTCGGCTTCCCGATCTCGACAACTAGCTAAACCGTAGCAGAAGTGCATGTCCGCTAACTCTTCTCGAGAGTATGAGTTTGTTATTGTTATTTGTTGATGACTTAATATTTTCATTGGAAATGGTTGTTTAGTAAACATGCGATACCTTTTATTTACCTTTAGGTTGCTTACTGTTTTTTTCATTCAAGAAAAATTGCGGTTTAATTATCTTAAGCCCCTAGCAGGTAGAACCCTTCGCCGGCGAGTGGCCGCAGCCACAGGTAATAAAAGAAAAATTACAGGTCAGCTTTCAGACGTTATCAATGAACAAAATAGTTAATCCACTGAAAATCTAATACTTTTCTACTTTATTCAGTCCTCATAAGACTCCAATTACAAAACAAATAGTAAAAGAATGGTTAATGTTTCATAAATAAATTTAACAAAAAGTCCAGGTAGGTAAAAATAAATTAACAAAGATTTTCTTAGAAAAATGTGATTTTGGATTTTTTTTTAATTTCTCAAAAACGAAAAGACATTTTTGCATCCGGTTTTGGCTTTCTAGAAAGGTATAGCACGGTGTTGTAAACGAAACCGTTGATTTTTAATTTTTTTTTTTACAAAGTAAGTCAATTTTCAGAAAATTGCCCTTCCCGGCTAAACGGGGGGGAATAGACCCCCCATCCCATACGATTTTTTTCTTGACTCGACTCAACCTACACGCTCTAGCTTTTTGGCACAACGCTCGTGAATCACCCTGTATACCTACCTAATGTCTTTTCACATTGTTCTTGATATAAGAGTAAGAACAAGATTATATTATTCATTTACTTTGAAAGGAACCGTTAAATAACGTCTTTATAAAATATTAACAAAAAAGCTCTTTAACAAAAGCTTAATGCATTTACTTGCATGCACTTGTTCTGCAGAAAATAAAGTTTGACAAAAGGCGGAAGTATAAAAGCTTTGACCATTACATCAGTTGGCCATGAGACCTAATCAAGGGTGCTTCATGGCATACACAAAATGTCTTTCAACTAAAAGTTCTAGTTTGAATAATCTCGTTCGGGTTGTCTTTTGATACCGAAATTCATTTGTGTTAATATAGGTAAACGCGCCAACAATATCCGTGCATCTATTATTAAAAATGCTAAAAGGCTGAAGTAAATAAATAACAAAACTAAATTGATTGCCAATGACATTTGCGGTCAAATCGTAAAAAAAAAGAGCTTTTATCCATTTGGATCAATGTACGCTAATACAATTAATTGAATTAAAATGTTCTAAAAGTGAATCCTTAAAACATACAACTCATCTAGGAAAGGAAAGAACTAAGTTCTAATATTAACAATTTTTATTCCTTCAACTGTGTGGGCAAAGTGTTGTAAAAGTGAAAAACTGCTTAAAGAGCAGCAGTAAATAAATCAATGGCTCTTATCAGATGTTGTTTTGAACCTGTGGAACTTCCGGAATTTCTTGATTCGTTTGTGCAAAAATGTACGGACCCAGGCTGTAAGTATTTTGTTAAGGATGAATGATTTGTATGTGTTTGTGTTCAAATATTGTAAAAATCAAAATGATTTTATTAAATTGTTCTACTCTGTAAGACAATATTATTTGTTTATCATTGCCTTTAAATTTGTATCCCCAAAGCTTCCTTGTGGGTGCAGAGCAGAAGCTCTTAAACAGCTGGTTAAACTTTATTCATGAGCATGAGCTCAATTTGACATCCAGTTTGACAATTGCGATATTTTTTTAAGCTTTACAATCGATTGTGGCGCCATCTTAAGACCTAGCAGAAAGCAGTTTTTATAGTACTCGCTTTCTACAGCAGAATTTCTTCTTCTTCCGGGCATCTGATGGAGAGTTGAAAGATGAAATCATCCATAATTTTCCATTTGGATTGCTCAACGCTGTTCACTCAAAAAACCTTAGTCATCTTAGTTTATAATACAGGTAAACCTCGGAATGAAAGATAGTAAGCTGTAA
The DNA here is from genome assembly GCA_943590905.1 of Sphaerophoria taeniata. Taxonomy (NCBI): domain Eukaryota; kingdom Metazoa; phylum Arthropoda; class Insecta; order Diptera; family Syrphidae; genus Sphaerophoria; species Sphaerophoria taeniata. The sequence continues at coordinate 63,412,964 of OX016540.1, forward strand.
ATTGGTATACACTTTTGATCAGCCGTCCTAAATACTGTGTCAAAAGTCACAATTTCTATTGTGTCCGCGTCTTTAAATATTGAAATTCAAAGGTCATAAAAACGCATTTTCGCGGTCTATACAAAAACGGTTCGTCGTATGCAAAACAGTTGAGGTAGAAGTTGTATAGTATAGATTTAAATGTATACACATGCACTTTTTTGTTGTGTTATTTTAACACTGCAGTTAGGCTGCGTCCGTCAATTCCATTTATGTATTGGAACAACTATAACAACTTAGAGGTGCTTCCACCAATGTCTTTTTTTCCGTCAATTCCTTTGTTTGGCTGGAGTTATAGCTATTTCACGGGTGCCAAGCCGATCATCAGACTCCTTTATTAGTGGTGCTTGTCTAGTTATTTTCCATTTTAATCGAAATTTTTTTAAGTTCACATCATGGGATTTGAACCTAGACCAGCTAGTTGGGAAGCCAATGCACTACGCATAGCGCTAACAACTCCACTGATTTTTGGTTTCCCATTGCAGATTTTTTTATTTTTTATCATTTTGGTAATTTTGGCGTTTTTGAGCCTTTACTACTAAGTAACGAAGTACTTAATTGAAAATGTGCTCCAATAGTGCCCTAGTAACAGTTTTTGTCTACACAATGACACCTTAATCATTTCGATACGACTACGACATCCAATCGCTTCACAATTACTATGTTTACAAGAGGTATTGAAGCGAGCTTCAAACTCGCTTCGCACCCTTGTATACCAGTGTTGAGTTGAAATGAGGTTTAACCGACTCGACTCAGCTTCAGGAGCGGAGTCGAGTCGTAATTTTTGCTGAAAAACCTAAGTTGAGGAGTTGGTATGGCATAGAAAAATTGTCTGACGTTTAGGTATTTTTTTTTCACGCGTGTTTCGTCTGTCTTGTGCATTTTCTAACTAAAAAATAAAGACACAAGTAAAAAAAAACAATGCTGCGATGATTTGACAGACGCCAGCAGTTGTCATCTCAACATCTTTTCAACTAAACTACAACTGGAGTACTCAACTCAAATGACGAAAAACCTGGGTCAAAAATTCGACCCTAATCCAATTCGATCTCTCGATTCTGCTTGTAAACGTGGTAAATACCATTTGAAAAAACGCAGTTTCGGTCCGGAACACTCGCAAGCTACGTTCGTTAAATTTTCGTTCAACTTTTACTAGTTCTGTTTCATTCGCGCATTGCTTAAGTGAATGTAATAATTTGAAGAAGAGAAGGCCAAGCCTACTTCTTTTGCTTACTTAAGGAAATTTTTGTCGGGTTTTTTTTTACATAAGCTTAAGTTCACTTAAGCAATTATAGTTTGGTCTTAAAATAAAGTGACCAGATCCAATGACTTAAAATGTGGGACAAATCAACAATTTTTATCCGAAATGGACTGTATACACAATTTTTGTTTGCAAATGCGGGACATTTTATTTTCATTAAAACAGTTCACAAAATATTGAAGAAAAACAAAAATCTATAGCAAAACTTAACAAAAAAAAATTAATAAAATCAATTCATAAAAAATAAACAACTCTAAGAAAAACAACTTAAAATCAGGCAATCATTTAAGATCATTCGATTATTGAAATCATTCGAATGATTTCTCAAACCCTGCTACAACTGCTACTCTTCAAAGTTCAAATCTCAAATGAAAAAAAAAACGAATAGGGGGGTTTACATGGTCACACATGGTGTGACAACATGGTGCGAATATGGCGATTTTGATCATGTAAACGCTAAAACAACCGCTTGACACACCATGTTGGATGGTTTTCCATTTTTTTGGAAAACCTGGTGGTGTGTCACACCATCCAACCTTTGTAAACACATGTTGTACAACTGTAGCCATTTCGTCGACGTTAAATTCATTGCGTTTTGAAATTTTGGTTGAAAATGTTGTCAATTTGCAATAATGTTTTTTGGAGGGAATTTTTTTGAAATTTACAAAAAAGTCATCCGGAATTGTGGAAAGTAAATGTAAGCTAAAATTTTACTCGCCATAGTATGTCTACACTCTAGAAGAAAAATCACAAACTGATGTTGTACAACATCGTTTTTCGTGTAAACGCAATTCTGTCATGCCGTTGTCCAACCATGTTGTCACACCATGTGTCACTATGTAAACCCCTCTAATGACGACTATCAGTATTCGAATTACTAATATTATCATTCGAATGCAAATAATCGATTATTAGCATTCGAATGAAATATCATTCGAATGAAAATAGTACTCGAATGAAAAGAATCGATTATTAGTATTCGAATGCAAGAAAATCGAATTATGATTATTTAAAATTTTAATTCGAATGACGATTTTATTTCTAGTTGAATTTGCAAATCTTTGGAATGGATTTATGTTTATGAATTTTGGTTACATTTTTTAAAGGCGAACAAAAATTTTTATTTTGTGTTATTCTTTTTTTCATATATATTTTTTTTTTTTAAAGTAGTGGTCTGAAAACTTTCAATATGTATGTTGGAAGCTGCACAAGAACTCCTTACCAGAGCTCTATGAACTTCATTTGGGAGAATATTGCCATACCTGCTACGTCGGTACCATCTGAGAGAGGGTATTTTCTAAGGCAGGTCTATTGACGAATGATCATCGTCGCCGCCGAAAAATTTGGACAGTATAATTTTCTTAAATAGTTATTTCTCTCATGACGAACTCTTTTATTTTAATGTAATAATTTTAAGATTTTGTACACTTTGATTTTTTTTTTAACTATTTTTTGTATTTATTTTTATTTATATAGGTATTTTTTTAAAATTTGAATCAACAAATATTAATTAATATTGGCATTCATTATTATAACTGTAAAACAGTTCATTGTGCACTGTAAACTTTAAATTTTTCACCATTTTCGTTCGATTTCGTAATTCGAATGATCATTCGATTATTCAAATCACTCGAATACTATTTTCTGGATTATTGAAATCATTCGATTATGCCAATCACTAAAAGTAGCTCCGAAAAGCCGAATTCTGTGTTTGTTCCAGCATACCGCAGAATTGGCGTTTTCAGTTTTTATATACTTTGTCCTTGATAAATCTGTTTGTGCCAATGTGATTACAGATGACGCCAGTCTCAAATGGCCTCGTGAATGTACTATAGTTTTTTATACTATGGTTTTGTATTCTTTTGAGTTTTGACAATCAGACATGAAGATAACTATGGGTCTGTTCAGTGGTCATACATTTGATTTGTAAAGAGCTTGTAGCATTCAGTGAAACCAAAAAAAAATAAAATAAAAAAAAACGAGGGAAAAGTGAGTTATGCGTTTGACATTTTTGGTTTTGTGGGACAATTGTGGGACAATTTTCCACGTAATGTGGGACGAATGGTCACTTTATCTTAAAACCCCAAATTGTTAAATCCACTTAAGCAATGCGCTTCGGATTAAACTTTGACTGACATCTGTCATTTAAATAAATTAATTAATCGTTCTTCGACATTTTTTCTTACAAATTTAATTATTTTTTTTAAACAAATCCGAAAGCTGCAGAAGTGTTCGACTCAGAGGACAAGATTTCAAAAGAGAATTCGAAGAAGAGTTACGACTCATGGGTCGTCGCGTCGGTCGTGTAATAGCAGTCAAAGGAAGTGCAATTCAAATAAAATCGAACAAACAAACAAGAAAACATGTCGCTGAGCAAATACTTATCAAAAAGTAGAAAACATTTCAACTTTTGCTTCAGCTTGAGGCACGTTACGTTTATGTTACGGGGTTCTCAAAATATGTCAAATTGAAGGTTGGGCAATAAAGCTGCTTTGTGTTATAGCCTTTTCACACCATACTATTGAATAAGAAGTACAGGAAGGGGTCTTATGAAAAAGAAGTGAAGCATTTTTCTAAGTAGTGTAAGTTTCACAAACACAAACGCATTACAACAGGGCCGATCTACAGTTGAATGGTTAATCTCAGGGGCGCCAAGCGAAATATGATTGAATCAAGATTATATAGATTGTTTATCAATTTTATTTTTCAATTTCAATTCTTTTTTTGGACTACATGGTGTTTTAATGTTCAAAGTGTATATGCTAGATTTTTATTATTTTTTTTTTATTTTTCGTTACATTTTCTTCATTTTTCATCCTTAATTCATCATATTTATTGTGCTTTTTCGGGTCGTATTCGAAAGCGCATTCTATGAACAACTTGATCAAGTGTTAAAAAACACAAGAAATTGTGTAGCGCCTAACGATCGCCAACAAAAATAAATGCGCCCCTGAACTCTAGTTTTTGTTTTTTTTGACAGATGAAACTACATACAAAACAACATTTGACCAAGTACAGCTCAGCAAAATGACAGTACAGGCCCTGTTGGACAGCTGAGGTCCCAAAATTTGACAGTAGATGTCCCAAAATTTGACATCATCAGAAATTTTTGTTGCTTCACTATCACTCACGTACACTGTCCGTGTAGCTTACACCGCTTCCTGTACTTCTTATTCAATGGTTTTGACTGGTTTTCACAAAAACATGTTGTTTTGCAAAACAGGGCTGTCAACAAATTTGTATGGGAAAACACGTGATTTCCTTCAAGTTTTTGAAAAGTTTTGTAAACCGCGTTTTGCGTCTGATGTGAAGAGGCTATTATGTTGTTAGCAATTCCTATGCTTTAACTTTATACGTCACTCAACGCTAACAGCAAAGCAGCTTTGTGTTTTCCGCTTTATGGTTTGCTCATAGCTCATAGGGTTCGTATGTATTCGCTGGTTCACTTAAGCGTGCTTGCGTGAGAAAAATTGCATTATAGTTCACCCTTAAGTCGGTTTCCGATAACCCTCTTTCTGATCTATACTCAAATTGACGAACGGTGAGCGTGTATGCGTGTACACAAGCCCAAATTGACAAACATTGGGGAGAATGAGTATAGCTTCTTTTTCACATATACATTCTTATCGTTCGTGAATTCCAGTAACTCACATTTATTCATAATATGTATATTACACCGGGAGCCCTCAATCCTAAAAGTGCACTTACACGGATTTCAAAATTGCTTATATTAAAAGATAGTTTATAGAAATACCAACAAATTAAGCCCGGTATGACGAGGCCTATCCTGGCACCAGTATTTTTTGCATTTTTTTGCATTATTAATAATTTGCACTTATCGCGGATTTTAATTTTAAATAGCGCATATTATTGGAAATTTAATGTGCTTTCAGGAAAAAATGGTATGACAGCTGCCATCCTGGCACCAATGTCTGTCATACCTATTTTAAAAACATGTGAGTGACAAAATTTTAAAATAGGTATGACAGACATTGGTGCCAGGATGGCAGCTGTCATACCATTTTTTCCTGAAAGCACATTAAATTTCCAATAATATGCGCTAGTTAAAATTAAAATCCGCGATAAGTGCAAATTATCAATAATTATTAATAATGCAAAAAATTGCAAAAAAATACTGGTGCCAGGATAGGCCTCGTCATACCGGGCTTAATTTGTTGGTATTTCTTTAAACTATCTTTTAATATAAAAAAATTTGAAATCCGTGTAAGAGCACTTTCAGGATTGAGGGCTCCCCGCCTATATACGAAAGGAAAAAAAGTAAAAAATGACAAATTGCGCGATCAAGGAGGTAAAACCATTGAATAAGAAGTACAGGAAGCGGTGTAAGCTACACGCACAGTGTACGTGAGTGAAGCAACAAAAATTTCTGATGGTGTTAAATAGGGGGCATTCATCTGTCAAAATACGGGGCACTCATCTATCAAACTGGGCATGTGCTGTCATTTTGCTGAGCTGTAATTGGTCAAATGTTGTTTTGTATTTTCATCTGTCAAAAAAACAAAAACTCGAGTTCAGGGGCGCATTTATTTTTGTTGGTGATCGTTAGGCGCTACACAATTTCTTGTGCTTTTAACACTTGGTCAAGTTGTTCATAGAATGCGCTTTCGAATACGACCCGAAAAAGGGCAATAAATATGATAAATTAAGGATGAAAAATGAAGAAAATGTAACGAAAAATAAAAAAAAATAATAATAATAATCGTGCATGTACACCTTGAACGTCAAAACACCATGTGGTCCAAAAAAGAATTGAAATTGAAAAATAAAATTGATGCACAATCGATATAATCTTGATTCAATCAAATTTCGCTTGGCGCCCCTGAGATTAACCATTCAACTGCCGACCAGCCCTGTTGTAATGCGTTTGTGTTTGTGAAACTCACACTACTTAGAAAAATGCTTCACTTCTTTTTCATAAGACCTCTTCCTGTTATTCAATGGACACAACAGGGATGGAAATCGAGGTTTTTCAATTGTATTTAATTTGTTTTTCAAATTGTACCAAATTGTACCAAAAACTATTTTCCGATGAAAATGGACAAATTTAAAAATTTTATTCAAAAAAAAAAAACAGAATAAGAAAGGTTTCCACGGAACTTTTAATGAAGAACACCTTTTACTTACCATACATGGGCTGTCATGTGAAAAATACAAAATTTGAAAATAAATGGTTCCACTGGAGAGTAGAATCCGTAATAACTAATTTCACTTATTTATATCTCGCCGATCTTCCTTTTTTGGTCGAGCGTGTTCATATTGTTAGGGAAATAAGCGTGTGGTTGTTGTACATATTGTTATTTTCAAAGAAAGTCTGAACTCTGAAGGAACAATTTACGACATAAGCTTCAAGTTGCTTAGTAGAAAGATTCATTTATTAATGCTGTTGAGGTAATATTCGGTTTTATGAGCAGAAAACGGCAAAAATATTTATTTGTCTATTCAAGTCGCTTACCTCAATCAAAAATAAAACAATGCTAATGTGAAGGCAAATGAGAGAGCGAAATAGAACGCATGCTTTCAACGAATCAGTTAATCTAGTCGAAGCTTGCAATTTCAAGGTCTAGTGTTTTGTCTGACGGTCCATGTATAATATGACAATGAGTGTATTGCTTATTCTTTTGTCCATACATTCTTCTAAAAAATTTAAGTTATATTTTTTGGCAACGCTTCTGCTATCTAGTTTTGAAAATGATGAAAGATTCTTAAGAGCTTACACCCGAGACTTTTAATATTTTAATGAATTCATATAGAGCTAACAGAAAAACCTAGTAACAAGCCTGTAAATGTTACAGAAAAAAGTAATTTTTATTAAACTAATTTTTTTTTTTTAAACGATTCAAATTTCACATTAGCAAATTGTACCAAATAGAGACAAATTGTACTTTTGTACTTCAACAAACTCAATTGTATCGAATTTGGTACAATTGTACCAACTTTTCCAAGGGTGGGACACAACACACAATCCGATCTCAGCGCTCTCATGCCTATGAACAGATATGGATATGAACTAAAATACTGGTTTCTGAAAAATCAATACCAATGGTTTCTTTCTTTTATAAATCTCTGGTTGGTCTACATATTTATTTTGACAGATCCTACTATCTCCGTTTCGAACTCCAATTCAGAATCTTGACTATTCTTTTAGTTTTTTTCACTTACTAAAAAGTTATGATGTCAGGTATTGTTACATTTTTGAATTAATTTTCTTCGCTTCATATCGAAAACCTTGCAAGATATTTAATAATCGTAGTATAAATAACATTTTAATGACGCATACCTGGTCTCCATAGGTTGCTGTGGGTGCTGCTCAGCACTTCGACCTCGTTACAAACGTCTCGTTGACAATATATTTCCTGAAAATCCTGAAGATGGGCTTGTTAAATCAAACATGGAAAAGTTGACCTTCTATTCCCTTAGCTCACCAGATAAACTAGATCGTATCGGTGAGTATTTGTATCAAAAAGCAACCAAGGATATCAATCGGAAGAGATACAAGTATGTACATCAAACTCAAAGTTCAAATGTAAGAAATACGATTTAAACTTTGTTATAGGTTTGTGGAAATTGCAATGGAAGCTATGGATCTATTGCTAGTGGCATGTCATGCACAAACTTTGAATCTCTTTGTTGAGTCATTCTTGAGAATGGTGCAAAAGTTATTGGAAGATTCAAATCCTAATTTACAAATAATGGCTACAAATTCGGTATGATTGATGTAATTCTGATGCGTAAACAACTGGTTCTACGTTTTATTTCCCAATTCAGTTTGTAAAGTTTGCCAATATTGAAGAGGATACTCCATCATACCATAGGCGCTACGATTTCTTTATTTCCAAGTTCTCGTCAATGTGCCATGGCAATCATGACAACATAGAGCTCAGAGATAGCATTCGATTGGCTGGAATTAAAGGTTTGCAAGGTGTCATTCGCAAAACAGTGTCTGATGATTTGGTCGAAAATATCTGGGAAAAGCAGCATATGGAAAAAATTGTGCCGTCGCTTCTTTTCAATATGCAGGTAAGCTGGGAAAGCAATTGTTAGGAAATTTAAATGAGAAAAAATATTCTTTTCAGTTTGGTGATTTGACTCCCACTGAAGATCCTACAGAAATAACTCCACCAGTCCTTGCAGAAGAAGTCTTACGAGAATTAGTTGGTCGGGCATCGTTCGGCCACATTCGATCTGTCTTGAAACCGCTCTTGACGTAAGTCTTCAATTCGTAGCAACATTTTCTTTTTTTTCATTTTAATTTCTTACAGTCATTTGGATCGCCACGAACTCTGGGTGCCAAACACCTTTGCCATCCATACATTCCGTATAGTGATGATTTCAATTCAACCACAGTACTCGTACACGGTAGTTGAGACCCTGATGAAGCATCTTGACAACAACTTCAAATCATCCCCTCGCACTAGAACATCCCTGGCTGTCGTTCTCTCAAAAATCATCGCCATTGCTGCTGGCGAAAGTGTTGGTCCATCCGCTTTGGACATCATTAACAATCTTTTGACACATCTAAGAACAAGTGTTAGCACAACCACCGAGATAACACCCGAAGAATCGCAATACCAAGAGGCTCTCATAAATGCTCTCGGAGAATTTGCTAACCATCATCCGGACTATCAGAAAATCGAAATTATGCTCTTCATCATGAATACCGTACCGGATCTTAGCAAGAAGAGCAAGGGGGATCAGATGCTGCAAAACATTCTTCTCAAGAGTTTACTTAAAGTCGGAACTCAATACAGCACTGTGTCGTTTGAAAAAGCCTTTCCAGCTTCTTTCCTTCAGCCTTTGTTAAAGATGGCTCGCGCTCCACATGACCCCACACGGATAATTGTGATGCAAATCTTCCAGGCGTTATTAGATCGCCATCAAAATCAGATGGTCTTGAGCAATGTAACGGTTAAACCGTATAATGCCTTATCTCAGGAGCCCCCATCGCGATCTGATATCATTTTCACCCACAAATATGGGGCAAATATAATGCAGGCTCTTATCGAAAGCATGGCTTTGTCAGATCGCATTGAAGCTCTTGCTTCAAGCTACAACACAGCTGCGCTGTTGATTGTAGAAATGGCAAGCAGCGAAACAGTGCAAGAGTTCCTGCTGTTTATTTTAGGGTATGTTTCTATAGCTTAGCCATTAACTCACCTTCTTTTTAAATATAAATTTAATGATTTCAGAATTCAACAAGTCACAGTCACCGCTGAGGATTTGGACAATGTGCACAAGAGCAACTTGCACACCATAGCTATCTCGTTGCTTTGTCTGATAGCGCGGGTCACTGGTATAAACAATCTCATGGAGTATGCAGAAAAAATCGTCGATTCCCGGAGGGAAGAAGCTGCCCACTTTTTACCACCTCTCTTGGATTCCAAAAAACAAAGTGGCAAAGTGTACAATGTCAATTTTCCCCATTTGTCTATTGATAAGATTGCTCTAGCTGAAAGCTTGCAAAATGCTGGAATGGATTATAATCGATTACAAACTGGAAGTCCTTACGCACTCAATCAAATTGATAATTCCGCCCACAGACACTCGTGGGTTGAAGCAGCTAGTAACATGCCAACACGAAATAGCTCTGCTGACCTGGCTGCTTACAATAATGATGCAGATAGTGTGAGCAGTTCACCCGGCGTATCAAAGGTGAGGAAATAAAATACGTATGACTTATAATATAACCCTAAAGATCTAAGACCTATTAGCCTATCATCATTCATTCTCAAAACTCTGGAACGATTGATCGATATCCATATACATAATAGCATTCATAAGAGACTATCGATGTCTCAGCATGCTTACTGCAAAACGAAATCGGTAGAAACAGCCTTGCATACTCTGGTAAGAACTATCGAATACTCCCTAGAGCTAAAGGAATATACTATGGTTGCCTTCCTGGATATTGAAGGTGCTTTCAACAACGTTGACCCATCTGCTATCACTTCTGCTATGACGACCCTAAACTTCGAATACTGACTTTGTGAGTTGATTAATCTAATGCTAAAAAGCAGGATCATCAACTCTAAGGCGGGGGATTTTTGTACGAAAAGGTCTGTCAGCAGAGGCCTTCCGCAAGGTGGTGTTCTGTCCCCTCTCCTGTGGAACATAGTAGTTAATGAACTGCTAAAATCCCTCGAGAAGGAAGGCTATAGAGTGATTGCGTATGCCGATGATGTTGCTATCGCCGTCACACGAAAACATCCTAATATCCTGAGAGACCTCCTCCAAAACGCACTTAATATGCTCACCAGATGGGCTGATCACTGTGGACTTAATAATTAACCCTCAAAAAACAGACCTCGTCCTTTTTACACAGAAATATAAAATCCCAGTAATTGTACCTCCTTCAATAAAAGGTGTACTCCAGTGGCGTATTATTCTAAAGGCAAACTAGGCACGTGCCTAGGAGCGCGGCAACAAGGGGCGCGGGCGCAGTAAATCTTACAAGTGGCAAATAATGCGAGTTCATACGTGGTTGTTAATGTAACAAACTTGTGAACTCGAATTGCACTTGCATCTTTTGTTAAAATAAAAATTGGTCCTGAGCTCTTACAGTACAGAGTCATCTCGGTAAATCGACTTAGCTTTTCTAATTTTGTAAGCGTTTTTGAATAGGTATTGAATTTACTTATTGTTGGGGCAAATAACCTAATGGTCGAAGTTCATCAGCGGATTTCCTAATGTTTCTGCTTTTTAAGTTCTTTCTAGATTGATTTTCGGGGCAATCCGATTTGAGAACCGAGTTGCCACTCGGTTTGCATAAGCACCAACTTGAGTTTACTTGGTTTAAAAAATTTACGTTTCGGTAGATCATTAACTAACCAAATTCGTAAGGTCTTTCGGACAATACTAATAGATCTCATGTTAACTAAGTCTCTTTTTCCTTGGCCCCCCAGTGAGATACTTGCCTATGGCGCCCTCAACCTTTAATCCGCCACTGGGTGTACCACTAATTTTTACCAGTGAAGCCAAATATCTTGGTCTGATATTAGACAAACAATTAAGTTGGAAACCTAATATTCAGGAAAGAGTTAAGATAAGTACAGTAGCTCTTTTCTCTTGCAAGAAAGCCATAGGAAGCAAATGGGGTTTTCAACCTCGCATAAACTATTGGCTATATACATCGGTCATCCGACCAATACTCATGTACGGGGTTGCAGTATGGTGGACTACACTTGAGAAAGTCACTTACTGCGATAAACTCAGCAGAGTCCAACGCACTGCATGTCTGCATAAGCGGGGCATTGAGAACCACACCATCAGCAGCGTTAGACACTCTCCTCCATCTGACACCCCTCGACATCTTCAGCAAACAAGTGGCAGCGAGCACAGCTATAAGATTCAATGCCTCATCTCAGTGGACCAACAATAATGTGGGACATTCCATCATTTTGAACCTCTTCGGTTCTATACCAAAGTACATAGACTACATCATTCCAAAACCCCAATTTGGGAAAAATTTCCAGGTCTCCATTCCATCCAGAGATGAATGGGAAGACAAAAAACTCCTGGAAGACAAAAGCATTCATTTTTATACAGATGGATCCAAGACAAGTGATGGAGTTGGTAGTGGTGTGTACTCAGAAAAGCTTAATCTAAGCCTCTCATTCCGCCTCCCTAATCATTGTAGCGTCTTCCAAGCGGAAATTTTGGCGATCAAAGAGGTTCTATCCTGGCTGAGAGAAAATGTGATATCAACTTCTGAAAGCATTGAATGGGGGTATGTTCCAAAGACATGGCGTGAGGTAAAAGTCGTCTTTATACCAAAAGCCGGCAAACCAAGCCACACGGAACCCAAAGACTTCAGACCTATAAGTCTTACGTCTTTTGTACTAAAACACTTGAAAGACATCGATATACAGGGTGATTCACGAGCGTTGTGCCAAAAAGCTAGAGCGTGTAGGTTGAGTTGAGACAAGAAAAAAATCGTATGGGAGGGGGGGTCTATTCCCCCCGTTTAGCCGGTAGGGGCAATTTTCTGAAAAATTGACTTATTTTGTTTAAAAAAATATTAAAAATCAACGGCTTCGTTTACAACACTGTGCTATACCTTTCTGAAAAGCCAAAAACTTCTTCTTTCACTTTGTTTTTAAATTAAATTGTTTTAACGAATAGTTTAAAAAATATAAATTTTCAAACTCAAAATTTTCAAAAAAAAAGCAAAAAAAACATTTTTGAACTAATTTTTTTCACTTCTAGCTCTCAGTGCTCTCGTTGGCGGATTCTTGAAAACATGCTACGACTTGGGCGCCATCTATTGGGATATCTTACAGTGTAGAGCCTTTCAGCTTCCCGATCTCGACAATAAGTTAAACCGTAGCAGAAGTTCCTGTCCGCTAACTCTTCTCGAGCGTATGAGTTTGTTATTGTTATGTGTTGATGAGTTAATATTTTAATTGTAAATGGTTGTTTAGTAAATATGCGATGCCTTTTATTTACCTTTAGGTTGTTAATTGTTTTTTCATTCAAGAAAAAATGCGGTTTAATTATCTTAAGCCCCCAGCAGGTAGAACCCTTCGCCGGCAAGTGGCCGCGGCCCCTGGTTTAGTAAGAAAAAATTACAGGTCAGTTTTCAGACGTTATCAAGGAACAAAATGGTTAATCCAGGGATAATGTAATACTTTTCTACTTTATTGAGTCCTCATAAAACTCCAATTACAAAAAATTAAATTTATAAATTAAATTAATAAATTAAACTAAAAGTCCAGATAGGTAAAAATAAAAACAAAGATTTTTTTAGAAAAAAGTGGTTTTGGTTTTTTCTTAATTTCTCAAAAACGAAAAGACATTTTTGCATCCGGTTTTCTGTTTTCGACTAAAAATTAAAAAAACATTGAATTTTTAAAACGAAATTAGTACTTAATAACATAAAATTTTGAAAAAAATTAGTTCAAAAATGTTTTTTTTTGCTTTTTTTTGAAAATTTTGAGCTTGAAAATTTATTTTTTTTAAACTATTCGTTAAAACAATTTAATTTAAAAACAAAGTGAAAGAAGAAGTTTTTGGCTTTTCAGAAAGGTATAGCACAGTGTTGTAAACGAAGCCGTTGATTTTTAATATTTTTTTAAACAAAATAAGTCAATTTTTCAGAAAATTGCCCCTACCGGCTAAACGGGGGGGAATAGACCCCCCCCCTCCCATACGATTTTTTTCTTGTCTCAACTCAACCTACACGCTCTAGCTTTTTGGCACAACGCTCGTGAATCACCCTGTATATATCCGCAGTAATTTAAAACCGGAGACCATATCACCCTTTCAACACGCCTACACAAAAGGTAGAAGTGTATAAACGGCCGCACTACACTGCGTAGTCAGAACCATAGAAAGGTCACTTGACGTTAAGGAATACACTCTTGCATCACTCCTGGACATTGGAGGAGCCTTCAATAACGTCCATAGCAGTGCAATCGAGAAAGCACTTAATGATCAACGTATAGAAGAATTAGAAAAACAGAAAAATACATAGCGAGCTTGGTAACGCACATATAGAGATGTACGCATCTAGAGGAACCCCGCAAGGTGGAATTCTGTCACCATTATTATGGATCTTAGTGATGAACGAGATCCTGGTAAAACTTAAGGATTGTAGTATAGTAGTGGTAGCCTACGCTGATGACTTAGAGCTTTTGGCGACGGGTAAATATCTTACCACTATTAGCGAACAATTAGAAAGAAGAGGGTCTGCAACTGGACCAAGAAATGCGGCCTTAAGGTAAACCCCTTAAAACAGAACTGGTTCTTTTTACAAACAGAAGGAAATTACCTCCGTTTGAAATATTAAAATTAGATAACACCACATCAAAAATTTCCGACCGAGTGAGATACCTCGGAGTCATATTGGACAAAAAACTTGACTGGGGTCCGAATATCCAGGAAAGATATAAGAAAGCCATGATCGCACTCTACTCATGCCATGCAACAAGATTCTGGGTAGAAATTGGGAACTAAACCCCAAAATAGTCATGTGTATGTACACTGCTATTGTCAGACCGATTCTAACCTATGGCAGTTTGGTTTGGTGGAAAGCTCTGGAGAAATTCACGAATCTAAAAACCCTTACCAAAGTACAAAGAATGGCTTGCATCAGCAGTTCAGCACTAGTGGTGTGATGAGGACTACGCCAACTGCGGGCTTAGAAACGATCCTCAATCTCCCCCCATAGATCTATTCGTCCAAGAATCAGCAGCAAACAGCGCCCTTAGGCTCAGTCATACCAACATCTGGAAAACTAGCCAGATAGCCCACGCAGCTATTCTTACGAAATACTTAGATAACCATATATCTGTACAGATTATTTGACCCCTTACCTAGATTTCAACAAATCTTTTAGTACTAGCTTCCCCAATAGACTAGATTGGGAAAAAAGTGTGCCCTACACTAATGACTCAACAATCAGCATCTACACCAATGGTTCTCAAATGAATACTGGAGTAGGTGCAGGTTTCTACTCGGAAAGCCTCAACCTTGCCAATTCATTCAGGCTCCCCGACCATAGCAGCGTCTTCCAAGCCGAGATCTTGGCAGTGAAAAACGCTGCTAAACATATATCCATGATGGCGATATCACACGCGGACATCACTTTTTTCATTGATAGCCAAGTAGCAATAAAAGCTATCTCTGCCACCCAAATCAAGTCGAAGCTTGTCTCTTGCTGTCGCGAAGAGCTAAAGGTTATTGGTACACAGCATAACCTAAGACTCTGCTGGGTTCCTGGCCACAGTGATGTGCCAGGTAACGAAAAAGCGGATGAACTTGCAAGGGAAGGCTCTACACTGGACCCTTCTCTCATAGACAATCATATAGGAATCCCGTTATGTGAACTGAAACATAATGTTAGTAAACTCATCCTCCAAAAATCCAACAACAGATGGAATCTCCTAGAAACCTGTGTTAACACCAGGAAACTATGGCCTAGATACGATAAGAAAAGATCCGACTGAATTTTTAGTACTGTTAATAAATCTTCCCCAAGGTCCCTTATCGGTATTATTACAGGACACAACTTACTTGGCTACCATAAGAAAAAGATGGGGCTTAGTACTGATGACCTTTGTAGAGGCTGTGGTGATGAGGACGAGCATGAAGACACTGCTCATTTTCTCTGCCACTGTCCTTTACTCTGTCTTATTATGAAGAAAACTGTAGGCAACTTCTTCTGCAATGAACTTACTAGAGGAACTATCAGAACTACCAGGCCAAAGCTTACTAAACTTTTTCAAGACCTCCAAATAGTTAAACGAACCACATGATTCATATAAATTAAATTAACCTGGAAGCTCAACACCGAAGAACGGGTGAGAAAGGCGTGCGTGGCCTTCTACGCCTGTTACAAAACCTTCGGTAAAAAGTAGGGCCTCCAGTCAAAAATGATCAAGTGGACGTACACAGCGGTTGTTAGACCGATACTTGTTTACGGATCCATTGTGTGGTGGCCCGTTCTCAGCAAAGCTTACATAGTAAACAAGCTTACAAAGGTGCAGAGAAATGCTTGCGTAGGGATATCAGGGGCAATCAGGTCCTGCCCAACAGATGAACTTAACGTCATCCTGGACCTCCTTCCGATTGACCTCTTTATTAAATATCAGGTGTCCTGGAGTATCTTCAGGCTCAAAGAAATAGGCTGCTGGAAAACCAGATCCTACGGGCACTGCAATCAAACCAGCCTTATACCATCAGACATCCTATCTTCAACCACCGATTACTGCATCCCTACCCTAAACACCTCAAAGAAGTTTAGAGTCTTGTGATGGAAGACTTCGACACAACTATCTTCACGGATGGTTCCAAGATGGAATGCAGTGTTGGTGCAGGTGTCTTCTGTGAATCTTTTAAGATTTCAAAATCCTATAGACTTCCCGACTTTGCCAGTGTATTCCAGGCAGAATTGTTAGCGATAAGGGAAGCCTGTATATGTATAGCCCTTAAAAATATACGACAGAACCAAAATGTAGCTATACTAACAGACAGTCAGGCAGCTATTAAGGCCATTGATTCAGCTTTATCATCACCTAAACTGGTCCAGCAATTCAAAGAGGCCCTCAAGGAACTTGATTTGCGCCTCACTCTAATCTGGATTCCGGGCCATAGGGGCTATGAGGGAAATGAGAAGGCAGATGAGCTAACTAGGCAAGGATCAGCCCTTCACAACTCACTGGCAGTGAGAGAATATGCTCCTCTTGGAGTTGTGAAGGGCTATATCCTGACCAAATGTGCATCAGAAGCAAATCATAGGTGGAATAGTTTAACGAGTTGCGTTATATCCAGGAAAATCTGGCCAGCCTATAACAAACCAAAATCAATCAATTTAATTTCCAAACCAAGGCATGACATAGCCAGGATTGTTGCTACCTGCACTGGGCATTGGCCCATAGGGGAGCATGCGTCTAAATTGGGTATATATCGGTCCCACACTTTCTCTGCCATTGCCCAGCCTTGGCTAGGAAAAGAGCATTCCACTTAGGTAAAGAATTCTTCAATGGTATTGAAGAACTCGAAGAATTCAAGATCAAAGATATGATCTCATTCCATTCCTTAATAGCACAAACTGGCTTTCAGGATATCAAATATCTTCTTCGCTTTATAAAAAGCTCAAAATGGTTCGACTAGTAATAAGTAATTCTCTAGATTCATGTGGTATCACAATGGGCCTTTCCTTTGGCCTAAGTGTGCGGATCCTGTAACCGCAACCAACCCTACCTAACCTATAATAAAATATTATATTTTTTCTTTTACTTTTTAGAAAACCTTGGCTCCTGAGTACAGCTTTGAAGCAATGAAAAGAGCTTTGGCCGAGCCAACAGAAGCTGTTAAGAAAGAGCAACGCGAAAAGCAATTGCAAATTGGTCGAACATTCCGGGAATGTGATTTCGATGATTTGGTTAGGAGGACCGAGCCCAAGGTAAACTTGAAATTGCCTTTTCAATTGTTTCAAATCATTTTGTAATTTCTTACAGCATGACGTCATTCAAAACCGACTCAACGATTTGTTCAATTCACTTGCAATTGAGCGGCAAATTTCTCAAAGTGATATTAAAAACCAGCAGCAGCAACAGCCTCAAAAACCAATTTATGAAATTAGTTTTCCAGAATTGTTCTACTACTAAATGCCAAATTTTGCTTGCTATTATTATTGCAAAGTTAATTATCCAAGTATTAACTATTGTTATATCAGCGTAATGGATTTTTTTTTTACTATCGTTGCATGTTTATTTGTTGTAGTTTAAAGCACTGTAAAGATTTTTTTTTTATTTATGTGACATATACGAACGAAAAGGAAATAAAATATAATTCACCGCGTTAAATTGTTAAAAATGTTAAAATAATGTCTGTTCATTTGAAAATTCAGATCGCGTAGAGAGGGAACAAACATTTTTTGCATACGACATTGAAGCCAATTAGTAAAAAAAAAAAATTCGAATCATGTAAATGGTCCGCTATCTAACATTTTTTTTTTTCAACTAGTGAATGGTAACACTTAGCTCATGTCTGATTTGACAGATAATTAGTTTTATCCTTCCGCTGAACGAATATGGTTGTGTATACGCTTGAACAACGCTGGGAAATATTGCGACATTACTTTGAAAATCATGGTAATGTTGCAGAATGTGTGCGAAAATTGCGTACGGATTTTGGAAGAAGAGAAGCACCGTCAGCTCCATATGTTCGTTATCTTGTGAAAAAAGTGAAATAAACTGGAATCCTCATCGATAAACCAAAACGTGAAAAGCCAAAAACAGTGCGTACACCCGAGAATATTGCTGCTGTGGCAGAAAGTGTGCGTGAAGCGCCATCAACATCAATTCGCCGTCTTTCTCAACAATTGAACATTTCGGAGACATCATTGAAACGAATTTTGCATAAAGACCTTGGTTTGACGCCATATAAAGTCCAATCGGTTCAGGAGTTGAAGACAACTGACCATCCAATGCGTTGTCGCTTCGCTAAGTGGGCCTGTGATCGACTTAGAGAAGATGCCGATTTAGCCAAAAAAACATCTTTTCAGATAAAGCTCATTTTGATCTTGGCGGGTATGTAAACAAGCTTGGGGCACAGAAAACCCGCACGCAGCCGATTCATCCAAAACGAGTCACTGTTTGGTGCAGATTTTGGTCCAGAAGCATAATTGGCCCATTTTTCTTCGAAAATGAGCAAGGAGTGGCCATTACAGTCAATGGCGATCGTTATCGGTCCATGTTGAACGAATTTTTGTTCACAAAAATTGAAGAAGAGGATATTGGCAACATTTGGTTTCAACATGACGGCGGCGCTACGTGACACACAGCCGAAGCAACACTCGATGTTTTTCGCCCTGTTTTTGAAGATCGCATTATCAGCCGCAGAGCTGATGTCGTTTAGCCACCTCGGAGCTGTGATTTGACACCGTTGGACTATAATTTGTGGGGTGCCGTAAAAGATAAGTGTTACACCGACAAGCCAGAGACAATTGACGCTTTAAAGGACAATATTCGTGAAGCCATTGGTGAAATACAGCTGCACACAATCGATAATGTGCTTAAAAATTGGACCGATGGCCAGCCGAGGCAGCCATTTGAATGAAATTATTTTCCATTATTAACCGGAAGGATTGTACTTTCAAATAAAAAAAGAAATTTAAGTTTTTTTTATAGCATTTAAAAAAAAAAAAAGTTATTTGGCGGACGCGGACCCATTATAACAACTAATTTTCGTAAAATGAAACTTTTACTTACGAGCCCAAACTCAAAATAGTTGGCCTAGTGAGTTTTTTTCCATACAAAAATTAACTACAAGATTGGCAGCAAAAATTAAAAAAAGTAATCCAAAATATATTTTGATATTTCGATACAGTTTTTCAACACATGTTAAATTAGCTGCCAGAGAGTGTCATGACTCCTCCAGTTCTTGAGCCCGTCCATGATTCCATGGGACAAATCTTCTCCCGCACTCGTGCTGTGGCGAGTCCTTAAAGATTTCAACATACATAAATCCGCTGGGCCGGATGGTATCCCCGCTATTATTCTGAAGAGGTGTTCTTCCACGTTGGCAAAACCGTTGCGAAAGATTTTCCATCTATCCTTTTCTTTTGGGCTCGTTCCGAGCAGTTGGAAAATAGCATTTTTCCAGCCAATTCCAAAAAAGGCGAATCTTGTTTATGTATTTTGAACAACGATAGCAACTTAGAGGTGCTTCCACCAATGGCTTTTTCCGTCAATTCCTTTATTTGGCTGGAGTTATAACTATTTCATGGGTGTCATGTCGATCTTCTTACTTACTTACTTATCCGGCTCACAATCCATGAAGGGTCTGCAGTCTTCCATCGTGAACGATCCCTCGCATGCACTCTCCAGTCACCGAGACCAAGCGCTCTGGCATCCGCAGTCACTTGGTCCTTGTACCGTAGGTTCGGTCTTCCTTGTCGTCTTGAACCTGGGGGCTGGGATGAGAAGACTTTCTTGGCTGGAGCGTTGTCGTCCATTCGCTCGATGTGGCCGAGCCAATGTAGTCGTCTTTTCTTGGCCTTCTGGACTACATCCACATCTTGGTACAGCTCATACAGTTCTCGGTTGTATCTTCTTCTCCATTCGCCATCGTCGCATACGGGACCAAAAATCCGTCGAAGAATTTTTCTTTCGCTTTTTTACTTATAGTCCAGCACTCGGCGCCGTAGAGTAGGACTGGTAAAATCAATGTTTTGTATAGCAGACACTTTGTCTTTCGAGTGAGGAGTTTTGAACCCAGTTGTTTGGCCAAACCGAAGCAGCAGCGGTTCGCTAGGGTAATTCTTCTTCGGATCTCCACTAAGGTGTCGTTCGTGGGATTGATGTTTGTTCCAAGGTAGGTGAACTCCTTAACTACCTCGAAATTGCTGCTACCAACAGTGACGTTTTGTCCTAGGCGGTGGACAGATGTTGCTTTGTTTGTTGATAACATGTACTTTGTTTTGTCCTCATTCACTTCAAGACCAACTAGTTTCGCCTGTTCTTCAATCGCTGTGAAGGCCTCAAGCACAGCTCTCTTGGATCGACCGATGATGTCTATGTCGTCCGCATAGCCTAGGAGCTGGGTGGATTTGTTGAAGATAGTGCCCTCCGTGCTCACACCTGCCTTGCGCACTATCTACTCCAGGACTATGTTGAAGAAGTCACATGACAACCCATCTCCTTGTCTAAACCCTGCGCAAGTTTGGAATAACTCGGATGAGCTGTTACCCATTTGCACACTGCACTGCGTATTGTTTAGCGTCATGCGGCACAGCTGGATCAGTTTGTTCGGGATCCCGAATTCAGACATCGCAATCATAAGCTCTTGGCGGTGGATGCTATCATAAGCAGCTTTAAAGTCGATGAAAAGATGGTGGGTTTCGACTTGAAATTCGTTGGTCTTTTCCAGGATCTGCCTCAGTGTGAATATTTGGTCTATCGTTGTTCTGCCTGGCCTAAAGCCACACTGGTACGTGCCGATTATTGTGTTGCAGAAAGGTTTAAGACGCTCACACAGTACGTTGGATAGGATTTTGTATGCAACATTAAGCAGGGATATGCCACGGTAGTTTTTGCATAACATCGGATCGCCTTTTTTGTAGATGGGGCATATGGAGCTTATCGACCAGTCAGTGGGCATGCATTCTTCCTCCCACACTTTGGTGATGACCTGGTGCATGCGGTTCATCAAAACATCTCCTCCATGTTTAAAGAGTTCCGCGGGTATGCCATCCGACCCTGCGGCCTTGTTATTTTTTAGCTTTTGGATGGCTCTTTCTACCTCTTATCTGCTGGGGGCTGGGACTGGGTCTTCATTGACTGGTCTTGCTTCTCTTTCGTCATTATCTTGCTCGACATTTTGCGCATTCAGCAGCTGCTGGAAGTGCTGCTTGAAAACATCTACAATTCCCTGTGCTTCGGTGACTAGGTTTCCTTCACTGTTTCGAAGAGCTTGTGTCCCGGTTCTGAAACCAGAAGCTAATTGCTTCGACCTTTTAAAGAAACGCCGGGTGTTGTTCTTGGCCCGAGACTCTTCTAGATTTTTGAGCTGAGAAACTGCGGATGCTCTTTTCTTTCTTCGCAGGGTCTTTTTCTCATTTCTCCTTTTCGTGCGGTACTCTTCCCTTGCTGCTCTTGTTTTCCGTTGCAGCATCTGCAGGCGTGCATTTTCCGTCTCTCTTTTCAATATCACGCACTCATCATCATACCACGGGTTCTTTTTCGGGGGTGGCTGGTAACCTACGGTGG
Source organism: Sphaerophoria taeniata (assembly GCA_943590905.1). Lineage (NCBI taxonomy): Eukaryota > Metazoa > Arthropoda > Insecta > Diptera > Syrphidae > Sphaerophoria > Sphaerophoria taeniata. Next base: position 63,434,495 of record OX016540.1, read on the forward strand.
TCTCGGCTACATTTTTTATTACTTCGCGATATTGGTTCCACAGTGTGTTGACGTCTGTAGTATTTGGGAGGACGGCGGAGAGTCGCTCGCTCAGGCGCTCGCTGTAGTCTCTGGCATTCTCTGATGTGCTAAGGCAACCGATGTTGAACTTCTTTCTTTGGGCTGCACGTGTTTTTTTGTCGTTTGATATTCGAGCTCTAAACTTAGCCACTACCAGAAAGTGGTCAGAGTCGACATTTGCTCCTCGGAAAGTGCGCACGTTCAGGATGTTGGATGCGTGCCTTGCGCCGATTAGCACATGGTCGATTTGGTTGGTGGTTCGACCATCCGGAGATCGCCAGGTTGCTGTGTAGATCTTCCATCTTGGAAACCTAGTGCTACTTATCACCGTATTACAAGCTGCAGCAAAGTCGATTAGTCGGAAGCCGTTATCTGTTGTTTCTTCGTGGAGGCTGTGCTTTCCAACTAATCCGCCAAAGATGTCTTCCTTCCCGATTTTTGCATTGAAGTCTCCGAGTACGATTTTGACGTCGTACTCTGGACAGGCTCCGTAGGCTCTATCCAGGAGGTCGTAGAAATCCTCCTTGCTAGACTCCTCAGCATCATCGGTAGGGGCGTGTGCACATATTATACTGATGTTTTGTAGTGTGGCCTTGATGCGGATCACAGCCAGGCGATCACTTATTGGCTTGAAATCCATGACTTTCGATCTAAGCCGGTTTCCCACGACGAATCCGCATCCAAATATATGCAATCTTTGATGGTAGCTATAATAAATGTCGAAATTCTTTCTTTCCTTTGTCCCTGATCCTATCCATCGTATTTCCTGGATCGCAGTAATATCTGCCTTATACTGCGAGAGGACAGATTCAAGTTTCTGAGTTGCACCTGGAGTGTAGAGGGTTCTTACATTCCAGGTACAAACTCTCAATGCGTAGTCCGTTGTCATTCCGGGTCTGGTTACCATAAGAGGGGGTTCATTATCCGAGGCTGGTATCTCTCTCATAACTTTCAAGTTTTTCACTGTGGAGGGGTTGTTAGCACCTCGCACTAACCTCCAAATTTGTTGGGCCGTAGATAAGGTGCTCTTTTTTCCCGATTTGCACCCGCGCTTACAAGTTTCGCAAGTTATATCTAAGATATAACCAGTACCCGGTGGCTACCACGAGGAGGTAAAGTAAGCACTTGGTGTGTAGGAAAAGATACAGCCTAAGCCCCTAGATCCTACAACACCCAACGATCGATCGATCTCGATCTTCTTCTCCCTCCAATTATCGTCCGATTGCACTTACCTCCCTTCTTTCTAAAGTCAAGGAAACGCTGATAAACTATCAGCTCAAGAAATATCTCCAAGAACGAAAGCTTCTCAATGACCGACAGTACGGCTTTCGCAGCAACAGGTCCACAGATGATCTGATGGTCTATCTTGATATTTCATTTGATAAGGTTTGGCATCTTGCTCTTTTATATAAAATGCGTGGTTTCGGTTTCGATGAATCCCTCCTTCGTTGGATTAGAAACTTGCTTTCGAACCGTTCAATACAAGTTGTATTGGACGGATACTGTCCCTGTCTTGTATCGTCGAAGCGAGATATACCCCCCTTGCCACTGTCCATGGGTGGCACTTGCATCAATGAGACCGAACATCTCGAGATTCTCGGTATGTGCATCACTGACCACCTTTCGTGGAAACAAGCACATAAGCGATGACGGCAAAAATGCCGCAAGATGTTTAGGTTTCTTAAATCTTAAGGCGATGCAAGAAATTTTTCTCCCCGTCTGATCTGGCTATTATTAACAAGACTTATATGCGTCCAAAGCTTGAGTACAATTCCCGTCTTTGGGCTGGTGCTCCAGCTACATACTTAAGTCTCTTGGACGGAATACGAAAAAGAGCCCTAAGAATGATTGGTGATAGACATAACCAACTCATTCACCTCGTTAGACCACCGTCGTAATGTTTCGTTTCTCTCTCTGTTCTATCGTTACTTTTACGGTAAGTGCTCTAGTGAAATAGCCAGTTGCATTTCTCCCCTTAAACAATTCGCGCTTCTAGATACATATGCCCATCAGTGTACCCTCGAGCCCAACTTCGGACATACTCTCAAGTACAGAGAATTGTTCTTTAACCGAACTACACGAATGTGGAACTCCCGTCCACGCTCTCTCTTTATAACAGGAATTTAAGACCAATGTACACCTGCAACTCCTTTCCTACCCGTTTCCTACTTCCTAAAGCACTCACTGTTTTATGGCATAATAAGGGTAGGTATACAAAACCCCTTGAGTGTGTGCTAATTATATATATAAAAAAAACGGGCTATTTATAAAAAAAAAATTATAAACAGTAGGCCAGGTTCTATAAGAACTTGTCTTTAATATTAAGTAGCATCGCCCTTTTGTTTGATAATGGCCGCAATTCGTTTTGGAAGTGTTTCCACGAGATTATTGCAAAACTCAGGGGTTATTCCATCCCGAACTTCTTGGATTTTTGTTCTCGCAAGTCTTTAAGAACCTTAGCTGGATTTGCCCTCAATTCTTTTTTTTTCATTTTTCCCCACAAAGTCTCTATGGCAGAAAGGTCCGGGCTATTTGCTGGCCAGGGTAGAACGGGAATATCGTATTCTCGAATCTCTAGACCAGCTCATGTTAATCCTAGCTTTGTGACATGCGCCATCTTGTCTAAAAATAAAATTACCATCTTCTATTTGCAATACAGGTATTGAGGGTAAAAGTTGATGTTCCAAGATGTCTTGATACATATATTGGCGTTCACAGTACCTTCGATGAAGAAAAGGTTTCCCACTCCTCGAGCTGGCATACACCCCCAGACCATTAGTCGTGATGAAAAGCTTCAGATGGAGTTCTTAAGACTCTGTTGTGGACCTGAAAAGAAATAAAAATACTTTGATTAATAGAAGATTAATATGGTTAGTTTACTTACCTCCTTGTCATAGATCCTCATCGCACATCTGATGTCGTTTTCCATTAATCCTTTTTTTTTACGTTTCTTCTTCTACCTCCAATGCAAAGGGTAATGATGTATGTCGTTCTTCGGACGATTGTTTTAAAAACGAAAGAGTTCTACCCTTCTCAGAAGCATTCCGTCTGTCAATATCAGTCCAATGGAATGGTTTCAAAAGACTTCTGGACTCTTCCGAAATTATCTGGACGTCCTATGAAAAACACCCTGAAACTGAAACCAAAACAAACAAAAATAATTTGTATGTGAACCTTTTTTTTGTCTTCCTATTCATCAACCTACTTACCTTTGCATAGACTTATTTCTCCTTCGGAGCTGACACAGGAACAATAATAATGAAACACCTGAAAAGAGAAATTTGTTTACAATAATATTTTGTAAGTTGTTGGGTTAATTACTTCAGGAAAATAAATGAATTTATAAATTTTACTTACCATCCGTGTTGTTTGTTGTCCTATTTGGTTGATTGAAATTTGAATGTTTGACATTTGTCTTTTTTATTGTTGTTTTGCACATACTAGAGACACGAATAATACAAAAGAGATAACAAGGTCCCGATGACATTTTTCCTCGATCGGAAGACCACCTCTACAATTAGGTAGAAAAGTAACTATTATGGTGTGTTGTATTGGGTTGGATTTCCACCATTAATAGAGGAATTATACTTACCATTGATAATGATTTCCATTATGTCAATGGGTATTATAAATACATGACAAATACACACACAATTTGTAGGTTCGTTTGGGTTGTTTGATTTTTATAGCAAGATCCATACCGGTACGACTTTCGATAGTTTTATGGGGCGTTGATGACAGTGAGTCCCATCTTTGGGCAAAAGGTTTTCCAATTGAGTTATTTTGTCTATGAATGTGGCGATTTCTGATTGGACGTTTAAATCGAAAGATTTAAATAATAACTGAATCCTGTAACAACAAAATAAGAGCGATTCTGCTGCAATGTAAATCCATGGCGCGATTCACTAGTGCCTTGAAATTGACACAATAAGGTCATTTGAGAACGTTACGAACGTGTGTCCCAAACACAGTTTTTCTTGTTTGAAGTTTTGTTAGTTTCCACATAACAATACTCAATAGTTTATATAGTTTTTAGTGCGTACTTGCAAAATCATCAATAGTTTGAAAGTGGTTAATAAACCCAAATTAATTTAATAAGTAATTTATCAAACAATCGGACATAAAGAAAACAAGAAACAACATACATTGACACTGTCATGTGTGCACACCAAGCACCATAATCACCTACTTAGACAAGAAAACGGAAAGATAACTATACTGGTTATACGGCGATCGCACACACGAACCGTGGGGTTGTGGTCGCCGCTGTTTAAAAAGTTGAGAAGCCACTTCGCCACCTAAATTTTAAAAGTTGAGAAGTGCTAAACTTTAATAAAAATTGAGAAGCACTTCAGCAAATACCCAAACCCTACAACAAAAAGCTAATTTATGATCGAAGGCAGCAACCAATATAACCAAAAGAGGAAACAGTTTGGGAACACCACAACAAAGTTGAATTCCTAATTAGAATATTTTGCTTGCTTTTTTTTACGTCGTTGCGAAGTCAATGTTAGGGTGACCAGTCGGCCAATAGAATTATAAAAAATTTTGAAGAGTAAATTTAGTTCAAATTTAATGTTTTTTTGTTAACTCTTTTTTTTATATAATTATTTGTTTTTGTATTACTTTTTTTTTAATTTACATTGTTATTCATTTTTTTTGTATGCTTCCACTTAGTTTTTGTATTCATTTATCAGTTTGCTACTTGAGCGTGAAGGAAACGAAGTCGTAAAGATATTTTTTTGTATTCGGTGTTAGTTATACGACTCAAAGGAGTCTTTTTCTTTTGCTATCTTTCGGAGGCGCACATATTAAGGTGGCCCCAAAAAGAAACTTCTTATTATCCTTTTTTGTTTTCTGCATCATTTGATTTTTTTTATTTCGGAGTGGGGGACTGAAATTGAATTCAATTTTAGGTAGGGAATCCTGGCCCCTGATTGAAAATTACAAATCCTAAAAGAATAGGCGGAAGGAAGGAAAGATAAGAAGCCTAATTTATAATTATATAATAGAAATTACATGAATGCAATCGAATATCGATTTCCGGAACCGCTAAGGTGGAGTTCAAAGACTTTTGTATAGCTAAGTTTGTGTTATTTTCTTTGCATACATTTTTTTTATTGATTATTCTGTATTTTGTTATTTTCGTTATCTTTATATACTTTTCGTTATTTATAAATTCTTCTTGAATGTGAATTATAAGCACTTTTATGTTCAAGTGAACAAAAAATGGAAATTTTTGTTTTTCATTGTCAAGCAAAAGGCTTGATGGCTTTTTAATTTAAACATTTTCAGGGGAAGCGAAGGATGACGTAAAACGATGATGATGGACTGAGCTGCGAAAGACGAAGGTGAGTCATTATAGGGGAAGTACTAACATTATGTGGCCGATGTACTTTCATGGTAGGGTGGGATAGGCCAAGCCGAAAAGACCTCGGCACCCTCTGGTGGTAATCCGTCCGCTGTCAGTATCCGAACGTCAGACCTTCTGTTTGAATGTTCAACGGATTTTTAGTTGTTGTTGTTTCGATTTTGAACTTTCTTTGGCATGATAAATGTATAGTAATAGGCGACTTTTCGAGGTAGCTAGGACAAGTTCCCACACCGTTCCGGCGAGCTCAAGCCGAGCATTATGCAAGCATGCCAGTCCTTAGCCCTCTTCAACACTATTCGAAAATTGGCTTCGCCAATTTTCAATCCAGTCAGCTGTCAGCCCTATTACAAATGGCGCCCGCAACGTAGTGCTTGTTTTTGTTTCCCTTTTTTCCAAATTTTAAAATATTCCCTAATTGTTCTTGTCATCTTCTTTGGAAACTCGTATGTCATGATCGGGAAAGCATCAAGCATACCACTTTCATTTGCGACGAGCAAACAAGAAGAAGATGACAACAGCAATTGAAAAACTGTTCTGTAACGTCTTAACCTTATCCCTTTCTTAATGTTTTTTTTTAACTTTCCTATCTTTCTTCTTTTAATTTTCATTCCATCGTTTCGTTTTCTTCAAAGAATTGTGTCCTGTTGAATATTTGTGAATAAATATATCATCAGCCGTACAATTCTTTCATCTAAATTTATGTTCGTTGTGTGTTAGCTTCATGTCTTCTCGCATTAAGTCTCAGACTTGTCTTGAACTGCGGAAACTAACACATAACACTATTTTGTCCCTGGTTTATATATTATGTTCTACTATTTACCACTCAGAGGGAAATCTCTTAATCTGTCCGTCCGATAATTCTCTTTTAGAACTTATATTTTCATGAAACCTTCTTCCAGCTCAGTTCACAGCTCGACAAAAATTCCATCATCGTAGCCGTCATCTGGAGCGACCCCGAATCACGAATAGAAAATCAAATACAATCAACAAGACTTACAAAATACTTTTATAGTGTATACAATTTATTGTTTCTTGTTTCTTTTTTTTGCTTTGGCTAGTTTTTGTTTCAAATACATTGATTCTTTTCTATTCTTTTTTCATCTGAAGGAACATTTAAAGTTTTTGAAAACAATTTTTTTCAATTCTTTACAATTTTTGGTTTTTGTTGATACTACTTAGTATACAAAACAAACATTATTTATACTTTTTTTGCATGCATATTTATTTATTTATTTATTTATTTGTTATTTATTTATTTATTTACTACTCATGTACATTATATTTATTCGTTAACTTATTTATATTTTTGTTCATCGTTAAATTAATTATTTCTTTCATACATATTTATATTCGTATTCTTTTTCATAGCCATTAAGTTTATTTATTGCTTGTTTATTTATTACATAACTCTGTTTTTTTTGGTGTTGGTTGTTTACTTATTTAATTTATTATTTACTCTGTATATACTTGTTTTTTTTTCGTTAATTTTCAATTTACTTCAAACTTTATTTATTTCGTTTTTCATTATCGTATCTTTTTGTAAGTTTATCATTTTTTTTTGTTTACAATTCGCTATTTGATTGATTACTATACTTTTTGTTCAATTTTTTTTGTTAATTCATTTTTTTCTTACATTCTTTCTTTTGTTTGTATTCTGTTTTGAAATATACAAACAAACATTGTTCTTTTTTTTACATTTTGGTTGCTAGTTTATTTTGTTTACTTTTCGTTAATTTATTACTCATTTTCAATCTTACTTATTATTTTTCTATATTAAACTATTCATTTATTTATTATTTATTATTACAATTGGAATCTATTCAGTTGATCTTTAACATATTTTCTGGATACTTTATTTGTTTATTTATTTACTCAATTATTGTTCTTTTGCTTAGCTTATACAACTTATTTTTTTTTATACTTATACATTCATTCTATATTTTGTTTCTCTAATAACTTTTGTTTTTTTTTTGCATCTCTTATCTTTGCATACATGTCTTTTTTTTGTCTTTATCTATAGTCATTTATACATTATCTGATTACAAATATACTTATTGTTTTGGTTAGATAGATTATCAATTGTTGGATAGCAAAAGAACAATCAGAAACCAAAAATTTGAATTCTTTAGTTAAATCTTTAACGAAAGTTAAAATACAAATTTTCTATAAAATATCAATTACAATCTAATCTGTTCCCGTTGAAAATCTGAAAAGAAAAAGAGAAGATTAGTAAAATCCTTTTTTGTTGAACTGAATACTTACCGATATCAAACATGAATCCAAATATGGCCACAGGTGCGATCAAGAAAAATCTTAGATCGGCAGCAAAAGCCCAGCAAGATCGATTGCTACAAAATTTAAGTCCATTCGAACAATGGGAAAATAGACAATCAGAAGGGTCGGCATTTGAAAGTAATCCATTAATGGGCCCAATAAGTGAATTCTCAGGAGGATCTAGAATCGCTAGAACTCCTGTGAACAACCTTAACATTCAACATGAGGAACGTCCGTCTTCAATAGGTGCGGATGCATTGGATGCGTCATCCGAATCCATACCAGGCCCTCCCTTTAGCAGACTTAGCAATGTAGGAGCGTCAGGTATGGGTTCGAATGCAAACATTCAGTCCATCCGAAATGCAGAAATTGCGGACGATACAGCTGCTAGTAACAATTATCAGCCAAGAGTAAATGTAGGTAACGTGGGTTCGGTTGCTGAAAATTCTAACGCGGTGTCTAATGAAATTAAGGCTTATGTCAACTTAGCGATTGTAAATGCTTTTAGTTCTTACGCCGAGTCAATGAAAGCTGATATTTCGGAAAGTATCAAACAAACTATAAAAGATAATTTCATTGAGTTTCTTGGCGATATCAATTCAGCCACGAAATCAATTAGGCGTGTTGAAGCAAACCCCAACCCCCCACAAAATGAACGGCCTGTTAGAGAATCGAATTCTCAGGAACAACCAATGCAGCGTTCTAAACTAAATGCGGCGTATCCATCTTTGCCCAATCGCCAGGTTCAGCCAAATCAGAATTCAAACTCGCACCAACGACATCAAAGGACAGACAAAATTCAAAACCTTCCTGAGATGGGAGCTCAGCAGCAGCAGTCCCAAAGAACTCGAAATGTCACTATGCCACCTATACAAAATAATAATAATTATAATCATCAAAATTCAGTTCGAAACAACCTAGACAGAATTTCAAACAACCATGGTAATGTGTTTCGTCCCCTAGAATATCCTCGTCCCATGTCTGCAGTGCCACAGCAAAATAATTTCAACCCGAACCAGCATTCAGCTTTTAGTGTTCCAAACGGTTATCAAAGGAATTACGCGGATCATACTCCGAATTCTAGTAATGATTCGAACAGGAGTAGTCAGGGACAATTTAAGATTGATCGTTGGGGTTTGAAATTTGAGGGAAAACCAGACAAAATGACGGTTGAAGATTTCATCTTCCGATTAGAAATCCTTCAACAACAATACATTTGTCCATGGGAAGAAATTTTAAGACAGTTTCATTTAACTCTCTCAGGAGATGCCGAGGAATGGTACTGGGGTTATTTGAGATATAATTATAGACCAGATTGGCCATCGCTTCGTGATGCTTTGTTGTTACATTTTCGTAACTTTAGGTCCGATTATGAAATTATCAGAGAGTTGTCTGATAGGCGACAAGGATCTTCTGAATCCATCGACACTTACTTTGCAGCAATAAGCAAAATCAAATCTCAGCTCAAAAATCCCATACCAGACTTTGAGCTGATCAAAATGATTAAAAGAAATCTAAGTGAGAAAATTGGTAGGCTTGTTTACCCAATGCCGATTTTCTCTTTAGACCAGTTGAGGTTTGCTTGTAAAGAAGCCGAAAACTCTTTCCCGGTGAAGGAACATCACATGCGATATTTCCGACCTCCACCAAAGATGCATGCTAACGAAATAGAGTATTGTGATGAAGACCAGAACTATTTCGAAGAGCATGTATCTGCTGTTCAGTATATTAATGAGAACCGACCCAGGCCAGCAAACAAAACTTTAGCCTGCTGGAATTGCAAGGTCGAAGGACATTTCTATTGGGAATGTCCATCTCCCAAACAAAACATCTTTTGCTTCAAATGTGGTGAAGCAGATGTTATAAGGGCCAACTGCTCTAAATGTAAGCAGAAAAACGCTCAGAAGAACGCGATTCTAACGGGGGAATCGTGTTCGAAGAACAAGCCCGTTCCATCAACAGTCCCGAAAATTTAGTAAATGTCCCTAATAATAACAATATTAAAATTCTTAAAAGACCAATTAATGAATCTTTGAAAGAAAAAGAAGAGGAACCAAAAATAAGTTCTAGAAAACCTCTTCATATTAGGATTCAAGAATATAAAGAAGCGAGAAATAGAATCTTTAAAAATAACATTAGTAATAAGATACTTAAAACTAGACATAGATATAGACTAAGGAAAGAATTAAAGCGTAATATTGTTTCTACCATAATTGATGTTTCTGGAGATCCCAGGCCATATGCGTCAATCAAAATAGCTGATAAGCAATTGTTGGGTCTACTCGACAGCGGCGCGAGTGTCAGTATACTTGGCAAGGGGTGTAATGAACTCCTTGCAGAACTTAACGTTCCTGTCACGAAGTACCTTTCGAACGTTAGAACCGCTGACGGTAAACCTCAACAAATTGTGGGTAAAACCACTTTAGACGTTAAGTACAAGAATCTTACTCGCAAGATTACTTTCTTTCTTGTTCCTAGTCTTGATCAAGTTTTATATTTAGGCATCGACTTCTGGAAGACATTCGAGCTCGCACCTGAAATAATTAGCGAAATTAGAATAAAGGATGTAAATGAGATTTCAGATTCTCACGAATTGTCTCCAGAGCAGCAGTCTAAGTTGGAAGCTGTTAGGCAGAAATTTCGGTGTTACACCAAATGCGGTCTCGGAAAAACGAGCCTTGTCGAGCATTTTATCGATACCGGGGAGGCGGTCCCAGTTAAACAACGTCATTATCCCGTCTCGCCAGCGATACAAGCCTTAATGTATGCAGAATTAGACCGGATGTTGAGTCTTGGTGTGATTGAAGAGAGTGAGAGCCCGTGGAGTTCGCCAGTGGTCCTCATACAGAAACCCGGCAAAAATCGTCTGTGTTTGGACTCGCGTAAGCTGAACTCCCTCACGAAGAAAAATGCTTATCCTCTCCCAAATCTCGAAGGCATCTTCAGCCGGCTACATGAGACTATTTTCATTAGTAGTATTGATTTAAAGGACGCATTCTGGCAAATTCCGCTGGCTGAGCAAAGCAGGGAGAAGACCGCGTTTACAGTACCGGGGAGGCCTTTATACCATTTCACAGTCATGCCTTTTGGGTTGTGCAATGCAGCCCAAAGGCTATGTCAGTTGATGGATAAAGCCATTCCCTCAAGGCTACGAGACCGTGTCTTCGTTTATCTGGATGATCTTCTCGTCATAGCTCCGGATTTCGAGACTCATATCACTCTGTTGGACGAAGTAGCTACGTGTCTCAACAAAGCTGGTCTCACCATCAACGTTTCGAAGTCAAAGTTCTGTTTCAAGGAACTCAAGTACTTGGGCTTCATCGTTGGTGGTGGGAAGGTGAAAACCGATCCATCCAAGGTTGAGGCGATCGAAAATTTTCCGATCCCAAAGTCGCAAAAACAGGTACGTAGACTTCTTGGTCTAGCAGGGTGGTATCGCAGGTTCATCCGGGATTTCTCGGCCTTAACAGCTCCACTTACTAACACTCTGAAAAAAACGAACAAAAAATTTGAGATGACAGAAGAGGCTCTGGAGGCATTCGAAAAATTAAAGAACGCATTGATAAACGCGCCCGTATTGACGCATCCGGATTTTAAAAAGCGGTTTTACATCCAATGCGATGCATCTGACACAGGTGTGGGCGCGGTGCTCTTTCAAAAGAACGATGCCAATGAGGAGACTCCACTTTCTTATTTCTCCCAAAAGCTTAATAAGGCGCAACAAAATTATAGCGTCACTGAAAAAGAATGCTTGGCAGCCGTGTTAGCTATTAAGAAATTTAGGCCTTATATAGAAGGAATGCTTTTTACAGTTATCACTGATCATTCCAGCCTTAAATGGCTTATGAGCTTAAAAGACTTGAGTGGCAGACTCGCGAGATGGAGTTTACAGCTGCAAACATTTTCTTTCGATATAGAACACCGCAAGGGTTCGTTGAATGTTGTCCCCGATACCTTGTCTCGTGTGTATTTAGATGTTGAATGTATTGACTTTGACGATATAGCACCGCTTATAGATCTCGATTCCGAAGAATTCAAATCGGAAGAATATACAAAATTAATCGAAACGGTCAAAGAAAACCAAGACCAATTGCCTGATTTGAAGTTAGTGGATAACTTCATTTATAAACGAGCCTTTCCACCCTATGCAGATGCGACTGACGTTGAACATACGTGGAGATTATGGGTCCCATCTGGACTCACCCACGATATCATAGTTCGTGCCCATAATCCTCCTCAATCAGCACATGGCGGAATAGGCAAAACGCTTCATCGGGTAAGAGAATTCTTCTATTGGCCTAACATGACCATTCAAATCAAAAATTATGTAACCAACTGTGATATTTGCATTCAATGCAAACCCACAAACCAAGTCTTACGTCCACCAATGTTAAGCGTTTACAATGTCAATCGTCCGTTTCAAAAGCTATATGTTGATTTTCTAGGTCCATATCCACGTTCAAAGTCTGGTAATTGTTTTGTTTTTGTTGTCCTTGACCATCTCTCTAAATTTGTTCTTTTTAAATCCTTACCCAGTGCGAACACTACTAGTGTCATAAAATTTTTACAGGAGAGTGTGTTTCACATTTTTGGAGTCCCACAGATTTTGCATTCCGACAATGGGAAGCAATTTCAATCCAAAGACTTCCAAAGTTTTATGCAAGCGTATGGTGTAAGACACTTTAAAACCGCAAACTATTCCCCACAATCAAACGCTTCTGAGAGAGTTAACCGAACTCTTCTTGCAGCAATTCGCGCGTATCTTAAAGAAGACCAGCGAAACTGGGATCTGCATTTAAGCGACATAGCTTGTGCTATCAGGAGTTCGGTCCACTCTTCAACAAGTGTTTCCCCTTACTTCGCTCTTTTTGGCCTTAACATGATGACTCATGGAAGCAATTACGAGCTTGCGCAAAAATTAAACTCCATCGAAGATGAAGAATTGATGATATTATCAAGGCCTAATCGAATGAAAATAATGAGGGACAAAATTCAAAAGTGCATTGCAAAAGCAAACGCTAAAAGCGCGGAAAAATACAATACCCGCACCAGAAATATTCGATTTTTACCTGGGCAAGAAGTTTATCGAAGAAATTTCGTGTTAAGTGATAGTTCGAAATATCTTAACGCAAAGCTTTGTCCCAAATTTGTGAAATGTCGAGTCGTCAAAGCGGTAGGGAATAACCTATATGAATTAGAGAACCTTTCAGGAAAAACTATTGGTGTTTTCCATGCTAAGGACATTAAACAGTGAATCAAATTCAATTATAACCGCGTACTATACCTTGCATGTTCTTTTAAGTCCAATAACACTTCAAAATTCTGTTTAAAAGTCTGTGTAATCTCTCTTATATTTATTATTTTATTTTACTACTTGATCTTATTTATTTATTCATGTGTTAATTTATTAAACAAGTGACGTCCCTTAAAGTCTGTGATAGTAATTTTAAGCATCTTGACTATTTATTCAACCTGTGATATTAACTTTTAAGTTTTCTTTTTATTTAACCTTATTATACAACCTGTGATATTAACTTTTAAGTTTTCTTTTTATTTAACCTTATCATACAACCTGTGATATGTACTGACCTTTCAACCTTTTTTATCCAATTAACTTATTTTAGAATCTGTGATACTTACTAACACCAAGCCTTTTTGGCTCTAAACAAACAACTGTGATATTTACAAAACTCCTTTTATGCACCGTGCAATATTTTATCGTTTTATTTATTTATTTATTTATTAACTTCTCTCACTAGTCACTATTCTAAACTTAATTTATCTATTTATTAAAACCTATTTGGTAAAATTGTCCTTCTGTTTACTTTTGTACATATTTTACGTATCCATAACAAGACATTCTCTTATTCATTGACGTGTCCTTGGCATTCAGGAAGCAAAACATTTCGAACTTAATAACAAACATAAGAAATTAAGAATCCTCATAGAGTACAATCTCAGATGGTATGCCCGGCACTGTGGGATTCTTCCCCACGTTAATCAACGTCATGATTTCACTAACCCCACGATCACTTACACAAAATTACAAACGTCCACGAACTACTCACTGTTCCTAGTTAAAAATTGAATGCACGATAGCTGGTGGTATGCAAATTGCTCGAATTAAGAAAGCAAACAAACTGCTTGAAATCAATACCACTTGTTGCAGTAAATAAAAATTTAGGCGAGCCAAAAGAAAACATATCTCGTAATTATTTAAGTCAAGCAGGATCTTACATCCCACAAATGGTTGGCAATGCAAATAAACAGAGCACTCTACTCACTTGTTTTCATGTCCATTTTCACTGGTCTCGCTGCTTTACTGCGTGCTTCCTCTCGACCAGAGTTTTGTTGTGGACCTGAAAAGAAATAAAAATACTTTGATTAATAGAAGATTAATATGGTTAGTTTACTTACCTCCTTGTCATAGATCCTCATCGCACATCTGATGTCGTTTTCCATTAATCCTTTTTTTTTACGTTTCTTCTTCTACCTCCAATGCAAAGGGTAATGATGTATGTCGTTCTTCGGACGATTGTTTTAAAAACGAAAGAATTCTACCCTTCTCAGAAGCATTCCGTCTGTCAATATAAGTCCAATGGAATGGTTTCAAAAGACTTCTGGACTCTTCCGAAATTATCTGGACGTCCTATGAAAAACACCCTGAAACTGAAACCAAAACAAACAAAAATAATTTGTATGTGAACCTTTTTTTTGTCTTCCTATTCATCAACCTACTTACCTTTGCATAGACTTATTTCTCCTTCGGAGCTGACACAGGAACAATAATAATGAAACACCTGAAAAGAGAAATTTGTTTACAATAATATTTTGTAAGTTGTTGGGTTAATTACTTCAGGAAAATAAATGAATTTATAAATTTTACTTACCATCCGTGTTGTTTGTTGTCCTATTTGGTTGATTGAAATTTGAATGTTTGACATTTGTCTTTTTTATTGTTGTTTTGCACATACTAGAGACACGAATAATACAAAAGAGATAACAAGGTCCCGATGACATTTTTCCTCGATCGGAAGACCACCTCTACAATTAGGTAGAAAAGTAACTATTATGGTGTGTTGTATTGGGTTGGATTTCCACCATTAATAGAGGAATTATACTTACCATTGATAATGATTTCCATTATGTCAATGGGTATTATAAATACATGACAAATACACACACAATTTGTAGGTTCGTTTGGGTTGTTTGATTTTTATAGCAAGATCCATACCGGTACGACTTTCGATAGTTTTATGGGGCGTTGATGACAGTGAGTCCCATCTTTGGGCAAAAGGTTTTCCAATTGAGTTATTTTGTCTATGAATGTGGCGATTTCTGATTGGACGTTTAAATCGAAAGATTTAAATAATAACTGAATCCTGTAACAACAAAATAAGAGCGATTCTGCTGCAATGTAAATTCATGGCGCGATTCACTAGTGCCTTGAAATTGACACAATAAGGTCATTTGAGAACGTTACGAACGTGTGTCCCAAACACAGTTTTTCTTGTTTGAAGTTTTGTTAGTTTCCACATAACAATACTCAATAGTTTATATAGTTTTTAGTGCGTACTTGCAAAATCATCAATAGTTTGAAAGTGGTTAATAAACCCAAATTAATTTAATAAGTAATTTATCAAACAATCGGACATAAAGAAAACAAGAAACAACATACATTGACACTGTCATGTGTGCACACCAAGCACCATAATCACCTACTTAGACAAGAAAACGGAAAGATAACTATACTGGTTATACGGCGATCGCACACACGAACCGTGGGGTTGTGGTCGCCGCTGTTTAAAAAGTTGAGAAGCCACTTCGCCACCTAAATTTTAAAAGTTGAGAAGTGCTAAACTTTAATAAAAATTGAGAAGCACTTCAGCAAATACCCAAACCCTACAACAAAAAGCTAATTTATGATCGAAGGCAGCAACCAATATAACCAAAAGAGGAAACAGTTTGGGAACACCACAACAAAGTTGAATTCCTAATTAGAATATTTTGCTTGCTTTTTTTTACGTCGTTGCGAAGTCAATGTTAGGGTGACCAGTCGGCCAATAGAATTATAAAAAATTTTGAAGAGTAAATTTAGTTCAAATTTAATGTTTTTTTGTTAACTCTTTTTTTTATATAATTATTTGTTTTTGTATTACTTTTTTTTTAATTTACATTGTTATTCATTTTTTTTGTATGCTTCCACTTAGTTTTTGTATTCATTTATCAGTTTGCTACTTGAGCGTGAAGGAAACGAAGTCGTAAAGATATTTTTTTGTATTCGGTGTTAGTTATACGACTCAAAGGAGTCTTTTTCTTTTGCTATCTTTCGGAGGCGCACATATTAAGGTGGCCCCAAAAAGAAACTTCTTATTATCCTTTTTTGTTTTCTGCATCATTTGATTTTTTTTATTTCGGAGTGGGGGACTGAAATTGAATTCAATTTTAGGTAGGGAATCCTGGCCCCTGATTGAAAATTACAAATCCTAAAAGAATAGGCGGAAGGAAGGAAAGATAAGAAGCCTAATTTATAATTATATAATAGAAATTACATGAATGCAATCGAATATCGATTTCCGGAACCGCTAAGGTGGAGTTCAAAGACTTTTGTATAGCTAAGTTTGTGTTATTTTCTTTGCATACATTTTTTTTATTGATTATTCTGTATTTTGTTATTTTCGTTATCTTTATATACTTTTCGTTATTTATAAATTCTTCTTGAATGTGAATTATAAGCACTTTTATGTTCAAGTGAACAAAAAATGGAAATTTTTGTTTTTCATTGTCAAGCAAAAGGCTTGATGGCTTTTTAATTTAAACATTTTCAGGGGAAGCGAAGGATGACGTAAAACGATGATGATGGACTGAGCTGCGAAAGACGAAGGTGAGTCATTATAGGGGAAGTACTAACATTATGTGGCCGATGTACTTTCATGGTAGGGTGGGATAGGCCAAGCCGAAAAGACCTCGGCACCCTCTGGTGGTAATCCGTCCGCTGTCAGTATCCGAACGTCAGACCTTCTGTTTGAATGTTCAACGGATTTTTAGTTGTTGTTGTTTCGATTTTGAACTTTCTTTGGCATGATAAATGTATAGTAATAGGCGACTTTTCGAGGTAGCTAGGACAAGTTCCCACACCGTTCCGGCGAGCTCAAGCCGAGCATTATGCAAGCATGCCAGTCCTTAGCCCTCTTCAACACTATTCGAAACTTGGCTTCGCCAATTTTCAATCCAGTCAGCTGTCAGCCCTATTACAACTCTTGATCTTGAATCTCCCACTCGAATTGAGACTCGATAATGATACTTCTCCAATCATTTAATGTCCACTTTAAGCGCTTCTTTTTGTTTTGTAAATATGTTAAAAGTGGCTTTTCTTTTGCCTTATTGGTGAGTAAAACAATAAATATATAATATATTTAAATATAATACAGTTAAATTTAAATAAATCACTTTATTAAACTTCCTATTTTTTCCAGTTTTCGATAGCAGTGGTGTCTTCTGAAACTTGCTTTTTCATGGAATTTTTTCATTCTAATGTTAGAATGTTTGATGTTGTGGAACGTCGACCTTTGATGATGATGATGATTGTTTTTATAAGTCGTCGGTTCCGACTTGTAGCAATTGTTGGCCTTCCAGTTTTTATAATAATAATAATTAATCCCACACCTCTTCCCCCCCCCCCCCAGATTCCCCACGCGCTGGGGTCTATTTTCACCGAGTACGACGGCAATAACGGTTGCTAGTCTCATAAATTAAAAAAAAATGAAATTAGCGCGTAAAAGGCACTTGTCAAGTTCGTATAAAAATAACCAAAAGGATTCAGTTTCTCTACTACATACATATATATGTACGTATTTATTTACATATTTTCTTATGTCTAAGAAAGTACTGTATAAAAGCTTCCTTCAGTGGTTTGATATCCGTCTTCTTGAATAAATTAATTAATTAATTTTGTTTCGAACTGAAGACTTTGAAATTTCTAATATTTTCACGATATTGTACGCCGAAATTATTTTATTGTAATTTTTTATTATTTGATTACGCATGTCTTCAGACAAGCATTTGCCCCACGCCATAACAAACCTGGACTGCGATTTTTTAGTCAGTCAATAGTGCAAATGCAAGAGAGCAAATCGCCTGTCCATCATTTTTGCAATGAAAATCTAAAGCAGGGTATACACACGTCAAATTGCCATCCAGCATTGAGAGTGTGTTAGTGAAAAAATTCACACGTATACGTGGTGTGTATGATTGACGAAAAATCAAAATATTTTGATTTTCGGTCAATCAGGAGGCCATGCTGGATATGTGTATAGTCGTGATTGAGTGATTGATCCAGCATTGCGGAAAAAATTCAGAAGAAAAAAAATAAAAAAAATAAAATAATTAGAAAAAGTGTCTCTTATAATTTTCGAAGCATTTGTCGAATTTTTCTTCGAAGTGTTTTCCAAAGGAGTAAGGGGCCAGTTATAGCGATCATTGAAATCCATCAAGAAAAATTTTTGAACGGATATTTAACTAAGTTTTCTTTTGATTACTAATGCAATTTATATACCAATCGACCGGAAAATACTTAAAGAATTTTTCTTGAGAAAAAAATATAAGTTCGCAAACTTATTTTTCGTTAAAAATGCATTTTTCTTTTTTCCGTACGGAAATTCTTTTTCCTGAACAGCTGATGGATGTTTGTCAAAAAATGAAACAAATCGTTCCAATGATTTGCGTTTCAATTTTGTACAATGCCAATTGATCTGTGTTTCAACTTCTCACAGTTCCAATGATAGAATTACGGCAGGAAAAAAATTCCTGACAGAAATTTTCAATGATTGCTATAAACGCTCATCAGGAAAAAATTTCAGATTCCTCCTGTTCCAATTTTTCCTGATGAAAACCAATGATCGCTATAACTGGCCCCTAATATGATTTTCGCTTCTCCATGCACCTTGCTGTATTGTTCCATTTTGCAAGTTCTCATGGTCAATAGAACCCATGCTGGACGTGTGTATATGCAACGTCAATCAGAATTTACTAACACACTCTCCCATGCAGGATGGGAATTTGACGTGTGTATACCCTGCTTAACGGGTCAACCTTTTTTGCGGTGGTAATGACTGGGCCTACACATGGAGAGAAAAAATAAAACACTATCAAATAATTTCATGTGCAATGGTTTTGTTAGAAAACTGTCAGCGTTAAAGATTTTAAGAAAAAAAAAATATTTTTTTTTTATTTATTGCGTCTTCGCTGCCGTGTGACCTGCTCGACACGAGCGGCGGCGGGCATAACTTTTACTCCCACATAGTATATTTTTGTATATATCTATATTTTTTTTCTTTATTGAAAAAAAAAATTAAATTAATGTAAAAAAAATACCACTGAATGATTGCATTTACATGTTATGAAGGATTTCCATCACAGATACACAAGTGGTACAAAAGCGTGTTATTTTTTGCTTCTTTACTGTAGCGAATCATCGGTCTGCACCAATTATAAGACTTAGGAACACCAATCAACCTATGCTTTCCAATGGCATTATGAGACTAACCGTGAAGAAATTAATGCAAATCTGATTGAAGCTACCATTTTGTGCGGGAAATTCAAAGGCAAAGATGTTTTGATTCCTCGAATATCTGGGTCTTATTTTAGTCCGAAAACTAAATTGGAAGAGCAACATACACGAAAGAATAAGAAAATCCACGGTAGCTCTTTGTTAATGATTTATATTTATAATAAATATTCAGGCTTTTTTGGTCAATTTGTTGTTACCTATTCACAACTTCTTCAGGGTTTTTTTTTATTAAGTCTTTAATGTAAACATTCAAACAAAGGAAAATTTATTACGTTTGATATTGACTATGGATTTTCTTAACTCTTAGCTCTTTTCATCTGCAAGAAAGCCAGTGCCGGCTTTAGGGTATGGCGACCCAGGCGGTTTCCTGGGGCGCCGTGATCAAAGGGGCGCCGCGTCAGCCAGCATAACTTTAACATAGGGCTCAGTTATAGCTATCAGTAAAATCCATCAGTAAAAATTTGTTTTGCTATTTTGAAAACTTTAATCTTATATTTTGAGGAAAATTTTGATGAAATAAGTTGAAAATACATTTCGACTATTTTTTCAAAAAAAAAATGCATTTAGTGCTAAATATTATTAACAAATCCATTTTATAAATTTTACTGATGAAATTTCATTTTACTGAACAACTGACTGCCAAATGTCAAAAAAAATCCATTTCGTTTTACTGATGGCGTTTCATTTTTTTACTGTTCCGGTGTCATCATTAAAAAAATTACTGATGAGATGAACAGTAAAAACGAAATTGTTTGCGTCGCGAAGGTGCAAATTTATTGATGGTTATAAACGCTCATCAGCAAAAAATTTCAGATTCCAGATATTTCAATTTTTACTGATGGATTTTACTGATAGCTATAACTGAGGCCATAGGCAACAAACAATCAACAAATTGTGAGGTTGTCAAGCTCTTACTTTAAAAATTCATAGGAAACTCGAAAAGTTTCATAAGTTTCATCTTGTTTTGTTATAGCAGACTATTCTCTTCTATATGTTCCCAAATGATCCTTTGTTTTTATTTTCACCATACCCTTCATTTAAAAAACACAAGAGAGAATTCGTAAAAAAATATTGAGCTTCTTTATGGCGTTGTAGTTTTAATCTATAGTAGTCCTATGAGTTTTTTTGAGGTAGGGTTGGATCTTCTCACTAGCTGGCGCTGTTAATTTCTTATCGTATTTGTATTATCTATTTTAGTAATGTATCAACCATAGCACTCTTTTAGAGATAACAAATACAATGGATATGCATATCACATGATACAATTAATTAGGTGTTATCATTAGAGAAGAGATTTCAATTTAGGTATTTAACAATTACTGTTAATTCTTTTTTTATTATTGTTTTTGCTGTCACCCAGCAAAATTTGTTGTTCTTTTCCTGTTCTTGACATTTTGACATTTTTTTTGTTGTAATTTGCGAAATACCTTCTGAATTGTGTCATGCATCAGATATCATAGTATCTGAGTCACTATATATGTAGCGACTAAGGAAAGCCTCGATGAAAAAGCTATTTTTGCCGTTAAAATGAGGTAAATTAGAAGTTATGGAACTTAGAAGATTATATTGTGGAATGGCGATTTTCGACTCAGGGCACGTGACATTCAACGTATTTCAAGGGGAGCCGCAAAATCCCACCCCTTCGACGAGCAAGCGCAATTGCCCATGCTAGCGTGCCTACCGGCAGCTCACAACCTACTCAACATAGACCAAAATCCTTGAGATCCTGTGGATCAAGGGTATAATGGTGTACTTGCATACGATCGCACCCCCGAATGGGGGGTCTAGTGCCTTAAGACTTGGTTTATTTATAATTTCGTTTTCACATTGACTTTGAGTACGATGGGAACGTTATCCTGGAAGATTGGCGTATTTATCGAATGCTAGTACCTGCCACTATTAATACATGGGACGACACCGATTTTTTCGGCGCTTCAGTTTAACAAAGCAATAAGGTTCTTAACAGTCGTTCAACTGGTGGCAGAAGACTTCAACAACCACAACTCTGGTAAAAATTGGAATGAATTCAGTATCCACTTTTTTCTTGACAGTTTATGGGCACGAGTAGGATTTGATTCCCACGTTCTGTGTAACAGCCAACGCACATAAACACAAGTATCACAAAAATAACTATAAAAATAGGTACACACATATTTACAAAAAGAAAAAGGATCAAAGTCAAAAATTATCTGTATTTTGTGAATTGAGGAAATGTCTGTCAAAAAATACTGCCGGGTAACTCTAGTTTCAAAAAGATGTTAGAAGTAGGTTCTTAAAATAACTCAGAACTTAATGATGATTTAAATAAAATCGAGTTCTAGGGAAGTGAAGAAATGCCCCATGTCCAAATATTACACGGTTCTTACGTTAGACCGAGATTCACTTGATCGAGTTTTAAGAGAATTTGTAAAGAAATTAGGCGTAAATGTAAAATGCCTTAATAGAGTTTCGTTCTACTTTCGATGAGTGTCATTTCAATATTTTTTTTTTTCAACAAAATCAACTTCGAGTCTTACGAAAAATTTCGGTTCATAGTTGAACCTATTACCCGGAAATTCAGCACTTAGACTTTGTAATCCGTCAAAATCTCAGCCATCCTTGGATGGATATTTGCTGTTGTGTCTATAGAAAGACAACAAACCAATCTGGAGCAATATTTCGCTCCAAATCTCAACAGATCTGCAAATTCAATCCAAAAGTTAATAAATCAAAATCTCAGCCATCCTTGGATGAAAGCTTGTAGTTAAGGTGTCTATAAAATTTCTTACAATCAAATGAGAATCGTTGCTACTTCTAAAAAAGAAAATAGATTATTTTGCTAGATTTTGCTGTTGTTATAGTGAAGAAATGATAAAAGGATTGATTGAATGTTTCGATCGATGGTGAAATAAACTTGATTTCTTTAAGTAAATTTGTGTTTGACATTTTCAAAGCAAAAAAAATCCATATTCTTAATATACAAAAAATATTTGGGGCTATTCGGCGAGATCTTTTATTCTTTTATTCTGTTATGAATTCCCATACAAAAGTTTAAGTTGTAAAAAAATCTTTTATGAATAACAGATTTGGTATTCGGCAAGCCAAATCTGTTATTAAATCTGTTAAGAAATCTGTTATGAACTGTCAAAAAATTCGAACATACTGAAAATCTTTTATAAATCGCCTATTTGGTATTCAGCAAGCCAAAATCTTTTAAGAAATCTGTTAAAAATCATAACAGAATAACAGACAACTTTTCGGGCCTTTTATGATAAAAGATTTCAATAAGAACTACGATTTCAGTTAAAAACAAATTTTTTTAATACTTTAATTTGAAGCGTGGAAGACACTTCTCGTTCATAAGTACATGAAATGGTTATATTTTATGTTTAATCCCATAGCTTTAAGTTTTAAGTGGTTTTAAGTATTTCCAGTGAAATGAAAGTGGTGCATTTTAATAACAAATCGACGGTTGAGAAGGTTCGAGGAATTGTGCTAGATCTGTCGGTGTTTATTCGGACAGAATGGTCGTTTCAAATTGTTTCGATAGCCAATGATGATGGGCATTTTTGGGTAAGTTACTACTGCCGTCTTGAGACCAACGTGTTTTTTAAGTTTTATTCATTATACAGGAATATCACTTTTATCTTTCAGAGGCGACGTTGTCACAATGGAGTATGTGGTGAAGCAGGGCAAAAGCTGCACTAAAACTATACTTGGATGCAATTTCACTATGCCCCGATTCGGCCACCTACTAAGGCAATCGTGCTGCATGCCAAATGATGCCCTGCAACTATCACAATGCCCTGGTCAATGCGCGCACATCCATTCGAATCGATCCAAATTCGAAAAGGAATACGTACGCATTGCCAAATGCTGCACCATCCTCGGCAATATCTTCGGCACCGTACAGGTCGCACATATTGACAGATTAGACAGTCGAGTCAGGTTCAAGAAGAACGATACCAGATACCACATCAGTCGATGCTATTTATGTTCGTTGATTGTGCCTGTACTACAGTGACAATCTAGAGAAGGAATTTTGCACTTTGAACGTGCTCTGCAACACGATCCGGACCATACAAAGGCTACGCTATAGCGGAGAAGTGTATCGTGTCAAGGCTACCACCGTCGTCTCGTATTAGAGAGATGTTTGCTTCCAGAGCATGCAGAAAGTCTGTGATGATTTGCAAGCCCTTGAGTAAATTGACAATGCGCAATTTGGTAAGAACACATCTGAAATCAACTCGTACAGGAAAAAGATGTTTAATATGGTAATTTTTCAGACAGTTTCAGAACTGTCCACATGGCCGGCCCACTATGCGACACTTGATTAACGCTGACATGCTGCTAGATGCAGAAGAAGAGGACAACGATGATGATAGCAGCGAACATTCTGACTTGTCGACACTGACGATACAAAAAAAGCAAAGAAAAATGTGTTGTATTTTCAAAAATACCTGATTTTTATTTGTACAATAAAAAAAGAACGTTAACTTTAAACACTTATCGCTCTATAAATATATTGAACCCACTATGCGCCGTCGATAAAATAACCCCCAGTAGTTGAGGATGCCAACGAAGTTCCTTGATTTCCTTTTGTCCCTCATGAATGAACAACAATTGTGGCGTAAGCTTGCTTACCTCATTGTCATTTTTAGACTCTTCTTTGCCTTGATCCTGATCCTTTTCAACGGCCAAATCCCAAAGCGCAATCTGATCATCGTCTCCTCCCGACGCCATACTCGTGGTAATGTGATCGGTATGTTGCTTGAATGTTGCATTTGGTTTGGTGGTTTGGAAGTGTCTCAAATCCCAAATGTGAAGGAATTGATCTTCGCCGCCACTTGCAATAAAGGGCTCCGTGCGATTCCAGGAAATAACATTTATATCAACTCGTAGCATACAAGCTTTTTATGGAGCAGCTCCACAATCCCAGATACGAATGGTCTTGTCAACAGAACACGATGCCAGTACACTCTTTTCATTTGGACTCCATTGTTAGTCTTCAACGGACTCAACATGACCGACCAGTGAACGCTGGTCAAAATTCCATGAACCTAGTGGTGACCAGATGTGTGTGTCTCGCCTTGAATTTAATAAACTATTAGAAAAGTTTTATGCACAATTTTCGTAGGTACTTACTTGCAATATTCGGTGGCTAAGACTCCCTGGGCCACTTGACTCCAATCCATTGCAAATCCTTCTTGCTGGTGTCCGGTGAACGTAAACACTGGCTTTACTCCTGCATTGGCCAGCTCTTGTTCGTACTGCTTCAACAACTGATCATCCTCTACGGCTTGAAGTTGTTTTGTAAGATCCCAAATGTTAACTCGTCCCAGTTCACTCAATGAAGCTGCGAAAACACTATTGCCCAACTTGCTTGCACGAACCCTATTAACACAGCCCTGATGCTTGATGAGAGCGCAAGTCATTTGGGTTTTTTTAGCCACTTCAATTCCTGTCGGTAAATGCTCGTTGTTTAAACCTTCTTCATCATCGACGTTTGCATTGAGCTCATTTAGAAACTGCATTTAAGGTCCAAGAAAACGAAAAGATTTTGAAAGCTTTCTTAGGAAAATTGAATAATTAATTAATTACATACCCTTCATCATTTCGTTCTTGTGAAGTCCAATTGATAGAAGACCAAAACCACATACTTGTTCTTGTAATCCGCCAAGGAGATTTCAGAAAACTGGCCATTCAAAACAGCAGTTCCGGAAAATGCAGGGGCTGGTTTCTGAAAAGATGGTATCGTGATATAAAATAGATAAATTAAAACTGAATAGAATTGAAATCAAACTCACCATCAGTCGTGGATATCCATATTCAACATCTATTTGCAAAGATTCACAAACAATTTAATTTGTAGCATTTAGGTAACATTTAGGTAAATGACAGATGTCTCATAACAGATTTCTTTTTCGAAAAATTCATAACAGAATTTTATAAAAGTTCGAAGTTCTGAATACCAATTATAAAAGATCTTTTATTTATAAATCTTTTATGATTCATAACAGAAAATTCATAACAGAATAACAGAAATGGCAGAATAGCCCCTATTTCTTAATTATTAAAACAGTCTGATAAAAAATGAATGTAAATATGTATCAATAGCGTGTAAATTAGTGACTTGAAATGTTTACAATATTTGCGTAGTACAGTTTTTCTTTCAAGCAAAAGTTCTACTTTTTCATCAACTTGCAGTTTTATAAGTGAGATACAAATTCCATCCTTTTAAATTCTGGAGAAGGATTTTATATGATTTATAAATAAAAAAGGGCGCCAAATATTTGACTCGCCTGGGGCGCCAAGATTGCTAAGGCCGGCCCTGAAGAAAGCCATTGGCAGTAAATGGGGTCTACAACCCAGAATCACTCACTGGCTAGTGGCTATACACATCGGTAATCAGACCGATTCTCAGGGCCGGCCTTAGCTATCTTGGCGCCCCAAGCGAGTCAAATATTTGGCGCCCTTTTTTTTAATTACAAATTAAATTACCTCCTCCTCCTAAAAAAGATGAAACTTGGGGTGGTATGCGAAATGCATTGTCTCAGTCTCAAATCACATTATTTTGAGCTTTTGCTAGCTTTCGTATGCAAAATTGTTTTGAGACAAATCTCACAAAAATGAGATCGATCTCATTTTATAGATCTATCTCATTTGAGATGTTTCCGTATGCAGAAAGAAAGCATTATCTCATTTAAATGAGGTAAAGCTTGTAAAATGTTGAGACTGGAAATTTGTTGTCTCAGGAACCGCAATGGCTGAATATTTATTTTAAGAATCTTTATAGGTTTACCCCAACGCAAGTTGAAATCCTAACGAATTATTTTTTTGAAAATCGCGATACTTTTCGAGGCGGTCGATTAACAAATAAGACCAGAGTAATGGTGTTCTTACGATTTGTTGGTGATCCTGCCTTTCAAAGCGATATTGGCGAAGATTTTGGAATCGATCAAAGCACAGTTTCCAGGATTATTATCGAAGTAGCTGAGAAAATTGTAATTAGGAAAGAGGAATGGATCAAGTTTCCCAATACGGTAGAGGATAAAGATGCTGCAAAAATAATTTGGCTTAGAAAATATAAATTTCCATCCTGTATTGGAGCAATTGATTGCACTCATGTGCGAATAAAGAAATCTTCAATGCATAGCGATGAATTTATAAATAGAAAAGGTAGGTAAGGTAACACAAAGCTTTAGTGATTTTAAAATTATTTATATTTTTTTTAGGTTTTCACTCACTAAATATTCAAGCGACATGTGATGGAGCAGAAATGTTTGCAAGTGTGGACATTTCATGGCCAGGATCGGTGCACGATTCGAGAATCTTTAAGAATTCGGATATTTACCAGGCTCTCCTTGAAAGTTCAACAAGTGTACTAATTGGTGATGAAGAGTTATCACAAACACTACTTTCACTTGAAGAAGACATTTTGAGACTGAGATAGTGAGATGAGACAATAAAGCTCTTGCATACCAAATTGAGCTTTGTCTCGTTGCAAATGCTCTATCTCACAATCTCGAGCTCATTCTCAGAGCTCAATCTCATGAGACTGAGACAAAGCATTTCGCATACCACCCTTGTATCTCACTTAAAAAATTGAAAGTTGATGAAGAAGTAGAATTTATGCTTTAAAGAATAATTGTGTACAATTACAATTCTCCTATACCCAAATATTGTAAACATTTCAAGTCACTATGTTACACGCTAGCTATTCATATTTACATGCATTTTTCATTAATTTTTCTGAATAATTTAGTAATAATAATTAATTTTATCCTGTTAATATTGATTTCTTTTGAATTTGAAAATGTCAAACACAAATACACTTACCTACGCATAGTTTCTTAACAAAGATCTAGCCCTCAAAACTCGTTTAAGTGAAATTTTAGAACTCATTTGAGTTCTAAGTTAATTCTTCACCAAGTTCTAATGCGTTAGAACTTCGATTTAGAACTTTTTATAGCTAGAACTTCGATAAAATTACGCCCAATTCCGTCACCAAGTTTTATATATTCCCTTTAAAACTCGACCTAGTGAATCTCGGTCTAACGTTAGAACTTAGTTCTTAGAATATTTGGAACTCAAAATTTCTTCACTTCTCAAGAACTCGATCTAAATCATCATTGAGTTCTAAGCGCTTAGACCTTGTTATTTTTGAAACCTAGTTTAAGCATGTTTTGAAACTTTTTAGTCACCCGTCAGTATTTTTTGACAGACATTTCCTTCAATTCGAAACAAAATACAAATAATTTTTTACTTCGTGCTCATTTTTGCTGTAACGTAGAATATGGGATTCGAAAAACTGTCAAGAAAAAAAAGTGCATAGTAAATTCATTCCAATTTTTACGGAAGCGCCGAAACAAATCAGTGTCGTCCCATGTATTAATAGTGGCACGTATTGGCATTCGATAAATACGCCGTTCTTCCAGAATAACGTTCGCATCGTACTCAAAATCAACGTCCATAAATAGGAAATCATCGAAAATTTGATCCATTTTCTATATCTCCTTCCACCTATTATTCTCCGTTATTTTAAACGTTGAAAAAGCGAAATTTTAAATAAAACGACTTTCAAGGCACTACACTTCCCAATGCGAGGGTCTAGGTCTAATTTTATCGAAGTTCTAACTATGACAAAGTTCTAAATCGAAGTCTTAAAGTGTAAGAACTTGGAGAAGAATTGAGTTAGAACTCAAATGACCTCTTAAATTTCACTAAACCTAGTTTTAAGGGCTAGAACTTCTAACGGTATTTAAGCTGTTTCTATTTAACTATTGCAATCCATAATATCAAAGATTTTGATCTATTTTGAGTAGGTTGTCCTTGGGGTGCGTTGCCGACAGGCAAGCTAGTAGGTATGGCCGTATGGCCAATTGGGCTTGCTCGTCGGAGGGGTGGTATTTTGCGGCTCCCCTTGGACTACCGTGGATATAACGTACCTTGAGCCGAAAATCGCCATACCACAAAATAATCTTCTAAATAACGTTCCATAACCTCTAATTTAACTCATGCAAACGGCAAAATTAGTTTTTTTCACCGGGGCTCATAGGTGTTCTTAGCCCTGGAGTGTTCCCTCAAGTCGCTACATATATAGTGACTCCGTGGTCACTGCGCATCTCCTACTAGTTTTAGTATTACCTTGTTGAATGTATTTCTTAAGATGTTATGATATTTGGTTCGTCATCATTCCGCAAATTTACAAGAAAAAATGTCAAAATGCCAAGAACAGAGGAAAATTACAACAAAATTTGCTGTATGACAGCAAAAACAATTTTAACAAAATACTTGACAGTAATTGTTAAATATACCTAATTTGCAATCTCCTCTCTTATGATAATAATTCTATAATGTGATATGCAAATCCATTGTATTTCTAATCTCTATAAAACTCCATATTGATTTTGACTGGTTGCGCTTTAAACGCTTACTAAAATAGATAATACAAACGCAATAAGAAATTAATAGCGCCAACTGGTGAGAAGCTATAGCGATTAAAAATACAGTGCCATAACAAAACTCAATTTTTTTTTCAATTCACTCTTGTGTTTTCTATGTGTAGTGTATGGTGAAAATAAAAACAACATGAAATTTTGGAAATAGTCTGTTATAACAAAACAAGATGAAACTCATGAAACTTTTCGATATGAATTTTTTGAGCAAGAGCTTGACAACTTCACAACTTGCTGTTTGCTTCTTGCCTATGTTGAAGTTATGCCAGCTGTCGTGGCGCCCCTAGATCATGGCGCCCCAGGCGACCGCCTGGGTCGCCATACCCTAAAGCCGGCACTGCCGATTCTTCTTTATGGTGTGACAGTATGGTGGACTGCCTTGGACGTAAAAATGAACTGCTATAAACTTTTTTTTTTTTTATTTCCCACGCCTCTTTCCCCCCCATATACCGCACGCGCTGGGGTCCATTTTCACCGAGTACGATTGCAATTGCGATTGCTAGTCGTATCGGCACTTAATTAGAAATAATAAATAAAATAAAAAAAAAGTCATGGCGGTACGAATATCAGGAAGATAAGAGTTAGGGACTACTTAATACAAGCAGGAACAAAAAGGAAAAACAAAATTTTTAACAATAGGACAAACAAACACTTAAACAAGCAGATCAACAAAATAAAAGTAACATAACAACTAAAAATACATAACACAAACAAAACACTTAAGCGCGTGGAACACTGGCTTTTAATAACGATTTTAAATGATTTTTACTTAAGTTAAAATCAAATAAGTTTGAGTTGCAGTTAGAAAGTCTGCTCATTCGTGTCAAGGGCTCACGCATACCGTAATTTGTCCGATGCCTAGGTTCTTTAATCATGTCCCTACCACGAAAGTTGTAACCTCCTCCTCTATGGTTAAATGAAATAAGGCCTAACAAGTCCGGAGCCTCAGTTATACCCATAATTATCTGATGGAAAAATACAATGTCATTGTTGGTTCTTCTTTGTGACAATGTTTCCATCTGGAGAGTTGACAAACGATATTCATAAGGAGGAATGTGTAAAGAATCGCTCCATTGAATACCTTTGATGGCAAACCTAGTAAAATTCCGTTGAACGGATTCTAACCTCTCGATATGAGTATCATAAAAAGGTGTCCAAACCTGAGAAGCATATTCAAGATGAGGACGAACAAAACAGTTATATAGAGAACGAGTGACAGCCGGATCACGGAATTCCTTTGACCAACGCTTTATAAATCCTAACATTGAATTGGTTTTATTAACAATGCTGTTAATATGCTCAGAAAAGTCTAAACTAGATGTGAATAAAACACCGAGATCTTTTACAGTGACAGGACGAGTCAAAATGTGCTGTGAGATTGTGTAGTCATAAGAAGTCGGTACTCGCTTCCTAGAAAAAGTCATTGTTTGGCATTTAATGGGATTCAATTTTAAACTATTTTTCTCACACCACAGAGAAAACCTGTCAAGGTCATTTTGCAAAAGAATTCTATCATTCGCAGAAGATATGTTTTTGAACAACTTCATATCATCTGCAAAGATAAGAATATCGCTATTCTGAACACACAGCGGAGCATCGTTAATAGCCAATATAAAAAGTAGGGGTCCTAAGTGACTGCCTTGAGGGACGCCGGATTTAGCAATAAATGATTTAGAGACATGATGTCTGAATTTTACCTGATAGGACCTGTCTTCAAGATATGTGGATATCCATTTTATGAAAAAAGGGGGAAACCCATATGCGTTCAACTTGAACGTTATAATCGCGTGGGATAACTGGTCGAAAGCTTTCGAGAAGTCAGTATAGACACAATCTATTTCCTGACCACACTCCATATAGTTCAAGCATTTGTTCACAAAGACAAGAAGGTTTGTGACTGTAGAACGTTTCTGCATGAATCCGTGTTGTTGGCTACATATAATATTTTTACAATTAAATCTTTGTATATACACCTAATAGTATTTTCAGCATCGAGAATTTTAAGTTGGAAACTTTACTCGTCGATGGCGCTGGCAGTTATTCATGGGAACTATAGTACCGACATAAATAGTTCTGGTTGGTAAAACACGCGTCGCTGTCGTCGTTTCTCTAGGCTGAAACTACTATAATATAGATATACAAAGATTAAATGCTAACGTATCACATACAACTTGTTCAAACAGCTTAGGGATGCATGACAGTTTGGATATAGGTCTATAATTTGTAATATTAGTTTTATCTCCCTTCTTAAATACTGGAGTTAAAAATGCATTCTTCCAAATTGAAGGAAATATTCCTGTTTTCAGGGACAACTCAAATATATTCCTTAAAGGAAGAGCTAAAACAGATTTGCATTTTTTTAAAATAATAGGTGGAATGCCATCTGGACCACATGAATAATCATCTTTAAGAAGTGAAAGAAATTCAAATATTCTATTACTCTCTATTGAAATGCTACTAAACAAAACTTGAGGACAGTTATTTAAATATTGAAAGTAGAGTTTGTCAACTGCATTTGGAGAATCAGCAAAAGATTTACTGAAATAATCTGCAAAACCTTCGCAGATTTCAGGGCTTGTGGTAAGGGTAACATTATTATGAATAAAATTAACTGGATAACCATCACATTTCTTTTTCGAATTAACGTATTTCCAGAAACTTTTTGGGTCAGATTTCAGAGAGCTTCCTACAGTGAGCATGTATTCGCTATAAAGTTCGTAAGAAATTTTCTTAAACTCTTCAAAAAGAGAAATGTATACCACTTGGTCTTCCAAGGTCATGGATTTGATATACTTTTTCCAAGCCTTATTTCTTTTATTTCGAAGAGCTTTAAGCTCTTTCGAGTACCAAGGATGGCATGAACCATTAGATTGTATGGATCTTTTTATGGGAACAGTTTGATATATGCATTTCATTAAGATACCATAAAACCTTTCAACAACTGCTTCAGTATCAGATAGTACCGGTACTTGTTCAATACCGGAATTACTCAAAAGTTCAGAAAGCTGTTGAAAATTGGCTTTCCGAAAGTCAAACGAGTATGAGCTATCATGAGAATTACTATGGGCCAGTAAGTGATCGCTCAAGTCAAGAAAAATGTCAAGGGGAGGGTGAAATTTATCTATGTTAGATATAGCAGAGGAAGATTCTACCACTACTGTATTAACAGGGTCAGATGTAAAAACTAGGTCAAGCACTCGATTCATATGATTTTTAATACAGCTAACTTGCTGTAAATCAGCTGAAATAATATTATCCAGTGATTGAAGTTCCAGTTGTGGTGAGCAAGTGGAAGCTTCGAAATAGGATTCGTCGTCAGAATTAACCCAATCGATGTTAGGAAGGTTGAAATCGCCTAAAAGGAGGACACAACTATCAATGCTGGCGATACCAAGAATAAAGTCCAGTGCCTCGGAAAGTTCCATGAACACGGCTATTGGACTTTTAGGTGGAATGTAAGCATTTAACACAAAGATAGATTTCTCTTGTAAGATTATTTTTATGCATAAGAGCTCAATTGATATGTTGAAAGGGAAAACAACTTGAACTGCAAAGAAATTACTTCTAATGGCAATAAGGACTCCCCCACCAACTGAATTCCCTACATCCACATGACGGTCTCTTCGGAAAACTACGAACTCTTGATCAAAGAGTTCTGTGTCCAATATTGTGGCATTGAGCCAAGTCTCGGAGAAAGCAAACACGTCATGTGGAAATATTTGTGAATTTTTAAAAATTGTAGTAGTTTTACTACGAAGTCCTCTTACATTTTGGTAGTAGAGGGAGAACCTTTGTCGTTTTTTGAATGGAGCCTTGGAATGTTGTTTGGTTAAGATTTACGTTTTAGGGGAACAGTAAATTCCTTAACCAAGGTGTTTGGTGGCCAGGAACTGTTACATATTGGTTCGAATAGTGAATTAGGGGCAATTATTTCAAAGGAAGAAATAAAACTACCGGGTTTGCTAATTTTAGAACACTTAATATTAGAGCAATTCGGAATAGTTTCAGAAGCAAACAAATGAGCCAGTATGTCCTCAGGTTCGGTTTCCGGAGACAAACGTGAAACAAAAATAGTTTTAGGTTTGGGGACGGATATTAAAACTTTGGGTTGAAGAGTAATGTTTGGCTGCGTAGCCACGGTTTCTTGGACGATAGGATCTACGATATTAGGGGTGGTTTCTTAATCAACAGGGGTGGTTTCCTCGACAATAGAGATTTTATCAGAGTTATTTTGTGTGGAAGCAATAAGACACGATTCAATAAAGTTGGTTTCATTATTTATCAAAGGAGACTTTTTTTAGGAGCTGGACCTGGGTTGGCTGGTGCCATGGCTGAATCTCTTTCTCTCTTCTTACTTTTTTTAGTATTTTCTTGAAGGGGACACTTTTCAGGTGGACTTATATCATCTGTTGAAGATGACTTATCAGCTGACAAAATGGGGGAGGGTATGCTACTTGTAGTTGTTGCAATACTAGCAAAATGTTTGCTTAAGTCCTCAAACCCCTTGGAGATTTTAGAAAGTTCGCCTTTGAGTGTGGACAATTTAAATGAAAAATGCGCAAGAGATATTTTTTACAATTTGGGCAGTACCAAAAAGCTAGATTAGATGCAGTAATTTTATCCAAAAACGCATTGTTCGATCCAACACATTTGGCGTGGAAAAGGTTGCCGCAAGGGCCAAAACAGGCAAATAGAGGAGATGAACCGGTACGGTCCATACAATTAGTGTTGGCGCAAGTCATACCGATTTGAAATAAAGGAAATTATAGAAAAGAAAAAAAGTAAGAAAAAAAAAAAACTTAGTAAAGTCCAACGCTCAGCATGCCTAAGTATAAGCGGATCACTTCGTACCACCCCATCTGCGGCACTAATAAACAAATAGCTGCTAGTTCTGCTATTCGCCTGAATGCCTCTTCACAGTGGACTTACAATAACATTGGCCACTCTGTTATTCTTAATTATCAAGAATCAATTCCAAAGCACACAGCCTACACCATTCCCCAACTACAGTTCGATAGAAACTTCCTAACTTCTATACCTTCCAGATCCTTCTGGGTAAATAAGACATTCCTGGAAGACGAGGCAATCCACTTCTATACAGATGGATCGAAAACTAGTGATGGGGTTGGTGGAGGTGTGTATAAGTACTCCGAACGACTAAAACTAGGTCTCTCATTCAGCCTACCAGAACTTTTGGCGATTAAGGAGGTCCTGTCCTGGCTCAGAGAAAACGTGGTATCCACATCTGATATCCGGGTTTTCTCAGATAGTCAGGCAGCTATAAAATCCCTGGACTCTGTCTCTACAAACTCAATTACGGCCCAAAACTGTCGATCGTCTCTAATGGAGATGGCACAACAGTTTAACATTCACCTTCACTGGGTGCCGGGCCATAGAGACATTCCAGGAAACTGTAAAGCCGATGAACTCGACAAATATGGTACAACATTACCCATTAAACCTAAAATGGGTAATGTTGGTATACCAATCGCTACATGCAAACTTTTGCTACAACAAGATGCTATTAAGAGAACTAACATCAGGTGGAATAACATAACCACCTGTCACACCTGTCAGGCGACGAAAAACATTTGGCCTAATCTGGACTTAAAGAGATCTAGGTGCCTGATATCTCTAAGCAGATTGCATATAAGCTCGTTAATTGGTGTCATTACTGGACACTGTCTAATAGGAAGACACGCCACGCGACTTGGCGTATTTTCTAATGATTTCTGCAGAAGCTGCATGGATGAGGAGGAGGAAACAGTTCTTCACCTCCTCTGCATCTGTCCTGCTCTGGCTCATAAACGTATGATTCACTTTAGGAGAATACTTTTATAATGATTTAAATGATCTCGAATACAATAATATAATTAATCTTCTACGTTTCGTAAGGAACTCTAATTGGTTTCATTGAGCTTTCGAAGAAAGCCTTTTAGATTCATGTGGTACCACAATGGGCCTTCAATTGGCCTAAGTGTGTCTTTTAACATCCATGACAGCCACTTTAACTTAACCTAACCTGTATACCAAAAAGGATAAACAAAAACTGAGAAATATTCAGTGCAAATAACAAATTCTTTTTCGGTTTTAATTTATTTTCGCACAGGATCCATTATTTCCTAGGTGCACTGAGCGAAGCGGGTGGGGGTTAACTACTTTCATAATGAGATCTTGAACTCATTTTAAGAAATTTAACTTCAAATAAAAATGTTATACTTTTTAACTTTTTCTTTCGAAAATCTGTTTCAATATTTTTTTACTTATTTACTTACTAACTTACTTATGGTGGCGCTACAGTCGTCCAGGTCGGACTAGGGCCTCACCCAACAAACATCTCCAGCCAGCTCGGTTCCTAGCTAGCTGTCTCCAGTTTCGCACGCCAAGTTGGTTAACTTCTACCACCTGTGTGCTCCACCTGAGTCGCGGTCTTCCTCTTCTGCGACGTCCTTCGTTCGTTGGATTCGAAGACTCTACGAGTCGGAGCATTATTTTCCATTCGCTCAACATGACCCAACCATCTAAGTCGTTGGACCTTAACTTTTCTGGCTAGGTCAGTGTCGCTGTACAGCTCGTACAGTTCTTGGTTGAATTTTCGTCTCCATTCTCCATTAATGCAGACAGGACCAAAAATCACTCGAAGAATTTATCTCTCAAAGCAGCCCAAAGCGTTTTCATCGGATGTTATGGTTAAAATAATAGTTTAGTTTATTTGGTCCCGGCTAAGCGGGAGACTTGAGCCAAAAATCAGTTCTCACTTATTTTGCATTTGGCAAAAATCACTTGGCTGTACATAAAGTATATGAGGCTAATTTTGAAGTAGATAAATGTACCTTTAAAAAGATGTATGCAACGTCTGGCTGAAATGAATAGGAACATTTTTATGAACTATTTAACAAAAAGTGGCTCAAGTCTCCCGGACTCCCCCTATTCTTATAGACTAGAATAAGTACAAAAATTATTTTACAATTGTTGCTGTTGTTGTCATGGTCCATGTCTCTGCACCATACATGAGGACCGGGATGATGAGGGTTTTGTAGATTGTCACTTTAGTTGCTCGGGAGAAGACTTTACTACTCAATTGCCTTCCAAGTCCAAAGAAGCAGCGATTGGCGAGAGTGATTCTTCGTTTGATTTCAGCGCTGGTGTTGTTGTCTGATTTACTTACTTATTTATGTATATATTTATTTATCTATTTGTTAATTTGTTAACTAACTTATTTATTTATTTATTTATATATTTTACACCGGGAGCCCTCAATCCTAAAAGTGCACTTACACGGATTTCAAAATTTCTTATATTAAAAGATAGTTTATAGAAATACCAACAAATTAAGCCCGGTATGACGAGGCCTATCCTGGCACCAGTATTTTTTGCATTTTTTTGCATTATTAATAATTTGCACTTATCGCGGATTTTAATTTTAAATAGCGCATATTATTGGAAATTTAATGTGCTTTCAGGAAGAAATGGTATGACAGCTGCCATCCTGGCACCAATGTCTGTCATACCTATTTTAAAAAAATATGAGTGACAAAATTTTAAAAAAGGTATGACAGACATTGGTGCCAGGATGGCAGCTGTCATACCATTTTTTCCTGAAAGCACATTAAATTTCCAATAATATGCGCTAGTTAAAATTAAAATCCGCGATAAGTGCAAATTATCAATAATTATTAATGATGCAAAAAATTGCAAAAAAAATACTGGTGCCAGGATAGGCCTCGTCATACCGGGCTTAATTTGTTGGTATTTCTTTAAACTATCTTTTAATATAAAAAAAATTGAAATCCGTGTAAGTGCACTTTCAGGATTGAGGGCTCCCCGCCTATTTATTACATTTACTACATTTATTTATATATTTGTTTATCTATTGTTTAATTAACTAATTTATTTATTTATTTTATTTATTTATTCATTCATCTATTTCTTTGTTTGTGTATATATTCTTAGTAATTTATTTATTCCTTTATAAATAATATGTTTTTATTTGTTTATTTAAACTTTTGTTAGACTTGAAGTCTGTTTTGCATAAAAATCGCACCGTCCACCCTTCTATTACCATAAATATTAAATTTAAATGAAGGTTTTTCATAGCTTTTCCTTCAAAACAAAGATGAATCTTAAACCAATTTAAATTATAAACTGATTATATTATTAACAGCAGTAAGGTAGATAATACCACATCTCTGTAAATTGTGCAATTTAGTTAAAAAAGATGTACAAAATTGTTGCTACGATAAAAATATCTATCATACCAAATATGAACCCTTAATATGGAGGCGTTCGATAAGGGAGGCCCGTCAGAATAGTAAAAGGAAAAAACATCCTCCGAAATACTCGAGCGCCTCAGGTAAGTTAAGTAAATCTATCTGACAATTCGAGTGTTGCTTACGCATCACAAAGTTGAGCATAGAGGACATATATTACCTAGAGTCCCGACTTTCCTCGTCCCTTTCCGAAAACACCCGCAAATCTCCTCTGAGGTGAACTCTCACGATCCTCTCTTAATTTCGTGTCCGTGAAAATTTTAGAAAGAAAAAAAAAACAAAACTTCACCTCAACTGTGGGCAAATTTTTTTCCTGGGCCCAAAGTGACAGAAGCCAAAAAAAGAAGAAGAAGAAAAAAAATCATTTGTTTATTTGATGGAGATGAAATAAAAACTTATGTCGAAATAAATCTATTTCTGGATTTATCAAGCAACGAATTGAGTTTGGAAGAGGGTGGAACACTCATAAAAGAGGTAAGTTTATTTCTTTAATAAGGTAAATTCAAAAGTCCTGAAGATTTTCGAGTTTACGCTGTTTGTTTTTTGTTTCCACAATCGCTATATTTGCAGGTCAAATAACTCCTACAAAACATCGAAGGAGGCACTCAAAATGCTATTTGCGAAGCAAATGAAGATCTCCAGCAATGCATCAACAAACTCAAATATATATCAATCAACCTCAAAGTCTCGTGCAAAATCCTGCGAATTGATGATCTATTCCAGAGTCTCGAAGAAGCCAAATCCAATAAGGAATACCTCATTGTCATGGACATTGTTGGCAAACTCAAACACATCGACGATCCCACAGACAAGATATTCAATCGTCTTGAATGCTATCACATCATAAAAGTTAATTCCGACTGGATAATTGCTTCGAGCCAATTGTTTTGGCATTGATTATAAATTTATGTCTGACGAATGCAGTTCCCGAAACAATGGACGAAATGCACGAATCAACGCTGGTTAATGTCCTGAATTTCCAAAAAAATTTAGCCGATACACGAGGATATCGATCTGGCCCATTTTGGTAAGAAATTCATTACAAATAGTGAAGTGTACAAAACTGCTTATTTTGCGTTCTAGGAACTTATCCATTTGACGGAAAAAAAATCCGCGACGACATGAAGCACTGGCCATTCAAAGTAGTCAGCGATGGAGGCAAACCCAAGATTGTCGTTGAATTCAAAGGGGAACAGAAGAGATTTGCCCCAGAAGAGATAAGCTCGGTGGTCTTGACGAAAATGAAGGAAACAGCCGAAGCCTACTTGGGTGAGACAGTGAGAGACGCGGTTATCACAGTTCCAGCATACTTCAATGACTCACAGCGCCAAGCAACAAAAGACGCTGGAGCGATAGCTGGACTCAATGTACTAAGAATCATCAACGAGCCCACGGCAGCAGCGTTAGCATATGGACTCGACAAGAATCTCTCTGGTGAACGAAATGTGCTCATATTCGACTTGGGTGGCGGTACCTTCGATGTTTCCATACTAACAAGGGTTCCCTGTTTGAAGTGCGGGCTACAGCTGGAGACACACACTTGGGAGGTGTGGATTTCGATAACCGTTTGGTTACGCATCTGGCAGAAGAGTTCAAGCGCAAATACAAGAAAGACCTCCGTTCGAATCCAAGAGCTCTTCGACGATTGAGAACAGCAGCTGAGAGAGCCAAGCGAACGTTGTCATTAAGCACTGAAGCAACAATCGAAATCGATGCACTGTTTGAAGGATCAGACTTCTACACCAAAGTCACACGTGCTCGCTTCGAGGAGCTTTGCGGCGACCTGTTTCGAGCAACACTTGAGCCAGTAGAGAAGGCTTTGAATGACGCAAAAATGGACAAGAAACAAATCCATGACATCGTACTTGTAGGAGGCTCGACGAGAATTCCAAAAGTGCAGAATCTGCTGCAGTCGTTCTTCTGTGGAAAATCGTTGAACTTGTCCATCAATCCTGATGAAGCAGTTGCATACGGATCCGCCGTCCAAGCAGCCATTCTAAGCGGCGACAAGAGCAGCCAAATTCAAGATGTCCTGCTCGTCGACGTAGCTCCATTGTCACTTGGTATCGAAACAGCGGAAGGAGTGATAGCAAAGATAATTGAACGCAACTGCAGGATACCTTGCAAGCAGACTCAAACCTTCTCCACCTATGCCGACAACCAGCCTGGTGTAACGTGTAACCATCTACGAAGTCTACGAAGGCGAACGTGTTATTACCAAAGACAACAACGTCTTGGGCACATTCGATCTCTCGGGCATCCCACCAGCACCCAGAGGAACACCACAGATCGAAGTGACATTCGACTTGGATGCCAACGGTATCTTGAACGTGTCCGCCAAGGAAACTGGAACAGGCAATACCAAGAATATCACCATCAAGAATGACAAGGGTCGCCTGTCGCAAGCCGAAATCGACAGAATGGTGAACGAGGCTGAGAGGTACCAAGAGGAAGATGAGAAGCAATGACAGAAGATCGCATCTCGCAACAGCCTTGAAAGCTATGTGTTCGGAGTGAAGCAAGCTGTCGATCAAGCTGGAGAGAAACTGAGCAGCCAAGAGAAGGAAACTGCCCGCAACGCATGCGAGGAAACCATCAAATGGCTGGACGCAAACACATTGGCTGACAAGGAAGAATACGAAGACAAAATGAAGAGCCTCTCTAGTGGGTAGGTGGGTTAACAATAACACAAAAATAGATTCATTAAAAAAAAACCATTAACCACATTGATTGAATCAGGGGCCGAATTACCGCTTCCGTAAACGAGTGAGTGAGTCTCATCCGTGATCGAACGAGTAACCCCATTGGGGATTATGACATGACATTCGTGAGGTCACGTATCGTTTGGGATTGGGAATTGGGATTTAAAAATTGTACTAGTTTTATCGAGTCTCGAATTATTTTGAAGGAATTTTGAGAGGTTTGACAAATAAAAAAAAAAAAAACTTGAGTGAAATAGTGAGACAGAAATATTATTTATTTTATTTTATGAAAAAACATAGGTAGTTTGACTGTTAAAGAAGACGAGATTGATGAAGGTTTGGAGCGTAATATCTTGACCTAAATAGATTATTGGCAAAGATTGGCAAAGAATTTTATAATAAAATTACTCAAGTTCTCAAAATAACTAAAATCAAAGGGCACGGTAGTGCCCAGCCAAGTTCTAGCACTACTCCCTTTTTACAGGATCGAACTCAAGCACATTTTTAACCTCTCATAACTTTTGAACCCATAGAATTAGAAGCTTTAAATTTGAATTAGGTATTAACTTCATGGGCACAAAGGCCCTGTAAAAAAAATAATTTTGTACAACCACTACTTCCTGAGATATTGAACAGTAAAATTTCAAAAACCTTAATTGACTGACTGACTGACTGATCATCAAAATTATGAAGCACTTTTAACAATAGCAGAAACTTGAAATTTGGTACAATGGTAGGTAGGTCAGCTGTATACAAAGGAAAAAATCGAAAATTTCAATTTTCTCATTCAGGGGGCGTGGTATCCGCCCACTTTCTAAAACTGGTCGTAGGATCTTGAAATTCGGAAGTCTAATAGGGTGTTTTTTGAATATAAGGAAAAATATAAGTAAATATTTTAGTTTCATTTAGGGGCGTGGTTTCCGCCCACTATCTTAAAACGGTCGTAGGATGTTGAAATTTAGAATTCTTGTAAGGTTTTGGTTCAATAACATGAAAAAAATGAGAAAAAATATCTATTTTCACTTAGGAGCGTGGTATCCGCCCACTTTTTTAAAATGGTCGAAAACGTTTAAATTCGAAATTCTGATAGGGTTTCGAGTATAAGAGAAAATGTAAGTACAAAATTGCAGTTTCATTAAAGGGGCGTGGCAGCCACCCACTTTCTTAAAATGGTCATATGATGTTGAAATTTAGAATTCTGGTTTGTTTAACTTCATAAAAGTCCATGAGTAACTTTCCTTGGTGGTTTCACAATGGACCCTTGATGTCTAGTCTAAATATGACATCTAGACAGCCACTATCTAACCTAACCTACCTATTATTTATTTATAAATTAGCAGAGCAATTATGTTGTTATTAGTTTGCAAATTGCTAACTGAAAATAGAAAATAGTTTGGATGAAAATTTACAAGTTCACTTGGCAAGTTTTCGTTTGAAGCGTGATTAACAGTGAACTTGAAAATTTTCATCCAAACTATTTTCTATTTTCTTTTACTATTGTTGTATTATCTTCTATGATTTAAAATATTCAATGCAAGAACTTGGTGTTCTTTTAGATCTCATTACTTTTGGTGGCTAACACGGTGTTGTTCGCACACAAGAGAACTTGGCTCTTATTTTACATTTATGTTTTTGTTCTGATTTTAATTTCTTCTTAGAAACTTCCTGCCGTCAGTGAGCTGTATATTCATCGAATGAAATTCAGTTCTAGAAGCTCGATACAGAACTCGATAACGTGAGAGGTAATGCCAAACACGTACAATCAAGGGCTATTGTTGAAGTGCAGCGATATTAAGAAGAAAATATTATAATTGCGAGTAAAGAAGATGGCCTTAATTGGTGGAAGGAAAATAGATACAACTTTATTTATCTCAGCAAGTTGGTTAGGGATAGATTATGTCCACAAGCGTCCTCGGTTCCAAGCAATTACTTTTTTTAAATATAAATTTTCTAACTCTCATGCCCGATTTCATGAACAACTTTTAAACACTAGACAGACTTTTAAACCGTTTAATGAGATTTTTTTGGTTTCACCAAGCGTTTAGACACTTTTTAAAAATAAATGACAATTTTTGACTCATTAAATTTAAAAGTGTCATTGAATATTTTAAAAAGTGAATATAACGCTTTCTCATTTTTTCTCACATAATTTTCATGAGGATGTCAATTTTGACAAAAATTTCCCTGAAATTTCCCATTTCAAGTTGGTGAAACTCAAAAGTTTTAAGGGTCCGATAAAATTTAAAAAGATTTTTGCTAAAAGTACCTACTTTTGTGTTTGTTTTTGAAATTGGGTACCAATATTTAAAATATGTTTTTTATTTTATAAAAAAAAATAAATAGAGTGGCGCGACAGCTCTTGAAAAGCCAAGGCCTAAGGCCTTAGTGACTTACTCTCATCAACAATTCTCTGGGTGTGTGTGAAAAATTGAGTTGACCTACAATTTAACGCCGATTCCGAACGGCAAAGTTGAGAAGCACTTTTTCATGACAGATTGATACTCTTGGAAGTTTTGTCAATTCTTCGCAAGAGGCAGTGCCATTCTTTATTGTGATTAATAAAATGTTTTTCATTTCAAAATATTTTTTTTTATAAGTAATAGAACCGTTACTGAGTAGTAGGTAGTTATTCAGAAATAACTGTAACTGTTATAACGGTTACTCGAAAATAACTGCTAGTGCTTTCACTCGTTTATAGCATCAGACTCCCTTATTTGTATGATTTATAACTTTAATATCAACAATTTAAAAGCAAATTATCATATTATATTATGCTCCAATTGCCCAAGTGTTGAACGAACTTATTTTTCGTAGTTACATTCTTGAGATTGGGATTAACACATAGAGGCTATACGTATATCTCATACAAAATCCGCCTTTCGATTTTAATGTCGATTTCTATAGTAAAACAACCCAAAATTGTTCATCTTTTTAATTTAAACTGGTATAACTAGAAGTTTCAATTAAAAATAATTACTATTGTTAATATTACTGCAAACATGTACATAGCTCTATAACTCTATATAAAAGCTCTGGCGGCGTCTGGCCCTATTCAAAAACTCACTGTGATCTCAAAATTAAGTCTAAACTTTTCAACGTCCACCAAATTTTCTCAGAATTGAAGTCATTGCTGCCGCCCGGAACAGTAGGTACAGTGAGTCATAAAAGCATAAAACTTTTGTTTCTCATCCAATCCGTTAAAAGCATTGTATCATCACGATTGTTCAAATCTCAAGATTTAACAAAATACATACACATATACTTTGCGATGCAGAACAGCAGAACAACATTGCTGATTCGGGTTAGGTACTTTTTTTGTTTGCCTCCTTCAGAGAAACAAAATCGATATGCTGCATGATGTATACAAAATTATAGGTACTCTTTCTTTTAACTACCATAATCAAGAGTTGTA
This sequence comes from Sphaerophoria taeniata, assembly GCA_943590905.1. Classification (NCBI taxonomy): domain Eukaryota; kingdom Metazoa; phylum Arthropoda; class Insecta; order Diptera; family Syrphidae; genus Sphaerophoria; species Sphaerophoria taeniata. The sequence continues at coordinate 63,477,593 of OX016540.1, forward strand.
CAGATGTAAAGGCTATCTTGTCTCCCCAAAGCATCAATGATTCCACACGATTCAATTTGTTGACATCAACGAACATATTTTATAAAGCTTTACATTTTTTGCAAACAATTACAAGTAAGCACAACATTATGGCCAGCCAAACCAGCCAGGTGATGCAAGTACCTGTAAGCCTAACAGCATAAAGCATTCTTATAAACAAAAAAAAAGCGAATTTTAACTTTAATACAATTAAAATACTAACATACATATATATCTACTGTTATAGTTGATTGTACCTGATGGCTTCAGTTTCAGGTTTTTAATTCATAACTTCAGTCAGTCATCAATCGACCGCCGCGAAAAGACGACCTAAAAATAAAGAACTGGATAAATAAATAAAACAAAATATCGCAGTCTGAAAAAAAGGTCAGTGCCTAAAATATTTTTAACAAGTTAGTTACTTACTTTTTCGCACCATAAAATTCTAACTATGATCATGAATCATGATCCAAGGCTAAAGAGAACGAGTCATTTTTGTTAATTACAATGTTGCTACATTTTACAATTTTCAAAAAAAAAAAACATAAATAAAGAATTTTTGAAATATATTTACCCACTACAGTATTCTTTTTAAGGTTGGCCGAATTTATTAACAACTTGTCGGTACAGACAGTAACTAATTGTTGTATAATTTCACCGAAACCGAAACCGATTAGTTTAAGTGCTAGTGTGTTCGCGTGCAATTTAGAAATAAGGCTATCGATATTACGACTTGTAAAAAAAAAACAAGATTACCATATTCCTAACAACAAATTATACCAATATTATAATTCTGTGATGTTATTGGGATAGTACTTTTTGTGCGGCAGAAGAATATCAAAAATAGGTTAAGGTCAGATACTTTTTGTTTCCGAATTTCAAGCAGAAAAACCGACCACTATAACAATTTTCATTATTTCTTTCTAACAATTTTATTTGAAATTTGAAATTGTTGTTAACATTCTTTTCATCGACTCTATTCGAAAATTATTGTATGTTTTTGTTTAACTTTTCTTGTAAGCGATTTACCTTGATTGTAGTAGGTACCTACCAGACGAACTAATATTAATATGGTATTTATTTTGCAACAATTCTTAGAACTTAAGAAGAATTTTTTTACAAATGCTGATTAATGTTTTTTTGATGAATTTTATGTATTGTGAAGAATGCAGCTAAACCAAGGCATAAATTGAAACTGATATGTTGACATAGGCATGCATTTTCGACGTATTAAACTATAACGGAAAATTTTTATTCAAATTAATAGACAAAAATAATAATAATAAAAAAAAATATATCAAGTTTTTTTCCATAAACATTTATGTTTAGTAGATTAATTCTACATAGCCGGTGTATACCGGAAGTTTGTCGTACGGTAAACAAGTATTCAGAAACACGAAATTCAAAATTTGCTTACTATGAGCAATGTGAACCGGTTAAAATGAACTTTTAAAATATGGAAATGTTTCTATTTGTCTTTTCATTAATAAAGTCCAACAAAAATTAGAAACTTAGCACAGATTTTCGGCGCTAGGATTCTTAAATAAATTTGTTTGGAATAAGCAACTTTCTTAACTTGGAATCAAACAAATTTTACCTGTAATATCTTTTCCCACCGCTAATGTCCGCAATAAACGAATTCTTAAGAATTCAATTTTTTTTTTGGACAGAATATTATTATGAGTTTCAAGAATTTCAAAAGAATAAATTAAGATAAAATCATTTATGTTATTCCTGATCTTGCAATGATTCATACTCCAAAACAACAAAGAAAGCACGACATCACAGTGGTAATCCGGAAAGAGTTAACAAAGCTCAATAAGTCAACAAGAGTTAAAGTCGGAAATACACACATGTACATTAATGTTTTCCCAATTAAATGTACCTACCTGTCATTAAATATTTCGTTATCACTTACTGAGCCATTGATCCCACAACCTCACCTTGCAACCATTAACAATACAATAAGAGACACATTGAATGCAAATGAAATATGTTTACATACTAAACGTGACAAAACGTCAGAACATTCGCTAAACCGGTTGATCGTTTTGATTTTGTTTTTTTTTTTTTTCTGGAAAAAAGCTCAATCCGGAAGAAAATTTTAAAGGTTTTTTGTTCTTATATTCAAGATTCATTCATCTGAGCGGCTTTAATTATTCAATTCACGAATAGGACATAGTTAAATTGATTTTGCAAATTAAAAACACAAATAATGTAGGTATATGCAAGTGAGTTACTAAGTAAGTGCGTCAGATCAAATCAATTTCTTTTTCATAAAGGCCATTTAAAAATGAATTAAATGACTTGGTTCGTAAAATCTTAGTCGTAATATAACGATCAGAGGAAACTTTGAAAAAACTGTACCCGCCCACCTGACTGCATACCCGCACTTATTAAAAATATTTTTTTGTTAGTCGAGAACAATTTCTCAATAAGAAAAACCTACCAACCCTTGATCCATTACTTGAAAAACTTGGACATTGTAATGTAAAACTATAACCATGCATCGCTCGAAAATAACAACTTCTTGAAAACAGGAGAATGAATGGACATCTTACCTGCGATCGATGCTGGTGCTGGGTACAGGGTTGCATTAATGAATCAAAAACTTGAATATGAACATAACTTGAAATATGTCTAAATCAGTTTCGGAGAATCTGAGATTTATTTTTGCATTATTAGTTCATAACTCCGAAAATAGTAAATCTAATTGAAAATTTCATCTTAAATTGAAGAACATAAATGCGTCTTCTAAATGATGTTAAGTTGTTTGTTATATAGATATAATATTTTCAGATGTATATTTGTACTTCAGCGGAAATAGCACTCTCTCAGCTATTTTCATTGGCTGATATCTTAGAAATCAGTGATTACAGATACATATTTCCGTCTTTTCATATTTATAAATTCTCAAAAATAATGTTGATGTTACATACAGCAGACGGAAAATGTCATGCTTACATTATTATTGTATATAAATATGTAATAACTGTAAATTTAATCTTTAAATCAATAAAAATCAACTATCTATCAATCTAATACAGCGTTGAGGACATTGAGGGTTTAGAAAAAACAAAAGAGCAATCCATGACCATACTTATTGCAGTCATAATTTAAGGCTTTAATTTTTGATCGAAAGCGCAATTTAATTCTTTTTGTATTCACACATCAAACCATAATTGTTTTTGCATTAATAGTTAATTTGATTGCTTATTGGAATATTGAGACATAAACAAAAACTATTTATAGTTAAAAGCGTAACTGCTTAGGCGTTTGCAAGAGTTTGATATAGGGTAATATGGACAAAAGGAAAGTATTTACTTAAAGTAAAATCAAAAGTAAGTACAATAACTTCAAGTAAAACGTTAAAATTACAGTATTTACTTTGTTTCGTATGCATACAATAAAGTTGAAACTCAACAAAAATAACGCCGCCGCCGGTAAGCAAACCGCACCAAACAGTATTTTCTTTATTGCGATTACCGACTCCAAATTTCAGAGAAACTTATAAAAATTTTTATAATTTGCAGAAGTTACTCGTAAGTGAAATGAAAATTTTTAGTAATCTGAATAAAATGACAATAACAGTTCGATGATTTGTGAAAGGTTGCAATCACAAATTAAATTCAAAATTGCCAAGTCCCTATTAGAAAACGCGATAGTCTTAACTTGAACCTGCTCAAAAAAGTAAATACTATAAAATTTTCAAGTTACATTGTAACTTTGAAAAAATTAAATAGGTATTTGCTAGAAAAAAAGTAATTGGTTATTTTTATGAATATGAAATAAAACGACCGACGGAAAACTAAATTCTCTACCCTCAACATATGAAATAAAGTATGTAGGTACCTACTGAGAAAATTCATCCGGAAAAAGTATAAACTATGGTAGAAAGTAAATTCTTTATTTTTGACACTTATTGCAATTTTATGCACATCAAAATTATTACATACTTAGAAATTTTACAGTAAAAGTAATTACTAAGTTTTATGCATACGACCCCATGTGTCGTGTTTATTCTAAACACCGTAAGAACTACTTATTAATATTATAAGTTTCATATTTTGTTTACCAGAGGTTTTAATTATGACTTTAAAGTATGTGTTTAAATTATGCATTTCCAGTATGGATCCAAAAATAATTTTATATCGAGGGTGGAAAATTTAGTTTTCCGTCGGCTATTTGGTCACTTTGTTTTTAGTAAAGAAAACAAATTCTTTAACTTGTCCCGACGTTTCGGCAAGGATTGTTGCCTTCTTCAGGGGAACTTTATTATATGAAAACAGAAATAAATAAACATATAAGTATGCACAACAATTATAACAAACAGTAATTTGAACTTACATTTAAGTTTGAAGTTATGACATTAAACAAAAACTCTGATATGAATACAATTATTATAAAACGTAAGCAACTTCTTCGTATGAAGATTTGTCTTAATTTGCAAAAAAAAAAGATTTGTTCGTTAAGGTTTAGTGGAAATGAGATGACAATATATGGATGAAATATCTTGTGTGTCTTGTTTTCTATTCATGTTATTTTTGTTGTTAAGGATGTGTAAAGTTTCGAGCGTGTATCTCTTGGAGATGTGTTTTTCGGTTTGAAGAACCTCGGCACCTTCAAAATCTGGATGATGTCCATTTTCAATCGCGTGTAATGCAAGAGCTGTTTTGGCAGGGTTTTTGCTTTTTATGTCCGCTTTGTGATTTGAAAGGCGTTGTCGTAGAAGTTGTTTCGTAGTTCCAATGTAGCATAAGTTGCATGGTTCTTGAGGTTTTCCTTTGCAGTTTATTTTATAGATGACGTCCGATTGTTGGTCTTTTTCAGTTTTTACTTTTAAATTTGAGAAGAGGTTTCCAAGTGTCCGGTTCGATTTGAAAGCTAAACGAATGTCTTGTATATTATGTTTAATAGTCTGTTTGAAGTTGTCTGTGAGCTTTGGGATATAGGTTACGCTGTTGAAAAATCCATTGTTGTTCGGTAAATCATCAAGTTCTTTCGGTCTTCTATGCTTGTGTTTTAAGAATAATTCCCGGATTATCGTGTTAGGGTATCCATTGTCTCTTAGTATGTTGGTTATTCGTCTTTCATTGGTCAAGTGGAATTCTTCATCGCTGATTGTGAGTACTTTATGAATCATATTGTAAGCTGTATTTATTTTGATGTGTTTAGCATGGTTAGATCGAAAATTGATCAGTCTACCTGAACAGGTATCTTTTTGGAACCAGTCATCTATAAAATAAACTGCAAAGGAAAACCTCAAGAACCATGCAACTTATGCTACATTGGAACTACGAAACAACTTCTACGACAACGCCTTTCAAATCACAAATCGGACATAAAAAGCAATAACCCTGCCAAAACAGCTCTTGCATTACACGCGATTGAAAATGGACATCATCCAGATTTTGAAGGTGCCGAGGTTCTTCAAACCGAAAAACACATCTCCAAGAGATACACGCTCGAAACTTTAAACATCCTTAACAACAAAAATAACATGAATAGAAAACAAGACACACAAGATAATTCATCCATATATTGTTATCTCATTTCCACTAAACCTTAACGAACAAATCTTTTTTTTTTTTTTGCAAATTAAGACAAATCTTCATACGAAGAAGTTGCTTACGTTTTATAATAATTGTATTCATATCAGAGTTTTTGTTTAATGTCATAACTTCAAACTTAAATGTAAGTTCAAATTACTGTTTGTTATAATTGTTGTGCATACTTATATGTTTATTTATTTCTGTTTTCATATAATAAAGTTCCCCTGAAGAAGGCAACAATCCTTGCCGAAACGTCGGGACAAGTTAAAGAATTTGTTTTCTTTACTAAAAACAAAGTGACCAAATAGCCGACGGAAAACTAAATTTTCCACCCTCGATATAAAACAAAAATTGGTCAATACAACACATCATAAAAATAATTTTATTCTAAACGTGTTTGGAAATATAAAAAATTTACGTAGTGTGAATTTCAGAGACAAAAATTAACTATGTATATTCAATAAAAAGTAAATATGTTATTGAAACTTGTTTCTACTGACTTGAACAAATTGATTTCAAGCTTCTAACAAGCTTTGGGCATTCTTAGTTTAAAAAAAATAATACATAAAGTGAACCGTTATGTCAAAATAATTATTATAAGACATCTAGATAAATAAAGTTATAAGAAGATACAGAGCGCTTTAACACTTTTTTGATGTAGCTAAACGTTTAATCTTTAATGAGTAATGCACTCTTTATACTAAATTTACTTCATGCATTAAATACAAGTGAATTAAAAAACATCTATCTGAAATTAATATTTAACTATAGCAGTTGCCCTCTACTTCGCCCGCTTCTCCCTCGTCCACCGGCCAAGATGGGCCTTGACTTGTGCATCATGCTCGCGTTGGAATTTTTTTGCGAAGATACTTTAAACATTAAAATTCTATAACAGTCGATTCTCCCTAAGTCGTAATTCTTCTTAAATCGAAGCGTTCCAATATGTATAATTTTCCCCGTTTTAGCAACACTTTTCACTGATGCTTTGCTCTTATTATTCACAGCATAACGTTGTATGGCCTTGAGCCTTTCGATATAAATGGACTATTCAATAAAAAAAAACATTTTTCAATTTGATTTAGCAGTTCCTTAGATCAGCGCGTTCAAACAAACAATAGGTAAATGAATAATTTTTTGCCGTTTTTTCCACACTTTCCACTGATCCTTCACTCCTATTGGTAGTAACTTAATGTAAAGTATCCTAAAGCCTTCTTCAATTAATGACTATCCAACACAAAAAGAATTTTACAATTCGAATCAGTAGTTCCTGAGATTAGCGCGCTCAAACAAACAAACACTTCAGCTTTATACAGGGTGATTCACGAGCGTTGTGCCAAAAAGCTAGAGCGTGTTAGTTGAGTTGAGACAAGAAAAAAATCGTTTAGCCGGGAGGGGCAATTTCCTGAAAAATTGACTTATTTTGTAAAAAAAAATATATATAAATCAACGGCTTCGTTTACAACACTGTGCTATGCCTTTCTGGAAAGTCAAAAACTTTTTCTTTCATTTTGTTTTTAAATGAAATTGTTTTGACGAATAGTTTAAAAAATATAAATTTTAAAACTCAAAATTAAAAAAAAAAAAAAAACATTTTTGGGCTAATTTTTTTTCAAAATTTTATGTAATTTAGTACTAATTTTGTTTTAAAAATTCAATGCCCTTGTTAATTTTTAGTCGAAAACAGAAAACCGGATGCAAAAATGTTTTTTCGTTTTTGAGAAATAAAAAAAAACCTTTTTTCTAAGAAAATCTTTGTTAATTTATTTTTACCTATCTGGACTCTTTGTTTAATTTATTTATGAAACATTAACCTTTTTTTACTATTTGTTTTGTAATTGGAGTTTTATGAGGACTCAATAAAGTAGAGAAGTATTGGATTTTCCCTGGATTAATCATTTTGTTCATTGATAAAATTGAAAAAACAGTAGAGTAAAAGAGAACACGTTCTAGTCCCTCTACTCCGAAAACGGTTAATTTTAGAGAAATATGACTGAGGCATTGTTTTTAGATAATCTCAAGACGAACAATTTGATGAAGCCCACTAGGAAATATTCCGCAGATGAATCCTTAAACGGCTGGATTATGTAGTCAGACTCCGTTTGGCTTATACAAATGATTTGCCGCTATGCAACTATGCCTCATAATCGGACTAATATTGCTTTTTGAAAACTTTCATGTTGGAACTCAAAATTTTTCTCTTCACAAGGAGAAGTCAAAGATCAACTACATAGATACTAGGTATACTTTAACTGATGTTGATGACTTTAACTGATGAAGAGTCTTATCCTTACCTATGATTTTTTAAGGGAAAATGTCCAAGAGAAGATTTTGATGCTGGAATTCGAAACTGGATACCGCGCATTTTTCAACTACTCAGTGGAAAATACACCAATATTTCAAAGTTCCTATCTTAAATCTATCTTCTTTAAACAAAATAAGCTAAGAAGAATTTTTTTTTGAAAACATAATTTAGATTTAAAATAAAAGTGCTTACCTACATTAAATCCAATTCCGTTTTACACTATATTTTAAACAAAATATATCGCAATCAATTTATTATCGATCGCAGTATTACAGATTCGAAATTCTCAATGAACAAGGAAAAAATATGGAAGCAATTAAAGATAAGCTTATAAATGTAGTTTATTACAGGTTACTCACTTTAATCTTAATCAACTAATCAAAAATTGAAAAGCTTTTATTGTCATTTTACAAATGAAAGAATTATATCCCATTCTTATTATCTGAAGATATGGTAGAATTATTACTAACATAATCAGAGTTCGCCTTTTGTCACAATGGTAAATATATTTGATAAAATTGGATTACACTGTTTTTTAAAATTCTATTCAGTCTTGGGCCGTCACTTATTTCGGTCAGAACCATTTCTCTTGTTGTTAGAATTTAAGAAAAGGTAAATTTAAAAAAGTTTTAGAATAGATTAAACCTAATCTTCTACTTGTTCTACTTTTTATTTCTTTGTTATTAAATTTTAATGCGAAGAATTGCGAAGTGGTTGATAAATAAATTGAACTGGTTTCATTTGAAATGCGCATTTTTGGTAAAATAAATTTTCGCAAGAAATAAATATTTATGAAATTTGTTTAAAACGACTCAAAGTGTAGTTCTCAAACGCTTTCAGAATATTCGAAGGTTTGTATATGGATTTACCAGGTAATATCAAGAATGGTTTTCTGCTTGGTTTGACAGTTTTTTGACAGTTTTTTACATAAGTTTGTAGTGTGTGTTCTCTGCTTGCTTGCTTGAAAACCATTCTTGATAGTACTTGGTAAATCCATATACAAAGATTCGAAGTAATATTGGCTACCACACCAAACCTTTATTTTTATTTTGAGTACCTTATGTCAAAATGTCTGAAAAATGAGAACAGTAATTCATAAAAAAATAAACTATCTAGTTCTATAATAGAGGTATCTTTCTTATCTGCCTTGTAAACATTAATCGTACATCTTGTAGTTTCATCACAAAAAAGCACATGAATTTTGATTTACAATAATTATGTACAAATATGTTTGCTTGAGTCAATAAAGTATATTATCTTAACGATGAATTAATTGGTTATAAAATGTTAAGAGGAAAAGGTATTTCTCGTCATAAAGACTTAAAAATCCTTCGAAAATTATATTTTTACAATGATAAGATTTTAATGCATTTATCATTGAGTTGTAAACCATAAATCGCTTGTTATTTTTTCATCTATGTGAGTGTTTGTTATGTTATGTTTGCTTACTAACAACTAGCAATGCACTAAGTGATGAGCCTATGGTATAGTATAGTATACTATGTTGGCAAACCATTGGTCGTAAGACTGTGCTTGCTATAAGCTCTATTCCACCAATTCTGATGATGTATAGTCTTTCTAAGTTACTGTTTTTACGAAAAATTTAATAATTATTTCTTTATTTCTATTTTTTATTGTTTTATATGTTTAGCTCTCAGATGGCAGACATTAATTCAACCTCAAAGGAAAAGTCAAAATCAGTTTTTACATTGACTGACTTTAGCTCGAAGTAAGTTTAAATTACTATCAATAATATAGGCACAAGGACTGAATGTTTATCTATTACAGAACTGTTCTAACAGAAAAAGGACAGCTTGATTATAATCCTTTTGAACATCGGGATCAGATCAATGGCGCTTCGACGGGCGGATCATTGGCCCATTTACTTAAAAGTTCACTGGGTTCGGGAATCTTAGCGATGCCTATGGCATTCAAAAATGCTGGATTATTATTTGGACTTATAGGAACTTTAGTAGTTGGTTTCCTCTGTACACATTGTGTCCACATTTTGGTAAGTTGTTTTTACTTGAAATTAATTGACACCTTTAGATTTAAGTAAGAATAATAGATCGGTGATGGAAAATACGAAGTGGGTTGTTTCAGCCATACTTCGCTCTTTAAATCGTTGTCAAAAGGACAGAAGGACAAAAGGACAAACACTTAAAATTTAGAATTTAGTTCAACTAACGCATGATCCATTTCGAGGTTCCCAACTTTTTTAAAGAAAAAAACACAGTAAATTCAAATTTATAATTGGGAATGTTAATTATAAGAAGAACGTTCTTTTTGGCATTTATTCTTTGAAGATTATCAGCGCTATTCTGCTATCCACGTGAATCGTAGATTCGTTTCACCCATTCCATTTTCTCAAACACTGCCTTTACATTCTGCTATCCATCGGGTGAACTACATTATCCAAACCAATTTGACACTACAAGCACAGATAATAAATTTATACCTACAGATGTCTCATCCTTGCAGAAAAAAATGAAACATATTTTGCTCGTAACAGACAACGCCGTAACAGACAAGGAGCTTTTTGAAGCTTTTTTCCTTGCCTAAGTATTCATTTATGGGCAATGAGGCGAGCGAAAATAGATTTTTAATGCATTAAGTGAATGCGTTAAAGCTTTTGGAAAAAGCTTTTTTTTGGTAGCTTTCAGTTTCATATATCATTTCTCGCCATAAGGGTGAGACATCTGTATAATTTATTATCTGTGCTACAAGTTAACAGCTGTTCATGTAAAAATCACTAACAAATTTTCCACACAGTCACATATTTCAATGGTAGACCCAGGAGTTTTATGCTTTCTTTAACAATATTCCAAAAACCTTTAAGGCCTTTGGGTTGGCTTTAAGCACTACTTTTGGTAATGTTTGGATGTAATTTCATTGCGCAAATTGTTGCCAAATATAGGTATCTATTCGTTGTTCTTCCCCTAGAAAATGTTACTAATCTTTATTTATTCAAATATAATCAATCAATAAAAAAGATTTTATTGACCACCAACCAGATAGAAAATCCATTAAATGAAAAATCCGCAGCATTTAATTTGTATAGAATGAACGGGTTCGCATGAATAACAGAATACAGCGAAGTATTATCGACGTTCACGAGGTGAATCCAGATTCGATTCGAATGGATAGTAGAATAGTGTGAAGTGAAATTTGAAGAAAAATTTCCGCCGATGAATAGCAGAATAGGACTGATACATGATACATGTCTTTCAAATGTTTCGATGACTCGTTCGAGCATTTCGATTGGTAACTGGCGAATGACACGCGTGATGTTACAATACATTACAAATAAAATAAACTTTAAACTTTTCATATCCCCACAGGAAAAAGTCTAACGGTGTTATATCACACGGCCAATCGCCGGCCCAATACTTGAAGCTCACCGAAGTGTTCTCACAAAAAATCCATTGATTAATGCGATGTGTGGGAATTGGCACCGCGCGCCGTCTTGCTGAAATTAAACGTCGCCGAGATCACTAGCTTCAATTTCAGGCATAAAATAGTCGATTATCATGATACAATAACGGTCACGGTTACATTCCAACCGGCATCATTTTTAAAGAAATATGGACTGATTATTCCACCAGCCCACAAACCACACCAAACCGTTGTTATTTTCTGGATGTAGAGCAGTTCTTGAATATCTTCAGGTTGCTCTTAGTCAGAAATGCGGCAATTTTGTTTGTTTACATACTCATTGAGCTAGAAATGGGCCTCATCGCTGAACAAAATTCGCCTCGAAAACGTCGGATCTTCTTGGAACTTTTCAAGAGCCAATAGAGCGATTTGTAAACGTTGTTCAGGCGTAAGTCTTTCAATTATGAAATGCCAAACAATATTAAACAAAAATAACACGACAGGATGACACGACTCACGCGTGATCTGTCAAAAAAAGGCTATTGAAAAAAGTATCTCTACTTGGATCACCCATTACTTACTACCTAATACATGAGGCAAAGTGAAAATACTACACAAAAATTAAATTGTATTTAAGAGATAGATCATAAAATACAAATAACATCGACGACTTCTTTGACCGTTATTTCTAAGACCGACCCAGATCTCAAATTATGATAAATTTGATCCTCCTGCTCATGAAGACTTTAAGCAGAATATTTATACCCTAAAGGCTTAATAAACAAAAACATCTTTGTGATTAACGTCAGATAAGTGTGGCTTATAAACCAAATAATTCAGGTTTCTTTTATTGAAACTAATTCTTTTTTAACCTGTTTCACTTGATTTCGAATTTGTCATTCGTGTTTCCGTCGACAATGTGTGGACGCACGCAATCATCATGCAAATTTGCCTAGAAGTTTGGCGACTTTGACGTCATAGAAGATTTGCATATATGTTGGAATTATCAATACTTTCGTAAAGCTTAACGGTCACTCAATAAATAGCTTAAGGCGATTGTTAATGGAAAGACCAAATGGCAAAAAAATAAATTGTAAACATAGAAAAAATAAAAATTTGTCATACTATTTTTGTTTTACTCTTCCAGGAACCCTTCTTCTTAGTAAGAAAAAAGTTTATAAAAATAATATTGACAGTGAAATAAGATTAAAGTAAAGATCTTTTTATCGAAAAAAGCAATATCAACTTCGAAGTAGGGCGATGTCACATCCGACTTGGATCTCAATTGCTGATTTTTTGATAATAATATTTATTTATAAATCAATTTTCTACTTTTCCGGTATACAAGGATGGTATGAGCGGTGGGGTTTTTCTTAAATTGTCTGATTTTCATCAGTACTCACCTGGAATGTACGCCTTATACCTTATCTTCAATCAATGAGATTGCTTTAATTCTTTTCAAAAGCAAAAAAAAAAGAAATTAAACCTTTTAGATAAAACCATTTATTCTGTCATTAAAATGTACTATTCAATCTCAAATCAAGGAACATGTGACGATCGTATAAATAATAATGTTAACTGTATTATCGATTCCGAGTCATTCATATCAAATCAATCAAAACAATATCGCAGTACTTAATCGCAAACGCCGGCCGTTCTCGATAAATACAAGAATAAAACAATGACACTTATAAATGTAGTTATATATGTAGGTATAACATCAATGCAATTTTAAGTATGGGTATTTCGTATTTCAACCCTATAAATCGATCGGTGTTTTAATCAGCTATTTTTTTGTGAGGCGATGCGTTTGAGAAAAATTCCTTTTGTTGGAAAGCATTGATCAATTGTTAATCTCTTGACGCAAATCTCCATCCGAAGTTCAAGTACTTTCGAGGAATGTTGTATTTTTTTATTTGAGTATACAAAATTTATGACGATATAAAAAAGATTTTTTTTGTCTGGAACGGACGAGGTTACCTTATTTATCAGCCACTTGAATCTAGGTACTCAGTTCTTCAATTAATGAACTCGTTTATGAAATTGAAAGTAAAAACGTCAGGCTTAAGGTTAAAAAGTGTATACATACTTGAAGCAATATTATTTTGGTTGCACATATTAGAATCTGGAATTTTTAAAAATATTTCTTCTATGGCTTTATGCAGCACCAACAATTCACCTAAGAATTCGTCCGAAGCAAGTTTTCACCGGCATGCATATAGGTAACATTTTTAAGGTGTCATTCATCGCCACAATTTTAGCAGTACAAAACCAAACAAGTTTGCCCACAATTTTAAAAAGCCTGTTACAAAAGTGGTACTTGTTCAACATCACTTTATTTTATTTAAGGCTAATTCTCTAAGCAACTTTGTTAAGTGAGAGAAACAAAATATTGAATGGAAACAAAGTTTCAGACTTAAACCTTGAAAAAATATAATTTTGAATGTATAGTTTAGTTACCTACACCAGCAACAGCTCAGCTTAATACCGTTTCGTATCGTATAAGTACTCCATTGAAACAAGTTTCAATTTATACTTCTATGCCATAATGATATAATTTATTTAAGTTCAATCGTATATCTACCCCCTTTCTAATGTTTTCTTTATCTTTAAGGTGAAAACATCGCATGATATCTGCGGAAAGATAAAGCGGCCTTATTTAGGATTTGCCGAAACTGCCGAAAAGGTCTTTGAAAATGGGCCAAAAAGCTTGAGACCTTATTCAAATTTCGCAAAGTAAGTTCCCTTGGATCTTTGAATCCTAAAATATTTGAAAAAAAAGATTAACCTACTTTGTTTTAGACAATTTGTGGATGGAGCTCTTATGGCCACCTATTATGCTGCTGCATGCGTTTACATGGTATTTATTGCTACGTCTTTTCAAAATGTTCTTAATTACGACTTACAAATTAATTGGAACATACGAATCTATGTTGCATTCACAATTATACCGTGTCTGATCATTGGACAAATAAGAGACCTAAAGTACTTGGTGCCATTTTCGGCTATGGCAAATATTTTTATTGTAATCGTCTTTGGCATCACTTTATACTTCATGTTCAACGAGCCATTGACCTTCTCGGACAAACCACTTTTCTCAAGCTGGGGACAATTGCCGTTGTTCTTCGCTACCGTTATTTTTGCAATGGAAGGTATTGGTGTAGTTATGCCAGTTGAAAACTCTATGAAGAGTCCTCAACATTTTCTCGGATGCCCTGGTGTACTTAACACATCCATGATTACCGTTGTGGCGCTTTATACCATCATTGGGTTCTTTGGCTATGTGAAATATGGTGATGCCATTTTGGGCAGCATTACACTCAACCTTGAAAAAGGATCATGGTTAGTTTTTGGAACTTGAAATTTTTGGAATTATAAATTTAAATTTGTTCTTTGTTTAAAGGATTGCGGATACAGCAAAAATTTTAATGGCGGTCTCTATCCTCTTCACATACGGTCTACAGTTTTATGTGCCAAATGAAATTTTATGGCGAAAAATCAGTCATAAATTCTCAGAAGACAAACATAACATTGCACAGATCCTGCTTAGGACGGGAATTATTTTGATAAGTGGAGGTGTGGCAGCTGCCATTCCGGACCTCGAACCATTCATTAGTTTAGTAGGCGCAATATTCTTCTCATTGCTGGGTATGATATTTAATCTTATTCTTACTTTGATATCTATAACTTTCCTTCAATTGCAGGAATAATGGTGCCAAGTGTGGTGCAAACGGTGTATCTTTATCCTGACAGACTTGGCAAATGGAATTGGGTGCTTATAAAGAATATTATCTTGTCGATTCTTGCGTGTTGCGCATTGATAGCTGGATCATTTGTAAGCATTAAGGATATTATTAAGGCGTATAGTTAAGGCGTCACAGTTAAAAAACAAGTGTTAAAAATAGGAAGCCATTTCAAATAGATTATTTACTTAATTTAATATCTTAAAATAATCAACTAGGCATAAGCGACGAATTTTTAGTGTTTAAGGTTGTTTGTATTAAAAAATGCAATTGTATGTAGGTATTCTGTATAATTTCTTACATTTTATATTGAATTTAAAGTGATAAAATATTTATATCATTAGACAAATGAAAGTATTTATGATATTTACCGCTTATTGTTATATCTATTTAAAAAAAAATAGAAAGTGTTGTTAGTTATAAAATTTGTAACTATATGCCTGAAATAACTTATTGTGATAAGCGTGAAAATGCATCAAGTTTTAATAATTATGAAAAGTTCATTCCAATGTTAGATATGTTATATTTTTAATGTTTAAAGTTATAACAAAATTTTACACAGCCTTTTTTAATAAATTGATATGTTAATAACTAAATAAATAAATAAAAATATGAATGACTAAGGTTTGTAAATATGTTTAAGATATTGTTAATATAATACTATTATAATATACTAGCAGACTTCGTCCGCCTCTCCCTCGTCCACCGGCCAGAGGTGCGTCTTGACTTGTGCATCATGTGCGCGAGGGAATTTCGTTGCGATTTTATTTAAAATTGTGTAACAGTCGACTTTCCCCATTGAATAAGAAGTACAGGAAGCGGTGTAAGCTACACGTACAGTGTACGTGAGTGAAGCAACAAAAATTTCAAATTTGTGGGCCTCTGCTGTCAAACTGAGCCTGTGCTGTCATTTTGCTGAGCTGCAATTGGTCCAATTTCTATAGAATTTATTTGTATTTTCATCTGTCAAAAAAACAAAAACTCGAGTACAGGGGCGCCTTTATTTTTGATGGTGATCGTTAGGTGCTACACAATTTCTTGTGCTTTTTAACACTTGATCAGTGGCGGATTAAACGTTGAAGGCGCCATAGGCAAGCATCTCACTGGCGCCCCTACATATCTCGTACTATAGTTTGAAGAAAAGGCGTTGAAATAGGGGCCAAGGAAAAAGAGACTTAGTTAACATGAGATCTATTATAGTATTATCTGAAAAATCTTACGAATTTGGTTTGAAATATTTTAATTAATGATCTGTCGAACAATAAATTTTGTAAACCAAGTTAACTCGAGTTGTTTCTTATGCAAACCGAGTGGCAACAAGGTTCGCAAATCGGATTGCCCCGAAAATAAATCTGGAATGAACTTAAAAAGCAGAAAAATTAGGTTTTAAATCCGTCGAAATTTTGGCCATCCGCTGATGAACTTCGACCAATAGGTTATTTGCCCCAACAATAAGTAAAATCAATACCTATTCAAAAACGCTTACAAAATTAGAAGAAAGCTAAGTCGATTGCCGAGTTTGCAAGCCGAGTTGGCTCTGTACTGTAAGTGGAATTGCTCAGGACCGATTTTTATTTTAACAAAAGATGTAAGTGCAATTCGAGTCCACAAGTTTGCTACTTTAACAACCACGTTTGAACTCGCATTATTTGCCACTTGTAAGAATTACTGCGCCCGCTCGCCCCTTTGTTGCCCCCTAGGCACGTGCCTAGTTTGCCTTTAGGATAAAATGCCACTGCACTTGATTAAGTTTTTCATAGAATGCGCTTTCAAATAAAATACAACCCCAGAAGGCGCAAAAAATATAGTGAATTACGGATGAAAAATTAAGAAAATGTACTGAAAAATAAAAATAATAAAAACATTAATAACCGTGGCATGTGCACCTTTAGTGTTAAAACACCATGCATCCTAATAAAAGAATTGAGATTGAGAAAAAAAGTTGAAGCACAATCAATGTAATCTTGATTCAATCAAATTTCGCTTGGCGCCCATGAGATTAACCTTTCAACTGCAGACCAGCCCTGTTGTAGTGTGTTTGTGTTTGTGAAACTCACACTACTTAGAAAAATGCTTCACTTCTTTTTCATAAGACCCCTTCCTGTACTTCTTCTTCAATGACTCTCCCTAAGTCGAAATACTTCTTGGCTCGAAACCCTAAAATATGTATAATTTTTCCCGTTTTAGCAACACTTTTCACTGATGTTTTGCTCTTATTATTCGCAGCGTATTGTTCCGGAGATAAGCGCGTACAAACAAACAAACAAACAAACAAACTCTTCAGCTTTATTATTACACTAGCAGTTGCCCGCGACTTCGTCCACCTGTCCCTCGTCCACTGGCTAGATGTGCGTCTTGAGTTGTGCATCATGCACCCGTCGCACAGTGGTTCGATTCATACATGTAAGACGTAAAAAAGTCAAGTGCGACTCACTGTTGTCTGTGCAGTGGTAAACAATAACAATGCCCAACTGAACTAATAACTGCAATCCACATGACGTTTGGTTGACAATATAAAAAAATCTGTCACTTCAAAATCACATTTTTAATTTTTAATCTTTTTTGAACAAATACTTGCAATTAATACTATAATACAGTTTTCGTTTAATTTTTTAATTGGAAGAAAATAACATTTAAACAAATGGCAGGTATATTAGTCGGTATGTGATCTTATATTTCTCCGTATTATGATGTCTTGTGCCCCGTTTAATTGTCTTGGAAATATACTTTCAATGAACTTATTTTACCGTCAAAAATATTAAAATGATCGTATGTTTTAGACAATCTAAATACGAGTATATTAAAGTGTCGAAATGAATTATATGTTTTTGTAAAGTGTGTTCTTTCTAGTTAAAGAATATATGTTTTTTTTTTACTTCGCACTCAATTGCAAGGCATGTTTTTTCTTACATAGAATCGATAGAATTTGCAGTTCTGCGTATGGAGTTTTATGGTGTTTGGCGTTCGAATGCAAATTTAATAAAATTACCGAAAATTGTTTCTTTTAACAAAAAATTGCGTTAAACTACATTTTGTGTCAAATAAAATTATTAAGCCAAGCGAAAGAATTTTTTACGTCTAACATGTATGAATCGGTCCACTGTGCGTCGGTTTATTTTAAAATTGTATAACAGTCGACTCTTGCTTAGTCTAAATTCTCTTTAACTCGAAGCCTACAAATGTATAATTTTCCACGTTTTAGCAATGCTTTTCACTCATGCTTTACTCTTAATATTTGCATCGTAACGTTGTATAGCTTACAAATTTATATATTACATAATACATTCAACACAAGAATTTTTCAATTTGGTTTAGCAGTTCCTAAGAACAGCGCGCTCAAGCAAACAATAGCAGCCTTAAAAAATTATTTTTTTGCCGTTTTGCAACATTTTTCTCTGACGCTTCGCTCCTATTGGTCGCAGCGTAATTATTAAAAAGATTCAGTCACGGCGATGCACTTTCGTTCGATTTCTTTAACATCGTTCTTGAGAAGATAATGCAAAACTCCACCGTCAACACCAGAGGCACTACCATCCAAAAATCTGTTCAACTTCTCGCGAACGCCGATTATATTGATATAATGGGAAGAACACAGCGTGATGTCAACGGCGCCTTTGTGAGAATTGAGACAGAAGCGGCAAAAATGGCTTTAGCGGTAAATGTGAGAAAAACGAAGTATATGCTGTCTTCGAGGAAGAGCACCCAACACCGACGCGACGGCTCGAACAGAACGTCACAACAGACGCATACAACTTCGAGGTAGTAGAGAAGTTTGTCTACCTAGGCTTCGCTATTAACACGGGCAATAACACCTGCACCGAGATAAGACGAAGAATAACTCTTGCTAATCACTGTTTCTTTGGGACGTAGAAGGAGAGGAAGACCACGACTCAGGTGGCGCACTCAAGTGGAAGAGGACCTCAATCAACTTGGAGTGCAAAACTGGAGACTGCAACGAGGGATCGAGCTGGCTAGCGGAGACTGTTGATTGAGGCCCAAGTTCACAACGGACTGTACCGCCACCTTAAGTAAGTAAGTATTTAAATTATAAATTAAAGTTGAAGTGAATAATAATATATGAATTATGAATATAAAAAATGAAAAATTGGAAATCATCTTTTATACGAGTAGACTCCCAAATAAACACACTTTTATTTAATTCACTCTTATTAACTACTAATAGTGCAGTCATTGAAGCGAAAAATAGGGTCTTACCTCCGAATTTTTTTTACTGTGAACCGATTTGCATGGAATTAGCTTCATCTTGCCCTTAACTTCAAAAGTGAAAATGATTCGAACTCCGCAACCTCCCTGGGGGAGGTTGACACCCCTTCTCGGGTGCGATTTTTTTTCAAAATAAGCAAAAAATCATTTATAAAGTTTTTCAAAAAATCCAATACTTTTCAAGTTATTGGCAATTGAAAATTTTCAATATTCACACTCCGAAAATATCAGTTACTAAGTAGAAAAAAATATGATAAGTTTTTGGACCATAACACCTTCAATTATCATGCTATCACAATAAAAAAAAACGTTGTAAAGGTAATTAAGAGAGCTACAACATCTTTCATTGCAATATATAGTAAAAAACTTTTTTCTAAAACGGTGAAGGGTTCAAGGGCTTAATAGAGGCTGTGATTGCGCTGCCACGCGTTCTTTAAACAATCATATCTCCGTCAATTGTTTGACAGAAAAAAAAAACAAATTGTTTTTTAGAAAAATACCTAAATTTTTAATCCATACACTTTTAGACGTATCTGTCGTCATTTTTGAGATATTATGAAAAAAAGTAGGTTTTATAAAAATTTGAAATTTTGTTTCTTTTTTTGATCGCGAGTTTTTTGAAAAATATGTGTCCTGAAGCAGGCAAACTGATACTATTTATCAAACTCTTCATAATAAAGTTAATTCTAGGCGGAATACGATTAATTTTAATTTTGGTGGAAATGGCACTTATGAAACCCATTGATTTAAAAGAAAAAACATTAGATGCTTCCCTTATTTGCAATACAGCTCACTTATTTTACGTGCAGATTAGGAAAACAAATACACACGAACACCTGGCTCAAGGCCCTAATTTCGTGGTGGATTGAATTCCAATCCACTCCATTTTTATATGCATGAATTACATGCATATTTATGGTGTATGTTGCCTTGTAGAATATGAAAAAAAGGCAAGATTAATCTTCTGCATCTGTCCTATTGCCGTAGACTTTACCTTCCGTCATTTCCATTTTTCTCAAGTACCAGTTTGCTTTTCCCGTTAAAAAAAGCCATACTGGTAGATGTGTTTTTATCTATGTAACTGAGCTTAAGGAACACCATCACTCAGTTACCGAGAACGCATTTCTCGTTAACAACAGCCACTCTGAAACTCCCACAAGGGGGCCGACCGCAACTGTAGTTGAGATTCAATTAGAATCCGGGCACAACTACCCCAGAGCACCAGTTTTTTCAGAAGACATGGTAGTCTCTTTTGTTATTTTGTACTCTGTGAATGTATGACATTATCATCATACATTCTATCGGATGTGTGAAATTATCACACATCCGTACAAACCAAAAGGATAGTTTTCCAGC
The DNA here is from genome assembly GCA_943590905.1 of Sphaerophoria taeniata. Taxonomy (NCBI): domain Eukaryota; kingdom Metazoa; phylum Arthropoda; class Insecta; order Diptera; family Syrphidae; genus Sphaerophoria; species Sphaerophoria taeniata. The sequence goes on from OX016540.1 coordinate 63,498,163, forward strand.
TTCGTGACTTAACGGCTCACCAGGAACACTGGTGTCCATTGTCATGCAGTCCATTTTACCAGAGTGGAGCCGGGTCGACCAAACTGGAAGACTGCATGACATATTGCCATGCACCACCAACTTTCTTAAGAACACTCATTAGTGCCTTATTCTATCACAATGATAATCAAGTACAGTCTCATTAATCACGGTATCAAAAGAAAGTGATTATGATACATGTACAATAAAAAGTAGGTTCATTCGCCCTGACCGAAGTCAAGTTGACGCTCTGCACCACTTGGAGGTTGAACCTTCCGCACATGAGCGGCAAGAAATCTGTACTCGGAATTGCAAGCAATCCTTTCCAAACCCTCACCCACTCTTCGCAGAGCTATTTTACGTGCAAAAGACACTTAATAGTGCTCATTTTAAAGCTTACTTCAAGCACAACAAAACCCTTTTGTATTAGAATGCATAAAATGCATCTGCTCGCCGCTAGATGGCATTGACCACATCGATTAAATTTCAGGCAAAATAAAAAACGGCTTTGATCTTTAATACCTAGCTTAATATTGCACTTAGAATACTTTATAAAAGACCAAATTGTTCATTGTTTTACCTGCTACAATTTTGTTCTTAATAAAATTTTCGATAAAACGTATATTTTTGGAGATATTTGCAATAAACCGATGAAAAACGTAAAAAAATTGGGAATATTCAATTGCCAATAACTTGAAAAGTATTGGATTTTTTTAAAAGCTTTATAAATGATTTTCTGCTTAAAATTAAGCCTTCTATCGATATCCGAGGTTATTTTGAAAAAAAAATTCGCCCACGAGAAGGGGTGGCAACCACCCCCAGGGTGGTTGCGGAGTTCGCATCATTTTCACTTTTGAAGCTAAGGGCAAGATGAACCTAATTCCAAAATTTCATGCAAATCGGATCACAATAAAAAAATTCGGAGCAATAATGCTTCAATAGGCGTGTTTTTTTGGCACAGCTATCCGTATCGGCAGTGTCAGCTTCCATGTATTACAAATACAACACGCAGCTGCGGATAAAACTTAAACTTAAATCTGGCTGCGGATAAAAAATTTAAATTTTTTCGAGTATCGATACTCGATCGGAGAAAAATTGATTTTCTTAGGTTGGTTACTCGGATAATCGGATAACTCAAATATTCTCGAAGGCTTTGTTCGCAGAGTGCAACGCACTTTAAGTGCGTTCTTATATTTAAGTTTATTTTGAATTAAAATTGGAACGCACAAATCAAGGAAAGAATCACACATAGTTGCTCTATGGTGTTTAATATTTTTCTTCTGTAATGTCGTTTTCTATTTGCGAGACTTAAGGTATGATTACAACGGCCACTTTTTGCAAAAAGTGGGAAATTTACAAAAGTAAAATTTTTGTTTCTTTGTAGCGCCATTTGAATTTGAAAAACAACTACAAAAATTGTTTTTGACATCAAAAATAAGCTTTCTGCATGATTTGGGGTGGAAAAACTGCCACAAAATGAGTTTGAAAATTGTCTCTCTTTGCAAAAAGTGCTCGTTGTAGTCATACCTTTAGAGTCGAGTCAAGTAAAGTGAGGAAAGTGGAAAAATCTCAGATTTCATTATCTTTTTGAGACTTGGTATTAAAAAAAAGGGTTCGAGATTCAAAAATCTTAATCTCGACTTTTTATCAAAACTCACACATAGGTACAAGCACACGCACTTTCAAACACACTTGTCTGTTTGACATTTGTCTGGACATTTGTTATTGTTTTATTTATTTGTTTATTGAACGACGACTGACTAACTCTACGAACATATCCCATTATGTCAAAAACTTATCCGAAAGAAAAACCAAATACCAACTTGTAAATTAAATTGAATTATTTTGTAGTTTTAAATTTTTGTTGGTGAATAGAGCGATGAAAAACAACGGAGCAGCTTCAATGGATAATTATAAATTTATTTCTCTTGTTATAGTTACTTACGCCTCGGTGGTTCAAATAAGAAAGAGAGAGAATTTGGTTGAATTTTGTACATAAGTAATAACTTAACGGCAAAAACATATTTTGTAAGAAAGGAAAAGTACCACTAGAGAGTAATTTTCCAGTGAGAACAACATTTAGAATTAAGTTAATAAATATGAGAACAAAATTGAGTAAATTAAAATTAACAGCTAAATACGAAATAGAAAACAAAATAGGGTAATATACAATAGTTTGGCAAAGTACACTAAACAAAAAATATTGCTTATAGTAATAATTGAATTAAAATTATCAATTTATAATTATGATTTTATAATTATCAAAAACTGCTATTCATTCTTAAACACAACTTAAAGATAAAATAACACGGCTGCGGATGGGCAAATGCGGATACGTTTTTTTGGTAAATCGAATTTGGCTGCAGATAGCGATGCCAAAAAAACACGCCTAATGACTGCACTATAAGCAATATTCAACACTTTCACAACAAGCTATGAATATTCCTTCTATTTCAGAATTAAGCTGTCTTCGTCTTTCGTGCAGGCTTCTGTTTTCTTCTTTACTTTACTAAATAATTGAATTTACTTTCAACACAAAAGGGTTAATGAACAACTTTACGTGTATGCGTATGCCTTTAAAATTTCCGCACAAATCCAGTGCTGTTTTTGGTTGAAAGTTTTTGGTAATGTGTTCAGACGTTAGAATTCATCTTTCGAAAGAAGTTCAGTAATTTATGTATTGTTGCAACCTGTATTTACCACTATTGTATGGTTTAAATTTCATAATTAAAGTGTTGCAAATATTTGACCGCCCCAGATTTGAATGAAGTCTAGAAACATTATTTATATGGAGAAGTTAGTTTCATTGAAATTTGAAAAAATGATTCAATCATGCACTTTGACACGTTCAACTGAAAAAAATAAAAAAAAGTTGTACAATTGTATTAAAAAAAAACAATGAGAGTACCTAATCCGCTTCATTCCTCAGCTCGAATCGAACGTACTGCCTGCGAGTCTTAAAAGGATACTTAAACGATAGGCATTCCTTTCATTTAACACATTTATAGCTATAGCGGTAGTTTATGATACTAAAGAATCAGTTCAGGTTCGTCAGGCGTGTTTTCGTGAGAACCAAGTAAAGTAAAATAAAACCTTAACAAAGAAAAAAACAATAAAAATGTACTTGCTTTTACCTTAGCTTTTCATTGGTGGTTGGGTGTTGTAGGATCTGGGGGCTTCGGCTGTATCTTTTCCTACACACCAAGTGCTTACTTTACCTCCTCGTGGTAGCCACCGGGTACTGGTTATATCTTAGATATAACTTGCGAAACTTGTAAGCGCGGGTGCAAATCGGGAAAAAAGAGCACCTTATCTACGGCCCAACAAATTTGGAGGTTAGTGCGAGGGGCTAACAACCCCTCCACAGTGAAAAACTTGACAGTTATGAGAGAGATACCAGCCTCGGATAATGAACCCCCTCTTATGGTAACCAGACCCGGAACGACAACGGACTACGCATTGAGAGTTTGTACCTGGAATGTAAGAACCCTCTACACTCCAGGTGCAACTCAGAAACTTGAATCTGTCCTCTCGCAGTATAAGGCAGATATTACTGCGATCCAGGAAATACGATGGATAGGATCAGGGACAATAAAGAGAAAAAATTGCGACATTTATTATAGCTGTCATCAAAGATTGCATATATTTGGATGCGGATTCGTCGTGGGAAATCGGCTTGGATCGAAAGTCATGGATTTCAAGCCAATAAGTGATCGCCTGGCTGTGATCCGCATCAAGGCCACATTACAGAACATCAGTATAATATGTGCACACGCCCCTACCGATGATGCTGAGGAGTCTAGCAAGGAGGATTTCTACGACCTCCTGGATAGAGCCTACGGAGCCTGTCCAGAGTACGACGTCAAAATCGTACTCGGAGACTTCAATGCAAAAATCGGGAAGGAAGACATCTTTGGCGGATTAGTTGGAAAGCACAGCCTCCACGAAGAAACAACAGATAACGGCTTCCGACTAATCGACTTTGCTGCAGCTTGTAATACGGTGATAAGTAGCACTAGGTTTCCAAGAAAGAAGATCTACACAGCAACCTGGCGATCTCCGGATGGTCGAACCACCAACCAAATCGACCATGTGCTAATCGGCGCAAGGCGCGCATCCAATATCCTGAACGTGCGCACTTTCCGAGGAGCAAATGTCGACTCTGACCACTTTCTGGTAGTGGCTAAGTTTAGAGCTCGAATATCAAACGACAAAAAAACACGTGCAGCCCAAAGAAAGAAGTTCAACATCGGTTGCCTTAGCACATCAGAGAATGCCAGAGACTACAGCGAGCGCCTGAGCGAGCGACTCTCCGCCGTCCTCCCAAATACTACAGACGTCAACACACTGTGGAACCAATATCGAGAAGTAATAAAAAATGTAGCCGAGACCACCATAGGTTACCAGCCACCCCCGAAAAAGAACCCGTGGTATGATGATGAGTGCGTGACATTGAAAAGAGAGACGGAAAATGCACGCCTGCAGATGCTGCAACGGAAAACAAGAGCAGCAAGGGAAGAGTACCGCACGAAAAGGAGAAATGAGAAAAAGACCCTGCGAAGAAAGAAAAGAGCATCCGCAGTTTCTCAGCTCAAAGATCTAGAAGAGTCTCGGGCCAAGAACAACACCCGGCGTTTCTTTAAAAGGTCGAAGCAATTAGCTTCTGGTTTCAGAACCGGGACACAAGCTCTTCGAAACAGTGAAGGAAACCTAGTCACCGAAGCACAGGGAATTGTAGATGTTTTCAAGCAGCACTTCCAGCAGCTGCTGAATGCGCAAAATGTCGAGCAAGATAATGACGAAAGAGAAGCAAGACCAGTCAATGAAGACCCAGTCCCAGCCCCCAGCAGAGAAGAGGTAGAAAGAGCCATCCAAAAGCTAAAAAATAACAAGGCCGCAGGGTCGGATGGCATACCCGCGGAACTCTTTAAACATGGAGGAGATGTTTTGATGAACCGCATGCACCAGGTCATCACCAAAGTGTGGGAGGAAGAATGCATGCCCACTGACTGGTCGATAAGCTCCATATGCCCCATCTACAAAAAAGGCGATCCGATGTTATGCAAAAACTACCGTGGCATATCCCTGCTTAATGTTGCATACAAAATCCTATCCAACGTACTGTGTGAGCGTCTTAAACCTTTCTGCAACACAATAATCGGCACGTACCAGTGTGGCTTTAGGCCAGGCAGAATAACGATAGGCCAAATATTCACACTGAGGCAGATCCTGGAAAAGACCAACGAATTTCAAGTCGAAACCCACCATCTTTTCATCGACTTAAAAGCTGCTTATGATAGCATCCACCGCCAAGAGCTTATGATTGCGATGTCTGAATTCGGGATCCCGAACAAACTGATCCAGCTGTGCCGCATGACGCTAAACAATACGCAGTGCAGTGTGCAAATGGGTAACAGCTCATCCGAGTTATTCCAAACTTGCGCAGGGTTTAGACAAGGAGATGCGTTGTCATGTGACTTCTTCAACATAGTCCTGGAGCAGATAGTGCGCAAGGCAGGTGTGAGCACGGAGGGCACTATCTTCAACAAATCCACCCAGCTCCTAGGCTATGCGGACGACATAGACATCATCGGTCGATCCAAGAGAGCTGTGCTTGAGGCCTTCACAGCGATTGAAGAACAGGCGAAACTAGTTGGTCTTGAAGTGAATGAGGACAAAACAAAGTACATGTTATCAACAAACAAAGCAACATCTGTCCACCGCCTAGGACAAAACGTCACTGTTGGTAGCAGCAATTTCGAGGTAGTTAAGGAGTTCACCTACCTTGGAACAAACATCAATCCCACGAACGACACCTTAGTGGAGATCCGAAGAAGAATCACCCTAGCGAACCGCTGCTGCTTCGGTTTGGCCAAACAACTGGGTTCAAAACTCCTCACTCGAAAGACAAAGTGTCTGCTATACAAAACTTTGATTTTACCAGTCCTACTCTACGGCGCCGAGTGCTGGACGATAAGTAAAGAAGGGAAATTGATACTGGGCACTTTCGAAAGAAAAATTCTTCGACGGATTTTTGGTCCCGTATGCGACGATGGCGAATGGAGAAGAAGATACAACCGAGAACTGTATGAGCTGTACCAAGATGTGGATGTAGTCCAGAAGGCCAAGAAAAGACGACTACATTGGCTCGGCCACATCGAGCGAATGGACGACAACGCTCCAGCCAAGAAAGTCTTCTCATCCCAGCCCCCAGGTTCAAGACGACAAGGAAGACCGAACCTACGGTACAAGGACCAAGTGCCTGCGGATGCCAGAGCGCTTGGTCTCGGTGACTGGAGAGTGCATGCGAGGGATCGTTCACGATGGAAGACTGCAGTATCTAGGCTGTGACCCTTCATGGATCGTGAGCCGGTAAAGTAAGTAAGTAAGTTTCATTGGGAGTAAAACTTACTTGAAATATTAAAAAAAAATTTCAAACTCAGATGGAGCTGAAGTCAATTTTTTTGTGGCGACACTCTGTCGATAGCTGCGCTCCTACTGGCGAGTTTCAGCATCCACCACTTTATATTCAAACTGTACAAAAACTACTGTAACACAAATTCGAATATTTCATTCTTTCATTAACGCTTCACTCTGATTTTTGATTTGCAACAGCACACAACACAGTCTCTTCTCTTTTACTTAAAATTAATATTCATTGCGACTCATACTTGTTTAGTTTATTCATATTGTAAACTTCTATTTTTGATTAAAGATTGTTAAACTTAACTCAGTGTTCCATTTCTCTGTTTTAACTTTGCTTTTGTGGTGACATTCTCAACATTCAGTTGGTGTCAATAAAAGACACCACATTTTGTAATAATTTATTATGGCAAATGTCAAACAAACTGACAAGTTTTCTGAAAGCAATTGAATTTAAACCAATATTGACAGTTCCCATGTTTACAAGAGGTATTGAAGCGAGCTTCAAACTCGCTTTGCCCCTTTGTATACCTGTGTCTACAACGAGCTTCAACCGAAGCTCGAAATTTGTGCACAAAAACCTAAGTGGAGGAGTTGGCAAACTGTCTGACGTTTGTGTGAGTGCAACTGATTTGAACACAAGCTAGATATTTTTTTTTCACTCGTGTATCGTCCGTTTTGTGCATTTTCTAATTAAAAACTGAAAACACAAGTGAAAAAAATTCAATACTACGATGATTTGAGATACGCCAGCAGTTGTGATCTCATCATTTTTTCAACTAAACTCCATCTGGAGTACTCAATTCAAATGACGAAAAACCTGGGTCAAGAATTCAACCCTAATCCAACGCGAGCTCTCAATTCTGCTTGTACACGTGGTAAGTAAAATCGAGATCACGATGGAACACAATATTCCAACGTTTCTCTAATTTGGAAAATAAACTGTGTCTGTGACATGATGCGAAAACAACCTGTGTGAAAATTACAATACTTTCCACTCACAGTGACAGTTTAAGGACGATTTTGTTCACTCAAATTTGAATTCAATTTTGTGATTTTCATTTTCTACTTTTGAAAAAATTGATAAAATACTTGTTTTTCTCTCTTCAGCTTCTTCTATTTTTGATAATTTGAAAATCTAAGGCTGATTAACTTTAACTTTAACTTTAAAAGTTGAAAATTAAAACTTTGACTGAATACAAAGAAATTCAAAAGTCCCAAAGTTGACTTCAACTTTGAGTGAACGAAACCGCCCTAAAGAAATCCAAATTGATGATTATATATTATTATTCTCAAAACACTCAGGCAACAAACATTAATACAAACAAGAAGGAAAAGTAAAATAAATTGCTGCATGTATTTTTATTGTACATTTTTTTTCGAGGATAAAAGTTAAAGTCAACTTTTGTTGGCGTCGAGCTCAAAAGTGTAAATTATTATATCTAGTTTTTTACCATAGCTGCATTTTGGACTGCAATGCCATCAATTCTCGCTAAAATGGTCTCATGCATTTTTTTTGCTTCTAATATATATTAAATTGTACCAGCATCAGCAACAGAATCGTGTTAAGAAAACAATAATAAAATAGTACGTGTACGCCATAGTGGACCAAATATTCTTCTTCAATAATGAATCAAATCTTTTACGACACCAAGCCTTAGACATGGAGTTTTCATGTATTTTAAGTAAGAATTTCTAAAAATTATTGCTGGCCCAACAGTTTTGCATTTCACGAAAATGATCATTAATATTTTTTTTATTTATAAACCTCCTAATGGCATAAATTAAAGAAAAAAAAAACTTACTAGCTAAAACTTGACCTTAGTAAAAGCTTCAAAGAAAAATTAAAAAAAAAAACTACTTAATTCACTCACAAGCTAAATAACTAAAAAAATAAATTTACAATTAAAATTTACATTGCACATATGTGTATAAGTGCCTGAAGCAAAGTCATTCAGCCCAAAAGTGCCCATTATTATATCTAGTTTTTCTTACAATAATTGCGTTTTGGACTTCGATGCCACAAATTCTTGTCAAAATAACCTCATGCATTTCGTTTGCTTCTGATAAGGCTTTTTTATAGCTTGAAGATGGAAGCGATCGTTCTTCTTGGTGGGCGTGCGTCGTCACCATCTTTTGGATGGTGACATGTCATTTGAAAAATCATATGCCATTTCGGCTTGTAACGAGTCTTTCTATAAGAATAGAAAATCGGATGATTAAAAATACCTAAAACAAAATGCTGGCAGGTAGATAAGGTAGTTTAAGTTTAGAACGATACAAAAAATGATAGTGCAGTTCGTTTTTTTTAAATAATTTTCTGTTCTTGTCAGAACCTGAACGTCCCATATAAATATGAAAACTTTCTGTAGAACTTAATTTATGTTTCGAATGAGAAAACGGGTCTAAATTGTATAAAATCATAGGTACGGTTTATGTTTTGTTCAATTTATTATTGATTTTATTTATTTATTTATTTATTTATTTATTTATTTATTTATTTATTTATTTAGAAACCGTTAAATGCTAACGTTACAATTATTCAAATATACCTTTACAGTAAACAAAAATTAAACAAGTTCAATAGATCTAAAAAAACAAGGTTTTGAATTGTATACTTTTCAAGTTGTCATTTACAGAATTAATGAGAAAATAAAATTTATTGTATATGACAATTAACTGATTTAGAGGACTATTACCACCATAGTTGGACCTGCTAAAGATTTGGCACAGAGGTTGCCGTAGTCTAATACTAGATTGGCTGAAGTTAAAATTAAGTCTGCAAAGAATCGACGAAGCTAAAATATTTCCATTTATTATACCGTTAATGAAACAGAACTGGATGTATTAACGGTGGTTCTCAAGTGACGGCAGATTGATTAATACTAGTCTATGTGAGTACATTGGGAGTGCAGATCCTTGAGTGCAAGGTAGAAAACGTAGACAATAACGTAAAAACCTTCTTTGAACTGCTTCCAGCCTTGAATTGTGAATGGCATAGTAAGGTGACCAGATCACACACCCGTACTCAAGAATAGGCCTGACAAATGAGGTAAATAATATCTTAAGAAGATAGGGGTCCTTGAAATCGCGTGAACATCTTTTAATAAATCCAAGTGTTTTATTAGCTTTCTTTATTATAAAGTCTAAGTGGTCGTTAAAAGTCAATTTCGGGTCTAGGATAATTCCTAGGTCAGAGTATTGTGAGACTCTATTTAAAGGGTCCGAACTAATTGTATAGTCATAAGTTAAGGCGTTTTTTTTGCGTGTAAAGCTCATAACCTTACACTTGTCAACATTTAATATAAGTCTATTTTTATTGCACCATTCCCTGAATTTTAATAGATTGTCTTGTAGAAGTAAGCAGTCAGTAACAGATTTAATACTTTTGTAAAGTTTAATGTCGTCGGCGTATATAAGAACACATGAATTTTGGACAATAGATACGACATTATTTATAAAAAGGATAAACAGGACAGGCCCTAAGTAGCTACCCTGTGGAACGCCCGAGTTAACAACAAAAGAGCTTGAACAAACGTTACGAAAAACGAAACTATAATTCCAATTACAAAGGTACGAAGCAATCCATTGAACAAACATATGGTTGAATCCTAAATTATTAAGTTTTTTTTAATAAGGTTAAGTGGCACAGCTTGTCAAATGCCTTACTAAAATCTGTGAAGATGCAATCTACTTGTCCATGGTCTTCAAAAGCCTCTAAACAAAAAGATGTAAAGTCAAGTAGATTAGTTACAGTAGACTTATTTTTGACGAAACCGTGTTGATTACTACATTAAATTGATTTACAGTGAAAGGCGAGGATATTACATACAATGGACTCAAACAATTTAGGTATCACAGAGAGTTTTGCTATAGGACGGTAGTTTTTAATATCACTTTTCAAGTCTTTTTTATATACAGGGATAATGTAGGCACTTTTCCAAAGATTGGGAAAAACAGCTTGTGAGAGATTAGTTAAAAAGTAAAAATAGGGGGTAGCTTAAACGAGAGACACAGTTTTTTAAAATAGAATCTGGAACACCATCAGGTCCTGGACTATTACTATTATCAACTTTTTAAAATTGCTTGAATAATAGAATCCTCAGTAATATTAAAGTTAGTAGAATTCAAATGTGGAAATTGCACAGAGCTAGTGAGGTTATTAGATACCTCGAATGCATTTTTAAGAAATTCAGCAAACAAATTAGCTATTTCTATTGAACTTTCACCCGTAGAGTTCAAATAGGACATGGAATTTGGATAACTTACATTTCTTCTTTTTAAATCTCCAAATTGCCAAAATAATTTGGGATTTGATTTAATCTCACTTTCAGTCTTCGCGATATAGTCTTCAAACAAAATTGTGTGGTAATCGGCAAAAAGATGCTTTAATGAAAGGAAGATATTGTAGTCTTCGGCTGTTCTTGTGACATTAAACCTTAACCAAGCCTTATTTCTTTTGTTTTTCAAATTTTTAAGTTGGCGGTCAAACCATGGTGGGTCTTTTGAGTCTTTATAAGAAGTTTTAATAGGAGTCGTTAAATAAAAAAAATTCAAATAACTTTTGATAAAATAAATTACACTTATCATTAATATCACAGTTGGTAAATAATTGAGTTCAGTCAACATTTTGTAATAAGTTTGACAGTTCGAGATGATTGCATTTGGCAAAGTTGAATTCAATTTTATCGTTTAGCTTGTTGAAATAGGAATTCATGTTCAGGTTAAGCGATATATCAAGTGCTGGATGATGACGGTCCTCCTTAGTTAGTTCAACAGGGGTGGTCAGAACAGCAACATCGGAGTTAGCGTTGTCAGAGAAATAAACAAGGTCCAATATTTTACCTGAAGAGTTCTTTATACCGTTAAATTATGTCATTCCGAAGGATATCATTCCATCAATTAAAGAAAATTCTTTAAGAGTAGAGGCGTTGGTTGGGATGTAACTATTATCTTCTTCGTTACTTGTCCAATTAAGATGCGGAAGGTTAAAATCTCCTACAATAAGGATCTCATCTTCTGGTTCCAATTCTAGGAAGATTGTGTCTAAATAATTATTCAATTCTTCATACGAATCGTTAGCAGAGGCAGGCGCTTTTTGTTTATAATTAAAAAAAAGAATGCCACTTAAAAATAAAACTTTTAATTAAATATAATTTGAAAATTTCACCCCTACGGAACAACTAGCTACTTAAAAACTAAGACAACTACTAATAAGCAACCGATCCATAGTTCTTTGTCAAGTTAGTTAAGCTCAAACTTCAATGTTTGTTATTACGATCATACTGTATAGTAAACAATAAAAACAACCATATTTCTTGCATGACACATATTAACGAACATTGTCATAAAGTTTGTTCTAGAACCGCCTATAGTACTACCCAGTATTAAGGTATTTTTTTAGATACTTTTGTTTAATGTCGTATCTTCCACCAATTGCCAGTGGCATTGATGTCTATTTTGGTTTCTAAATTTGCCGATCTTTCCGACACCTTCATTTGGGCCACTGCTGCCTAAGTTTCGTGACGCTTCTTTGATACCCCACCGAAACCATTCCTGCAGCTATTGCTTCCCATGCCAAAACTTCTTTGCGGATCAACTTCGCATTGTTGCCCCTGTCCTCGATAATAGAAAGGTGCTCCTGGACCAATTGCCTCAGCATTTCCTTCTCGTCATGGCTCCAATTGGACTCCCTACCACGCTTTAAAGAAATCCTTCTATAAATAAATGTTTCTTGTATGGTTTAAAAATAAATACCTTTTCTACGTTCATTTTTTTTTTTGAATAGAAAAATTTTTACGTTTTTAAATCTCTTTTCAAACTGTTTTGTTTTTTCTCCTACAAAATTGTATATAATGTAACTGTTTAAAACAATGGCTCTAAAACTGTATTTGATTTCCCAAACTGTCATATTTTGGGTTTGTTCGACTAAAATGTATTGTAGGTATGACCTAAGGCTTACAAAATACGGGCAGGTTACAAATGTCTATAATTTGATAAAAAATTAGTAGCTGGTTTTAAATTTAATATGGTTTTAACTAGTATCTACTAAAGTAGGTGGCTACACTTTTTCGAAAAAAAAAATAAATAAAACAAACGCATACGACTAAAAACAATGAATTCGTTATACGGAGTCAAGTTTTTGTTTATTTTGTGTACCTTACCTACTATCATTTATATGGTTCATTAAATATTTACAAAATTAGTTACCTAATTAGAAAAGTCTTGTCAGCTATAAACTGTTATTGTACGACCGTGCATTGACTCCTTCGAGACTTCAAGTGTTAACGCATGTTTAATATTTCACACGGTAATATTTGCTATGCATTTGTAGTGATTTTATTCGAATATGATCCACTATGATTGTTATTTATAACTATGGTCTATGTGTTATGAGAAAAAATAGCAGTTCTGGGGACTGCAGACAGAAGTGAAAACGCAGAACTTTAAGTATAAATTTATGTGAAATCTCATAATATTTAAAATTAAACTATCAACTCAAATTTGGTTTTCACATTTATTGACATTCCGGACAACAACTATGCATGTCTGCATATATGGTTTTTTTAACTATTCAAATATAATGTATAATGGCTAAACGGGAGGGGAATTGACCCCTCCTCTCAGATTTTTTTTTCTTGTCTCTACCCAACCTTCACGCCCTAGTTTTTGGCTCAACATTCGTGAATCAATATTTCGTGGGTAATATTTCACCCACAACCAACAGCATATTTTGTCTTTGTCCTAAAATTGCCTTAAGATAAATGAAAAATACCCACATCGTTATGATAATTAAGTTATGATAATAAATTCTTTCGAATTTGTACTATCACAGAAACCACCAAAACCTCATTTTCTTACCTCAGAAGACTTTAATGACTTAATAATAGATTTGAATTTGCCTAAAAGTAAGGCAGAGCTTTTGGATTCCCGTTTGATGCAATGGAATTTACTTATTGATGTAAAAAAATAACAGACCAACGAAGACGGCATGAGACGTTTTCTACGTTCTTTACCAAAGTTTATTTATTGAACGTTTGAAAGCAGTTCTATTACATAATGGAAATAAAGGCCCTTACATAAAGACAACTAAAGTAGGGTATATTCGTAACTCCCAAGCCAAAATCGGCACCAACCTTGGTATCGGTACGGTACCATGGTACCATCCCAATTGGGATTTTTACCAAGTTTCAATTTTGATGCTAATTGGGATTAATTGTAACTGGTTGGATTTCTGTATTTTCATTGGAATATTGGTTGTGGGATTGGAAATCGAGTGATAAATTGGTTGTGAGATACAATTTTCTAGTGTGAAATCGTTGGGTTGTGCTTGGTACCGTTCGTATTTCTAGTTCAAAAATTTAATTGTTGTTGGAATCGTGCTGATTTGGTTGGGTAGCTCCTACTCCTTCCAATTCAAAATCCATGTCACTCCCAAGCCACCGGCACGTACCGCACGTTCCAATTGGGATGAATACCAAGTTTCCATTTTGATTCTAACTGGGAATAATTGTCACTGGTTGGATTTCTAACTTGGCACGGCACCCAATACATATTTAGTTGGGTAATTTCCGACACAACATTCGCACCTGCATTGCATTCAATATAAAATTGATATGTGCATAGTGCATTGGCTAAACATATTCTTTATTCTTATTAGGATGTTCATATGCTTAGGATCAAATAGAAACTAGCATTCCAAAATACTTACTTCTGTTGGTTGTGCTGGTTAGAATTGTGTACCTATAATGCAAGAAAATGTCAGGAAACAAAGAACCTATTAAGTAAAAAAAATACAACTTATTCTTCTTCTTTTTTTTTTATTAAAAACATATTTTCATTGCTTACATCAGGTTTACATTCATTTTCTTATCGTTATGTGTAAATATTACTTTATTTTATTCTCAAACTATTCTGAACACGAACGGTATACAATAATTAAAATGAAATGGTTTCAAATTAATAGGTGAGTCAGGAGACCAGGTTGCGTTTAATAGCATAGCACTCTCATTTTTAAAGAGAGCAATGGTTGCTCTTGCCTCATTGTTCTTTGCACTCCAATTTGTAGTCACCGGATTTGGTTTTGTTTCAGCGCCGTCCACATAACCCCATAGCCCTTCTTTAACAAGAAGCATCTCCATCTTATACTTCCATATAAAGTAATTGTCGCTGCCAAGCTTCTTTATGGCAAACTGAGACTCCACCATTTTGATATGTATGCACACGTTCTAGGTTCTTAACATTTTTTTAAAGGTATTCTGGAATTAAGAATGCAGAGCAACCTAAAAGGAGTCGTTTAGCGGCAAAAATATAAAAACGTAGCAGATCCAGCCACAAGAAGAAAAAAAGAAGTGGTTACTGTGCAACGAACCAGAGCCGATGCAATTAAAAAACAATATATATTTTATTTTTTTAATTTTTATTTTAGATTTATAATTATGAAAACATCTCGCGGCAGGTCCGGGGTGTTATCGAATGTTTGGGAGGCCAGCTCCCATAGCGCCATAGTGAGGGCTACCACTAGCTTAGCCTTCTTCAGCTGCACTTTTCTGTTTATCGCTGCCTTGTAACAGTCCTCCTCGGCAGATTTAATAGCGTCTTTTACCTCCTGGATTTTTTCCGGGAAGTCCCAAATAATGCTCTCAAAGTCTTCCAGAAATTTTTTAACTTCCGTGAACATTTTTATTTAAGAAAAGGATGCACACAAACTGAATTGTTGAAGCTAAGAACATTTTGCTTTTATACCCTAAAATATCATTGAAAATGATCTTATCCCACACACATACTTCCAATAGTTATTTCATGCACTATCACAATAACTTTAAAATTTGATCTCAAAACCGGAAGACTTTTTTTTTTTTATTTATATGTCTTTTACAAACACCTAATTTCTAATTCAAAACCCAACGATTGTTTGTTCATTGAGTTTGCATCCTAATTTTATAAAGGTACATAAATTACCCCAGAACATAAAGTACTTATTTTACTATCGACAAACCAACAAAATTGTCACTCGTGTCGATCTTACGATTAAAATAGGGCTATGATTTAATTCTTTCTTTACACAAGTGTACATCTTTTGTTACAAGTACCCATCGTTAAAAACATGATCACACAAGTGTTGATCTTACAAACATAAAATTTGATTGCTCAACAATAATTATATGTTATTTTTTTTATAGCCTACCTAACCGATGCATTTGCCTCAATTGAGTTTGCCATTTAGCTCGCACTCGCAGAAAAAAAAATAAAAAAAAAATAGAAAAATTATCACAAGAGCCGATCTTTATTTTCATTGCTCACACAAATGACCATGACAAGTAGCATCCATGATCCTCGAAAAATCCAAACAATCCAAAAATTCAAACTGAGTTCCTATCAAATACCTACAAGGTGGGATCCTTACGTGTTGATCCTATCAAATACCTACAAGGTGGGATTCGTATGTGTTGATCTTATCAAATACGTACGGGAACCTTACGTGTTGATCCTACGAGGAAAATATTTTCATGTTCATTCAGGAGAATAATATTAATTCAAAAACGAATTTTCTGAATGTTTTATTTGTTATTCATACGAATGAACAGTTAAGGAGGCGCATACATACATTTTTATCATAAGTGTAATTGTGCTGCACGTAGAAACGGGGCTGCCTGAGCTCTTTATAAAAACGTTCAAATCGCATATTGACTATGTAATAAAAGTGATGCTTCTACCGAATGAAAGGCTGCCTAAAACAACTGTTCTGTATGCCTTGCAACGAAAATCATTGTGGTTTGAAGAATGGTTCAACTTAGCAACGGTATGTGGAGTTCAACTGAATCTTACGTTAGAAAACGTGGGCATATGGAAGGTACAAATGTATGAAATGGTGAAGTGCTTGGATCAAAAAATGGAATGTATATGGAAAGCGAGGACGTCAATGCATCGATCTATATACGTAAACCTGCAGCACATTCTCGAAGATAGGAACTACTTACAAATCAACTTTAGTATGAAAAAATATACACAATTCAAAGATGAGAGGAGAGCTGCAAAAGCTTAACTATCAGTCGCATAGAGACAATTTGAGAGTTGAATGTACAATGTGTAACCCAATGATCACTTATACCAAGATTGGAAAGCTTGCTGTCAAAGTGGCATTTGCCTACAAGCTAAGGGAGCAGGTTAGCTGAAACAGTATGCATGTAATATAAACAAAAGGGGCAGGTTAGCTGTAAGAGTATGTGTGCATGAAAAAATAAATTTTGCGGTATTTGCAGGGTAAAACGTACATAGGTAGGTTTCCAATCTTGTTATAAAGTGATCACTGGTGTAACCTAGGAATGAGGGAAGATGTATTCCACTTCTTGGGTGTGTGCCCTGTCTTGAAGGAAATCAGAAGAGCTTACTTCGGAAAAAATGTTTTGAGTGAAGTTGAAATGATGGAACTACTAAATGGAAAAGTTTGGGAAAAACTATTTTGTTACACTTCGAAGCAGAAAGATACAGATTTCAAATAATAAATGGCTGTTTTGAAATGCAATTAAGTACACAAATAGAATTTACAGAGTAAAAACTATGAACACTGTGTGATTTATTATAACTATGTTACTACATATTTATGTTTATTAAATGTTTTTTTTTTTTATATGCATATTTTTTTTCACGCATTGTATTAAAATAGAGCAAACTCTGGCAGACGGCTTATATGATTTAGAAACTGTAAACTTGTTAAAAACAATATGGTTGAAAAAATAAATCAAATTATCTATCTATCTCTATCATAAGTGTAATTGTTCACTGTAACTTTTTTTATTACCATTGAAAGGAAGTTGATAATTTAAAAAAATTGACTCATTTTTATCCTTACAAATGATAGGTACTTAATCGAATACCTATACAATGTGGGATTCTATAATATTTACATAAACCCAAGTCGCAATACATGTTATGAGCGAGGCTTAGAACATAATATACAAACGCAAAACACGTTATCAACGAGGTTTAGAACGTAATATAGAAACCCAAACCACGTTGTGAACGAGGTTAAGAACATAATATAAAAACCCAAACCACGTTGTGAACGAGGTTAAGAACATAATATTAAAAAACCAAACCACGTTGTGAACATAAAGTTACGTTCCCCAAACAAAAAAAAACAAAAAACCATTTTTTCCGAAGTAAGCTCTTCTGATTTCCTTCAAGACAGGGCACACACCCAAGAAGTGGAATACATCTTCCCTCATTCCTAGGTTACACCAGTGATCACTTTATAACAAGATTGGAAACCTACCTATGTACGTTTTACCCTGCAAATACCGCAAAATTTATTTTTTCATGCACACATACTCTTACAGCTAACCTGCCCCTTTTGTTTATATTACATGCATACTGTTTCAGCTAACCTGCTCCCTTAGCTTGTAGGCAAATGTCACTTTGACAGCAAGCTTTCCAATCTTGGTATAAGTGATCATTGGGTTACACATTGTACATTCAACTCTCAAATTGTCTCTATGCGACTGATAGTTAAGCTTTTGCAGCTCTCCTCTCATCTTTGAATTGTGTATATTTTTTCATACTAAAGTTGATTTGTAAGTAGTTCCTATCTTCGAGAATGTGCTGCAGGTTTACGTATATAGATCGATGCATTGACGTCCTCGCTTTCCATATACATTCCATTTTTGATCCAAGCACTTCACCATTTCATACATTTGTACCTTCCATATGCCCACGTTTTCTAACGTAAGATTCAGTTGAACTCCACATACCGTTGCTAAGTTGAACCATTCTTCAAACCACAATGATTTTCGTTGCAAGGCATACAGAACAGTTGTTTTAGGCAGCCTTTCATTCGGTAGAAGCATCACTTTTATTACATAGTCAATATGCGATTTGAACGTTTTTATAAAGAGCTCAGGCAGCCCCGTTTCTACGTGCAGCACAATTACACTTATGATAAAAATGTATGTATGCGCCTCCTTAACTGTTCATTCGTATGAATAACAAATAAAACATTCAGAAAATTCGTTTTGAATTAACATTGTTCTCCTGAATGAACATGAAAATATTTTCTTCGTAGGATCAACACGTAAGGATCCACATTGTACGTATTTGATAGGATCAACACATAAGGATCCCACCTTGTAGGTATTTGATAGGATCAACACGTAGGGATCCCACATTGTAGGTATGTGATAGGAACTCAGTTTGAATTTTTGGATTGTTTGGATTATTCGAGGATCATGGATGCTACTTGTCATGGTCATTTGTGTGAGCAATGAAATAAAGATCGGCTCTTGTGATAATTTTTCTATTTTTTTTTCTGCGAGTGCGAGCTAAATGGCAATCTCAATTGGTAGTGAGTCAAATGCATCGGTTAGGGAGGCTATAAAAAATAACATATAATTATTGTTGAGCAATCAAATTTTATGTTTGTAAGATCAACACTTGTGTGAGCATGTTTTTAACGATGGGCACTTGTAACAAAAGATCTACACTTGTGTAAAGAATGAATTAAATCATTGCCCTATTTTAATCGTAAGATCGACACGGGTGACAATAATTTTGGTTTGTCGATAGTAAAATAAGTACTTTATGTTCTGGGGTAATTTATGTTCCTTTATAAAATTAGGATGCAAACTCAATGAACAAACAATCGTTGGGTTTTGAATTAGAAATTAGGTATTTTTTTTAAAAGACATATAAGAAAAAAAAAAGTTTTCCGGTTTTGAGATCAAATTTTAAAGTTATTGTGATAGTGCATGAAATTACTATTGGGAGTATGTGTGTGGGATAAGATCATTTTCAATGATATTTTAGGGTATAAAAGCAAAATGTTCTTAGCTTCTTCTGAAAAGTTAAGTGTACTCCTAGTAACCAACATGATGAAAGCTAAAACTAAATTTGGAATGGGTAACTGCAAGACCAAAAAAAGCGCAATTAAAAGAACTAAGAAGACAAAATCAAAAAAGGTTTGCAAACAGAATATGTTTAAAAAGGCTATAAGCGAAGCAAGAAATGCTATTAAAAACAATATAAATTGTTGTGGAACAACATCTATTGCTAATATTGCTGTGAAGGCTGCAAAAAATGTTATTAAAAATAAGAAAAAACAAATTCAAACACCAACAGTAATTCCACTTCCAAAAAGTGGTGGTTTTCTACCACTTCTAGCTCCTATTCTAGCTGGTTTATCTGCTGTGGGATCACTAACAGGTGGAGCAGCTGGCGTTGTAAAAGCGATCAATGATGTACGATCTGCTAAAAGACAGTTTGAAGAAAATAAGCGTCATAATAAGGCTATGGAGTCAGTTGCTATTCAAGGAAATGGACTGTTCTTAAAACCATATAAAAATGGTCTTGGACTTTTTTTAAACTCAACAAATACAAAAAACTAATTGAATTGCTACCTAACAATCCTTTAAGCAATTTTGATATCCACCAGTTTGGAAAGAAACACTTGAAGCATTTTAGAGGAGTTTTTATGCGAAACTCTTTACCAAAAGTACCAACATTAAAAGAGTGTGGTGTTATAAATCTGGACAATGAAAGCGGTTTGGGTACTCATTGGGTAGCATATATAAGAAAACAAAAATATTGTTAAGTATTTTGATAGTTTTGGAAATTTAAGACCACCCTCAGAAGTAATAAACTATCTTGGTACAAAAATAAACTATAATTATATACAAGAACAAGATTTTGATACATTTATTTGTGGTCATTTATGTTTAAGGTTTTTATTAGAACAATGTAATAAAGTTTTCAAAATCTAAAATAAAATATAAATAAATATCGTAAAAAAAAAAACAAAAAATGTGTCTTTTTATCAAACTCTTCTAGCATTATCTTGCATTGTTCACAATTCTATCCAGCACAACCAACAGAAGTAAGTATTTTGGAATGCTAGTTTCTATTTGATCCTAAGCATATGAACATCCTAATAAGAATAAAGAATATGTTTAGCCAATGCACTATGCACATATCAATTTTATATTGAATGCAATGAAGGTGCGAATGTTGTGTCGGAAATTACCCAACTAAATATGTATTGGGTGCCGTGCCAAGTTAGAAATCCAACCAGTGACAATTATTCCCAGTTAGAATCAAAATGGAAACTTGGCATTCATCCCAATTGGAACGTGCGGTACGTGCCGGTGGTTTGGGAGTGACATGGATTTTGAATTGGAAGGAGTAGGAGCTACCCAACCAAATCAGCACGATTCCAACAACAATTTAATTTTTGAACTAGAAATACGACCGGTACCAAGCACAACCCAACGATTTCACACTAGAAAATTGTATCTCACAACCAATTTATCACTCGATTTCCAATCCCACAACCAATATTCCAATGAAAATACAGAAATCCAACCAGTTACAATTAATCCCAATTAGCATCAAAATTGAAACTTGGTAAAAATCCCAATTGGGATGGTACCATGGTACCGTACCGATACCAAGGTTGGTGCCGATTTTGGCTTGGGAGTTACGAATATACCCTACTGATAGGTACACATATACAGGTGTGGATTCATTACAAGGGGAATTTGAAAAGAAAACTTGCCAACAACAAGCAAAATTTGAAAACCACATGGGGTGGTCCATCGCAGCATATAAGCTTAACCACACTGGAAGAGGCGTGGTTGGGTTGATTGAACTGCAGAAATCAGTGAATCCAACAGGCACCACATTTGGACTGAACGGTTTAGGATCCTCATCCTCAACTCATCTGTGCAGCAACGGTGACGATGATAACTTTTCACCACTGAAGAAGAAATGGAAAAAGTCTCAGCCACATCGTTTTCCAGGAAAGCTAAGAAGAGAAAGCCGCATTGCAGTCACCATAGTTTAAACAAACAAATGCTGGAAATGAAGCAAACATCCATCGAGTTAAACAAGAAAAAATGTGAAGAAGCTTCGGAGCTCCATGCTTTGAATGTGCAGCTCAATAAAAGGAAAGTAGAAATCCTGAAACTTCAAAGAAGCGTCTCAAAATAACTTTTTTTTAAATAACTAAATTGTTCTTTTGTTTTAGTTTTAAATTGTTCTTTTTATTTAAGTTTTTCTTTTTTTTTGTGGTAACACAATTTTTATGTAAATTAAAAACACGTTAACTAAAATGAATTCATTATGTTGTGTCTGATTTCTCTTGCTCCTGATTCAGTTACTCCATGGACAACGTCATTAACATCATGATCATTTGAATCGATCGCATCATCATTTTCAATTTCACCGACATATAATACTTTAAAATGTTGACTTATGTTATGTTAAGCACAACTTGCATTAACAAATTTCGCAGTTCTTTCAGGACTGTAATGCAGTCCTCGAGCAGACAGAAGGCACCTGAATTTACTTTTGATCACGCCAATCGTTCTTTCTATAATGTTTCTTGTTTGTGCGTGCGTATGGTATTAAAACGTGATTCTGGACTCCAACTTTCAGCCAATCGAAATGGAGTCATTAAATGTTTCTCTAAAGGATATCCAGCATCTCCCAAAATAAAAGTTTTCTCACCCAATTCATTTAACATTTGCTTATATTCACTTAAATTGTAAACGAATGAATCGTGATAAGCACCGGGATATCTGGAATCTATGAAACGCACATTCATTTTGTAGTCACAACCCTGTCGATGATAAAATGTTTTTAGAAGAAAAATACTAAAGGTGGGATATATACTTAAAATCATGACATTCAGGCTGTAGTAACCTATTCTATTTAAATAGAGATGTTGAAGATTTTTTTTTTTGGTGCTATGATTCGAACATGAGTTCCATCGATGCATCCTATTCCTCCAGGAAATCTGGTTTTCTGGTAAAAACGAATCTTTGATAAATTCATCTCGTCATTTGTCATATGAGCCTTCATCCATTGTGGACAGATACGTTCTTCTAGCTCGTCTAGCACTTCTTTTAACACTACCGAAACTGTTGGCTGAGCAGGGCCTAAATTAAAATCATTACCACTGCACTTTTGGTAACTTCCTTCTGCCATGAAACGTAGGGCAGAGCAGAGTTTGAGAATTGGTGGGACTGCGGAGGAACGCTGTGGTTGTTTCAAATAAATCTTTGATTTCGTTTAGCACATAAATAAATGCATCTTTGTTGAGTCTAAAATAATTTATAAGTCTGCAACAAAACGGAGACATTAAATCAACACCTCTCATCGAAGAATTTGTTAACGAATAATACTTTTTGTTTGGAAGTTCCGATGCATTGGAGTGATCTCGAATATGTTTTTTCATCAGCGCAACATTGAGGGGATTTTCTTCTTCCGAATTGAAAAAAAAAAATCAATAGAACTCTCCATTACTCCATTTCGTAATCATGCCTATCACGAGCTACGACGTAATAGAAAAAAGACTAGGAATCCCGAAAAATGTATTACAACTTCCCTTCGTAGTGGAAAATCTGATACGAAGTTCGAAATTCGTGGAATTTGGTATCACCAGCCCCGAAAAAACTTGAAATATGTTGACCTTTTCTATGACAGGTTTTTTCTTTCGTTTTCCATTGGTCGTCCAGAAGCATTCGGAAGAGTCCAGAAGTCTTCTGAAACCATTCCATTGGACTGACTTTGACAAACGGAATGCTTCTAAGAAGAGCAGAACTCTGCTGGTTTGAAAACAGAATCGTCCGAAAAATGACACATACATCATAACCCGTTCCATTGGAGATAGAAAAATAAACGTCAAAATAATACCAATGGAAAACGACATTACAAAATCAGTTATTTGAAAAAAATGTGAGTTCTTTCAACTTGGTTTTGATATTTTTTGTTTATAATTTTATTTATTTACGATTTTAAAGGTCGAAAACAACAAATAAATACCAATACATATACAATAGACTTTATGAAGCACTGCCCCGGAAACCAGGCATTGCCAAAGGATACACAAAAAGAACAAAAAAAAAGAAGTGAATTTGTTTTGGGAAGAATTTGATAACACACCTGGCTCCAGCTCAGCTTCAAGTTCTTCCAACACGTATTTGAAGGCTTCTTTGTTACGCCTGAAGTTCTTTCTAAATCTGCAACAGATATCAAGGAAATGGAAAAACTAAAGTAATTGAAGTTGAATACTTACAAAGTTGCATCCAAATCAAAGGGATTGCATGAGCATGAGTCCCTAAGTCGCCTTCTGCGTATTTTCATCTCCTGTTGCTGCACTGCCTCTTCATCAATTGCAGCAATAGCAATTCCATTTATAAAAACAACTTTAAAAATTCAAAATTCAAATTTAGCTTAACAAACAAAACACAATTATGAATTTGACTAAATGAATCTGACAGAAAGTACAGTGCCGCCAGACCATTAATAAAAATACTCATTTGGGAATTTTTCATTTGAAGACGAAAATGTTTGTGTTTTATTCTGCAGTAAAATTGGTAATTTCATATAATATTTTCGATCAAATCAAAATTAAAAGTTAATAAGAACCTATTCTAGTCACAAAAAGTGCACAAAACTCAATTTTTTCCAAAATACAAAAAGGTTAAAAATTTGTTTGGGGAAAAATAAGGGATTTTTTTTTTACTTTAGGGATTTTCGTTTTTGGTGTGTTGATTACTTATTTCGACATTCAACAGATGATTTCGAAAATGGACGCTAATTTTCTTGAATCAGGCAATGCTTTTTTCAATTCCCTTCGGATCGTGTGATTGTTTTGTTTCGTGATTCGTTGCGGAATTGTTCATTCGGGGATTTCTCCGAATTGATCTTGTGATAGGCATGAATATTTTTTCTTTTTAAAAAAAATTTGCACTGAATTCAAAACTTTGAAATACTTATTTTACTTTACACTGTTGATTTTGATACAAAACAAGCACAGAAAAGAAGGCAACGTATTTGGTCTACCCAACTGAAAAAAGTTACGATTTTTTTTTGCAGTTGTCTTCAAATTGAGTTGTCTTAATTACAACTCAACTAATAATCCAAGAGACGGCTGCTCAATCCCACTCTACATTCGTCCCGAAACGAAATGTTGAAAAACCATTTGTTGGTGTCTGGGATAACTCCAAACCACCAACTTGCGCGATTTTAAGTGGTGCGTTGTCATAGTATTTAACTAATGAAAATGCAAAAATCGACAAAAATATGTTGCATAACGTCCCGGGATAAAATTTACAGTTTTGGAAAGCTTTTTAACTGCCCATTCCAAAAACATGGACTTGCCACCCCGTATTTGGTGCAAAGACCGTGGCAAGTCGCTTTAAATGACGCGATATTCGGGGAAAATATGTCAAATCGCGTCCCGACTTGAAATTTTGCTAGAATGTTTATCTCAATGTTTTTAAGCTAATGGCGTCAACTTGCCAGCGCTAATTTGGTGCAAATCTAAACTTGCCAGCATTCAAAGTTAGCGCGCGAATAACGAGAAAAACGAAATAATAATCCAAATAATTAAATAAATTGTTTTTAAGCCACACTAATACAAACCTAGCACCAAAACCCTTCTCTGTTCCATTATTCCCATTATTCCCCTCATTGCAAGTTTAGAAAAAATTGAAAATTGCACGCCTCAATGAATAAATCAGTTCGTTTTATTAACAATAATGAACTTCAATAAAAAACATTCGTAACTATCATCGTCTAATACGTGTCAGAATAATCACTAGACGATATAACAACATCAGAGTCATCATTATTTAAATTGTCATCTTCTGCAATGCATATGACATCTTCAACATCGAGAGGTGTTGACTCGCCGACAAACCAGCGTGGTATAAAAACCCCGTTTTCAATGAACCAACCACAGTCTTCTGCAGAAAAGTTTACGCAGGATGCAACTGTTGCATTCAATCACATGGAATTTACATATATATTGTTCTCAACATTTTTTGTTTCAAAGATTTCCAGCATGGTGGGATTGTACTGGAATCGAAACCTTTCACTTCCTTCAAAAAATTTTCATTCTCCGTCGTTCTGCCGTATTTTTTCTGAAAAAGCTGAAATCGTGCATTGTTGACACTATTGCAACCTTTCACTTTATACATCAAACAAGTGAATTCTCGAATAGCATCAATTTTTTCGTCGTCAAAGATATCAGCTGGATGGGTCAGAGAAGCGAAAATCTCTTGAAAAAAAACGTTGTCTTCTAAAATCTTTAACGGTTTCACTTTTCCTCGATTAAAAAAAGACGCTGTAAAATCTGACCCAGTGAACGCATGAAATGCTGGAAGGGCTGAACTCAACGTAGGTCCGAGGATTGATGCTAATTCCGTTCAATTTATGCATACTTGGTCGTAACTACGACTCGCTTTCCGTGTTTTTGGAGACGTCATCCAAACTGACATTCCAGGCACTTTACTTAAATTTCCCAGTAAAATGATTAGAATATCAGTGACCGAGGCTTTTACGACAACCTTTGAATTGGATGCCAATTTGGAAATGTGATACATAACCCTTGTATCTGCCTCTTCATGCTGGCATTCGTAGTTACTCTCTTTCTGTTTAATTACACGGTTATTTGAAACAGAGAACGAAAAACATTGTTCATCAACTGTTGTGAACACTTTCTTGTCACCAGTGAGTAGCTACATAATGTACTAAAGACTCTTTGAAGCGAACATTTTTCAAACAATCTTTAAAGTTATTTGGACGAGGTTGAAGCGGACCTTGTATGGCAAATTGAACGTCAACTTCATTGCGACTCTGTCTTTCAATATCTTTTATTGAAGGCTGGAAGTACCGATCGAAAATAAGATGAATTTCTTTTGAAGAAGTGCTGCAAATTTTTTGCAAAATGGACTCAGCTTCTTTTCCGAATGTTTGAGGAAGGGTGGTTCCAAGCTGATACAAAAAGTAAAACCCGTCAATCATATCTACATCGGCACGAGGTGGGCACACCGCCTTGACGCGAGATCGTAAAAGGTGGCCTAGCAAGGATTTTTCAGTCTTATGCATATCACCGGAATAGTTGAATAAAGCTGGAGGACCCGCAGCAAGAGGAAAAGTGAGGCAAAACTCGATGTCGACTTTCCCCAAAAGTCTATCAAAGATATCTCTCTCCATTTTGAGCAAAGCAATTAGTTAATAACAAGTACTTGACTTTTAAATTCAAGAGTTTCATACAACCAGACGGATTCAGTAAAGGACAGATGTTTAACTAATAAAGAAACGATTGACTTAAAAATCTCGAGACGATCCTTCTCACTTTATCCCTGGTGAAGTTTTATTTGAAGCAGATAATCGAAGAAAAAAGCTAGCTCCAAAATTTATCAAACATGAGGTTTTTAAAAATAACAAGATTAAAATCCATACAAAAAACGTAAAGCTCACAAGCAAATAGTAAATTAAAAGCGTATACAATATTAAAAAATCTATAAAAAAGCACGTATACGCCCCAGTGTACATTTTATTGCATCTGAAATAAAATATGAAAAATGTTTTCAACAATAAGTTACGTTCATATTTAAACTTACCAACATAATACATAACATACTTTTGCAAGACCACTGGAATTCTTTCTTGCTAGTAAACTTAAATAGATGATTTCTGTGTTTTTAAAAATAAAATTATAAAGGCCTAGATATGCTTTTACCAAGGGGTATCAATAGAGTAACCGAATAAGTTGTTGGAAAACATGTGGTCATAAGACATATAAGAAGGAGTCACCAACATAAGCTGTGTGGATCTTAACTCACCACACATTTCGTTTTTCTCGTTATTCGCGCGCTAACTTTGAAGTTAGCTAACTGGCAAGTTTAGATTTGCACCAGATCAGCGCTGGCAAGTTGACGCCATTAGCTTAAAAACATTGAGGTAAACATTCTAGCAAAATTTCAAGTCGGGACGCGTTGTGACATATTTTCCCCGAATATCGCGTCATTCAAAGCGACTTGCCACGGTCTTTGCGCCAAATACGGGGTGACAAGTCCATGTTTTTGGAATGGGCAGTTAAAAAGCTTTCCAAAACTGTAAATTTTATCCCGGGACGTTATGCAACATATTTTTGTCGATTTTTGCATTTTCATTAGTTAAATACTATGATAACGCACCACTTAAAATCAGGCATGTTGGCGGTTTGGAGTTATCCCAGACACGAACAAATGGTTTTTCAACATTTCGTTTCGGGACGACAAATAGAGTGGGATTGAGCAGCCGGCTCTCCTACTATAAGTTGAGTTGTGATCCATTATAGGCCCTTAAATTTCCATCTCTCCCAGTCGCTCATTCTGTTCATCTGAAAGAAAACTATGAAAGTGTAAACATTTTACTATAAGCTTTGAAATATGAAGAGTTTAACTGGCAGTTCATTGGAGATTTTAAGATGGTAGGATTCGTAATGAGAAAACAGGGTATAAAACTATACCTACATAAATAAATTTGTTCAAGTTTTTTATAAACAAAAATTTAAACCATTAATTTTCTAAAATAGTGATCAACGTTTCGTTTCTTCTTTTCTTTTCTGAAAAATAACCAGTATACACCTGAGTGAACTTTCTCATATCTGGATAAATATGCACTAAGGAGAAACAAAAAAAAAAAGTTTCAAAGCAAAAAAAAAATATTCACAGCATTTATTTCATTTATTGTCAAACAAGAGTGTGAGAAGTTATGGATAAAACAGATGTGCAGAAAATTTACAAGCAGTGCTGAATGCAGAAGAAGCAACAAAATCTGCTAGTGTAATATTGCCCTAGCAGAACACCGCTTTTTGGAATAAATAATTAAGCAACAAAATCAATATTCTTGCTGCTCAGACAATCAACAAATTAGCAATAAAATTACTGATTTTTTTTCAGTGCCGGTTTATGAAATGGTTCTGCTGGGGTAAAACACATGGAATTTTGGCTGTTGCGGAATTCTCCCACTGGCGGCGGTGTGATAATTCAAATGAACCAATCATATTAATTCGAAATTGTGATGCTTGTACGAGACGCATCATGACCAATTAAGTATCAAAATCACCGGTACCTATTTCATGTATGTAAATAAGGAATTTAGTTTCACCCTTCTATGTTGAAATCTCTGTGCGATTTTTTTTTTGTAAAAATCACCTCCTTCAGCGTTAAATTTTTTTAAACTTTGAATCTTTTATTTATTTATGTTTAATCAAAAGCCATAAAAATAAGTTCCAAACTTCCAGCTCTATAACGAATAACGTAACAAAATTTGACCTAGTAACCCATTCAACCCCATTTATTGCGTTATATGCTATGCTAGAGGCTTCTCAGGAACTAGAGTCTAGACTCTAGACTATCTCTGTTCCCAAATTCATTTAACTCGATTTAGTAGTTACGACGTAATTAACAATTAAACGGGCAGACAGAGCTATTTTTTATTCCGCAGTCATGAGCATATCACAATTTTAGTAACGGAAATCCTCACATTCACTGAAACAATTATTAGAAGTAAAATCAAGTGAATGTTTTCGTAACATTTTAACTAAAGAATATTACGAAATTGATGATTTTGTGTAAATATTTTATTAACAAACTGATTTACGAAAATAAGGACATTTATTTTAAGTGAATAATTAATTTAGTTAGCTTGTTAATAGAAGAAAGAAACAATAGTTAAATTGACTAAATAAATAAGAAATTTGAAGATATTCTTCAATTAAGATAATTATTCTTCGGTTATTTTTTTTCAGGTCCAATAATTTGGAATTGCAGAATTTTCGTTCAATCAACAAGCACTTTGTTTCTTATTTACTAACAAAATATTCAAATTAACTATTTCTTTTTATTCAAAACTGAACATTTTTCGTTATAAATTAAAAAAAAATATTCATTATGCCCTTAGCCCTTTAACATTCTACTTAATCAACGAAACGTTTTTCGATTTTAATAAATTTTGTCAAAGTACTATGAAATTGTGTTTCTTTTTTAAAAGTTTTAAACAGTAATATAACGGTAGATAGATAGATAGATAAATTCTTTATTTTTTCATCGTATATGTATCATCGTATGTATATGTTGTTTTACAATTTTTTTTTACCTAAGAATAAGGACTTGGCAATAACTGCCGTCTGCCTAAATATAACAGTAATTTGAATAAAAGTTTAAAATCAACAAAAAAGTTATTCAATTTGAAGAATTTTCGTTAATCGATTTACGCATTCTGAAAAGTTTACTAAAACTTCACCGATTTGAATAAATTTTGTCATATTATCAACGTGTGTGCGTCTTTTTTCTTGTTTTCGCGTAAGTTAAATAAAATATGACCACAGATAATAAATTTATACAGATGTCTCATCCCTGCAGAAAAAAATGAAACATATTTTGCTCTTAACTGACAACGCCTTAGCTGACAAGGAGCTTTTTGAAGCTTTTTTCCTTGCCTAAGTATTCATTTATGGGCAATGAGGCGAGCGAAAATATATTTTTAATGCATTAAGTGAATGCGTTAAAGCTTTTGGAAAAAACTTTTTTTTTGGTAGCTTTCAGTTTCATATATCATTTCTCGCCATAAGGGTGAGACATCTGTATAAATTTATTATCTGTGATATGACCAAATGAACTGTACGGAGCTAAAATTTGTGATAAGAAAAGTGTTAAAATAAAGCGTTTAATTTGTGTTTAGTTTGTGTCCTTTGTGTCCTTAGTGCTGTGTTTGTTACACCTTGCTGTAAATACAGAGTTGGATTACTTGACCGATAGTAAGACACATTTTCGTATGCACGTTCTTAAATAATTCCTTTATGAACCTTTATTATACTCAATAGTGTTATTAAT
The DNA here is from genome assembly GCA_943590905.1 of Sphaerophoria taeniata. NCBI lineage: Eukaryota > Metazoa > Arthropoda > Insecta > Diptera > Syrphidae > Sphaerophoria > Sphaerophoria taeniata. The sequence continues at coordinate 63,528,267 of OX016540.1, forward strand.
AAATTAAAAATTCATTCCTTTAGCATATCATGATCATATTTTGTTTAAAACTAAAATTCTAAATTTCACAGATGGGCGTTGTTGTGGAGTATTGACCCTCCTCCACAGTGTTCTCATTCCAACATCGAGAAAAAAAACTCCGGCTGGCGAAAAGGGACTGAAACTCGCAGCTTTCCAGAGCTGCTATTACGTAACTTATTTATGTCGATACCAACGGATTGAGGCATCTACCATTACTGATTCTCAATTGTATTTGGCTCGATTCGAAGAAATACGTGCTATCCTATCTAACAGTTGAAGTTTGAAGAATGCATTGTGAAATTGAATATTTTTCTTGTTGAAAGCAAAAATGTTTTTATTTAAACCAAATAAACAAAAAGTTGAATTGACTAAACTATTAAGTCAATTAAAGAAATTTTCATCAAATTCACAACGACTATTATAGTAAATGTATAAATGAATTAAATTAATATTTAATTTGACTAATTTCTTTTATTTGAATTAGAAAAACTTTCGTCAAATTAACGATCTTAATTAGTAAAATTGAATAAAAAATTAACTAATTTTTTAATTAATTTAAGATTCGTGGATTTCACGAATTTTCTTCAAATTCACAGCTTGAATAAATCAACTATGCAAGACATCATACGGATTAGTAGGGTGTATATTGACCTACTTTTCGTCAATTTAACCTGCGATTTAATTGTTTTCACCACCTTTTTTGGTTCAGTGTTACCACCTATGATTAAAGGTCCAAATATAATTGCTTAAGTGAACTTTAGATAATGTAAGAAAACTGGACGAAAATTTCCTTAAGTTAGCAAAAGAAGTGGGCTTGACCTTCTCTTCTTTACACTGTCAAATTCACGTGAGTAAGCAATGAGCGAATGAAACCGCACTAATAAAATTTGAACGAAAATTTAACGAACGTAATTTAATTACATTAAGTATTGCTCATAGGGGTCGTGTGTATTCGCTGGTTCATTTAAGCGTGCTTGCGTGAGCTAAATCTTTGTATATATATAGTTGGGTAGTATATTTAACACGGCAAACGATGCATGGTGGCGCCATCTTGAGACCTTTCACAAAAAAAAATTAAAAATTAAATGACAGAAGCTAGTAGAGAAATTTGAAAACACCAATCTTGAAAATACTAGTCCTTCCATATACAATGAACAAAATTGCATTGAAGTTGAGCCTTTAGTGTCAATCGCGCCTAAAAAAGTTTTCACTTCAAAAATATCTTAAATAACTAAGTAAAAAAATTCCGTCTTTTACCTATTTCCAGCCCTTATATCTTAAATAAATAAATCTTAAGGATCACAATTAATTTTCATAAATTATCTTTATGGAAAACCAATACCAATACATTTTTACAGAGCAGGAAAAAACCAGTGTACAAAAAATATAGAACTCAACACACCGCAATCTCGCGGAACAATAAAAGTTCATACAAAAAATCAAACAAACAAACAACAATAACAATTAAACAAAAATAAAAACTATTACTCACCTTCTCACAAAATATTGATTAAGTCGTTGCGGCTTGATTGCATGTTGCTCGAAACGTGAAACTAGGGGACCCCTCGAACCTCTCACTTAATCCATAATAACCCTAGAAAGGAATCAAACAGTAATCTTCACTTGATACATTTATGTAAATATATAGGTATGTACAAAAACGCAAACAAACTGTCAGGCTACTACCTTTACAAAATTGATATCTATAGAAAAAAGAAATTCCGCCATGCTAGGGTTTCCGTTTCTTAGTGTCGGATATAATTTAAAATCCTTCATTGACGTCAGAGAGAACATAATAGATCACCAGAATGGGTTTGATGATATAAAGGGACGAGGACGACGGACGTTTGAAAAATATTAACAAAGTACAAAATGTATTTTTTGTTTGCCAATTCGACACTTTTAGAAAAACATTTTTGGCAATTGACGAAATCTAAAGATAGGTACATAATTATAGAAAAAAATATAATTCCGTTAAAATTAATTCATTAAAAAATACACACATATCACCTTGACCTTGAAGATTATTAAAAAAAAACGGATAAGAACATTTGTTTGTTTTTTTCCGATATCCAAAAGCTGTATATCACATAAATGCCAACAATCAAGAATTTTGATGTGTTGCAATCAAAATTTAAATACGAAACAAGGAATTCCACCACTTTTCATGGTTACAGTTATAATGTTTTGTTTAGAAGGCCAGGCTCGCGCTCGCCCGACATGACTGAAGCAGAAATAGAATGTGAGTTCAATGAAGGCATAAAAAGTGAAGACTTTCCTTTCTTCGTGTACCAGTATCGTATCGTGTCGTGTCGTCAGTTTAGTGGCGCTGGCGGTGCTTTGCTTATATGCTACTTATATTTTTGAAATTGTATATTCAACGGCAAAGTAAAAAATCAAATTTCTACACTGAGTTAGTTCTTTTCGAACGGCGGAAGGATTTTAACGCAATGTAACCCTTGTCACGTTGTCCTTTTACTAATATTTATAGCTTACAAATTAGCTGCGCTGTTATAGTTTGTTTTAAATTATTGATATTACCGCCACATCCATAACCGTGCGTCGTTCTATCGTAGTCGCAGTCATTGTTGTTGTCGTTGTTGTGCGTCGTTTGATTCTCACTGTCCTTTGTTGCCCTTACGTTTCAACACCACAAATCGATGTGTACCGTCTCACAGCACAGGTACTGCAATGTCAAATGAGTGTTCGTCGTCCTTCTTTGCTATGCTAAAACAATCCTTCGTTAACTACATCGTCAAAAGTGCTGTTTGATTGTTATCTGGAATTAAAAATAATTGTATTGTGCTAATTATAGAGCCAAGCTCAAGAGATTTTTTTCGTAAGGCTTCGCAAACATATGGTCCCGTGAAGTGAATAAATAAAATGCCAATAATATGTGTAAAAATTTGTATCGCAATGGAGCCAATAACATGAGGTTAGATTAAAGATAAAGTATCTGTTCTTCTCTTTGCGGACAGGGACACTGTATTGGGAATTGTAATTGTGTGTCATCGAGAAATTCGATATAATTTGAATCAACGAGGCAAAGAAACTACATAACTGAAGGATTTAATAATTTTTGACTTTGATTAGGGTTTTGGATTGGGATTTTATTAAAAACCTTAATTTAATATGAATGTTTCACTGTAGGTTGGATGTAATATAATTGTTTATGGATGTTATATAATTATTTAACTGTTCAATTTTATATTATATGGTTTTCGAATGTTCAGAAAGATTGAGAACTTTATTTGATTTCATAAATCTATTTGACCATGATGTAATTAATGATAGGTCGGTCCTCGGTCATTGCATTATATTCATGCTTTGATCATTACTTTCTATTTGACAACACAACCTCCTTCATTATAGAGGTCAGACATGAGTATAGTGAATCATCAAATACTATACTTGAGAAAATCAATATTTTGTCCTTATAATTTATAGCTAAAGTGATGTTGCTAGTTAAGTTTAACCTACATGTAGGCTTATGAATATTATCTATATTTTCTTGTTAAGGACAAGGGCGGCAGAACACTTTTTGTTTAGGTGGGGTGCAAAAAAAAATATTTTATCTTATTCGAAAATTGAATTTTTTCGGCGCCTACTACGATTCTCGATATCAATACAAAAATTCTTCGGCTTCGACCAAAACTTCGGCCTAGTATATACCGAAACCGAAGATTTGGCCGAATGTTGTTTTTTTGGCCGAATTCGACCGAAACCGAAGCCGAAGCTGAAGGTTCGGTCGGACACTAACTAAAATCAAGCAGAAAAAAAAGATAAAAAATAATTCTTGATGTTGAGCCTTTGACCGATGGATAAATAAATCAAATCACTCGGTCAGTCTCAGTCAATCAATCGAGAATTATTGCAACAATATTCATAATTTCACAACATTTTTTCCTCAATTAACTTTAAAAAAATTGGTATATTTCCAAAGCCAGAAGGTGGGGTGGACCCCATGCTCAGAAATTTTAGGTGGGGTCCATACCCCACCCACACCATACCTTCTGCCGCCCCTGGCTTAAGGAAATGATTAGGATTAATCTATGTGTCTTAAGGGCATTAATTTTGTCCAACTAAGAACGTAAATGCAATGACAGTTTACGTTCTTAAAATAATTCTGTGCTTTTTTTAGGACCGTTAATATGCATAAAATATATGTATATCAGTTGATTTTGTCAAACATATCCATGAAAACATGTTTGAGTTTATTTTAATTTTTTTTATCGAAAACGGCAAGACATTTTTGCGTCCTGTTTTCTGTTTTTGATAATTTTAGTTTGAAGACTAGATAAGTCATTAGTACTTATTTACATAAAATTTTGAAAAAAATTAGCTCAAATTTTTTTTTTAATTTTGACTGAAAATTAGTTTTTCAAAAACTATGTTTTATGAAAAACAGCTTTATTTAAAAATAAGATAAAAAAAGAGGTTTCGCTTTACAAAAAGATACAGCACGTTGTTTTTAATCAACTTTATTTCCGAATAAAGCCATGTTTTAAAAGCAAATTGCTCCTCCTGGCTAGACGGGGAGAATAGAACTAAACTTACAAAATTACTCGAACGAGTTGACTTTTATTCATTTTTTTACTTTGAGTAGAATTTAACGTATGTTCACACGAAAAAGCTGCCAGACAAAATGATTCTTATCTTACTCGCCGAGGGCTTCTTTTGATATGCGCTTTAGATGTCTTGTCTTTTTTCAATTTTGTCACACCTTTGAGTCGAATTTATCCCGAGTCAGTCCCACCAAAATGCTGTCATGTCGTGATTTCTCGGTCTAAAAGCCAAACCGTGTGGGTTCAAGCCATAGAGATAGTACAATAGAGCAAGGCAGTAGCTTGAAAGTGAAACACCGGACGAAAGTGAAAGAAAATCGAAGGGCTCTACTTTGGAATGGGCAGAGTAAATAAAGACAACTTTTGTTTTTCGATTTTCTTTCTCTCTCGTTCGGTGTACCAATTCTATGGTTTAGGCCCCAGCTTCAGCAGCAACTATCTCTACAAAAATCGCCAGTTTATCTGATCTGGTGCTTAATATTAAGCCATATGTCTATCCGTCTCGCTTAATATTATAGCACAGATCAGATAAGCTGGCGATTTTTGTAGAGATAGTTGCTGCTGAAGCTGGGGCCTTAACCAGAGGGAGGAAGAGAACTTGTAAATTTTCTATTTTCTTTTAATATTGTTGTATTATCTTCTTCGATTTAAAATATTGAATTTAACACTTTTACATGTAAGAACTTGGCGTTGTTTTAGATCTCATTACTTTTGGTGGCTAACTTTTTACACAGTTTTGTTCTGATTTCTCATCTTTGTGCAAAGTTTTTTTTATGGAAGCATGAACCTCGAAATACATTAAATAAGCTAGCAATTCGCAAACTTTAACAATATAATTGTTCTACCAAATTATAAACAAATAATAGGTAGGTTTAGGTTAGAATGGCTGTCTAGATGTTGTTTATTCATTTAGACCCCAAGGGTCCATTCCATTCTGAAACCACTTAAGAAAATTACTCAAGGAGTGTTATGAAGTTAAACAAACCAGAATTCTAAATACCAACATCCTATGACCATTTTAAGAAAGTGGCAACCACGCCCTTTAATGAAACTACAATTTTATATTTATATTTTCTCTTATATTCAGAATATCGAATTTAAACGTTTTCGACCATTTTGACAGAGTGGGCGGATACCACGCCCCAAGACCGTTTTAAGATAGTGGGCGGAAGCCACGCCCCCAAATGAAACTAAAATATTTTACTTATATTTTTCCTTATATTCAACCAAAACCCTATTACAGTTCCGAATTTAAACATCCTAAGACCAGTTTTAGAAAGTGGGCGGATACCACACCCCCTGAATGAGCAAATTGAAATTTTCCTTTGTATACACCCGAAAACCTACCACTGTACCAAATTTCAATATTCTGCTATTGTTAGAAGTGCTTAATAATTTTGATGATCAGTCTGTCAGTCAGTGAGTGAGTCAATTACGGTTTTGAAATTTTTACTGTTCAATATCTCAGGAAGTATAGCGGTTCTACAAAATTATTTTTTTGACAGGGCCTTTGTCTCCATTAAGCTAATACGTAATTCAATTTGAAGCTCCTAACTCTATGGGTTCAAAAGTTATGGGGGGGGGGGGTAAATATGTGCTTGAGTTCGATCCTGTTATAAGGGAGTAGTACTAGAACTTGGCTGATAAGTATACCTACTTGAAACTCTTGATCATGTGAGCATAAATAAAACGGATTGAAATAAATTAATGCATACACCAGCAACATATTATTCTGAGTAACAACAGCGGTCATTTTTGTCAGATCTAAATAATTATCTTTGCGTAGGTACATTTATGTCATTATAAACTTTTTTATCCTTCACTGTATCTTGCTCAAGTGTTAAACTTGACCTTATTTAAGTGAGAAACAACTTGTTAATTGACACATTAATTACAATTTATTTTCAAATTTTGATATGATTAATAAAAACGAACAAAGTCGTAAAGCAACGAGCATTGATTGTTGATACATACACAAATATCGCTGTACAAAAGTTCTGATTTCCCAAAATGTATACAAATGATGTGCACTATTATTTTGAGACGAGCAATAGTTCTATTCAAAAATAAGAAAAATAAATCACTCAGATTTTTATTATAAAAAGAGTTAATTTTTTATACTATTGAAACGCTTGAAACTCAGGATAATGTTAGGAATTTTTGTAGGGATTTTAAATATAACCATGACAAAACGTTAACTTCTAACAGTAACATTTAGAGCCAGTTGCGCATTCGGAACATAAATTTACGTACTACATAAAGTTTTCATTTTTATATGGGACGTTCCGGAATTTTTAAGTTCCACATAAAATCCCCATACAAAAGGAGAACTTTATGTTGAACATAAATTTATGTTTATCATATAAATTAGATACATTATTCTCCTTTTGTTAACATGGCTTGACAAACACACTAAAATTTTCATGTTCCGTCAGCCATTAGGAATATGATAATATGAATATGGCTACGGTAAACTAGTATCTGGAAAACTCCGAGTTTTGCTTCTTCTAAGAATTTTATTTATTTAAGAGGTTTAGATTTGCCAACGAAATATTCATCTGTTTATTTTGATCCATTTTAATTATTGCCTATTTAAAAGACGTTATGCAATAAACTTTAAGGTTATATCCTGCAACTATCAATACATTTTTCTTTTAAACTAAACGAATTGATATCAACAAGCCGATTTTTATAAAATCTTAATTCCCAGAATTTCACATAAGTCAATATGTCAAACCATCATTATATTTGCGGAATAAAGTTTGTCAATTTACTTGTTTAGAAATAAGAAATAAACGAATGTGCTTGTTGCTTTCTTAATTGATACATTACATGATGTTCAATAATTTAATCTTCTCAAATTATTTGCTGCTGCTCTTTATACGTCGGTATAGAAAACAATCATTCATTGAGTAGAATAAAGAGCAAGACAGTTTCAGCAAATATCTCGTCGTACATCCATCTGCCATTGAAAAAATCGTATTTGCCATGATCTTGAGATTGTAGAAAGAAATACAATTTTAGCATAAACAATTCGCTTATATCAAGATCATTACTAAAGACAGAAAGTAGCAAGAAATTACAGTGGCGATAAAAAGTGATTTCCAACTTTTAACCTTGGAAATATGGCCTTTGACTCCTATAAAATTCCGATTTCAAAGCAAGGATATTAACGTTCAGTAGCTCCTGTTGTTCTTAAACTATAAGCTATATCGAAAAATAGAAACTTAGATCTATTAATAATAATCTATGAAAAAGTATTGGAAGCATTTTTTCTTCAGGTAGTTTTTTTTCGACATATTTCGATTTTAAAGTATCAAAATTTTCAAAAATAACAGTTTTTGACATTTCATTTGAAATTCTCCTGGACAGAAAATAGTAGAATAAGACAGCTAAAACAAACAAAGTTTGGTGTTTCCAATCTTCATCCTTGATGTCCAAACAGATTAGTTTAAGTCTCGGGCAAAATATTGGTAAGCCAACATCCATCACCAAAGAACATTATGCTATGTCTTCCTCGATGATGAAAATACACCAATCTGCTCTTAAATTATTTATTTATTTAACTTTTAAGCCTTTTTTAATGTGGAATCTACTTTAAGCAGTCAGTGTAAACTTAAATTGACCGACACAACTTAAATTACCAGAAGTCATACCTATCAGCTGCAATAGATATACTTCCGATACTATCACCGCAAACAGCGGACAAAATTGAGCTTCATATTACTGTTTACCCGTGTGTTCGTCTATTCGTCATCATCCGCACACGACTTGTTCGAATAATGAGGAAGTTTTAAGTTTGATACTAAACATTCGTAGTTTTCGCTTGTCCATGTCCAGTCCATGTCCATGTAGTTAGTCAGGCACACTTTAAAATTCCGCACATATTCACTCAACTTAAGCTAACCCCACACTGAATTGGATTCTAGCATGACGAAATGAATAGATGTCACTTAAGTATGCCCATTAGAAATGAATCCCATTCGGCTAAATACTTTCAAGTGAGATAGGCACGCGATTCAATTGTCACACTTGTTGTGGTTGGCCGTCTATTCACAAAATTAAAACACAGCAAGTATTGTTGCGAACATAGTCTTATTTCAGTTAAAACAACAAATATTTAATATTTGAACATTTTTCCTAAATTATAATTTTTTTCAAAAGTGTAAAATATCAAAAATTAATACCAAAATAGAATACTTAATTGTTTTAATTAAAAAAAGTTAACATTGTCTATTCTCTGCACTGCTTGAAAAATATGAATGAATATATTTTCCATTGAAAAAAATTAAAAATTTGCTCAGGACGGCACATCTAAATGAATGAAGTGAATAGGAAGTGATAAAACTGTACAAAAGTTGTTTTTTAAATTAAATAATTTTAGGAATAGAAAACTAATATTCAATAGCGTTAAACTGTGATACAGGATTATAATTCCAAGGGATTTAGTGTAACTCTCATCAGTGGATCGATTTGAAAAGGAATTTATAATAAACGAAAAAATGCTGTTAAATTTTTTAAACTAAGTGCCTTATTTAAAGAAATTAAAATTAAAAAAAAAATAACCTCAAAGAGGTTTTGGAAAAAAAACGTGCCGTGAAGTGAAGTGATGAATGAAATAATTATGTATAAAGTGAGATGATTTTAACCGCATAATGTTGAGGAAATATATCAATTCCCCAGAATCAATTGGATTTGGATTAATATTGACTTGGTAAGTTTTTATGAGGAATAATGTTATTTTCCAACAAATCTTGTCTTCAAACTAAATATCTAATTAGCATTTTTCGCGTGCATAGATTTTCTTATCTATGCCGGCAGCTTAACGTTTCGCTCAGGCATGGTTATACTTTTTCTTATTTTCTCTTTGTACAAATTTTACCGTAGGAATAATGACATAGGTACACTTGAATTAAGTTTGCATTTTTGCATCCCATGTTCTTGTTTAAGCAAACCAATTAAAAAATTATCATTGTGACATCAAATAAAATTTGTTTGTCTGTGTTAATGCCTATTCATAGATTTATCAATGGGGTGATAATCTTTTTTTTTTTGAAAACTCGATATCGGCTCAGTACTTGTTAAGCAAAGTTGTAAGAAAGGAAATAAACATAATGGCGCAAATTTTAAAACATTTAAAGTCTACTTTAAATCCACTTTAAAATAGGAGTCGACTCTAAAAACAAATTTTAGATTCAGGGTCGACTTTATCTCATTTTTGAACGACTTAAAGTATACATTATCGTTAAAGTGGTCGTCTAACTTTAAAAGGGAGAAATCGTTCGTTTAACTCTTTAAAGTGTAGTTTTGAGAAAGCAGATTTTGAGATTTTCGAAGGTTTTGAATATATAAGAAAGCAGAGAGTTTATCAAATTCGTGCATGCTCTTATTTAAATTGAAATATTCATTTATAATTTTTGTAAGAGAAAAAAAAATATGAACCACGGGACTACCAAGCTGGATTTGCTGCTTGTTTTTTTGACACTCCTTGCAGTTGTGTGTGTACGTTGTTTGCTTTTAATTTTATTACCTATGTGCCTTTTTTGAGAGTTCTTACAAACAAATTACACTTGTAGGGAAATTAATTCCTGTTTTAAAGGAATATTTTATTCCCATTTCAGAGCACACTATTCCACCTTCACTATGACAAATAAAAACAAAACAATTTGGAACATCATTTGGATATTTATTGAAACACATTTTCACAAACAAAAACATAACATTTATTAGAACTAATATACAAACACTAAATAATCACATTTTTTCCTATTTTGGGGAGATAAATGTAGTAAAAACTGTTAAAACCTGCAAGCGTAAAATGACAGTTCACTAATTCAATTTATCGATGTGTCACATTTAGGCGAGTTCACACAACGTTATGTTTAAAGTCCAATCTAATTAGAAGACTCGTTTAAAGTGTTTAAAAATAAGACAAAGTTAGAAGTGCTCTAAGTAGAGTAGACTTTATTGCTTAAACGAGGGCTGACTTAAAATTTGTGCCAATATTTCTTTTCAATAAATTTTTTTTCTTCAATTAACCGATTTTGAGAATGTACTTTAAATCAATATATCCAGTTCAAACACAATGGGGTATATGCATAGAAATCAAGTATTTACTGATTACTGGTAGTCAATACTTCAAGTAAATCAAGTAGATCAACAAGTAAAAGGTCAGATTTGTAGTAAAGGGTCCGCCATCTAAGGTTTTTTTTTTTAACTAGTGCTTATTTCGTGAATGGTAACACTTAGCTCATGTCTGATTTGACAGATAATTAGTTTTATCCTTCCGCTGAACGAATATGGTTGTGTATACGCTTGAACTACGCTGGGAAACATTGCGACATTACTTTGAAAATCATGGTAATGTTGCATAAAGTGTGCGAAAATTGCGTTCGGATTTTGGAAGAAGAGAAGCACCGTCAGCTCCGTATGTGCAATATCTTGTGAAAAAAGTGAAAGAAACTGGCATCCTAATCGATAAACCAAAGCGTGAAAAGCCAAAAACATTGCGTGCACCCGAGAATATTGGCGCTGTGGCGGAAAGTGTGCGTGAAGCGCCATCAACATCAATTCACCGTCGTTCTCAACAATAGAACATTTCGGAGACATCATTGAGACGAATTTTGCATAAAGACCTTGGTATGACGCCCTACAAAGCCCAATTGCTTCAGGAGTTGAAGCCAACTGACCATCCAATGCGTTTTCGCTTCGCTAGGTGGGCCTGCGATCGACTTAGAGAAGATGCCGATTTTGCAAAAAAAAATCATCTTTTCAGATGAAGCTCGTTTTGATCTTGGCGGGTATGTAAACAAGCAAAATTGTCGCATTCGGATCGTAGGTGAGTAGGTACTGGTAAGACTTTCGTCTCATATAGCAGCAGTTTCGAATTAATGGTAAGACTTTTGGTTTTAAATAGCCTTGAAAAAATAAAGTAGGTTCTGTTGGTTTTGAGCAACCCCCCGCGTATTTCTTCCGTATTATTATCGGCTGCTCCTACGACCCGGTGGCAAATGAAGGATCGCACTACATCGAATTTGTGCTCCTCTACTCTACCTTAATAGTTGTTCTTCTACTATAGCCCACGCTTTCAACAGACTGGGCCGCCGTGAACTTAGTTTTTCTCTAATTTATATGCAGCGCCAAGTTTTTTGCCGCCTTTACGATCCGGATAAAATATAAGGACTGTACAGTGGGTTCCCTCCAAAGATGTCGAGTCTGCGTATGCCAATACTTAGGTGCATTAGACCAATCCATCCCTTATCGGAGTCTATTGAAAATGTGATGCTGTCGATATGCAATATGCATCATAAAGGGAGAGCGAATAGGACAAGTCAAAACAAATTAATTTGCTAAATCATATCAAGGCACTCAGAAGGCTGAGGAAAAGAAATATGACTAAATAAGTCCTTTTTTGTCGAAATGGTTTGAAAAATAGTTCTATGCTTTTCAAGCAGCGCATTAATATCCCTCTATCAGTCACAGTGAGGTCTGGTTACCGGGTTATAGTCCACTTTTCTTGCTTTTTTGTCTTTCGATTCCTGCTTTCTAGGAACAGCTGAATCGATTTGCTTCAAAATTGGTGGAGAGGTTGTAAGAACCAGGAATCTGTTAGCATACTTTTCATCCTTCTAGCGGACCCATTTAACGTTGTTTTCTAATGTCTTTATGACATATTATTTTGATATCAGAGGTATTTTATGAAAATCAACAACAATTAATCACACTGCTATTCCCAATTAAATCAAGCTCCGAACACTTTAAAACAAAAAAGTACACGGCTTATATTTTCATTTGACCATTGCATTTCCGACAATGATGACATCCAAAATGACGGTTTATTGCAAATAAACCAGAAGTAATTGGGAAAATTGCACACTCAACCTTTAATATAACACTAACAATTACTTTACTGCGGGTACAACGTCCCCCGGATCAGCTAGTCTTATATATTTATTCATAAGAAAAACAAAAATCAGACCTCGATTAATGTAAAAATGTGATGGAGAAGAAAAGGAGAAAGAAAGGAAAAGAAGAGCTGAAAAATTACAATCGTTTTGATAACAATAATACACACGTTTTTACGTTACCAAAACGATTTTTAATTTTTTTCAGCATTTTAAAATTCAGAGTTTTAAAATACCGAATTTGGACAAATCAGAATTTCGACTACACACTATCATTTTTCTTAAAATGTTAAAAGATGAACAAATGATGACGACAGTGATGAATTTCAAAACTTTTTGTGGGTATGACTGAAATGATGGAATGAAATGACAGTGTGTTGGAAAATATCATTTTTATGTGTCGTCTTTTGCCTGCAATATGATAATTACATTGAATTACGAGCCTTGGTTGAGAGAAATAAATGAAACAATCAAAAAATTAAGTTCGTAAAAAAATATCTTTGGCAGTATTCGTTATTTGCATAATATTATTTGTGCTAAGAGCTGAAATGGAAACTCAACTGTAATTTGAAAAAACGAGTTGAAATTAAGTCTGATTCATATTTGCAAGGACCTTAGGGTAGGCTTTGATAAGGACTGGAAAAACCAATGTTGAATTGAAACCTTTCAGCTAGAACAAATGTTTTTAAAATGTCGGTTTCATCTGATAATGAAGATGGTGTTTCATTAAGAATTGATATTTCTTTGTAGGGACGGACATTTAGTCTGCTGTTGTGCGTTCAACAGCCGATTGCTGTACAGTTTTGGATTCATATCCATTCCTCCTTGTAGCGACCTCATATGATATATTAGTATGAAAAGATTCCAAAACGACCACCTAAGAGTCAGCTTGACTGTTGTTTTAGTCATTAATCCGGCTTATTGTCAGATCGAATTGTGAACCTTGAAGTTGACCGGACGCTTTTGTGGAGGCCTTATGCCCAAATTTTGAAAATATTGTCTGAGAAAAAAACAAACCCGAAATTTGTTGGTTTTTAGTTTATGAATAAAAAAAATTTTGAAAAGCAGAATTAAAAAAAAAAAACAGAATTTTGGTGACCGGAATGCAAAAAAAAAACATAATTTTGAAAATCTGAATTTTCGATTAAAAAGCAGAATTTTGAAAAGCAGAATTTCGAAACCAGAATTATGAACCGCTCCCAAATCAACTATTTCTAGGGTTAGGGTCAAAATTCTGCCGGGGTCAAAATTCTTTTGTCAAAATTCTGCTTTCAAAATTCTGCTTTTCAAAATTCTGCTTTCAAAATTCTGCTTTTCAGAATTCTGCTTTTCAAAATTCTGTTTTTCAAAATTCTGTTTTACAAAATTCTGGAAATAATAAAAATAAGGTTTGGAAAATGTAAAAAAGCGCGCGCTTTTTAACATTTTCAAACCTTATTTTTATTATTTCCAGAATTTTGTAAGATTATCCTCTCGCTTGAATAAGCGAGATGTTTAGACGCAATTAATTTTTGCTCTCTTAACTTAGTCAGGGTCTTAGACAATGGTTAGTGTCTTTTCTTATCCCTTCGTGATAGTGTGTTATTCTTATTAAAAAGCAAAAATGAACGTTTCACTTGTTAAATCTAATAAAGGAAAAGAAAAGCTGTGCGTGGATGGATATATGTTTTATTTTGAAAAGTTAAATAAATGTAAAAACTATAATTGGGCATGCTCAAAATTTTGATTTTTTTTTTGTTAAAATTGAAACAAAAACCATGTTAATTTGACTTTTCCGTTAGTAAATATACTATTAAAAAAAAAGCAGAATTAGCAGAATTTTTTTTTAATATAAATTTCCAGAATTTTGAAAAGCAGAATTTTGAAAAGCAGAATTTTGTAAACCAGACAAAAAAAAAGCAGAATTTTGAAAAGCAGAATTTTCATTAAAAAAGCAGAATTCTGAAAAGCAGAATTTTGAAGCCAGAATTTTGACCCGATCCCCTATTTCTATTCTTCTTTGAGTAAAACAATTTTTTTTTTCACCGACAACAGAATTACAGCGCTTTGATCCTATTTATATTATTTAAGTTTAAAACAGTGAAATGTTCTGATTACATCCAAAATTGATAAATAATAAATAAATAGAGTGGCGCGACAGCTCTTGAAGAGCCAAGTCCTAAGTGGCTTAGTCTCATCAACAATTCTCTGAGTGCGTGTGAAGAATTGAGAGGACCTACAATTTAACGCAGATTCCGAACGGCAAAGTTGAGAAGCACTTTTTCATGACAGATTGATACTCTTGGAAGTTTTGTCAATTCTTCGCAAGAGGCAGTACCCGTGAAAGATGAAATAAGAACTATGGGCCCGAGTAGGACTCGAACCCACAATTTTGAGCTACAATATTTTATTTTATGCCTTAAATTGGCTGATAATTGGAAACAAACAGTATTTTGTTCTTGCATCGGAAAATAACTGTTGACCAAGGAAAATGGAATCCAATTTCTAAATAAAGGAAATCGCTTTCGATGGGGCTTAGCATCCTTGAATTGACAACACAAATATGTTGTTTGCCTAGGGCTCGGAAAATTTGCTCTTTCGAAAAATAAATATTGTAAGCTAGTTTTTTCTACAGTCAGCCATTCCCGAGATAGTTCGATTTTAAAATGTAGAAGTATACTGAACAAAGCAGCGAATTAAGAAGCAATTCAATTTTGGAATATAGTTTTTTGAAAATAGATGCCTGTGGTTGACCTTTAACAAAATTAAATTTTCGAGATTTTAAACTTCTGTTTCTAATTATTTTTTGAAATAGCTATGTAAGTGTTGACGAGCAAAGGGAAAATAAAAGATTTCTTTTTGTCAAAAGTTGTCAAAAAAGTCTTCAAAGTTGTGTCAAGTTTCATTGGAGCCCAAGTTTTTAAGAGGTCTTTATGAATTTGAATTGTGGGCCTGTTACAGCGGTAATTAAAAAACCATAATTAAAAGTCGGAACACATGAAAATTTGATTTTCTTACTTACGTGTGATTATAGCAATCATTACAAAAATGTTATTACTTTAATGTCATTCAAACATTCACTTAATAAACAAAATAAGAAAACCTTTTTTTTTCATTTGTTTAAAAAAAAAGAAACTGACTCTTATTTTGATATTTTTTTTTATAATATTTCTTTTTTACTAACTTGACAAGTGTCTTCTACACGCGTATTTCCTTTTTTTTTTGTTTTTTTTTCATGTTTTACAAATTTTTTGACTTTAAAATTTTTGATTTTTAAATTTTGCATTTTTTTCTTTTATTTCTACTTTTTGTAATATGTATTTTAATTTAAAATTTTAATTTATTTTGTTTTTCCTCTATACCTGCTTGCATTAAGCAGTCCCAAAATCTTATCTTCCTAATATTCGTATCGCCATAACTTTTTTTTATTTTATTTATTCCAAAGAATTTCTAGTTAAGTGCCGATACGACTAACAACCGTAACTGTTAATCGTACTCGGTGAAAATGGACCCCAGCGCGTGCGGTATCTGGGAGGGAAAGAGGCGTGGGAATTAAAAAAAAAAAATACTCGGTTAATTTTGTTCTACAGTTGATTTTGCGTTAAGTCCGGCTAAAATGCTCTTTCCAAAAGTTAAATAAAACCGGCTTCCTTGTTTTCTCCTTCTCGGCTTTATTTCTCAGTTGGCATTCGGCGTTATTTCACATTGTCGAAGTGAAATAAAGCCGAATGCTAAAATTCGGCGTTATGTCACTTTGGTAAAGTGAAATAAGGCCGAATTTCAGAATTCGGCGTTATTTCGCTCGGCGTTATTGCACGGCACCGATTTTGGTCCAGAGGCGTAATTGGGCAATTTTTCTTCGAAAATGAGCAAAGGAGTGGCCGTTACAGTCAATGGCGACCGTTATCGGGCCATGTTGAACTAATTTGATATTGGCAAACATTTGGTTTCAAAAGGACGGCGGCGCTACGTGCCACACAGCCAAAGCTACACTCGGTTTGACACCGTTGGACTATTATAAGTGGAGTGCTGTAAAAGATAAATGTTACGCCGACAAGCCAGAGATAATTGACGCTTTAAAGGACAATATTCGTGAAGCCATTGGTGAAATACAGCTGTACACAATCGATAATGTGCTTAAAAATTGGACCGATCATGTAGGTTAATGCATGGCCAGCAGAGGCAGCCATTTGAATGAAATTATTTTCTATCATTAACAGGAAGGTTAATAAGAAAAGAAATTTGAAAAAATATTCAGTGGTTTTTTTATAGCATTTTCAAAAAAAAAAGATATTTTGCGGACCCTTTATAATGATTCTTATAGATGACACAGTTATGCTGAAAATGTTCTTTCTTCTTACATTGAAGCATACAGTAAAATTCAAATTTCGTTGAAAAATTCAACAAATTCTCGTTCTTCCGGTGTATTTTGTCAATTTCGCAAAAATCAGAATTACAAACAGCTTACGATTGTCCCCGTTATTTGCTGACTTTCCCGTAAGATTGTCCCAAAAATTTGTTTTTACTATATACTATATCTACAGTGAAAATTTTATAAAAATACATTGAGGATTGAGCGCATAAAGAGTCCCTACCGGACATACAAACAAAACAATGCACCTTAAATTCCATGCAAAAACTTGATTTAAGGTCTTGAAGTTCTTCGTGCTCTCGCAGAGTTTTCCGAATTCCCAATAAAAATAATATCCATTTTTCCATTTGAATATCAGTGCACCTACAATAACAATTCCCCCTTTTGAAAACCAATGAGTTTTCCGAGTTTTTCATGAAGAACTTTCTATTTTCCATTCGAAAACCCATTTTGAAACAAAAAATTCCAGAAAAAAATCTTATTCCCGACCTTTGTTTGGTTTTCCCAGAAATCATCACTGAATATAGAAGTATTAACCACGAAAATTTCACAAATATCTGTTGGGCCATTTCGGAGTCTATAAGAGACATACAAACAAACAAACAAACAAACAAACACATATCCATTTTTATATACATAGATGGATATGTCTTATGGATAATTTAATTTCAATGATAGCCAACAACTTCTTGCAATTATGTGAAATGTGTAATTTAAATGGTTTAATCAAACATGAAAAAATAGTGAAGGCTTTAATAATTATGGTTCTTTTCTTTTCTTTTCTTATTCCCCTCATTGACTTCTTTTCTTTAAATGGTCTTGAAGTAATTAAGAGCAAGCACATCCACCAAAATATATAAATAGTATTATTGATAAATCTATTTTAGAAACCATCCAAATTAAATTTATAATTATTATTATTATTATTATTATCATTTATTAATATGTAATTTAAATTACAAGGTAATACAAATTTTGTAGAGCCTAGCTGCAGAGACTATTGGCTCAGTAAAAACAAGTCTCATGTTTTGTTTTTAAATGGTCGAAAATATATACATATAAACACGCTTGTTCAGAGAGTAGGTATTTGTACGGATTTGTGTTTCCACCCAACTGAAAAAAGTACTTATACGCCACAGGTAACTTGCATTTAAATTATCTAATTTGGGATAAAGTAGTTTGAACTGTTAACATTTTGTGTCATTTAAAATATACTTATTATCACCGCGTACTTCTTTTTTTCTTTCTTTCTTCCTAATGCACTCACTGTGTCTCTGGCATAAAAAGGGTATACAAAATCCCTTGAGTGGGTGCAAATTATTAAAAAAAAAAAAAAAAAATCACCGCGTACAAGATTCGTTTTTAATATACATTCCTGTTTGAAATCCTTCACAACCTCAATTTCAACAGATTGTCTACTCTTTCTTTTACAATCGTTTCGTTCTGTAATTGCAAAAATTAAACCAAAAGCAATTTTTTTTTTAATCCCACTCCTCTTTCCCCCCCCCCCCCCCCCCCCCCAGATACCGCACGCGCTGGGGTCCATTTTCACCGAATACGATCACAATTACGGTTGCTAGTCGTATCGGCACTTTATTTGAAATTATTTGAAACAAATAAAATAATAAAAAAAGTGATGGCGGCACGAATAGGTAATAGGAAGACAAGAGTTTGGGACTGCTTAATACAAGCAGGTACAACGGGAAAAACAAAATAAATTCAAATTTAAATTAAAATATTACAAAAATAAAAAAAAGAAAAATGCAAAATTTTAAAATCAAAAATTTAAAAAAATTTAAGTCAAAAATTTTAGAAATATAAAAAAAAACAAAGAAAAAAGTAAATACGCGTGTAGAAGACACTTGTCAAGTTCGTAAAAAATACAATAAAAAAATAAAAAAGAGTCAGTTTTTTATTTATTTTTTAAACAAATAATAAAAAAAATACAAAAATACATGAATAGACAACAAAAAACATTTAAGAGCGTGCCACACTGGTTTTCAGCATAATCTTTAATTTATTCTTATTAATATGAAAGTCAATAAGATCCGTATTATAATTCAAAAGCCTACTCATCCTTGTCAAGGGCTCATGCATTCCGTAATTGGTCCTATGTCTTGGGACTTTAATTAGATCGGTGCTACGAAGGTGATAACCTCCTCCGCGATAGTGAAAAAGTATAGCACTAAGAAGGTCTGGTGCATCTGTGACGCCTGTAATAAGTTGATGAAGGAAAACTATATCATTGTTGGTCCTTCTTTGAGACAGCGTTTGCATTTGAAGAAGTGATACTCGATGCTCATAAGATGGAATATTTCGAGCATCATGCCATTGAATACCTTTTAATGCGAAACGAGAAAAATTACGTTGCTAACATGTCAATATGAACGTCATAATAAGGACTCCAAATCTGTGAAGCATATTCAAGGTGGGGACGAACAAGGCAATTGTAAAGAGAAAGGGTAACATTAGGATCAAGAAATTCTTTTGACCAACGTTTAACGAACCCTAGCATAGAATTAGCTTTATTAACAATGTTGTTAATGTGCTCTGTAAAATCTAAATTCGGTGTAAAAAGAACCCCTAAGTCCCTTACTTTAAAAACACGAGAAAGAATTCGCTGAGATATACAATACTCATAAGTCGAAGTTGCTCGTTTCTTTGAGAATGTCATTGTCTGACATTTCGACGGATTAAGATTTAAACTATTTTTATTACACCATACAGAAAACCTATTAATATCATTTTGCAGAAGAATGCGATCATTGTTAGATGTAATTTTCTTAAAGATCTTCATATCATCTGCAAAAATAAGAATTTCTCTGTTTAGAACACATGACGGTGCATCATTTATTGATAAAATAAATAGAAGAGGTCCTAAATGACTACCCTGTGGAACACCAGATTTTGCAGTAAAAGTCTTCGAAAACATATCTCTAAATTTTACTTGATAAGTTCTATCCTCAAGGTTAGAAGAAATCCATGAAGTAAGCCCAGGGGGAAAACCTAATAACTGTAATTTCAACTTGATAACTGAGTGAGACAGTTGATCAAAAGCTTTTGAAAAGTCAGTGTATACACAATCAGTTTCCAGTCCATGTTCTAAACTGTTTAGACAATTATGCGTAAAGGCAAGAAGGTTTGTGACAGTTGATCTCCTTTGCATAAAGCCATGTTGCTCACTGCATATGATGTTTTTACAGTAAAAGGATAAACTGTCACATACTATTTGTTCAAACAGTTTAGGAATACAAGAAAGTTTAGAAATTGGCCTATAATTAACAATATGCGACTTATCTCCTTTTTTAAAAATTAATTAACATTGGAAAGTTAACGACTGAAAGCCACTTCCAATGCCGACTTCTTTCAAATAACCTATCGATAACAGAACTCTATTCTAGAGTCAAACAAAAAAAAGATGGCATATGTATATTTTTCTTGCTACTACCTACTTTTTCAGAAAACATAACACAAATGATAAAAAAGCAATTTTGTTTTCATTATTATTACAGGCTTATCAACACCACGGATGCCTACATGAACTACACAGCAAAACCTCGAGTGGTACTTCCTCACAACTATGTCAAGGGTAAGTTTATTGCACTGTATCAGAATTGAAAAGTATTTTTAAATAAATTATCCTTCCACCTTATGTCTTTTCCTTAAAGAACAGTTTTATTTAGACAACCCTTTCACTGATTTCGTCGTCGCATATCGGTGGAGTCGTTGGGAGGTCGTCAATATACAAAAATAGATTAATTTCTTAGCCAATACGCCAATACCCTCTTTAACTTTTGTTTGGCTTTATTGGCATGGTTCTAAAAATAAAATAAGGAGCAATATTGTTCGTACACACTGTTTTTTGCTTTTCTTTTTTATAATACAAGGCTGGCATTGCTAATGCAACGCGCGCCGTGCTGTTTCGTTTTAAATCGAATTTGAATCTTTGCTCACGAAAGCCTTATAGCAATGGAGCAACGATAGGCTTAAAAAGTGACAGTACAAATTCAAAGTACAAATCAAATTGTAATTTAATAAACTTCAATTAAAAGTCTTTTTACTGTATGAGTTCAAAAATCTCGGATCACTGATTTCATTAATTCATTCATTTCATTCTTTTGAGACACTGGAAATCTAGCAATAAATCGATTTGTCTATGAGTGGGCAAAGTAGTGACTAAAAAAGGTTGACACGGCATGCAGTACTATATAATTGCACCCTTAACTGACACAGTAAAATTATAAACATATTACTTTTATTTTCTTACATTGGCTGTGTTCAGTGGTACTTGATATAGAGGTCCTATTTTATTTTTTTCTTTAATCGCCGTCAGAAACAGCTCCGATTTAGATATTATAAGATCTAAATCGGAGCTGTTTCTGACGACTTTCTGGGATTGCCTGTTTTTCAACTCTATATTGACGATACTAAAGATCGTCACTAGATATGTATCTTTTTTATAACTATGCCAAAAAAAAAAAACTTTTACTGGCTTTCATATTAATATTTTTTTGCTGACAGGAGAACTTGAGTTCAATTTTAGTGTTTGGTATGAATAATTTTTTAACAACCGACTTGTAATTTGGGTGAAAATGGTAAAATGTTCACACCATATTTTATCCTTAATATCCCTAAGAACATAACAATTAATCAACATTGTAAAAAAGAACAACCTCAGTAATTAGTTTTAGGAAATAAATTATGAGAAAAACCGAAAGAAAAATAAAGCAACCCCTGATGTTTGCTAAGACTGTTTTATTTTTCTAAAACAAAATATTATATACTAAGAACTTCTTCTAAAAGCAGTAAGGAATAAATCGTTTAGAGGCTAATTATTTATAGCTAGACACGCACAGTTTTTACATAAAGTTGACTTGTATCTATAATATCACATTACTGAATTCTGTAGGTATACAAACATTATCTGCAAAAGAATATACAAAATAAAAGAGTTTATCGACAAAAAAAAAACAAACAAATCAAAATAAAAGTTCTAATATTTCCATAAAATTAAGGGCGGTTAAACATTCTTGATGACATATACAACCCCTTGAACTTTAAAGACCTGCGCAGAAAGTTTTGTTGTTTTACATTTTCTTTGTGTCCTGTGTATGGCCCTTATATAAAAGTAGGTTGTTTCCGGTGTATCTTCTTTATTTTTATTTATTTAAACAACGCATTTCAAAAACATAGCTAAAAATCATTCAGTTAAAATTTATAAAATCTGCCTTAAATTGATTGGTTCCATTTCTAGAGAATAAAAAGTCTTTTAATTTAACTAAAAAGCAAAGTGGTTCGAGGCTTTCCAGACATTCAATGACAAAGTGACCAACTAAAGCTCCTCCTGTAACCTGATATCCCTAAAGAATTTAAGGATTTGGAGTACTTATACAAATGGAAGATATTCCTCCGCAATCTGATAATGACCTAGCTAGCTGTTTTAACTTTTGGAGGATAAGTGCACCGCAACTGCCTAGAATATGGTCCTTGCCTTCTTAATTTAAAATGACCCGATAGAAAACCAGTTATTATCCTGAGTTTATTCCAGCCTAGGCTGATGAAGGTCAAAAAGCGCTTTTGGTTGTAGTCACCCAGAAGCATCTTCGCTCTTTGCAGTCCGGGCAGTTGTGCCCAGTTGTTTCTTCTCCTGGTTACCCCCTCTATTTTCATTTTACCTCTGAAGGTATTTTCTCCTATTCCCTTATAGCGGAGTCATCGCACCTGTCTTTGATATACATCTGCCTCTTCGTTTCCCTGAACCCCTACATGTCCAGGTCACCAGTACCCTCAGATTTGCTCGACCCGTCTTGTGTACCCTTTGATGGTATTTTCTTTGAATATATGTATGTAGTTGTTATTTTCACATATCCATTCCTTTTTACTACTTATAGCCCATTTTTCATTCATCGAAAAAATCTACAAAAACAAACTGTCAAATAAACTTATCTGAGTATTCATCGGTCAAATAAGTAATAGCGTTTTTCGTCAGATAAAGTCTATCTGACGATTGAAAAATCTAATATTTTGTTATCTGTCGAATAAACTCTATCTGCTTCCTTACAAAAATAGGCTCTTCATTGTATATTACAAATTTTCACAAAAAATTTTAGTTTGTGACCATACCATCTCTCGGAATATCAAGGAAGTTACCAACTGTGAACTTGAACAGAAGGTCTTCGTTTTCTGTCTTCGTTGTTTAAGCATTTTCCAGTTCCAGTTTCCTCCTTGGCAGATCTCCCTTGCCTTAGCAAAGTTTTCTTTTATAATATTGAGTGGAATCAAATGGAGAAGTACCTTCATAGCTAAGCTACTGTAGGGCAAGTTCTCATAGCTGCTGTTAAAAGTTTAATTCTTTTGTACCAGGCAACAAAACCATACGTAATGATGGATCTTACCATCATGGTATACATCCATCTTATTATATGTGGCTTGCAGCCCCATGAATTGCTTGCTAGTCTTTTGCATATCATAAAGGCTTTAGTGGCTTTGCCGACGGAATCGATGTGTTTATTCCATCTGGTGTTTTTATTTTTTCTCCAGCTAATTTTATATTTTCATGTGCGGCAAAAATCTTTTCTTGGTGAATGGTATAATTGTTGTCTTCGTAGGCTTTATTTTGAGGCCTACCGATAGACACTATTTCCTGGTAATTGTTAAACCTCTTTGAATTACATCGCAACGAGTTCCTTAAATTTCCCAACAGAGGTTATAACAATATCATCAGACATCTAATACACTGGGACGTAAGACTTCCAAGCAACACCCGCCGTTCTGTTGCTTAGGATTACGTTTATCGTGTCTCAATTACTTTGATGTTGCTTCAATGCCAAATTTTGAAAATGGGATGATTTGTTAGATAATATGCTAGTTTAGTGAAGTTGCAGAAAAACTACATCTTTATTATTTCCCCAAGACTTCCAGCATTAGTGACTTTGACTACCCTCTTTTTGATAAATGTTTCTCGACATCTTATGCAAATATTCAAAAAATGAGTTTCACGATTAAGGGAAAACTACATATATATCTGAAGTTCGAAAATTTTAAACTTAAAAAATCGTTTGATTATTTCTATCTCACAGTCAAAATATGAAAATTTTAATAGTTTTCGGCGATAATTTCTGTTTTTTTTTTCAATTTTGAAAATATATGTTAAAAATGAAGAAAAATTTACAATTTTTGTTTTTCAGCAAGTGGTCAAGGCTCAGAGGATAGAGTAGTTGATTGCTAAGCCGAATGTCTTGTTCTGTCCCAGCCGATGGCCTCAGTCGCCAGTGCTGCTATGTGTCTGTAGTTCGTTACATTTATGTGTGAAGTACTGTGAAGTCAATGTCAATGTCAATGTTCGTTTTCACACAACGACATTACAAAGTCGTATAACGACACACATTTTTTCCCTTTATTTAAGAACCAAGTGAAATTTACTACATGTCATTGAAAAAACATCCAAGAGCAATGCTCTGAAATTATGCCAAGCGATATAACGCAGAATCTTGAAATTGGCAAATTGAAAGCTTGATATTCAGCCTCATCAGAAATAAAGTTTCCGCAGAGTTTTTTCCCAATTTGGGATCTTTGCTATCATGAATAATTTTCGAAAATGTGAAAAAAAACTTAATTTCGAAAAATTCGTATTGCCAATAATTTTTTCCAGGGAACTTTTTCCTTATTCGGATACAAGTTAGTTGTCGAACCCCTCCTTTCTGAATAAAAAAAAAAAACCAGATGGAATCTGGACAGCATCTCCAATGGAGACATTAGAGTTACTAATGAATGTACACTTTCCAGTTTGTGAAGAAGAACCACCCGAATCTAATTTGACTTTCAACATGTCAACCTCCATAGATACGCTGACCATCCGTCCCGTTTTTCCCGGGACTGTCCCGTATTTCAATAGCCCGTCCCGGTTTCTTTTTAAGGAAACCCGGGACCTACAAGTGTCCCGGGTTAAGTTATTAGTCCCGTATTTGAACATACAAATATTACAAGTATTAGTAACCATTAAAATAAAAGTAACATAAATAGAAGAGCATGAAATTCTTTACCATGTGCGAATATTTCACAGTACTAGGTTGAAATCTTTGTGCGATTTGCTGTTTATAAAATAGTGACGACATCGCGTAAATTTTTTTAAGGCTAGGCGCATATTGGGACGCGTCTAAGGTGTGTGACGTGACCTGACAACTGTCGCACGACATGATTATAGAAACATGTCATGCCGTTCTCCGCAAATTGATTCGCGTGTCTCGTGTCAAAATACATATGTATATTAATTAAATCACAAATTGTAAAGCAGGGCAAGAACATCGCAATGAATTTGTCAAAAGTTAACTATTTTTTGAATTTTTTGAGTTCTTAGTCTGAGGAAGAATACGAGGAGGATAAACTTTTACTGATTTCCTTGAAGACCAAAAAATTCAAATCCCAGAATGCAAAATATCTTTCAAAAAGACAAAGCCACGGACAGTTCAAAATATTGAAATAAACTTTGAAAACAAACAAATAATTACAAAAAAAAAGTAAACTGTTTTTAATTTTCAAACCCAACGACAATTTACTATTTTATTTTTGACATAAAAAACAAACTCATGGCAGTCTCGCAAGGAAAACTGTGTTTCGGTCACTGTGTCACGCGATTTCCGGAAAACGCTCGTCAAGTCATGTCGTGTCGTTCTATCAGTATGCGTTGTCCTGTTTATTTATATTGTTTACAAAAACAAGTGCTGTGCTGTGTAGCGTCACTCGTGTCGAACGCGGATCAATATGCGCCTAGCCTAAAACTTTGAATGTCGTATTTATTTATGATTTATCAAAATCCATTACCATAACTGTCAAACTTCTAGCCTTACCAAGAATTATACAAATTTTGACCTAGTATTTGAACTCCTTGCAACCCTCTCAACCCCTTTTACTGCGTTAAAAAATAACCTTTCTAAGCCTCCAGACTATCTTTTTAAAAATTAAAAATTAAATTATGAGGAGTTAAAATATGCCTAACCCCTTACTTTTTTGGTAACGCTTTTTCTCAACATTTTATTTTACTCCCATAGGTACATTTTTCATACCGGGCTCTAGTTCTATACCTATATGAATCGATTCTAAAGGAGTAAACTCCAAAAATACGTTGTTTTTTCTACGTTTTCAATTTGTTTATTATTTTGTCCCGGGTTTTGCTCCCAGAAATATGGTCACCGTATCCATAGAGCATGTTAACGTCCTAATAACTAGAGAAAATAATATTTTAGAGAAAACTATGTTATATGTAGTCTGGGCTATTAAACTTTCTCGCCATACAAATATCCCTGATGCCCTGGACAGTCTATAATGCTGTAAAATCAGCTTGAACTGGTAGTACCACGGCTTGAGAATATCCTTAATGGTGGCTTCCTACTAAACTATGTCCCTTTGTCTTGGAGACAGGTAAGACTGGTTTTCTTACCTAAACAATAAGCGACTTAGCCCCTTTTTGAAGACAGGCGTGATATACCTACACATTCTTCCAGACGCATGAAAATTAACTTAATTTCAAAGTAGTTTAAATTCTGCACAAAAAAATGTTAGCAGCATAATGGCCTCAAAGCATACATCCTAAATTAGAGGATCGCTGCTATGCAATATGCGAAGACAACTCAAAACACCTCTAAATTCGTCATTGTAGCGTCAAATCTACAAACAGCAAGCAAATAAGCTAATAGAAGACACAATGCATTCGCTTCTTAGACTCGAATCAACATGGTTGCCTTGCTTTACCAAAATGACAGCAACATCCAGGGTGGCATTCCTCGAGGTGCTGTTAAAGTTAAGACGCTATGAATTCAAGATCTCGATGAAGGGGAAAGAAAGTCCTGAAAATATGAGTGTGGGGCGGCAAAGAGAAAAAGGACATATCTCAAAAGCAATATCTTATTTCCAACGTAGTCAATTTTACACACTGAATGAAGAAAGAGCAGTCGAATGGTTGGCAAAAAAACGGTGTGTGTGCAAGCTTGTATTTAATCACTACTTCCCGATACTGCCGGCAATTTGCCGGCGGGCGATACAGTGGCAGTGGCCGGCTGCTCACCGGTATTTTGCCGGCACCGGTCACCGGTCGGTGTGTATGCCAGGTCCCGTTCCCAAATGTGGTTCACTATTGGAATTCGGACGACACCGGTAAAAAATCGGCCGTCCAAAATCAGTGTGTAGAAGTAGCATTACGTGGGTTATAAAAGTTCATAATCGATATATAAAATTTTGACCCACTTATGACTTTCGGACTCATGATACTGTGCCTATATGAGCGCCGGAGCAGTTCAATTAAAAATTC
This sequence comes from Sphaerophoria taeniata, assembly GCA_943590905.1. Classification (NCBI taxonomy): domain Eukaryota; kingdom Metazoa; phylum Arthropoda; class Insecta; order Diptera; family Syrphidae; genus Sphaerophoria; species Sphaerophoria taeniata. The sequence continues at coordinate 63,555,411 of OX016540.1, forward strand.
TTTTTTTATCAACGGCTTACCTACAGGTACTGACACATTTATATATATATCTACATATGTATTATGTTTGTAGGGGTGCAATGAAAGATTAATCGAAAAAGATGGCCCGACATTCCCTCCGTCTACATTATTCGGATGTACAGTATGTATCGATTTCGGTAGGCTTCAAATATTTCAACAGCATAATATGCCAAAAATCAATGCAACGGCACTCTTATTGTACAAGTTCATTGAATTATAAACAGACGTCTTATTTAGGTACACAATTTTAGGTACACAATTTTACAATCCAAAATCGTATAACCAACACTTTTCTTACTTTCAAAAATATTATGTTTATTTAATTTCAGAAATTCGTCCACCTTCTAGAAAAGGTGCACCAGTGATAGTGGATTTTAGCATATTTGTTGTAGATATTAATTCAATCAATGTAGAGGATATGGACTTTAGGTGAGTTAACACTTTAAACAATCTTTTTAACACACATGCGTGAAAATATAAGTATATCAAACAAAACATGTATTTCGCTTATTTCGAACAAAAATTTGTTAGAAAGATGCAAATGATAGGAACAACAAGTATTCAAAACATGTTACACGAAAACAAAAGCCGACGATTCATTTAGTAGAGTATTTTTCAAAAACATTTATTCTGAAACTCCAATGAGCCTTAAGTGTAGTTCCCTAATTATTTGAAAATTTTCTATTAGAAAGATATTTTGCAAGATTTTGTTCGCATTCTAACTAAATAACAGGATCTGCTTCAAGCTTTAAAAAAAAAAAAAAAACAATAGACAATGAAAAAATAAAATGAGAATAGATAAATCAAAATTCAATAGTAAAATAAAATATTATTAATTTCATAGAGTAGACATGTTTGTGCATCAGAGGTGGATGGAATCTCGCCTTGACATATCAGATGATATATTTGAAGAGGGTGACGATTATGTAACACTCCTGCCGGAGTTTTTCGACAATCTTTGGCAACCAGATCCATATTTTTTAAATTCTAAAATAGCAGGTATGTAATGTTGTTTTGAAAAACAAACCGAAAATCATGCCTTTGTGTTTAACTTTGTGTTCGTATATGTTGCTGTTGTCTTTGCAGTGGTAGATTATGCCTTCTTATTATGTTTGCATTAATTTAACAAACAAAATATTATTTTTGCATGTTTTTCAACAAATTAATACGCAAATATAATATTTTATGTATTGACTTAATTTATTTTTAATTTTTTTACTACTATGTTCTTCTGTTTGTTACAATTGATTTGTTTCCAATACTTTAGGATATGGAAGTCCCTACATTGCATCTACATCTTTGCTACGATACAAGAAAGCAAGAGAAACGAAAAACTTTCATCTAAATAAAGATTTAAGTATAATAATTATCTTCCTAACGAAAATAGCTTAGTTACTTTTAAGAATTTTAAGACTCACAAATTCGTTTATGCAAATAGCAGTATAGTATACGTTTATACAGAACCATATATTTTTTCCATACAGTATCAAAGGGGAGACCGATTTTAACTTTATTAGAAAAAGCGCAATTGGATTTTGCAGATATTTTTCTTACAATGATAGTTTGTTCATTTTTCTTTACTTTTTAACATCTTTTTAAGATATGATATAAGTATATATTTTTTAAGAGAAATATTTGCTGTAAAATTTATATAAAATTGTATGAACACTTCCCCCTTTCTTCTTTGAAATAAAATTTTTGTTTACTTGAAAGAGTGTATACAGTCGATTCTTACAAAAAGACAAGTAAAAAGAATTCCTCACAAACAGCTCAGTTAATAGTAATTTTCTAAATTATCTGTTAAGAACTTTTTAATAAGACACCACCAACCGTTTACTGTCAATTAATGAGAAGGATTATTTATTAAAAAAAATGAATAAAATGAATTTTTTGTATTTCTAAATTCATGTGCCATCACTTAAGGAGTCTAAACTAGACATTTTTTTGGGATTTGAATCAAATCGTTAAACAAACAAACACCTAAATTCTTCCGTTTTAGAGCAATTCTTTCTAATCACTCAAACAAAAAAAGAAGCTTCGAAGGATAACCTTAAATTTGGTAATATCCCTTACTTTCAAAACGTCAACTTGAAAATGACAAAGTTTTGTGAGAAAGATTATTTATTAGTATTACAATATATCCGGAATTCATCCTCTGCGGTCCGTGCAGTTTCATAAGCTGATAAGATATTCATCTTCGAAGAAAAAAGTTGAGATTTTGATCAAATATGACATTACGATGATAGAGAAATCGAAAAAAGTGGGTCCGTCGATTCCGTCCGTCTGTCTGTCTGCCTGTATACGCACCTACAGCGTTAACTGCTGCACGCCGCCGCCGCTCGCCGTAGGTGTGCTTCTTAGTATTGCAACAACAGAATTTAAACACCGAAAAGTATCTACTTCAACGTTGCGATTGACAGCGTTGGATTTCTTAATGTAGACTCTGCAAATAATGTTAACGCGGATAAACGACAAACTGTAGACACGTTAAGAAATTAAATTTCTTAAGATATGACCTGTACACCCGCTAGACTAGCCCCAAGTACATAAAACAAATATGTGCAAGACTGGATCGTACGAACTTGCTCCTGTATTCCAAATTATAACTCACAAAAAACCTTAAAAAATAAAAACATGTACATAATTCAAATTCATAAATAAAAATTTAAATTGAAATATGTACCTCATAAATGCATTTTATCTGAAAAAAATTGAATCATAATATATCTTAAGAAATTGTTAATTTTTTTAAATTTAAGAAAAAATCCTTAGAGCGATTTTTTTTAAATCAATTTTTTATATATAAATTTTTTTTAAGATGTCTTAAAATTAATTTAGATATGCGGTGTTCAAGAATATGTAAATATACACTTTATTATGGAATTTTGATTTTTAATATTGATCCGTTTTCGAGGTACAAAATTTTGAAAAAGGAAAAAGTTTTAAAATATTGTTTTAAATACAAAACAAAACTTAAAAACGATTCTATGAGAGGTACTGTTTTGGAGCAATACATAAATATTTTTTTAACATAAAATATAGGTACCAGTGTTCCGAAAAAAAGTTTACAAGGATGTTTAAAAAAGATCGTAGGACCGTTTTTAGAAAATTGAAGCTTTTGGTTTTTGGCCAAAAAACCTCTAATTTTCAAGTTTGAAGTCAATCGGACCAGCGCAGTGCGGCGTTGGGAATGTTGCGTATTTTAGTATTAACAAATGTTTAATACGACAAAAGGAGGTGTAACCGAAACCCCGAAATCAATCGGATCATCAGTAACACATGGAATTACAGTAATTTTTTGTTCGACTGAGAGTTATATGCACAGGTCCAATTACATCAGTAACAATTTTACCGAATTCAAACATTGAACAAATATTATGTTACTTCAAATACGACCAATGCTACCAAATGAATGAAGCCGTTTAATGGTTCCATTGTGTTCATGGTTCACAAGAGAAATTAATGTTTATTTTTTATATTTTGAACCATCTCCCATAAAATATATAATTTGATTTAATATTTTTAAGGATGTAGAAAATCGATTAGAGCCCAAAGGAATTCATTTTCAGTCTAATAATAATAAACTTCTAACAAAGAAATTCTCTCTATCTATAGTGAATCTCGTTCAAAGAATATTCCATATAAATTAGATTACTTATGTTTTAAGTTATAACCAAATTCTCTATAACGAAGTTCTCTTTATAAAGAACTTTTTCGTTACGAAGACAGAGTTGTTTCTCTAACCCTAGAAGGGTCACCTTCGTCGAATCGACGAACATCATTTTTCGATTTCATCATCTTGTGTTCATAGAACTTTTTCTTAAATAAAAACTTAAAACATTAAAACAACAAGACAAATAGCTAATAAACATAAACTATTCAACTTCAAAGACATAAGTTACTTTGTCTTATAAGCGCTGTTAAATATTGCTTCGTCAATTCGACGAATGGTTACCTGTAAACTGTAACGTACTAAAAAATATGATTACCTTTTTAGGGCTAGTAACGAAATGTCACATTTTAAATTTAAAAATTAAAACCGGAGCATTGTACGATTTCTTTTGTCAAGGAAACTCCCCGTTTCGACAAGAATTTTGTAATGCACATACATATACAAAAGTATGTATGATTATGAGAAACGTTATGCGTATAAACAGTTCATTCATGGTGGGTCCACACGACACAGACTTTCAGACTTGTCTATATCTACACTAATATATAAAGCTGAAGAGTTTGTTTGTTTGGACGCGCTAATCTCTGGAACTACTGTTTCGAATTGTAAAATTCGAGGAAGGCTTTAGAGGCTATAAAACATTAAGCTACGACCAATAGCAGCAAAGAATCAGTGGAAAATGTGGAAAAAACGGCAAAAACTATTCATTTTTGTTTGTTTGAACGCGTGATCTCAGGAACTGCTAAATCAAATTGAAAAATTATTTTTGTATTGAATAGTCTATTTATCGAGGAAGGCTTTAAGCTATACAACATTCAACAATACGCTGCGAACAATAAGAGCAAGGCATCAGTGAAAAGTGTTGCTAAAACGGGGAAAATTATACATATTTGAAGGCTTCGAGTTAAGAAGAATTTTGATTTAGAGAGAGTCGACTGTTATACAATTTTAAAATAACTTCGCAACAAAATTCCCACGCGCGCATGATGCCCAAGTCAAGACGCACCTCTGGCCGGTGGACGAGGGAGAGGTGGACGAAGTCTAGGGCAACTGCTAGTCATGTATAAAATAGTACCGAGTTTAGTCTGCACCGACTTTGTTGCCCAAAGAATTTTCGGAGACAAAGTTGGTGTAGTGTGGTGTGTGGGCTCATCATAAGAGAAAACCACAAAATAACGGTAGCTTTTATGAAAAAGTTGAAAAATGCGTATTTTGGACCTTTTTTTAAATTGATAGAAAAAATTGAAAAAAAGCAATATTTTTATTTTTTCAAAATGTTTTTGTGTAGAAAATTTAACAAATTTTTCAAATCTGCCTTTATTTTTTGTAAGTCAATATTTAGCAGAGTAATTAGGGTCCAAAGTCAAAATTGTGTTTTTGCATGTAAACCCATTTTTTGATTAGAAAAAAAATCGTATCGATCTGAACCAAACAGTGAATTATAGCCAGCAAAATTTTAAAATTGAATCTTAGATTGGTTGGATTGAACAAAAATTTCCGTTCATTTTATGACAAATCAAAGTTTATTTTTTTTCCATTTTGAAATTAAGTGTACATTTTTTACGCTCAAGCAAAAACGACAAACGGTACTTTCTTAACTCAAAATAATTTGAAAAGAAAAAATGATAGCCTTTGAAAAACTTTTTATTTCACTTCAATCCGACTTTTTTCTACAGCCTTATAAAAAACCACTCCATTTTTGAGTTTTTTCAAGTGTTCCTTTAATTGTTTTGACTAGTGTATAAGGTTCATAAAACAAACAAATCTTAAAGACAAAAATATTATCTAATTTTTGGATTTTGGAAAAAAACGAATCTTGTAATAATTTCAGTATTTGATACGTCTTTCGAATTTCTTTTTCTTTTATTTAGATAATTATTATTGATATAGCCACATTGCGAATAAATATATTAAGAAAAATAAATAATAACAGTACAAACATTAATGCAATTTAAGGGATCAGTAAGATTGAATCTTAGTATGGTCTGTAGGAGAATCTTGCAAACGTGATTGATATAAGTTTATTTTAAGAATATAAGAAAGTCTGGAAATATCAATCTTATATATTTTTTTATAAAAAAAACTGTAATACAAATTTATTATATACAAACAAATTAATACCTCAGAAAAAGAAATAACACAGAAATGTCAATATACCGAGTATACGATTTATTTGAACTCTTCTTCAACTTTCTCAAAACGTAGAAGACTTACAACTTTGAAAGTAAAGTGTATTCAAATGAATAAAAAAGGTTAAAATGTATATATTATTTTTGCCACCGTTTGCTTTCTTTTTTCTAATAGACATGACAACTTAGAAATTGAAGCACTTGCTTAATAGTCCTTCCGATCCGTAAGACCGTCCAACCAGCAGTTAACAGTAAATATGTTTATTGTAAGGTGAAGTTCGGTTATTCGGACAATGACATAAATATTAATTTGCAGGGCAATCAATATGAAATATATATTTTATAACAATGTTACAAGCTTTTAATAAACTTAGAATTGAAAATCGAAGAAAATTCTCAAGTTACTTCCATGAACTGGTTATTCAAGCCAGAGCATGTTACAAGTACAATGATAAAATAAAACTAAATTTTAACGATATTCTGTTGAATTGGTTATTTTTAAGATTTGAGTTTATAATTTTATTAAATAAAATATATTTTGTTATTTTTCTATGAAATAATATGCTTAGCGCAAAGTCTTTCAGTCTCCCCTAGCCGCACCTGTTTTATTTTTGACATAATTTTACTTAGAACCACAGTTTTGTATATCCCGTTGATTCTTATTTTTATCTAAATAGCACCAATATCTTAGTTGAGCTTATTAAGTATTTTCCTTTCTTATTCGAAAAGTTTGATATCAGCAAAGAAGTACCTATGCATAGATAAAGGAATACATTTCTTTTGTTAACTGTTTTTTGTCAAACTTGGTTTACATTCAATTTAAACTCCACCGCTTTCTACAAGAAAGGTGACAAAAGATCAGACAGCCTTTGACAATGAAAAGACAATATAGTTCAGTAGGGAAAGGGCATAATGTATCTATATGTCGATATTAATTTTTTTTTTATTTCAATGATTTGTTTATATTGCAATATAGATTTGTTGTTTGAAACGAAAAATGCACAATCAGTGGTGGGGTGGCTAGGTTTGTGCGAGAGGTTATGTTTATAAGTATTCTGTTAAATGTATTTTAGGGGTTATAATACTGCATTTCCGTTCTTTTCTGGTTTCGTAATGAGTATATAAAAAAGGACACACGTTTGCATTGACAAAATCTGAAATCCTTTGCCTTTCACGCTTCTTAATCCTAAAGCTCGTGATCCGCTCCTGAGCAATGCTAAGTTGAAAGAAAATCAATGCTTCATTTACAAATTGGTTTTAGTCACGACACCAATCTGATTTATATTCTTTTAATACAGTAAAAAATATTGCTGTACAGATATATGTAGAGCGTTGGGCTGCTTTGGTGAGTGTACGATTTTTAATATGCAGCGTTTAAGATTCAGAGGGTTTTCCAATTTTAGCCGCCTTACCAACACCACTAACCTTGATTGTTGGGAGTTTTATAAAATTTCAAGTTTAATCGCCTAACCGTGACCTATATTAGTTCGATTATCATACAGCTAACGTTTGGCCATGAAAAGCAATTTATGCAAATCATGCCACAACAATGATATGGATATTCATTTGGAAGAGAAAAGTCATGGTTGGTGACGATTGGTGCCTAACCTTTATTTAAAAAAAAAAAAAAAATGAAAAAAGGATGGTGAGCTTCTCTGATATTACATAATTGTACAAGTGTATGTTCAATTACTCGCATATACTTACTTACTTAATGTGGCGCTATAGTCCGGGGTGGACTTGGGCCTCAACCAACAAACCTCTCCAGCCAGCTCGGTCCCTAGCTAGCTGTCTCCAGTTTCGCAGGCCGGGTTGGTTGAGGTCATTTTCAACTTGCACGCGCCACCTGAGCCTTGTTCTTCCTCTACTGCGCCGTCCCCCTGGGGTGGATTTGAAGACTTTAAGGGCCAGAGTATTGATGTCCATCCTCTCCACGTGACCAATTCATCTGAGTCTTTGGACCTTCACTCTCTTAGGTAGGTCAGCTTCGCTGTACAGCCCGTACAGTTCGTGGTTAAATCTTCTCCTCCATTCGCCGTTTATGTAGACAGGACCATAGATCTTCCGTAGAACTTTTTTCTCGAACCGGCCCAGGGCACTCTCATCCGTTTTTGACAAGGTCCATGCTTCTGCACCATATAACTGGACGGGTATGATGAGGGTCTTATGGAGCGTCATCTTAGTTGTTCGGGAGAGGGCTTTACTACTCAATTGCTTTCTTAGCCCGAAGAAACAGCGATTAGCAAGAGTTATTCTCCTTCTGATCTCAGCGCTGATGTCATTGTCCGTGTTGATAGCTGAGCCAAGGTATACAAAGTCCCCAAATACCTCGAAATTATATGCGTCTATCGTGTCGTTTTGTCCAAGACGTCGGTGTTTGGTGTCCTTTCTCGATGACAGCATATATACTTTGTCATGCCTCATTGACCGCTGAACCCATTTTTTCAGACTGTATGTACATATACTCACAAAAGCATTGTTGACATTGACTGTGACTCTACTACGATATTTCCCTGTTGGTCTTCACAGGCTTCAGTTCGTGCTCGGTGACCTTGAGTCATTCGTTTTACCTCTTGGCAAAACTTCCGAACCTCATTCCTGTTTTTTAGTCGCTCAACATCCTCGATCGATCACTCCTCATGCTCTCTCTTTTTCTTTTTTAAAAGCTCGTGTTCTCCTCTCCTCTTCTGCTCATAGAGCTTCCGAGCTGATCTCGTCTTCCTGTGCAGCGCTGCTTTGCATGCTTCTTGCTTGGCTGCATGTACCTGCCTGCATTCGTCATCAAACCAGGGGTTTCGTTTTGGTGGTCATGAGGTTACTTGACACTGGATCGGAAATGATCTGGCGAACTTTTGCGATTGTAGCCGTCCGATTAGTTATACTTTCTTCTTCTAGCACTACCTGTTTTGGTTGACAGTTGATTGATCTGGAGACCTCCACGTCCCCTTGTGGATGTTGAGATGTGGGGAAAGCGCGTACTTGCTACTACTATGTTTCGCCCCGCTGCAAAATGGATAAGCCTGAATCCGTCATCGGAGGTTTTTTCGTGAGGCTGTGTTTGCCGAATGTTCCACCAAAGATGTCGTATCTTCCCAGTTTGGCGTTAAAATCTCCTAAAAAGATTTTAACGTCGAAGCTAGGGCATTGCTCGTATGTCTTGTCGAGGAGCTCGTAGAACTAGTCTTTGGTGTCGTCATCTTTCTCTTCTGTGGGGGCGTGAGTGCATATTAGGCTTATGTTGCCTAAAGTTAAACATCTAACAAGACTGAAAAACAAAAAGAAGAAGCCACGTCTTAACCCCGTTAGAAAATAGCAACGCCTCAATTTTCCTCGCGTACATGTAGCTTATATTCGGGAGTGGCATCGTTAATTTAATTAATTTTCCATCTGGGCCTTCCAAATTGGATAAAGCTTTAATATTTCTATCGAGGCCTTCCAAATCATTTGTTTTTATCGGAGAAGACTACGACATTTTTATCGGAGAAGTCTGCAAACTTTAATTTTTGTATTAGGATGATTTTTTGATTCTGAAACTATATTAGGACACATAATTGTCGTAGAAGATCAGAATTTTGAGATATGATTACTTTAAAGTACTCAAAACACGACTTTTGGCGATATTTGAAGTATTTATTAAAGGACAGAAAATGTGTATCTAGTCATTTTTACTCTTTCTCTATATTCTATTATATTCTATATACATATACAAGAAACCTGCATTATGAATATAAAATGGTATAACTTGAAAAACAAAATTGTAGCAAAACAAACATTATCTGCTACCCACGTAGCGTGAAGAACAACTTCTTTTACTTTCTTTTAACTAACGACCTAGCTTTTATAGCTATAATTTTCTGTCAATGTAGGTTAGGCAAATGTTTATCTTTATTTCATTCAATTCGATTTATTCATACATGTACATATATTTATTTTATTTTTTTTTTTTTGAGAACAAATAAAAATGGTTGCTTACTAGACATAAATATTTTATCCGCTGCCGTAAGCTTTCGTTGTGAACTACATAACAATATGCTCAACAGTCATGCTCATGATGTATTATAGGTGTAATAGTTTTTATTTTAAATAAGGTAAGATTTCTTTCTTTAAATTAAGAAAACATGCATGCCTTTTATATTGTATATCAACACAAAAACCGCAATTGTATATCAACACAAAAACTAATAAAATGATTAAAACTTAATACGTAAGCACTTTCTTGCATTATTCTGCACAAAATTGACCCAAGCAATATTTTAATGTCTCTATTATTCAAAATGTGACTAATACTTAGTAACATAATTTATTATTTTTTTCTTTTTTATGAAAAGTATTATGAACATATTTTTTTTTCAGAAATCGCGACCTTAACCCATAAATTTACATCAGTAACACTGTACAAAAATAAAACAATCCGATATGCAGCGAGGATGCATGCAATTATCGCGTGTCAAATGGAATTTCAGCTTTATCCAATGGATATACAAGTTTGTCCCATTTACATTGAGAGCTGTAAGTAGATTTTCTGTTTAATCCTTGAGCCTTTTTATTGAATCAAAATTGTGAAACAAAAAAGACATGACCGTAAACAAAGTTTTAAAACATTATTCATTATTATTGATTACCGAAAAGGCAAAATATTGATAAATCAATATCAAATATTTTTAACTTTAACTGACGAGCCATTGTCAACACAACACTCTTAAAATAAACCTTTCAAATAAAAAAAAAATGAATGGAAGGAAGAAACGGTTACGGTTACGTGAACTTGTTCTTATAATGATCTTTAAAAACTTCCTTATATGTATCTATATATATAGAAATTGTTGTTTGTATGTCCCTTATGGACTCCGAAATGGCCCAACAGATAATTGTGAAATTTTCATGGTTAATACTATTGTATTCAGTGATGGTTTCTGCGAAAAAAATTGGAAAAACCTCATGGAAGAGAGGGACTGGAAAAACCAAACAAAGGTCGAATTTTTTGTTTCGAATGGAAAAATAGAAAGTTCTTGATGAATAACTCGAAAAACTCATCAGTTTACAAAAGATAATTGCATGAAATTGTAGGTGCACTGATTTCCAAATGGAAAAATGGAAAATTTTTGATTGGTAGCTCGGTAACCTCTGCGAGAGCACGAACAGCTTCAGACCTAAAAATTAAAGCATGGCTTTAGCCGTCTGCCAGAATGACAACATCATAAAGCGTGTTTTTTTTAGAGGTAGAGAACTTTAAAATGCAATAAAACAACGATGGAATATTCGGTTGACATGATTTTTTATTAATTCGAAAGATAATCTTATGGCATTACATTTTAAATATGATTTCTGGCATATGACTGCCACGGTTGGCTCAGATGTAGTCCAATCTGGACGTCCAATTTTCGATGACTTTTTCCAACATTTTTGGCCGTTTATCGGCAATAACACGGCGAATGTTGTCTTCCAAATGGTCAAGCGTTTGTGGCTTATCCGCATAGACCAATGACTTTACATAGCCCCACAGAAAATAGTCTAGCGGTGTTAAATCACAAGATCTGGGAGGCCAATTCACAGGTCCAAAACGTGAATTTAGGCAGTCACCAAAATTGTCTTTCAATAAATCGATTGTGGCACGAGCTGTGTGACATGTTGCGCCGTCTTGTTAGAATCACAGCTCCTGGACATCATGATTGTTCAATTCAGGAATGAAAAAGCTAGTTATCATGGCTCTATACCGATCACCATTAGCTTTAACGTTGTGGCCATCATCGTTTTTGAAGAAGTACGGACCAATAATAATTCCACCAGCCCGAAAATAGCGCACCAAACAGTCAGTTTTTCTGCATGAAACAGTGTTTCGACAAACACTTGAGGATTAGCTTCACTCCAAATAAGGCAGTTTTGTTTGTTGACGTAGCCATTCAATTCGCTTATGAAAATCGGGAACAACGGCCATCTCGATTTGGGCCTATTTGACGAATCTACGCCTTGCTTGATGATCGTTTGGCTTCAATTCTTGCACGAGTTGGATTTTGTAAGCACGCGAACCAAGATCCTTCCGCAAAATTTTCCATAAAGTGGATGGACACGGATCCAATTCCTGTGCTCGATGGCGGATGGACTCATTCGGGTCTTCCTCAATGCTACGCTCTACAGTAGCAATTATAGCTTCTTCTGTACGCACCGTACGGCCGGCCGGCGTCTCTGGGGATGCGAGTTATCAATTAGAGTAAACGTAGTGCGAAAACGTTGCGGTTAATCGAATTAACTGCTCTGATAGACGATTTTGTCGACGATAAAATGGACGTAGTGCGCGATACGTATTCATGATGAATTGCCAAACCAAACTGAGACTAAATCACTTGACAGGTGTTTAATCGGTCGCCGTCTTGAAAAGTAATGCCAACTTAAAATTTTGTACCTCGAAAAAAAACACCCGTTATAATATTATATTCAATAGTTTTCATAAATAAAAAAAAAAGCTTTCTTGAAATATCATCTTTAGAGTTGTTCATTCAAAAGTTCATTCAAAACTTGTTCTTCAGATGTTGATTCCAAATATAGATCTTCTTGTTTTGCTAAGCACACGGCACTTTCCGATAAAGTGTAAGAAATCTTCTTGTTCTCAAGTTACAGAGACTACATTCCTGCGGAAGATCAGGTCAATGAGGTATAAAATTTAAATTTAGCATTTCGCTTCTCGACTTAAAAATCGTAGAAATTATTATAAGATAGCCTGCTATAAGTTGTCCTAAACAATTATTCAGTCGCTTCTGTTTCATAGCCGGCTCTACACTGTTCGTCCAGCTTCTATATAATGTCATAGAGATAGAGGACTCTTTTACGTGCAGCTATATCTTCACCATTCAAAAATAAGTGTCATCTGTAATGTTACATGTTTCGGCCAATCTCAACCACTCTCCATACCAATTAATACCTTTCACAATACATTTTATGACAACTCTCTTAACAAAACGGTAGTCCGGCATACCAAGCACTTTTAGCAAATAATCTGCTTGAAGCTTCAACGTTCTTATAAACATCGATTGGTGAGATTCCGGTTTCCAGCATGACAACATAGTTTGACGTTCTAATTGGAGCGTGAAATAGTCTCTTCACAAAGTAAACAAGGAGTTTTTCCACGGACTCAAATTTCTTATTCCCCAAGCCTGCGATGAAGAAGAATAAAGTTATAATAAAGTAAAAATGTGATGCGGACTCAAAAATCCTTTATTTACTACGATGAGCAATCTTGGCGTTACTAAAGCAGCTCTTCCATGTTATGGTTACTGCTGTCTTTGCCTTTTGTAACTTATCAACGAAATTTTTCTCCATATTCTTGTTACTTGTAAATATAATGTTCCTCCTCCTCTTTTGAAACACCATAATCTTTGATTCCTGAATATTGACATAATGATTCCACAACTGGCACTAATAGTACCCCTTATTGATCATTCGTTGAAGGGTTACAGGCGATTGAGCAAACACTACCACATCATCGGCAAAAAGTAAAGCCTTTATTTGTACACCCGCAAAGCAATCTCTACCAGGAATGTAGTCAATCAGATCATCCAAGAAGAGTGAAAATAAGCTTGGAGTTAAAGTACATCCCTTCCTTATTCGTGAATTTGTTTCAAACCAATCAGACAACTCTGTTCCATTCCACATAGCAGCTCGTGTCCTTCTATATATATTTTCAAGAACTCTTCCAATTTTTAGTGACATTTCAAGACTATAATTACTTATAAAACAAGGCACAACGGTCAATGGAATCGAACTCAGCCTTGAAATGAATCAAAAACACGTAGAGTTTCTTGCCTTGTGAAATGAAACTTTCTGCAATACTTTTCAGGACGATATTGTCAATTATTGGCAAGAGTCCATGCTGAGAGTCATTTTTGAAGGATCGTCGTGAAAATGTTGTATGTAGCATTAAGGAACGAAATACCCCTGCCGGGTCTACTTACCTACATTTGTACATTGATAATTATAACAAGTCAAAATTGTAATTAGTGATCCGTTTAGTAATGCATATATACACCGGGAGCCCTCAATCCTAAAAGTGCACTTACACGGATTTCAAAATTTTTTATATTAAAAGATAGTTTATAGAACACATCAGTGACAAAATTTTAAAATAGGTATGACAGACATTGGTGCCAGGATGGCAGTTGTCATACCATTTTTTCCTGGAAGCACATTAAATTTCCAATAATATGCGCTAGTTAAAATTAAAATCCGCGATAAGTACAAATTATCAATAATTATTAATAATGCAAAAAATTGCAGAAAATACTGGTGCCAGGATAGGCCTCGTCATACCGGGCTTAATTTGTTGGTATTTCTATAAACTATCTTTAAATATAAAAAATTTTGAAATCCGCGTAAGTGCACTTTCAGGATTGAGGGCTCCCCGCCTAATATTTAACCATTTTTTTTATAAACTCCAACATTTAAATTGATTTCAGTTTCTTACAGCAACCAGAAGGTGAAACTACGGTGGTCGGATTCTGGCGTTACCTTAAATCCTGAACTAAAGCTTTTGCAATATAATCTCGGGCAACCATTGGAAACTGAAGAAAGTGATGGTTACATGCCTGAGAAGGTTGGAAATTTTTCTCGATTAACGGTTTATTTTCGGTTTGAACGACAAATCGGGCATCATTTAATACAGACATTTGCCCCATCCTCATTGGTTGTAATGCTTTCATGGTTTAGTTTTTGGCTTGGCTTAGATGCAATTCCAGGCAGAGTAACATTGCTTGTGACGTGTATGTTGACATTGGTAACAATGTTTACTGGACTGAGAGCCGACATACCACCAGTTGCCTATGTAAAGGTAAGAATATTATATAAATTACAAAAATGTAAAATTTCAAAAATAAAGCTCCTCCTTGGAAATTTCTGTGATATTTCAAAAACAGTTCAGTCGAGAACTACAGAAATAAAATTATTCATGATTTTTATTTTTGTTATAGACTCAAGTACCTACTGAAAAGAAATATCACACCAAAAACATAAATGTAAAAAAAGAGCCAAGTTCACCCGTACAAAAATTCTGCCTAACAAATCAGCCACGAAAAGTAATGAGATCTAAAAGAACGCCAAGTTCTAAAATTCAGCAAGTACACGTAGGTGCATTCCAAATATTTTAAGTGGACTTACATCGAATCAACTATTAGTTTTGAAAGAAACTTGTAAACTAATGTAAATTAGTTAATTTTTTTACTTCTAATTTACATTAGTTTACAAGTTTCTTTCAAAACTAATAGTTGATTCGATGTAAGTCCACTTAAAACATTTGGAATGCACCTACGTGTACTTGCTGAATTTTAGAACTTGGCGTTCTTTTAGATCTCATTAGAATTTTTGTACGGGTGAACTTGGCTCTTTTTTTACATTTATGTTTTTGGTGTGATATCATTACTTTTTGCAAAGTTTTTTTTTTATTATATTAATTCATAAAACATGGGCGGGTACCATTCCCCCCTAGCAGAAAAATCTAAAAATTAATTTTATTTCTTTATATTGATTGGCAGAATTGCTAGTTTGCCAAATTACAATATACTATGATGATCAGAGGTGCCTCATATACCTATTTTATTTTATAAAATTAATTTTTAAATGGGTGGGTACCACGCCCCCTCAGTTGAAAATCATAAATTTCATATTTTATTTGTTCTATTGCACGTTGTACTTGCATGCCAAATTTCATTGTTCTACTGTACTCCAAAGTACTCCATATAATTTCAACTAATAATGTAAAAGTAGGCGGCTACCACGCCCCCTGACAGAAAAATTTCAAATTTTCGATTTTCTCCTTTGTATGTACTTCATGACCTATCACTGTGCCAAATTTCTTGATTCTACTGCACTCCAAAGTACTCCAAGTAATTTAAACTAATAATGTAAGAGTAGGCGGCTACCACACCCCCTGATTGAAAAATTTCAAATTTTTGATTTTTTCCTTTGTATGGACCACATGGCCTATCACTGTGCCAAATTTCTTGATTCTATTGTACTCCAAAGTACTCCAAATAATTTAAACTAATAATGTAAGAGTAGGCGGCTACCACACCCCCTAATTGAATAATTTCAAATTTTCGATTTTTTCCTTTGTATGGACCACATGACCTATCACTGTGCAAAATTTCAAGTTTCTAGGGACACGGGAAGTGCTTCATAATTTTGATGGTCTGTCAGTGAGTGAGTCAGTGAGTCAGTCAGTTACGGTTTTCGTGATTTCTGGAACATTGTATCTTAGAAACTACTTATGCTAAATATCTGAAATTTACTGAGGTGCTTCTTCTTGACCAGCTTAACAAATAATGTGAGTTTGAAACTTTTGGCTTCTTTGGTATAGAAGTTAGAGGGGTGTGGAAAATTCCCTGAGTTGTTTCCTGTAAATAAGGGTGTAGTGCCAAAGTTGCTAGAGAACTTGGCTGGGCACTACCGTGCCTCTTGATAATAATTAGCGATTTAAAGAGGGACAAGAGTAAAAGAGTAATATTGATTTCTACAATGATATGTTAATGTGTAATATTATACCTAACTGATTGAAAAAAACTGAACTTCTCGTAACCAACGCAGGTACGGAAGTACATTTCTTAAACTCAAACCTATACTCCCTATCTGAAAAAATTTCGATTAGGCAAATATATAACCATTTAAAAGTTATTTCATTTTAATCAGTATTAAAAATGCAAATGAGACGGATTAGCAAATAACCTTTTTTTTTTGAAAGAATCAAAAAGAGAGAATTGAGTTCATATTTTAATTTCTTTTTTTCAGGCTCTTGACTTGTGGATGGCTGGCTGTATGGTATCTGTTTTTGCTGCACTGGCAGAGTTTGTGGTTGTTAAAGTTTTAGAAGTTCAATACCAATATCAAATCAATAAAGTGCCTAAAGTTCTTCCTATGGTAAGTTTGCGTGGTAATACTTATCTGTTATCTCAATAATATTGTTTCAAGGTATAAAAAGGTTGTTCTTTTCCGACCACATATAATTCACCATGACGGGTTTGTTTTTCTAACTGAAACAATTTGTAATTGTCATAGATACAAGTATAAACCGGCTCAATAATTTTAATAAAATGGATAAAGAACAGAAACTTTCTTCAAAATAAAGTTAAAGTTGCATTAATATAATTTTTTAGTCCGTGTCAAACTTAAGGTTCAACTTTGAGGTTAGGTTAGGTTAAGTTGAGGGGCTGACAGTTGATCTCGTTACTGTCACACTTAGATGCAGATCCGTTGTGATACCCGTGAGTATTGCTACTCAAGCTAAAAATAAAAACCTATGTGTTCAATTAATCAAGCCATTTAGAGGCATTGATGAAGTTCAAAATGTTAGTAACTGGAGTACTAGAGAGTTCTTCTAAGTCCCCGAAGAAATGATTACCGAGCAATTTCTTCCTTTGATAGGAAAGTGCAGGGCAGTAATATATCCGCATCCTCTGCATAGATCATCTGAACTGATTCTCATCTTTTTCATATGATAATACCTTACAGATGATCCTTTGTGTAGTTGCATAATTTTTTCCGTTCTTTGTTTGTTAAAACAGTGCTTTAAAGACAGATGCAGGTACGTGGACTTCCACAGATGAAGAATCTCTTAATCTGTTATTAGACACCCACTTTCCAGGTAGCTCTAACTTACTTAATGACTTAGCATCAGTTTCTCAAGCTTCTACAAGCGATTTAGTGGATCTAATAACGCGGGAAAAGTTGCAATGGGCCGTAGATAGCTTTGATCCATATAAATCTCCAGGACCAGACGGAATCATTCCGGCCGAATTACAAAAATGTTCAGGCATGATCATTCCACCACTGGAAATCATTCTGACAAGCTGTTTAAGGTTGAGATATATTCCCAAAGCCTGGAGTCTTCATTCCTAAAGCAGGGAAACCCTCCCACGTTAACCCTAAAGATCTACGACCAATCAGTCTATCATCCTTCCTTCTTAAAACCTTGGAAAGATTGATTGAAATTTACATCAGACAAAACTTAAAACCATGTCTCATTTCCACAGCTTAACATGCGTACTCTAAGGGAAAATCAGTAGAAACAGCACTTCATTCGCTGGTACGAGTATTGAATATTCCCTCAAATACAAATAATACAACCTAGTAGCTGTCCTAGATATTGAAGGAGCTTTCAACAACGTCAGTTACCAGGCTATCACAACAGCAATGGATAAGCTGAAATTAGAGAAACCACTCATAGATTTTATAAGTCTCATGCTCAAAAGCAGGACTATAACTACTAGCATGAGAAGTTTTACCACCACCAGATCAGTGAATCGGGGTACCCCCCAAGGTGGGGTCCTTTCGCCTCTTTTATGGAACATGGTAGTAAACGACCTACTAACATCATTGGAAGCAGAGGGTTTCAGGGTGATTGCCTATGCTGACGACGTTGCAATATCTGTATCTGGGAAACATCCCCAAGTTCTCTCGGAACTCCTACAAAATGCCTTAAATAGGCTAACAAATTGGGCTTAGCAATGTGGCTTGGACGTCAATCCACACAAAACAGAACTTGTACTCTTTTCGAGAAGGTACAAAATTCCTCAAATTAGCCCACCCAAGATTAAAGGAATACCATTAAGCTTTTCCGACCAAGCTAAATATTTAGGCCTCATTTTAGACAAAAAACTAAATTGGAAGGCAAATATTGAAGAAAGAGTAAAAAAGGCTACCGTAGCGCTTTTTACTTGTAAAAAGGCCATAGGATCAAAATGGGGCTTCTCCCCAAAAATAACCCACTGGCTATACACTTAGGTAATCAGACCGATACTCATTTATGGAGTTGTCGTATGGTGGACCGCACTGGACAAGATGGTAAATCTAAATAAGCTCATCTAAGTTCAGCGGTCAGCAGGTATGTGCATCACAGGAGCACTTCGCTCAACACCAACCGCAGCCCTGGAAGTGCTTTTAAACCTAACACCTCTCGACATCTTCTCCAAAATAGTGGCAGCCAACTCATGTGTGAGGCTTAGAGCCACCTCTCAATGGAACAGTAACAATACAGGTCATACTACTATTCTAGACAATTTCAGATCTATCCCAGATCGCTTAGACTATACCACCACAAAATTGGTATTCGGTAAAAGCTTCCAGGTTTCCATCCCTTCAAGATCCTCCTGGGAAGAAGGGAGCCCCCTGGAAGACAATGCGGTACACTTCTACACAGACGGTTCAAAGACCGATTACGGAGTTGGAAGTGGAATCTATTCAGAACAACTGAATCTCAGTCTATCATACAGACTTCCCAATCAATGTAGTGTATTCCAGGCAGAAGTAATGGCGATTAAAGAGGCACTATCCTGGCTCAAAGAAAACGTTATATCTTGCAAGGATATACGAATCTTCTCGGACAGCCAAGCCGCTCTCAAATCTCTCGCGTCTGTCTCCACAAACTCTCACATAGTCCACGATTGTCGATCGTCTCTGAATGAGATGACGGAACAGTTTAATATTCACCTCATTTGGGTGCCGGGCCACAGAGACATTCCGGGAAATTGTAAAGCCGATGAGCTCGCCAAAAACGGAACACTTCTGCCCAATGTTAGACAAAAACATAACATAGGAATACCACTTGCTACATGCAAATATCTTCTCAAACAATATGCTCTAGAATCAACCAATGCTAGATGGTCACAGCTCACAGGGTACCACCTGCCTTGCTACCAAGCAAATATGGCCAAGCATAGACTTAAATCGGTCAAAAGGCTTGATATCCCTGAGCAGACAAAATATAAGCTCTACAATTGGAGTAATAACAGGACACTGCCTCATAGGTAGACATGCTCTGAGGCTAGGGGTCTACACAAATGACTTCTGTAGAAGCTGCATGGACGAGGAGGAAGAGGAAACAGTCCAACACCTTCTATGTACATGTCCAGCACTCTCCATTAGAAGGAATAACTTTCTCGGTAATCCCTTCTTCGATAATACCAGCGAACTAGCAACGATCGACACAAAATGTCTCTCTAACTTCATTAAAAGCACGAATTGGTTTGTTTGAGTTCATTACTCTCCCATGAGTTTTTTGTGGTATCACAACGGATCCTTGAGGTCTAAGTGTGTCAACAACAACTAGACAGCCACTACAACCTAACCTAACCTTGGTCAAACAGGGCAAGATCTTTCTTGTAGTACCGCAGGTGTCAAGAAGGTTCCACCTTTCATCGGCATTAATAGTTTTTTTTTTTTAGATTTCCTGTTTTAAATAATAGGTAGGGATGCTGACTAGCTGAGTTTGGCTTACGTCAAGCGTTGACCCTAATCTTGCTACTTCATTGGCTTTCTCGTTGCCTGGTATATCGCTGTGGCCTGGGACTCAGCAAAGTCTAATGTTGTTCTGTGCGCCAAGAACCTTAAGCTCTTATTATCAAGCTTTAGACAGAATTAAACATTGTCGGTAGTTTCTCTAGGAATACAAAAATCTAAGGAAATCCCTTCAAGAGACATTTAGCAGGTTATTTCTTGAGAATCACTAAACAGTCTTTTAAATGTAGAGTCCAACGGGATGTGTAACTATATCCATGCGTTCATAACATTTACATGTATGTATGTATGTATGTAACTTTTATTATTAAGCTACATATATATTTTTCTCTACAATGTACCTTGGAGCAAAAGAATAAGGGACGCGGACGAAATGTCGATTCAAAGTTTACATATTGTGAAGGTTACGGTTTAGCTATAATTATTCCGTCTATTTCATGTTCATCCATTGTTGGTTGACGCGACGCCATCGAGTTTTGCACCCCAAGATTTGGGGCGTTCTAGTCTACACCATCCTTACAGCAAATATGGTCTGCTGCACTGTCTCCTACCATTAACGGCACTTCAGATCACCGGAGTCATCCAAGCTTAATTATAGCTCGTGAGTATATCATTCCCGAAAGGGCCCTTCTTTAAAAACGGGGACAACTATTCTCCCTTAGACTTTTTTCTCGAACACGGCTTATAGCGTTTTTTTTTGGTAATCCGGAATTGTACACAGAACTGTCCGATTCCGGATTCCAAACGAACAGGTAAACACATTTTTTTGCTTCTAAGGGTTGAATGGTTGTGTATTTGTGAAACCTCATATGCAGAATTGCAGATGACATGAAATTGTTTTTAATTTCTTTATTTGTAAACATGGCATGATTCTGTTTTTGATTCTGACTTCAAATTTGGAATCGTTTTTCTGTTCTATTCAGAACAAGAACTGTCATCTTGTGCCAAGTGAACGAGTACAGAACTGTTCGGAACAGTTCCGGACGACCAAAAAAAAAACGCTATTAGATAATAGAGTGCCTTTGGCTAAATTTCCAAATCACGGTTCTGTATGTGCCTATTAGTAGGACTCACTTATACAGCATCAGTTTTGAAGCACTATTAAGATTTTTGGATTTAAAGAACGACTAAAGTAGATTTGTAGGCCGTGAGCAGCTGCCCTTGTATTTCTTCTTGCATATTGTTATTGGCTGCTACGACTTACCAGGGATTGAAGGGTCACACTACCTCGAACTTGTGCTCTTTACCTAACTGACCAGCTTCTGACAACTTTTTCTTCAGCCGGAGCAGTCATGTAGGTACTTAATTTTGCACATATTTATGTAAAACCCTAGATTTTTCTATCACCTGCTCGATCTAAATAAACGAGGTTTGTACAGCTTGTGGGGTTCCTTTCAAAGATGTCAATTCCCTTTACTTGGTGATGATAACCCATCTTGCATATATCCCAGAGTCATGGATTGCTTTTGCCAACGCCTGGTTAAAGAGAAGGCAGGCTAGTCCATCCCCTTCTTGGAGTCGATTGAAAATGTTAATGGGTCTGCATAGCAAGCCTATTACCTTAAGTTACTGTCTTTTATGTTTATTAAGGATGCCGATTTCTATAATGACTTTGTACAGTTCTTCTCTTAGTGGCCTTAAAGTTTGGATAAATGATGATATGTTTGGATTTTAGCCTGCCTTAAAATGATATCTGATCAATTGTCGATCTACCTAGTAAGAAACCAATTGATATTTACCGATCATAGTTTCCGCGAATGGTTCTACCCGATCTACAATGATCGGATAGAGGAGAAAATCTTATAGGTTGTATTTATTTAATGCGCTATAAATGATGCACTCTGTCCTTCTTTTGTGGGACATATAGCGCGTTTACTTCAGTCTGTAGGTGCAGCGTGGTGTATACCATATATCATGTTTCGGACGAATTGGAACAATTTCTGTGCCTGATGCCTACTAAGGTCTACGCTAGCTTGTACCTATAGAGTCTGGTTTGACAGTTGCTCCGATCTCTACCAAGATAAATTTCGAAATTCCGATGGCATATACTTCATTCATCATTCCATATCTATAACACATGTTTTTCTTTTAATATCATATACCTATATGTATATTCATCACAAGTCAATTTATAAATTAACTTGAAATTGAAATTTTCAGCGAATAAGCGCAATGGAAAAAGGTCAATGTGCAACTGTGGCCAACTGGGAAAGCGGAGCAGTTCGATCTCGAAAGGCAACCCAAACTCCAACAACTCCGGGACAAGTAGGAACCACTCTAGCATATGATTTGGGCAATTTCTTATCTACTAATGTTTTTCATTCAAATTATAGACTTCTCTGCAAGGCAATGGTGGCCCTCCGAAAACTGCTCGACGACAAAGCTTATTATCGGTTGCATGGACGGACATAGACACTGGAGTGGAAAAGATCATGTGGCGCGAAATTGATAAAGTTTCGCGGGCAGTTTTTCCGATTCTATTTTTTGTTTTTGTTTTATTGTATTGGCCAATATTACTACTGAAATCTTCCTAGGATATGGGGAGCTCCAGAATTTCGCTTTCTGGACTCCAATAACAATACAAGATGAATAGACGAAAATAAATAAAAAATATTAAAAAAAAAAATAAAAGTTATTCAATACGAATGAAAATTAAAGTTAATATGAATTTTCGCCTCGCTCAAATTAAAGCCCAATCGGAAAGATTGATGAAATTATTATATTCTAGTTCCAAGAGAATTTCCAATTTGTTAACTATAATCTGTGTCTATTTTTTATTTGCTTGAAATGGCGTCTTATGAAAACTGCACTTCAATATCGAGAATATGTCGAAACATTAGTTTAATACTATAAGATCATGTGAAGGATTAAAAGTTTATGTCAGAATTTGCTAATTTCTCAGACATTTCAATTTTGACAACAATTTTTCATCATACGGCTGGAGGCTGCAATCCAACCAAAGAATATTTTGGAAAGTATTCTCCTTCCTACAAAACCAAATAAAAATTAACTTAACATGAAAAACAAGGAAAAATATAATATTTTTTGTTTTTTAATTTAAAAGAACAAATTAAAATTACAAAATTAAAAAGATGAATCAAAGATGTATTTGAAAGAAACGAAAAGAGTAATAAAAATAAATCAATAATTATAAATTAATAATAATAATGGTTAATATTTCGAATTCGCAGAAACAATGGTTGAGGAATCTTCAAAATATTCAAATAAAAAACATGAATTGAACAGAAAGTGCACAAGAATTAAAGTGGGAATAAAAGTGGGCCGATAAGACTTAAGTGTAATAACATATTTTTTTCTTACTTGAAATTCAAAAACCATCCAAAATGACATTTTGAATCTTTTCACGGCTAATATAAAATAAATACATATATGTACACAATTCGTCAAAAAACATAGGTGCGCGACTACTTCTTTTTTTATTATTTCATTTGTTTACATATTTTTCCAGTAGAATACATTACATTACATTTCACAGTACTTCGCACATAAATGTTACGAACTGCAGACACATAGCAGCACTGGTGACTGAGACCATCGGCTGGGACAGAACAAGACATACAACAGAGAGAGACAGATAGACACATAGAAAGAAAGCACACATAACAGAAACCTACGTGGTTCAGAGGAGGAGACTTAGATTTGTATTGTCTCATGTTATCGCACAGGTGGCCTCAGATAAGCTGGCGATTTTTGTAGAAAAAGAAAGCTGCTGAAGCTGGGGTTTGAATTCGTAGCGTTCGGCTTAGCAATCCACTCCAGTAGAATAATAAATGTTCACACTTCCATATCAAAAGAAATAAAGGACATTAAAAAGGATTAAAAATAAATAAGAAATATTAATAATAAAGGGCCGAAACTGTCCATTGACGCTTTTTAGCCTGGTCAAAAAAATAGGTGCGTTTTCCTTAAGTATTAAAAATATTGATTTTAAAGGGTCCGCCAAATAACTATTTTTGAAAATGCTATAAAAAAAAAACTACTGAATATTTTCTCAAATTTCTTCTTTTATTTGAAAGAACAATCCTTCCGGTTAGTAATGGAAAATAATTTCATTCAAATGGCTGCCTCGGCTGGCCATGAAGTAGCCTACACGATCGGTACAATTTTTAAGCACATTATCGTTTGTGTGCAGCTGTATTTCACCAATGGCTTCACGGATATTGTCCTTCAAGCATCAATTGTCTCTGGCTTGTCGGCGTAACACTTATCTTTTACGGCCCCCACAAATAATAGTCCATCGGTGTCAAATCGCAACTCCGAGGTGGCCAAACGACATCAGCTCTGCGGCTCATAATGTGATTTTCAAAAACAGGGCGCAAAACATCGAGTGTAGCTTTGGATGTGTGGCACGTAGGGCCGTCCTGTTGAAACCAAAGGTTGCCAATATCCTCCTCTTAAATTTTTGTGAAGAAAAATTCGTTCAACATGGCCCGATAACGATCGCCATTGACTGTAACGGCCACTCCTTGCCAAACAGTGACTCGTTTTGGGTGTATCGGCTTTTCAATGTATGCGTGCGGGTTTTCTGTGCCCCAAATGCGACAATTTTGCTTGTTTACATACCCGCCAAGATCAAAATGAGCTTCATCTTAAAAGATGATTTTTTTTTGGCAAAATGAACATCTTCTCTAAGTCGATCGCAGGCCCACGTATTGTTCAAGCGTGTACACCACCATATTCGTTCAGCGGAAGGATAATTAACTAATATCTGTCGAATCAGACTTGAGCTAAGTGTTACCATTCACGAAATAAACACTAGTAGAAAAAAAAGCGTTCGATGGCGGACCCTTTATTAACATTAAGTGTGGGTTATCTCAATTTTTGATTAACTTACTCTAATAACCAGAGTATCCTCCAATGTTACCATGAACTTTTCGGATTCGGCGTGACATTGCTACGAAAATTTTTGGCATGGTCTGCATGGTTTCTATTTGTGAAATATTTCCCGCCTAACTTTCACTTGAGTTCATACCAAAAGTTCTCAATGGGATTGAGGTCAGGGTATTGACTTGAACATGGGATAAGAGGTACTTCCTCCTGTTGGAACCAATCTTTTACGAGACCCACCATGTGTTTTGGATCGTTGTAATGTTGAAAATGCTACCGAAGGGACATGTTTTGTTCAGAAAATGGAAGCTTGACATTTTCCAAGATATCCTTATACCTAATCGTATTTTGTTAATACGGTTTTTGAGGAATATTGGACCGACATCATACCAGGAAAAACATCTCCACACCATAATATTGTCACCTCCGTACTTGTTTGTTTTTTTTTTATATAGCAGGGATGGTATTCTCTTCCTTATGAACTTCTTAAATTAGGTGACGTGAAATAACGCCCGACGAAATAAGGCCCCACGTTAAATGCGGCTTTATTTCCATGAAGAAATCGAAATAACACCCGACAGGCCTTATTTCAATTGAATTGTGGAAATAAGGTCACATTTTACATGGAAATAAGGCCGCATTTCCAGAAGATAAAAATAATGGCCCACTATTGTGGGTGATAAGCGCCAAATTTCATTTTGCGACTACTGACCCACTATGCTGGTTCATTTGTCCAGAAATCTTATAAAGGGTTTCCGACCTTCGAGATTAATTTAAACATTTTGTCAACAATAAAATAAGTTTATTACCTACATTTTCAAGGTTTTTTCTGTGCATAAAGCTGAAACATACCGCATGCTTTAAGTCTATGTGACGTTAAGAAAACATTCACTGGTTTACAAAATTTCATTTTCTGATTGCCCCAAGGATGAGACACATCATTTCTAGTAGATTTTTGGATGCTAAAACTAAATCCGGGCACAAAATTGTTCTAGCACGTCAGGTTTTCGAGATATGCTTATCTCAATGTGCTCAAAACACGGTTTTTAGCGATGTTTGAAGTAATTTTTTGAGGACAACAAATTTTTTAAGGACATTTGTAACTACTGCATTCTCTAGAACTACCCTTTTTCTTTCAAACCCACTTCAGTTTGTTTCGCTACGAGTTTTTTTCCTCAAGAAATTAAATTTTAGCTACGGTACTCCGATTTTACCTATGTTATATTTTGCAATTTTGTTCTAGCCAACTGCGTTATGAAAATAAAATGGTATATCTTGAGAAAAAAAAATCGTAACGAATCAAACTAAAATGGGTTTGAAAGATAAAGAGTCCTTCTAAAGAATGCAGTAGTTACAAATGTCTATAAAAATTTGTTGTCCTCAAAAAATGACTTCAAACATCGCCAAAAACCGTGTTTTGAGCACATTGAGATAAGCATATCTCGAAAACCTGACGTGCTAGAACAATTCTGTGTCCGGATTTAGTTTCAGCATCCAAAAATCTACTAGAAATTATTATTGTCTCATTCTTGGGGAAAAAATGTTGTTGACCAGTGTATCCAAAGCAAACGTTCTTCTGCACTCTGGGATGTCAAAATTCGGTGAGGGTTCGGCATTCTACAAGTACACTATACTTGAAGCCAATTTCATCTTATTGCATCTATCTATCACCTAAAATAACCAATCTGTTTCAATTACATTAAAAGCTGCATCAGAAAGATGGATGGAAGCGAAGAAAAATTTTGCCCAAAAGAGAATCAATTTGGGGTGTGAAAATAAAAAAATTCGCGTGAATTTTTTTATTTTCACACCCCAAATTGATTCTGTTTTGGGCAAAAATTTTTCCGCTCGCTTCGGTCGCAATTAAATCAAATCGATCTTCAAGGGTCGTATCGACCTCATCCTCAGTCGAAATTCAAAAAGATGCTGAAAATGAATAATTGAAATGTTTGCAAAAATCCTTCTTTGCATTACAGGATGTGTAGTGGTTGCTTTTCCAAATAAAAGGAAACCCCAGCAGCTTTGAAAAATGTATTGCTCAGACCATTTGTCGACGGCCAGTAAAGAAACGTGGTACTTATTATTTATAAGATTTTTTTGTAGTGGAGTACATATAGAGGAATTTACGGTTTTTATTTATTTTTTTTAGCATGAACATTCGTTGTTTCACTTTTTTTATTTGGACTTTTGTCCCATTAAAAGTAAGATCTAATTGGGACTATTGACCCACCATATTGGGTTAATAATTCCTAAATCGAAGTCGGCACTTTTGACCCTCCATAGAAGATCAGAAGTTGTGAAAACAATTTTCGGGAATTCTGACCTCGGGACGAGTTTCCCTGCGCCAACTTTCTAATCAAAACCGAAAAACCGAAATAAGGCCCCACGGGCATTATTTCTAAGTTGCAATGGAAATAAGACCGCAACCCTTGTAAGGGTCTTATTTCCATAAGAAATGGAAATAAAGCCCTATGGGGCCTTATTTCGTCGGGCGTTATTTCACGTCACCCTTAAATTACGCCAGCAGGCAGATGAAAACAAATTTATTTTAGTCTCCTCCTTCCGCAGGATTATTACGCCGAGCAAATTCCTTTCGCGCCCTTGTGTTGTTAGCTCTGAACAAAAGAACTTTCCTGGCGACTCTACCAGGGAGATTAAGGCCTTGATGCCTTCTTCGGATAGTACCTACGTGTACCGACTGCGCTCTCGATTTCTGCGACTATAGTCCTTGACGATATGAAGGGATTTGACTTGGCTGTAACTAGTACGCGAAGGTCAGCGGTAGCTGATGCTTTTTTTGGTCTGCCTCTATTTTCGCGCACTATTTTCGGCCTCAGAGCATTTTTTACCATATTTTGAGACCGCCCAAGGGTCATTGCGATACATTTGTACGTTTTGAGGTCCCCTAAATTCTTCACACGCACCCAGAGAATTGTTGATGGGAGTAAGCCACTAAGGCCTTGGCTCTTCAAAAGCTGTCGCGCCACTTTTTTTTATATTTTTAATATAAAAATTGTTAAACACACATGTAAAAGTATAACGTCATTGTTCAAGTCTTTCTAACTCATCAAACCTAAGAATTTTTTCCTGATTTCTTATTTTCTTCAGTCTTCCTTTTCGAAAAACATGAAGTTTATTGGCCCACAAAAAAGGGGTACCTAATTATAATATCAGAATAAAAATGTGATGTCAAAAGAAAACTGCAACAAAATAAAGTGAAGCTTGATTCAGAATTCAACACCAACTCAAACACTTCCAGGGAACTTGATTAAATAGAACGAAAGCACCTATGTACATTTTTGTTCCATTTTGCAAAGCACACAACATAAATAGAACCAAAAAAAAGTCTTAGAAGTTAACCTGGTGCTTATAAAAAAAAAAACAATACTCAAAAAGTGTAATATATTTGTTAGAAAACTACATATACACAAATGCATGTTTATATACATATTTATCTTTATAGGTGATATATTTTCTAATTTGAACTCTATAAATCAATTTTATTCACATAGAAACTTTATTTTTGTATATTTATACATTTTACATAACGCTTTTGCGGATACATTAACAATATTATACTCACACCTCAACACTTGTTAAGAGTTCTTTAAACGCAGCACAAAATTTATTAAAACCTAGATTGTATGCATGAGATAATACAATTTCCTAAAATGTATTCAGCAATCATTAAATTTTTTTTTATCAATCTCACCTTGGCGCTATTGCGGCCTTGGTTCAACTATCAAAGCAACGAATGTACAATTTTGGACATAAATTTAAACAAAATTATACCTTTTCAGACATAAATTAATGTAGATATTTGCTTTTATTCAAATAAAATTTTCATAAATTCTAAATAAGCGAACTAGAGAAATATAGTTAAATATAAGCTAAGCATTAAATTTAACATTGATACATTGTAAAAATTCTTTAATATGTATATTAAACAAAAGTAACTATTACATAATAGAAATATCAGTAATAGATTTTCTTAAATTTTATTATTAATTTAATACTTTGTATAAAGTTATAGTAATAATAAAAATATTTAATTTTAACAATTTCAATTTCTATTTTACATTTCTTCAAGACTAATAGCAACAATACATTCAAATATTTTCAAGTTTTCATTTAATTTTGTGTTTATGAAAAATTTAACGTATTTTTTTGGCACAATGGCGCATTAATGAATCTGTTCGGCACAGAAAAGAACCGAAAAGATCCATGCGGAGAAACTTTGCCCCAAACTGTTCTACATTTTGTCATTTTTTGTTCCACGAATGTGGAGGAACAGCTTTGTAAAAATTTTCCAATATCAAAATTGCACTATTATTATTTGACAATTGATTGGAAACTGTCAAAAAGAAAAACTTACTACTTAAGTAGTAAATTAAATTGAAATGTCTCTCTTTGGTCCACATCTCTACAATTACGGCAAAACTCTTTATAGGGAACACCAAGTCTCATGGCATGCAGAGATTTAAAAGACTGCAGTACTTTGGTAATGCAGACAATAAAGTTGCAATCTATTTATTTTTATTTATTTATATCGTATTTATTTATTTATTTCTTAAATGAAAAAAATATCTTAAGACTTTTTGAAATAATATTTCAGGGAATTCAATCTTGAATGTTATAAATTTTATTGAAAAATATTAACGAGTTAAACCCATATTTTCTAAACAAAAATTATGTTTATCATTTGTAACACCTTTTTTTAAACTATCAGCAACCATATTTTCAGTGTTGAGGTATTTGATATTCACTAAGCCATCTGTCATTTTTTCTTTTATGAAATGATGTCGAATGTCAATATGTTTAGTTCTTGGACTGTAAAGTTGATTGTGTGCAATATTGATGGCACTCTTGTTGTCGCAATGAATTTCAACCGAATCGATATTCTCAACAATTTCTTTTAATAGCTGTTTCAACCAAATAGCTTCTTGTGTAGCCGATGACAAAGTAATGTATTCTGCTTCTGCACTTGATAAAGCAATTGTTGGTTGACGTTTACTAGTCCATGAAATTGCTCCACCTTGAAGGTTAAATAAATAGCCAGTACATGGTTTTCGACTTTCAAAGCAGAAACACAATGACGCTTTAGGCAGACGCGTCGTTGCGTTGCGATGCACCCGCTTCACGTGTGCTTTGAATGACAGTTCTCCCTTCATCATCATCAAACAGATTTGCCACTTTACTCCTTTCGAAGTAGTCTTCTTCGATTTTTGAAAAACTTTGAATATCTATTCCAACTTCGCACCATCAAGAATGTTTTGAAATCTACTTCACTCGATTTTACTTGATATTTCCAAAATCTGCTTCGATTAACTCATTGAGTAATTTTATGCCTACAGTTCTCTTATTTTCATCAGGAAAATATATAATCGATAAGTTTCTATCCTTATACACGAACAATAAGCGGACACACTTTACAAATACGAAATGTCAACCCATACCCAAAGTATGAGTTACGTGATTGTATTAAAGTGTTTAATATTTTACGCCGTGCGCAACTTGGGTTAGAATGTTGGTTAAATTTAAGCACTAGAGTCATATTTTAGCTTGCTAGTTAAATTTTAACACATCATATCCGCCATGTAGTGTCAAAATTAAATCGAAAGTCAAGTTTGTATACACATTTTAACACAATTCACACACGGCTCTAATTGTAGATCTGTCTATGTATTCATGGTCAATATAAAATACACTATTTTAAAATCTTTTTCGCTTTTTCTCAATCTACTTCGCTTTATTCCCAAATTTACTTCGCTTCCATTTTTTTTAAAGTGGTAACGCTGCTCCAAACAACAAATGAACAAACAGCTGTTGAGCTGTCAGACAAAGCAAAAGTTCAACCAAGTTGAACTTTTTTTTGACAGATGGTGGCTTCTTTACGTTTTCTTACGTTTGTCAAAAAAAGCGTACGTAGGAAAAGCGTCATTGTGTGAGGTTACACAGATTTCCTATAGCTGAACTTTTCGCAGTTGTCAAAATCGACGGCAAAGCGTCATTGTGTTTCTGCTTTCAATGTCTGATGCCCAATCTGCATCCGAGAATCCAATCAAACTTTGGTTTCCATCACGCGAAAATTGAAGTTTATAGTCTGTTATACCTCTGAGATATTTGAAAATCCTTTTTACTGCATTCCAGCGACCTTTTCCAAATTCGTTGTTGAAACGACTCACATTTCCAACCGCAAACGATAAATCTGGACGGATACAAGAGTACAAACAGTTAAATAAAGTAAACATCCTACTGCTTCTCGTTAAGGTTATTTTGTATTTCCTTGGTCTCATCCAGTGTAATAGCTGTCACGTCCTTGGTTAATTTTTGATTTTAATGTACTGGGTTCTTCACAGGATAATAATCATTCATCTTGAAGTTGTCAATTATTTGTTCCGTATATTTCTTTTGGTCAAGTGTAATTGTTCCTTGTTGCTTGTCCCGAGTGATTCTCATCCCGATGCAATTATTTGCTTCTTCCAAATCTTTCATACTGAAATTCTTCGTCAAATTGAATTTGAGTTGGTTTGTTCATCCTTTGTTGTTCGAAAAAATTGAAAAATCGTCCACAGTCTATGTGTAACAAAAATCATACTCCTCCCTTGACGACGAAAATAAATGCACGAATCAATTTGTGAGCGTTTGTATCCACTCTTGATCATCACATTATTCAACTTGATATTCCACTGTCGACTTGCCTTTTTCAGCTGGCAAACTCGACCACTTACGTAATATTTTTGAATTTTCGTTTAAACTTGGAAAATTCCCTAGCATGTGGAAAACTGCTTACATAACACCTGTTTTCAAGAAAGGTGACAAGTGTGATATTACAAATTATAGGCCTATATCTAAACTGTCTTGCATTCCAAATTTTTTTGAGCAAATTGTTTGTGATAATTTAGTCTTCTACACCAAAAATATCATATGCTTTGAACAACATGGCTTGATGCAGAAACGTTCAAAGGTGACAAAACTTCTTGATTTTTTGCATAAATGTTTAAATTTTGTAGAAAGTGGAAAGGAAGTTGATTGCGTTTACACTGATTTTTCTATAGCGTTTGATCAACTTTCTCATACTATTATCAAGTTTAAACTGAATTCATATGGCTTTCCTCCAGGATTCGTCAAATGGACTTCTTCTTATCTTGATAATAGATCTTACCAAGTAAAGTTCAGAAACTCTTACTCAAAACCTTTCATCGCCAAGTCGGGTGTACCACAAGGTAGTCATCTAGGGCCCCTTTTATTTATTTTAGCTATTAACGATGCACGATAGTAAAATTCTTATCTTTGCAGATGATATGAAGATCTTCAAAAATATTTCATGCAATGAAGATCGCGTTCAACTGCAAGATGATATTAATAATTTTGTTGTATGGTGTGAAAAGAATAATTTAAATCTTAACCCATTAAAATGTCAGACAATGACAATTTCAAAAAATCCTACATCATTCGATTATGTTATCTCCCAACGCATCTTATCCCGTGTCTTGAAGGTTAGGGACTTAGGAGTTCTTTTCACATCCAATTTAGATTTTTCAGAACACATTAACAACATTGTCAACAAAGCTAACTCAATGTTAGGATTTATTAAGCGTTGCGTTGGTCCAAGGAATTTCTTGACCCTAACGTTACCTTTAGCTTGTACAACAGTTTAGTCCGACGCCATCTCGAATATGCATCACAAGTTCGGTCTCCTCATTATGAGATACATATTGAGAGACTAGAATCAGTTCAACGCAATTTAACACCTTTCGCCTTCAAAGGGCTTCAATGGATTGACCCCAATAATATCCCTTCTTATGATGATCGACTTGCATTTTTCCAGATGCAAAAACTTTGTTAAAGGAGAACAAATAATGATATTATTTTCCTTCATCAAATTATTACTGGTGTGACTGATGCTCCAGATATTCTAAATTCTATCCTCTTTAATTATCGAGGTGGAGATTAGTTCTCATAGTTTGATTAAAGTTCCTAAACATAGAACAAACTACGGAATGCATGAGCCACTGACAAGAATGAGTAAGCTTTTGAATGCGAATGAAAACTTATTTGATTTTCATATCAATAAATACATTTTAAAACAAATTCTTAAGACCAGTGTACCGCGTTCTTAAATGTTTTTTTTTGTATTTTTTTTTTTAATTCTGTAAATTTGTTTGTTGTCTTTTCATGTTTTTTTTTGTTTTTTTTTTTATTTGTTAAAAAAAAAGAAACTGACTCTTTTTTTAATATTTTTTTATTTAATTTCTTTTTTACGAACTTGACAAGTTTCTTCTACACGCGTATTTACTTTTTTCTCTGTTTTTAAAATTTTTGACTTTAAAATTTTAAAATTTTTGATTCTTAAATTTTGCATTTTTTCTTTTTTTTCTTTAGTTTTTGTAATATTTTAATTTAAAATTTTAATTTATTTTGTTTTTCCTTTATACCTGCCTGCATTAAGCAGTCCAAACTCTTATCTTCCTAATATTCGTATCGCCATCACTTTTTTTTATTTTATTGATTCCAAATAATTTCTAATTAAGTGAAACCGTAACTGTAATCGTAATCAGTGAAAATGGATCCCAGCGCGTGCGGTATCTGGGGGGGAAAGAGGCGTGAAAAAAAAACTTCAGTCATCAAAACCTTCGGGTTGCTTCATGTAAATGGTTTCATTGACATCGCCTTGTAAAAATGCTTTTATTGCATCCTTCTGTTCGATATCTAAGTCGTATCTAACTGCTAATGCCATCATTAAACATATTGAAAAATATCGAACAACTGGTGAAATTGTTTGAAATTTTTTCTTCATAACCAATACCAGCACGTTGATTGCATCCTTTCGCAACTAGTTTCGCCTTGTATCGAAGGATTTTTTCAGAGTATATCTAATAATGAGTAGGGACACTCTCGACGTGGTTCATTTCCACAAACAACCTGGCGGCCAATGGTCTGTGTATATATTAGTGCTTCCAGTAGGAGAGAATAGTTCAAAAGTATTAGGTTTAGAAAAATTCCAAAGAAAGAAAGAGTTCATAACAAACAATACGAGCCCTAAAACATTCGTTTTCTTGTGTACGTCTGTACGATACATAAAATCCATAATGCTTTTTGAAAGGAGCGGCCAATGGGCTGTGTATGTATTAGTGTTCTGGTTTTTTTTTTCCTCACAATCTCAAAAGGATTGGAGTGACCACACTAATCTATTATAAGATCACTTTATTTTCATTCCAAGCAATTGCTTTTTTTTACTAACAGAGCCACATAAAGAATGCAAAATATAAATCTTTCACTCTAGAATATATGTTAACTGATTTATGAGCTGTAATGCCTTACTAAAGCTAAGTGTACACGATTGCCAGGTCTGACAATCATTGTCAGATCTGCAAACGCCTGACAATAGGGGTATTCACGTAAACGCAGAAAACCCATAGAAACCGTAGAAACCGTAGAAATTTCTATCGGTAGAAATGAGCTGTCAAAATTTGTATGGGAAAAATTTTCTGCAAATCGTAGAATTTTATCTCACAAATTTGAAGCAGAAACTGCAGAAAAAAAACCTGATAAAATTTATGACGTTTATTTTGACGTTTAATTTGGCGCTCATTTCATAATTTAAAGTGATTTGTTCATACAATTGAATGAATTTTGTTTTAAAACTACTTCTTAGCATCTTGAAGAGCAAAAATTTGAATTTAATTATAATTAAAAAAAAAAGAATCACTTTAACATAAATAATCGAATGACGTGAATTGAACAAATTTACTTTAACGTTAAACAAACAGCTGTTTGTTTCCCTTTTTTACGCAACTATTTTCTGCTGGGATGTTCATTTAAATCTTTTGCGGAATTTTCTATTTTTCCGCAAAGTAGAAAATTATCTCGTTACGTGAATACCCTTAATGTGTGAAAATGAGCTGACAATGAGCTGAAAATTTAATTTGTGTGTACACGGTTTGCAGATATCTACAAACATCTGCAAATCTGTTGCCAAATATTTGTCTGACAATGTCGACAAACTAATTTGGCCAAATAGCTAACAATAGATTTGCAAACATTTGTAGATTTTCTGCCAACCGTGTACACACCAAATCAAATTTTGGATCTGCAAATTTATTTTCAGCTCATTGTCACACATCGCATCAGTCAGAAAATTTTAAAGCTACTAAAACAAAGTGAAATATTTGAGTGCTATTTTGAGTGCTTTTTTATTAGAAAGCAGCGATGAAGAAACAGCCAAACAGCCCAAAAAGATGTGTCGTAGCATCCATATCTGAAAATAAATGTTAATGTTTTTATACATTTTCTTTGAAGTGAAAAAAGCACCTTAAAATTTACCTTGTAGTTTTCGCCAAATTTGTCTGCCAATGAATAAATTTGCAAATGTTCCTCAAACGGCATCTGCAAATTTATTCATCATAAAATTTAAGAAGTGACAATTGTTCAAGTAACAAAGAATTGATGGCGCTGATATTGAGCCATTAACTATACCGATCATAAAGCAAAATTTTAAATAAGCTCTGTGGCTTAAAAGAGAAGGAAGGCTTATAATTTTGAGTCGATCAATATAAGGTGGCAAGATGATCCTTAAAAATCTTGTTTGAATACACTCCAATCTATTTATATAGACTGCATAGTACCTATGGAGCCCAAACAACACACCCGTATTCTAAAATTGACCTAACAAAAGAGCAATACATAGTCTTGAGTACACATGGATCTCGAAATTCACGAGCGGATCTTTTAATGAATCCAAGTGTCATCTTAGCTTTATTAATAATCTAATCAAAGTAGTAAGTATGTGAGTTTAGAGTCCAACACTATTCCCAGGTCAGTAAAACTAGACACATTACATAGGAGCGACGAATTAAGCGATCAGCTATATACAAAGACATTTTTCTTGTGTGAAAAACACATGGTCTTACACTTGTCAATATTTAAAACTAAACTATTTATATTGCACTATTCCCTAAATCTATGCAGGTCTTCCTGAAGAAGATCACAGTCATGCTTAGAACTAATTGTTCGAATTGTACAGAATGTAATAAATTTGCAATAAGTTTGTTATCGTGGATTTTTTTTTTTAAAAGCCATGTTGGTTGTCACATAAAATAGATGTACAGTGAAACGAAAGGGTATCACAGATAATCGACTAAAATATTTATGGAATGGCTGATAATTTAGCAATTGGTCTATAATTGGAAACTTTGCTTTTCCTTCCTTTCTTATGAATTGGTAGATATTAAATAGGAGTTTTTATAAAGGGTAGGGAACATAGAATATTTTAAGGAATTGTTGAAAAGTAGGAAAAGAGAATAGGATAAGAATATTGCACACTTTTTTAACATATAAGATGGTAAACCATCAGGACCGGGGCTAAAACAGTCATCTAAAATATCTATATATAGATTAGATATACATATAAGGATCGTTTCCTCAAAAATTGAAAAATCTACTGAATTAAGATGTGAGAATTCTGTTAATCTAAACCAAATGCACTTTGAAAATAATCCGAAAACATGTTTGCGGTTTCTTCAGAGGAATAACTGGGTGGAGTCCAAATAACTCATTTTAGTTGGGTGCCCAACAGATTTGCGCTAACAGTTTACGAATTTCCAAAAATCACGAAGATTAGATTTAAGATTATTTTCAGTTTGCATTATACAGGGTGATTCACGAGCATTGTGCCAAAAAGCTAGAGCGTGTAGGTTGAGTTGAGACAACAAAAAAATGGTATGGGAGGGGGTGAGGGGGTCTATTCCCCCCGTTTAGCCGGAAGGGGCAATTTTCTGAAAAATTGACTTATTTTGTAAAAAAAAAATATTAAAAATCAACGGCTTCGTTTACAACACCGTGCTATACCTTTCTGGAAAGCCAAAAACTTCTTCTTTAAATTAAATTGTTTTAACGAATAGTTTAAAATAAATAAATTTTCAATCTCAAAATTTTCAAAAAAGAAAAGCAAAAAAAAACATTTTTGAACTATTTTTTTTTTCAAAATTTTACGAAATTATGTAAGTACTAATTATGTTTTCAAAATTCAATGTCTTCGTTAATTTTTAGTCGAAAACAGAAAAACGGGTGCAAAAATGTCTTTTCGTGTTTTGAGAAATTAAAAAAAAACCAAAACCACTTTTTTCTAAGAAAATCTTTGTTTTTATTTTTAACTATCTGGACTTTTAGTTTAATTTATTAGTTTAATTTATAAATTTAATTTTTTTTGTAATTGGAGTTTTATGAGGACTGAATAAAGTAGAAAAGTATTGGATTTTCCCTGGATTATTCATTTTTTTTTTTAAGGAACAGTTTCTATAAAACAGTCAAATTTTGTAAAAGTACAATATTTCATTGCAAATAACGTCCTGACGAAAAATATTTCAGTCAATATCAGACAAAAGTCTACATATAAAGTTCATTAAAATTACATTTTTTGAAACTGAATTCATGCTTATTCTTACAATGACTTGAAATGTTAAGGGTGTTTAAACTTAGTGAGATTAATAGAGCAGGATGGTGTTTGTCTTCTTCCACAAGTGTAGCATCGCATACAGTACAGTTCCGTCAGAGTAAATTATGTCAGAGAAGTATACACGGTCAGGAATTTTATTATTTAGATTTTTAATCCCGTTTAATTTAGCTGACTGAGGCCTAGAGAGGCCATTCCATCGATGACAATAGATCCATTTCTAATAGATACACTCCGCTTCAATTGAATAAGCACACATTTTTCAAAAGTTTGCTGTCCATTTTTTCCTCACTTTGAACGTTAATGCATCATTTGATGATGGTAACCGATAGCTTATGATGTTAAGAAAACAAATCAAAAAGAATAATTTAAAAAGGACCACTATTTTTTCCCTGGCTCTCATGCAAAGCTTTCCAGATTGAAAAACTCAGTTTTTTTTTTGCTTCAACTGAATAAGCACACGATCTTTCACTCTCATTATCTTCATTGGTTCTTAGAGTTTTAAGTTAATTGGTATACCAAATCAAAAGTTGAAGTGTTCTTAGTGACATTTGGCCGTTTAATTAAAATTAACAAAAAAATGGTTAGATCAGAAGCTTTAACAGTTTCGGAAGAGCTTAGATTGATTCGTTAAAAGAATAAGGACTGCCGTGCGTGCTATAGCTACCAACATTGATCGGAGTCTTAGTGTTGTCTATTCGTACCTCAGAAAAAAAAGTTTGTACGAGAAAAACATGAAAGGTGGTAAAAAAACGGCAACATTCGAAGTTGATCGACGAGGAATTTTGAGATGTGCTTCCAGTTCATGTGCCTCCGTGGTAAAAATTAAACAAAAAGTTGGTTTAACTGCAGGTGTTTCAACAGTCCACAGAGTACCAAATAGCGCAGATCATTTAAATCGATTGCAACTCCAAAAGAAACCACCACTAAACCAGACTAGACTCTGAGAAGAGTTTCAATTTTGATGTCCCTGATGGTTTTAATTATTACTTTCACGATTTGAGAAAAGAAGAACGATTTTTAGCGCGGCATCATGGTGGAGAAGGTGGAGTTATGATATAGGGAGCAGTTAGCTACTTTGGGACTATTGAGCTTGAGTTTTAAACGTTAAAAACGACTGCAGTTACCTACAACAGAATATTGGAAAGAAAGTTTCCTTCATTTTCGGATATTTTTGGACCCTGTAAATGGATTTTCCAATATGACAACGACCCCATCCAAACGTCCGGCACTGTCAAAAGTGCTATACAGGACCAGAATGTTAAATTGCTTCAATGGTCGCCCTATTTACCTGACCTGAACCTTATGGAAAATGAATGGGGATGGCTGGTACGTAAAGATTATGAGTCAGGCCGTCAATTTGAGGACAGAGAATCGCTTATTCCAGCCATTCAGTTACCATGGAGAGAAATTTCGCTGGACTACTTAAAGAATTTATACGATTCCATGCCAGCCCGAATTTATGAAGTAATCAAAAATAAAGGTGGTAGTACCCAATGCTAGAAATAACCAATAAAAAAAATACTTAATGAAAATCTTGTTCATTTCTTTCTGTTAGATTTTATTTGCATTTTTAAAAGTTGTGCTTATTCAGTTGACGCAAAAAAAACTGAGTTTTTCAATCTGGAAAGCTTTGCATGAGAGCCAGGGAAAAACTAGTGGTCCTTTTTAAATTATTCTTTTTTATTTGTTTTCTTAACATCATAAGCTATCGGTAACCATCATCAAATGATGCATTAACGTTCAAAGTGAGGAAAAATTGGACAGCAAACTTTTGAAAAATGTGTGCTTATTCAGTTGAAGCGGAGTGTACATGAGTCGCAGATAAAAAGTGACATTCATGTGAGGTAGTCCATTTGATATTTTGCAGATTAAAGTCCCCAACAACAAGTGATTCATCAACATCGTCGATCATATATATACCTAATTGATTGATTCCAGGTAATCGTAAAACTTATTATGATTATACCAGGATGGAGGAATATAACAAACAACCATATACAAATAACAAGACAACAGTTTCAATCTCACACACAATTGGATATGGGTATGGGATAATAAAGATTTTTTTCAAAAGATTTCGGTTATTAAAAACCAGTGCGAGAGTACTTGGAATCACCATACGCGTTTTGATATACTGTCTGGCTCTTCAAAGGTAAAGAAATATGAAAGAATGAATAATGTAGTTCAACTTAAGTCACGGTGTATAACACCGATTTTTAGTAATTTCCTTACGTTTTTATGCTCTTGGGTCTATTCAAATTTGTATTGCCGATTTTGCTGAATGATAAGGATGACTGCAGCTAGTGGGGAGTATTTTTTGAATCATCTGACCTATTCACTACACTCAAGTCAAAGTCCAGTATGTAGGTGCGTTTAGAATTTACGCTACGGGAAAGGAGGATGCTCTTTTAACGTGCAAGCAATGTGTTCAGCCAGGTGCATCACATGACCAAACTATTTTCAATAACTGTAACCGATTTTAATTTCGCAAAGGAGAAAAAATAAAGATTTTTGGAGTTTACTCCTTTAGAATCGATTCATATATAGACCCCGGTATGAAAAAATTATGGATAGGAAAATCAAACATTGAAAAAAGCGTTATAAAAATTGACTACCAACGCTTTTTTTTAACTTTTAATAACTTTTAACCTACTGGATCGATTTAGATGAAATTTGGTAATAAGATAGACTAGAACCTGCGGAAGGGCATACGGTATTTTTTAACGCAATAAAAAAAATAACGGTTAAAAAGGTCACAAATTGTCAAAGTTTGTATGGTGGTCGATTAGGTTAGAAGTTTAAAACTTATTTGTATGGCTTTTGACTAAACATAAATAAGTAAGACATTCAAAGTTTGAAGAAAATTAACCGAGGGGGGGGGGGTGAAAATAGGGGGTAAAAGCGTTAGTGCCATTTTGAACCTATTTTATTGAACAGAGATTTCAACGTAGAACGGTGAAATTTTCACACATGATACAGAATTCCATGCTCTTCAATTTATTATACTTTTATTATAGCGGTAACTCATTAATATGGCCAATTAAGACATTTTCACATAAATTGGTATATAAATTTTAATCCTATAGACTGGTTGTTGAAATTTCCATATGTCTAATCTACATGAAATAACGGTGATTTTGATACCTCAATTGTAAGGATACGTTTCGTACAAGCCTCACAATCTCGATTTTAAACTAAATATAATTGCACACAAACGACCTGCTTGGTTGGCTCGAAATGACACATCACCTGTGGGAGAATCCCGCTATGGCTATAATTCGATCGATGTTCTTCAATTAAAAGCTTGCTAGCGTGCGTTCTAATAATCGGATCCTCAAGATTAAGGTGTCATAAGAAGCACAAGGCTTCAGGCTTTAATTCGATGTAGAATTTATCGGCATGCAATTTCATTTTAAATGCAATAATGCATGATAAATTTGGGAGCAATTGTATTTTCATAAATTCATTATTAATTAATAAAAGGTTGATAAAAAATGTTACTGTTATGAAAATGTAATAATGTATTTTTGTAGATTTGGATTCTATACAAAAATGTTTGTAGTAGTTACTACATTGATTCATTCAAAATTACCATAAGTATTTAAGTAATATATTTTATCAAATTATTATGAATAGATGTATGAATATAATGAATTCAGTCCTTTGCGTATTATAAGGTTATCTAATCATTCTTATTGAGTGAACTCCAGTCGCGCGTCGGAGCTGACACGTACAATTTTTTTTTTTCAAATTTCAAAAGTACCCAAACTATTTGTTGACATCGAATATAAAATTGAGCTGTGAAGTTGACAGCTGATGCAAATAAAGAATTCTCGGAATAGAAATGAGTACTTAAGGTAAGGTAAACTCAGGAGAATGTTGCAGAGTTAACAGTCTCAGAGCGGATGCCATTGGGAAGATGTTAACTCGAAAACTTTCTCTCAGCCGAAAACTCAAGAGTTACGAAAACTCACACTAAGGAAGAATTACGATTTAACCGAAAATAAGATTTTTTTATAAACCCTGGAAACAAAGACTGCATTGGACATTACTCATTAACCATTAGTAACGACAAGTCGACTTATAAAAAGCACCTTTGATTCTCAAGTGGGTTCATTTTCGAAAGTGAAAATTTTAAGTAGTACCTACCTGTATATCGATATATAAAATATAAGTATTAACATCAAATTAAAGAATAAAGAAAAGACCGAATACAATCTTACAAATAGATTGAAACGAAGAATTAAAGGAAAGAAAGTGTGGCATTTTCCATCGTGTCAGCACCGAAGGCCTAAGATCCACACAATGAGTCTTTAGGGCTCAGCAAATTTAGTTGCTGTCTACAAAATCTTCTACAAACTCACATTTTTCAAGAAGCAAAATAGCTGAATTGGTTAGTACGCCAGTTAGCTGCAGATACATTTTTTTTTTGTCTATTAGCTTTTTTTTTTATTTGTGCAAATTGAACCCGTAGCGTTCGGTTTAGCAATCAACTACTCTATCCTCTGAACCATGGCCACCTGCCAGTGGAATTCATATATGTATATTTATTTTTAACAGTCTTTAAATTCAATTGCAAATCGATCTGT
The DNA here is from genome assembly GCA_943590905.1 of Sphaerophoria taeniata. NCBI lineage: Eukaryota > Metazoa > Arthropoda > Insecta > Diptera > Syrphidae > Sphaerophoria > Sphaerophoria taeniata. The sequence continues at coordinate 63,597,402 of OX016540.1, forward strand.
TTCGTTTTAAAAATTTCAAGAGTAGATATCAACTTCTAATATCCGCAACATCTCTGACAGTCAGGCTGCTATCTCCGAACGGTGTCTCAACAAAATCTCAAACGGCCTTCGATTGTTAAACATCTCTTATGGACAGCAGCAATTTAATATTCACCTCTGTTGAGTGCCGGGAAACACAGACATCACAGGAAATTGTAGAGCCGATGAACTCGCTAAAAATGGAAAGGATATTAAATATCTTCTTCGCTTTATAAAAAGATCAAAATGGTTCGACTAGTACGAAGCAATTTCCTAGATTCATGTGGTATCACAATGTTCCTTTTTGAAAATACACAGGCTCGAATTCTAATTGAAAATAAAATCCAAATGGGATCGTTTTGAAGCACTCAATCAAAATCTCAGCTAGAAAGACAACAAAATATCAGAACTTGAAGATCAGACATGACGAGGAAGATCTTAATTTCGAACGTGGGTGTTGACCTACCGAAACTAGCAATTCAATGAAAATCTAAACATTGTGGTATGCTTTTTATTGAATAAAGACAATCATCTACACTTCTACACTAATAATAATAATACTAATATATAAAGCTGAAGAGTTTGTTTGTTTGAACGCGGTAATCTCAGGAACTACTGGTTCGAATGGTATAATTCTTTTTGTGTTGGATGATGCCTTAATCGACTTAGACATTAGGCTACTTAACATTAAGCTGTGACCAATAGCAGCGAAGAATCTGTTTAAAATGGGGAAAAAACGGCAAAAAATATACATTTTTCTGCGTTTTAACGCACTTATCTCAGGAAGTACTGGTTCGAATGGTATAATTCTTCTTGTGTTGGATGGTCCATTAATTGAGGAAGGCTTGAGGCTATTTAACATTAAGCTGTGACCAATAGCAGCGAAGAATCTGTGGAAAATATGGAAAAAACGGCAAAAAATATACATTTTTCTGCGTTTTAACGCGCTTATCTCAGGAACTGCTTTATGAAATTGAACAATTTTTTTAATGTTGTCCATTTATCAAGGAAGGCTTGAAGCTATATAAAATTTAGCTGCGACCAATAGGAGCGAAGAATTTGTGTAAAATGTGGAAAAAACGGCAAACAATACAATAGAATACAATATAAAGTTCGTTTGAACGCGGTAATCTCAGGAACTACTATTTCGAATTGTAAAATTCTTTTTGTGTTGGATAGTCCATTAATCGAGGAAGGCTTTATTCTACTTAAAATTAAGCTGCGACCAATAGCAGCGAAGAATCTGTGGAAATGTGAGAACTGAGATTTTTTTCTGAGATCTCTGAGATGAAATTATTTTGGATTGGATTTCTCACTCAGCTATTTGACGTGGCTGACATATGTGCAGCAATAATTAGTAAGGTAACCATTAAATCTCAATGATAACTGAGAATTTTGTTCCACCATATGATTTTGCCTCAGTCAAGGTGACATTGAGATCTCAGTGAGATGTTGTTAGGTGGAACTGGCCTAATAACTGCTCAAATTAGAATTTTGAGAGTTGAATTGATTTGTGAATGTGATTGATTGCACTATTTGTGCACATTATTGTGTTTAAACAATATCGTTTTTTATACTTCTTAATTTAAAAATATGCTCAGTTTAAGGAAACAAACAAAAATTGACTTAAGGAAAAAAAAACATGCAGAAGTAAGAGAGCTATTAGAATTAGGGAGAGTTCGCCCAAGGGAATGTTTTAAGTATAAATAACTGAAGGGAATCATAAAAAATGCTCAAATTTTTCAAGTTTAAGAGAATTACGACCTAGGGAGAGTTGACTGCAATGCAATTTTACAATAACTTCGCAACAAAATTCCCACGCGCGCATGATGCACAAGTCGAGACGATACTCTGGCCGGTGGACGAGGGAGAGGCGGACGAAGTCGCGGGCAACTGCTAGTATTTTATAACGTTGATAGGTCTTGTTTTTTTTTCTTTTCGGTACCAAAATTAATAAGAATTTGGTTCTTGGCAGGTTCCTTTAGAAAAACTTTAATGTTTGATAAATTTGAGATAATACTGTTGATCAACAGCATGTGGTACACCGTTATCAGCACTTCCGTGGTCCTTAAATTAGAATTTTGAAATAATTTCATTTCAGTTTTTATACCAGGCGATAAGTATGATCAACCAATTACTTACCACTAGAACGGACAGGATGAATATGCCAGCTACGATCATTGAAATTATTATTTTATCGAAGTAATGAATTGACTATAGAACAAATGAGAAATTCACGGGTTAAATAGTAAAATTTCGTTACGTTTTAAGAAGATATTGAATAAATTAATGGATTACTTTCAAAACGTTATTGCATTGAAAGTTGCGATAAAATCTTGGTTACGTGGCCTAGTAATTTTATAAATTGCTGTTTATGGTCGTAGAATAAGGCACGTCCATGAAATTATAGTAATAAGAGTATAGGTAAGGCAATGAAAGCTGACGGCCGGGTAGGTCGAATTGGCTGCGATGTCTTGCAAATAAAATGCCAAAAGATATACATTTTTTTCAACTAAAACAACACTATTTAAAACTGTTTCTCACGATGAATCCCACAATGATTTGTTTCCCACTATTTATTTATGCCACCAAACATATGATTTCCAACCATTTTGGTTGGACAAACCACCAATCTGGGAACACTGCATCGAACTTGGGAAGATCAATGCGTGGAAGCCGAATTCCCGATGACGATTCTTGGACATAAGTTACTTTTGCCCACATCCAGCCTCACTTTTTGATGAAGTCGTCTCCATCACATCAACCAGCTCAGCCCTATAGTATACAGTTCATTAATTTGATCGTAAACCACAATTAATTCTTCCTTTTTAAGCTCTTTCAGCTTGCCTCCCCCAACAATGGCTTCATGGTACTTTGCAGAAGTCTGCAAATCTTCTTCCAATTTGCTTAACCGACCAAAGTGTAAGCACGACTCTTACGTTCTTTTGGGGCCTTTTTAAAATTCATAAAGTCCTTGTTTAATTTTGTTAAAACACCCTTCTGCAATTTCCCATACTTGTCATCATTTTTGTCAGTCATTTTCGTTTTTAATAGTAAATTATTTTTTGCACAGATTTACCAGACTGAGTTTAGGACAAGGAACAAAAAATTACTTACTGCGTAAGCTGTTGTTGCTGTTGCTGCAAGTAATGCTGATTATGGTAAATGATGACGCTGTTTGTGGTTAGAAACTGCCGCTGTATCTGGATGCACTTGGATCATTTTTCTTTCTGAATTTGTCGCGGATTTGTCTTTGCAGATCGTTTTTAATTTTTAATCTTCGATGAATCGTTAATTCGATCGATTTAATGTTCAATGTTTTTTAGTTAAAACTGATTAAGACCAATGTTTGTTTCGCGATTTTTGTAATTAAAGAAATTAAACAGATTGGAATACGGTTACATATAATATAGATACGTTTATTCAATTCTGAAGAACATTCGATTATGAAATTTACTATTTGGCATTTTTAATTGAGTATATTTACCGTACAAAGACGCTTTAAGTAGTTTATCGATAGTTCAGTTGGTAAAGCAAAAAATGGACTATTATTATTATACTTACCATTAACTTTTATATTCTATGTTTCCATCTCCCTATTCTTTGTTAATCTTTAAATCTTATTCTGTCTTCGTCATCTTCGTATTCCTTGTTATAATCTTTAAATATGTACATTAATTTTTCTGTTTCTTTCTGTTATCTTCTGTTTTCATTCTCAATACATAATTATGTTTTTCAAATAAGAGATTCAATCAATATATAACAACTGAACGAAATTAATTTCAATTAATTCAATTAATACGGCACATTCCCCCCTTGAACAATCAGCGGATTCTTCAATTATATTCAGTGGCAGTAAAACTAGTGTATGCACTGACAGCATCATTCGTCGTTTCTTGTCTTGCCTGCTACGTTCAGTTCAACGTTCAGGACGTGACCATCTGTCTCATGGAATGTCTTTGTCCATCTGTCCTGTTCGCCAAAAAGTTGGTACTGCGTTCTCATCTTAGGTCAACACTAGATCACCCACTTCAAGTTCATCCGCGATTTTTTCCACCACTTTTCAGGAGGGCTAATTTTGCAACTTTTCAAAACTTTTGCACATAGATATAAAAAATAAATAAAAATCAACTTCACGAGTGGGTAAATATGCGGCCAAATCTCCAGACAAATATAAAACTTAGAAATCGGTACAGAATACCTTTTTATTTCAAAGATATGACCGAAAATATTAAGGGTACTCCACATTATCCGAACTTACTCTAGTATTTATTTGTCACTTTGTGGAGTAAAACAAAAAACAACAAACACATGCTTGGCTCATGAACAAAAATAAAAACTGAAAACAATAATGTCTAAATTCGAAGTTAATTGACCTACTGCGAAGGTTAATGTTCCGAAAACAGACAAATAGTAGGATGTAATGTCATGGCAAATTTTTGCTTTCACTGCTCAAAGGCCAACATTTTAAAATAATAAAATAAATAAAAAAGATTTTAATTTCATGACTTTTTGTTTTTAAATAAGAAATTGGCAATTAAAAATAAAATAATATTTTACATCAACATTCAAAAAATTAATTTCATCATTTTAATTCTTAGGTTTTTGTTTGAATATTCATAAAAAAAAATACATAATAAAAGCTCATCCCTAGTATCTATATGACTTATTGAACAAAAAACAACAAAAATAAAATACATTCATAAAAACATAAAATACATAAAAAAGTTCATCCTAACTCCTAACATAATGATTTACTGAACAAAACAACAAAAATAAAGCCTTAAACCTATAAATCAGGGGTGGCCAACCAGTCGCTCGCGATCGACCAGTCGATCGTGACGGTTAAATCAGTCGATCCTACTACAACCACCAAACCCGTATCTTCTTTTCTCCATGTACCATATAAAACAAGCAAGCAAGTTTTTGAAAAGATTTCGAGATCTATTGGAGTAACCCCAGACACAAACAAATGGTTTTTCAACATTTTGTTTCGGGACGACCGACATGTAGAATTGGATCGAGCAGCCGGCTCTCCTACTAGAAGAGAGGGGTGATGATTATAACTTATAAGCAATTGCGTGATTTAGACTGGCAATGTTAGCAGATTTTACTGGTAAACTGAGCTCACTTAGAGGCCGGTTATAGCTATCATTGAAATGGATCCGGAAAAAGTTTTGAATGGATATTTAATTTTTTTTTCTTTTGAAAAAAAGTGCAAATTATATACCAATCGATCGGAAATCACTTCAAGAATTTTTAATGACATAAAAAAGTTCAATTACACATTTATTTCTTCTTTAAAATGTATTTTTCCATTTTCCGGTTGTAAATTCATTTTCCTGAACAGCTGATTGTTTTATGTCAAAAAATGAAACAAATCGTTCCAATGATTTGCGTTTCAATTTTGCCCAATTCCAATGATCTGTGTTTCAACTTCTCATAATTCCAATGATAGAATTACGGCAGGAAAAAATTTCCTGACAGAAATTTTCAATGATTGCTATAATCGAACTATCAGAAAAATTCTAATGATGTGTTTCAATGATGAAAACCAATGATATCTAGCTATAACCGGGCTCTTAATCTGGAAATACAAGGCAAGAATAAAACAATAACAGAAATGATGAGTTCTATTGCAGCATTTTAAATTCAAACAGCGTCCATGATAGTTGACATCGAAAAGAAAAAATTTCAACAATTTATGAATATTAAGGACAATACAATTTCATTCCTGATAAGTACATAGCAGAAATTAAAGCAGTGGTATCAGACTTCGAAATTCGCATTAGTGATTTCAAAAAAATTGAGCAGTTGGTAGAGTTCAACAGTTATCCGTTTAGTAATTCTTTTGATCATAGTGAAATCAAGGAACTGGCTACAAAATTTGCAGATAGATTTCAAATGGACCAAACAACACTTCAAAGCGAAATTATTACTCTGCGCTGTGACATATTTTTAAAAGCAAGGTCATCTTCAAGTCTTGATTTCTGGGCATTGGCTTGCAACAAGAAATATCAAAATTTGTTGAACAGCTGCATTCGTGTTTTGGCTCAACTTATTTATGTGAGTGAGCTTTTTCCTATCTTAAACAGATAAAAAATAAATACCGTTCTCGCTTGACAGATGGCCAGACCATACATTGGATTTTTTAAGGTTGGCAATTTCCAACTAAAAACCTACTTTTGCGAACCTATCGGTAAATGCTCCGATGCAATGCTCATTTACTACTCACTTTTTTTAATAAATAGTTGACATTAGTTTTTATTTTCTTTGTTATTAACATAAAAAATACTCCATTTGCAAATTGGATTATATGTTTTTTTCATTTATGGTTTCAGGAGTTATGAAAAAGGTAGATCGAACAGGGTTTCGTCAGTAAACAGTAGATCTTGGGTTCAAGTAAGTTGGCCACCCCTGCTATAAATAAATAAATTTTCAATTCATTATTGTAAATTCGATGTTTCATATTCTCAGTTGCAAACATTAATACAATTTTTTGTAAGTCTTGATTAAAGTTTTCGATGGCTCCCATTTTTCGCTGAAGTTGTTTTTAAGAAGTTCCTTAGCAGTCAGTAAGGCATTCACCGTTTCTACCTTGAGTGAATTTCTTTTTTTTTATATAAGGCTAACATCTACATCTGAAAATTTTCTTTCTGCTGTTGCACTACTATGGGGCAAACTGATTAATGAACCGACGAATTTTTTAATCAGAGGAAACATTTAATCATTATTTGCGATTTTTTATTGAAATATATCGTTATAAAAAGTCTCGAGAGGCAAGTCTTTGGAAATGAAGCATTGGTTTCAAAGACGCCATTCCTCATCAAGCCTTTCGATATCAAGATCAGTTGCTAAGTTTGGAAATAATGCTATCAAAGTCACCAAACAAGGTGCTAAGTTTTTAGGGTCAATCCCTCCCAAAGACATTACTTGCACATTACTTGTTTACATAGTTCAGCATAATATGCTCTGCAGTCAGTTTTTATTTTAATAATTTCCTCATATGTAACCTTTTTTGTAAAATAAGCATCTCCGATTTTGCTTCGATGTAAATATCATTTTCATTGAGGAATGTTTCATTACAAAATTCAATTTCGTGAAGTTTAATCTCAAATATAAATTGTGATTTTATAAAGTTGCGAAAAATATTTTCAAAGTCAGTCTTGATTATCTTCAATAAAGAATAGATTTTCGGAGTTTCAGATTGAAATTCAATATTTATTTTGTTTGTTTTATTCAAAATGTATGACAAAGAACCGAAATAGATTTTGTTTTTTTCAATAATCTCTAAGTAAATGTTGTGTGCAGAGTCAGCATTATTATTAAGCTCATAAGTCATTAGCCAGGAAAAAAAAAATTTCATTTGATAAATTTCTTATCACAGCTACATTAGGTATACCTATAATTTTGTGAAAAGCTGTAAAAACCCAAAAAGAATTTCTTATTAAATTTTTGTTAGAAATACCGGATTTGGCAAATTACAAGTAAGCATCATCAACATTTATTGATTATTGAATAGTTAAGAATAAGTACCAAAATATTTGATTTCACAGATTCATAACAGCTGACGGTGCCCATTGCCGCCAAATGAATGGAACAATCTGAGTGGTAGACGCAACAGTTTAGGAGGAACCATGAAAGATGGTTGGAAATGGAGGAAATATTGAAAAGATTTAACGTATATGTACAATTTTTATTAAAATTGGCTGTATTTTAAATTTATTGTTTTCTAAGTTCTTACAGAATAAGTGTTCGAGCCAGGGACATGGTCCCATTTTGATTAAGGATTTGTCGGACACCGACAAAAGGATCATTGGCATCATAACTCCTGAAGTCGTCGAAGGAGTCTCTGCTTCGGTTGGCGAAATTGCCTTCGGCGAAATTGTGGTAAGAATGGTTATTACAGTTTTCAAATATTATTCCGTTATTTAAAGTTTGTTTCATTTTAAAGTCTCAGATTATAAATTGCTATGAAGAGGAGAAGGAAACACCAAGTCAACATGCAACTTTGCTGCCACAGTTACCAAATTGTCAGCCACCTCCTTCCCAAAGCGTCAATATGCCGTCAGCATCGCGACAAAAAGGAAAATTGAAGAAATGAACAACACTCTCAGCCTCCACGGACTATGCTCTTCAAGTATATCAGGAGATAGAAGAGAAAAAAATTAAGCTTGAGCAGCAAAATATTGACCTTATGAAAAAGGTAAACAAAAATCAGAGAAATTAAAACACTTATGAAATTTTTTGGTATGCAACATTATTAAGACATTGCATATAAACGTGTTACGAAATTTCCAAAAAAATTGGTTGAGCCGTTTTTGAGAAATCTAGAAAAGAGTGTTATAAACCCAAAAGGTACTACAAAAATGGATCTTTTTTCCGGTTTCTTTGTTATTGAAGAATATATGTATTTTAAATAATATCTTGGAATTCAATATCACTAAGGATAATGTTAAGTATAATTGTGCAAAATTTTAACAAAATCGGTAAAGCCAAAATGGAGATATATGGGAATAATCCAAAAATCAGCCCCAAAAAATTTCACTTTGATAAAGGGCCAGTAAGGGGTATAGATAAAAATCTGAAAAAATTAGAAGTTTTTTGTTTTATTTATTTGGAGACGAATGAGCAGATGACTTCATTAATTTTCGACAAAAAAGCAAATAAGAACCACCCTAATGTATATATGTATATGTCTGTAAGAATTTTTAAGATCTAAAAGCTTCGGCAACAATTTTCCCTTAGGTACGCCTGCCTTCTTGTAGAACTCGGTTGGAAGCGGGGTACATTTCGTTTTCGTCATTAAGATCTACTTCGGGATCATCTTTTCCGGCAATGGAACCCTAGCCTTTACCAATATATTGTGAAGCCCAACACAGGCATTAATTATTATTCCTGCTCTAGCTGGACAATAAAATAGTACCCTTTCTTTGGCCAAACAACGAAATCGACTCTTAACACACCAATGCATCGCTCTACCAGAGCTCTAGTTTGTTTATGTTTCAAATTGTATGTGTTCTCTGCCTTAGAGGTGGTCGAAAGAATAGGAGTCATGAGCCATGGTTGCAGAGGGTAACCACTATCTCCTAAAAAAAGTCAGGCGATAAGTAAATTTTCCAAAAAAGTGTAATAATTTAATAAAATTAAATACCTCTGCTCAATTCGGCGTTTATTACTAATAAAAATAATCAAACGAATAATTATTGCGGACATGACACAAAATATTTATCTCTCAGTAAAAAAGGGACTTAGAATTGACAGAATATACATATCATTTAGTACTTTTTAGTACAAACATTTACAGTAATTTATCACAACAAGTTACAGAATCGTATTAATCGTATTATCATTTCACATTTTCACAGATCGGGAATTGACCCCCTGCTTCCTTTTTGGGCTATGAGCAAAAAACGAATTAATATTTCTCGTTAAGAGTTCCAAATTTGATGGCAGTTTCTTCGATGCTGTCGATGAACACAAATGCATCCCATTACATAGAGACTTTGATTTTCTATTTGTAAAAGAGTTTTTACACCATCATTTTTCCCCATCATTACGGAGGTGTTATCAGACTCGAATCCAATTAAATTTTTTAAAGGTACATCAATTAGCTTAAGGAAATTAACAATTGCATTGCTGTCACTTTTTTCCAGCTAAATAAGTGAAAGAAGTCTATCTCCTACTTTACTTGAGAAAAAATCAAAATACCTGACTACGAGTACAAGGCATTTAGACGTACTGATATCCGTTGTTTCATCTATGATGAGGAAAAAAGATTGGTTCCTCAAAATCCTTGCAAGTTCCGTCAGCCCTTCATCCAGAAACAAAGTATTGAAGGTGTCGGTAGCCTTTGTTTTCCCACAATGTAAGCCTTTGACGATTTCGGAATCTGGAGCTACAACTTAACCGGGAGATTGTTCAATTCATGATTGTCCAATTTGATCACTCGATTCTCCATGGAACAATGAGAGTATTTAGCAAAGTGATGAAGATATTTATGGCACTTTCCATTGGTTTCACTCGGGGAACCACTTATTCTGAAAACCAATGGAACAAGCAAAACTGCTTCTACTCAATAATGACGTTTTGTGTTTGTGTGAGTGCGAATTAAAGATGATGAAAAGAAACCATCTACAGCCGTGACTATATCCATATTTTATTTTGTCACTTATTAATGTATGTTTTTTTTCACTATTTTAATTTCTTTTCACTTTCGTTTTAATTGAATAATTCCTTAGAAACACAAAATCCTTTCAACAATTCTTAAAACAAAAAACAAATTAAAATGCGTCAAATTGACATTTTGTTTTGACTTTTGATTTATGCATGTATTTGTGAGTGGATTCTGACTTCAAATCCAGAAGCAAAATTCTCTTCACAGAATTGTCAGAAGTGTCATTTTCTTACCAATGGAACGGTTTCAGAAGACTTCCGGATGCTTCTGGACGCTTCTTTTCGTCCAATGGAAAGTACTATTAATGAATCCACTAGACGTCATCCACCCACTTGGGTAGGCAGATCCTTCAGGTCCGTTTAAAACAAAGGTATCGTTGAAATTAGCTCCGGGAAAACCAAAAAAAGGGGGAATATTATTTCCGATTCCGATTACATTAACTGCGAAACACAGAGCTTTGTATATAAACCAGTAGTCTATAATACAATACAGAGCACAGAGTTACGAGTTTTCCTCTCTCTGCAGATGTTGCGGGTCCATTTTTTTACAGTTGTGCATCCAGTTTCTTCGCAGTTATAGATGTTCTGAGGTTCGAATTCAAACTTTTTTTTTATAATTTGCACACACTAAAGGGGCTTTTTATACCCTTATTATGCCAGAGACACAGTGAGCGCATTAAGAATTTAGAAAGGGGTTTGAAAGTAAGTGTCGGTCACTAACTTCTTTTAAATTGTAAAAGAAATCAGACACATGTTTTTTATTGAAGCTTGACCAGTACCAGCTTTTTCCTTAGCTGATCAGTTCGCAATTATTTTTTTGTTATTGGCTTTTGCAAAGTCATAAGCATGGCAGCTGTTCTCGTGAGGCCATAATTCATTTTGCTGCATGTGATCAAATATTCAACAACTTGTTTTTCTTCGTCGATGTTAAAATATTTGTGAATTTTTGTACTGGCTTGCTTTGGTTTCGAATTTTTCGAAGTTAGTCTTCCCGCGTAAGTATCTGGTTAGAGTTGTTCTATTTATAATGTGCTTATTCGCTGTTTCTCTGATTGATTTGCTTCTGCTTGCTTTGCACTTCTTTCATTGCCTGTGCAAAGTGCAATGGTCTGTTTGCAAAACACACTCCTTTGCGCTTCTCCTTCATTTCTCTTGTAAGCAAATGGCATTTTTATATCTAAAAAAGAATTAAATTCGTGCAATTTTAAAACATCTGACAATAAATTATAGCAAAGGGGAGACTTGAACCACTGATCAAGTCTAGTCTTAGTCTCCCCTTAAAAAATGGCTCAAGTCTCACGCTCACGTTTTTTGTCTTCCATTAATAAATAAATAAAGTTTGTGTGATACACGATAGCTTGATTTTCTTTTAATATTGACAAAGTAAAATAAATGCGTGAAAGTAAATTACCTACCACCTCAAATGAACTTTTTATCAAGAAAATTTAAAAAAAATTCACTTTGTGCGACAAAAACACCCTTTGCGTTTACCAGCCAAAGCCTACTTGAACTGGACCCATGTTCTGTAACTTATGATAAAATTTGGCGATAAACGATGTGAATCAGAACAAAATAAGTCTTATCGCATTATCGTGTTTCTATAACTTTGACAATCGTTAATTTTATCGATTGGAACGAATGGAATTGATATCCTGGAAAAATGCGATAAAATGGGTTTCTGTATCTCCAAAAATCGATAATTTTGTAGTTTCTAATGTCAGATTTTATCCCAAGTAAAAAGCCGGTGAGTTCTTGTCGTTGGTAGACGTTGTGCTGTTGCAAAAAGTGGCTGAAAAAATAAATAAAATGCAAACAACCAAAAAGGTAAATAAATAAATATAGAAATATGTATTTGCTTATTTATGGCAACATTTTATTTAGAGATGTTCGAGGGCAACGAGAGCCCAAAAAGATCTGTTGGTCAATTTTATGGCGGCAAACGAAGATTTCGCCAGAGGGCAGTTTGGAGGCGTAAATTCTCACGCAAAAGCGTTGGAGATGTGGGAGTCGTTACCCCTCCAACTGAACGCAATGGGACCAGTGGTTAAGACTGCAGATCAGTGGAAGAAGGTAGTAATAATTCATAAATATAATTATTCAAGTGTTCCATGTACTAATGTTTGTTTTATCTTTTCAGTGTTGGACTGACTTCAAGGCAAGTGTCCGAAAGTTAAAAAATGAAAGAAGACGCTTTATGAATAAAACTGGAGGCGGCAGTATAACGGACGCAACGAGGGATCTCAATGAGACGGAGGAAACAATTTTACGAGTCATCACTACACATGCAGTGGATGGTGACTCGGCGACTCCAGAATCGGGAGTAGCGCAGGTATTTAAAACAAATAAAAAAAAGAAAAAAAATGAAAATTAATTATTCCTTTTTAATTGTTTTAGCTTGGCAATAACAGTGGAGCTGTACAGGATGACAAGGAAAATAGTGAAAGTGAGCCTGAACAGCCTAGTTGCTCAAAACAGAGGAAAGTAGGAACCTCAAATTACGAAAGTGCTCTTCAAGAAGCTCACCAAATGGAAAAATCATATGAAAGACGTTTTGAAAAACTTGAGGCTCAAAACACTGAAATTTTGGCTTCTCAAAGCCAAATTATTGCTCAAAATGAAGCAAACAATGCTTTGCTGAAGCAGATTTTAATGCAATTTAATAATTTTGATTGATATGTAGATATGTGTTTAGTTCGTAAGTTATTACTGTGATTGTCTTTTTATTTTGTTTATTGTATGTGATTTTTTGTTTGTTTTTGTACATAGTGTTGAATTAAGATTTTATTTTGTTTTTGTTTGTAAGAACTGAATTGTGATTTTTTTATTTTTGTTAACTATAAGTACACCAATCCATTTTTATTTAAATTTTGAATAAAATTTTACGTTTCGTTTCAAAAAGAAATTAAAAAAAAAAAAATTTTAAAAAAAATTGAAAATTCTATGTTTCAAAATAATATTCGGACTCAGGGATGTTTGAATCGTCCAATCGGTCAACGGGTTCAAAAAAGACTACTTGGTAACAGTAGTGTAATCATAAATTTCAATGATTGCTTATATCAGACAAGTTTTTTTTTAAATTTTGGTTTAAATAAAAATCGGAGCTTGGAACCAGTTGGGAGGTCTGAATTCAAACTCGGCGACGTTTCGATCGTCCAAATCGGCCAACGCGTTCCCAACTTGTCACTTGGTTAAACCAGCGGTTTTATAAATATCATATGAACGCGTTGGCCTAAAAAAAATAAAACAAAATTATTTTAACAGGTTATGGGCCCAGACCCACGCCAAGGCGAGTATGATGACAAAGAAAGGGAGGGTAGAGACAAATTTCTCGCGTTCCTTTTAATAACTATAGGTAAGGTACCCAAGCCTGGTATGATTTTTTTTTTGTAAAGATGAGGAGGTCAAGGAACAACCCCAACCGACGAGCTAGTAAATATGAAACACACAATAAATATAATCTGATAAATATTGAAGTGTAAAGCTATGATTACACGGTCAACGAAATCGGTCGACGCGTTGATCGTCAATGAATCGTGTGATCGTCAATGAAAACTGGTGTCATTGCGTTGACGGGACCAATGACACTCGCGTTGACATTGACACACATTTTTATCTGTCTGTCAATATCATTGGGACGCGTTGACGGAGTTTAAGGACTGCGTGTCATCGCAATGACCTTGTCCCAGCGTTGACGGGGCAGAATTAAATACCGTGTCATCGTGTTAGTTTGACAGTGATTTGTATATACAAAAAAATGGCCCTAGTTTTTTTACATCTCAGTAGCTACCCATTTTCATTTAATTCAAAAAATAAAACAACAAAACAGGGCATATATTGAAATTTTAAAGCTACGGGTAAGTTTTGTTTTTTTTTTTTTTTTTTATTTAAAACAATGTCCCTTTCTTTTGATAAAATTTTTATCAGATTATGATGGAAGATATAGACGATGCTACTCCAAGACAGGAGTCACTTGCCCAAGACGAAGCCCAAAAAAAGAAAAAAGCGCAACGCAAAAGGAAAATTGCATACGCCTGGGCCAAACAATCCGAAATATTAGCGTTGATTTCAGCTGTCCAAAAGCAACCAGCACTTTGGGAATTGGGATGGAGGATGCAGTGAGTAATAAGCTGGCTCACATAAAATGTGAGTGCTGGATTCAAGTTGCTGAGGAGCTTGGGATCCAAAATGTCGATAGCTTTGAAGCTAGAAATAAATGGAACGCTCTTCGTAGCCTTTTCAAAGCAAATTTAGCCAAGTTCCGAGCCAAAAAATCGGGCCAAGGAACTTCGGAAATAGCGACCGTGTCATGGGCCGTTTATTGAGTCTGCCGAAGTGTTTCAAACATCCGAATCAGTTTCAGCATTGTCCTTGGTAAGTTTATATTTTTTGTATAAATTCAATCGTAAAATATACATTTAATTTTTTTAAGGAGGGAGCCTACACGGATGCTTCAATTCTGAATGAATTGAATCAGCAATTGAGCTCCAAAAACGTCGACGGAAATCTACTTCCGGCTGAAAAAAAAAAAAATTAGAAGTTCATCAGACTCATCAAGAACACATTCCAGAAATTCCGGGAGCATGAAGGATTTGGCTGCCGAGGTACCTACTTACAAATTTGCATACAAGATCGCAGCAAAATGATAGATACACGGCCTTTGGTGAACTCGTCGAGCGAAATCATCGCGCGTTACCTGTTAATGATTCGTTACGGCTTGAAGCAGGGCTGATGCGAGTCATGTATGAGTATGATATGACTTTCTAATCACTCGGGCGGAGGTGATAACAAATCCTTCTGGCACTACCGAACCTACCCTGGTAGTAGATTCAGAAACAACAGACTCCAGTAACATGAATTTAGAAACGTTCGAAGATGGTGGGGATGATAAATTCAATGTCGGTGAATAAAAATAAATACATATTTTGTTCTTTTTTTTTGCTCTTTTATTTGGTTTTTTTATTTATAAATGAACTGTTAGTTTCTATATGTTAACAAAAACATATATGTAGAACAAACAATTTGATTTTACACCACGAAGCAAATCAAACCTAATCCACTTTCAAGCTTGCAACTCATATCAGAAATTCAGAACACGAAGAAGAAGTGAAATAGGCATATTATATGTATCCACAACAGAATAGAATAGGAGAAAAGAACAGGGTCAATAGGTCGATGACCGATGCAAAAGCATATCCTAGGCCAGGCAATTTAAAAGAAAAAAGAAAACTGTTTTTGTTTTAAAAGAGAACAAAACATTTTTATTTATTGAAATAAGTGTTGAAACAAACATAATAATTATATATGGTTGTATTGCCAAGGTAGTTCGCCTTCACACGTAAAATAATACATTAACTCTTTTTGGATATCTTTGGCATCTTCACATCGGTCCCTTGCCCGTTCCAGTGAATACAGGGTTGACGTTGCTGATTCGGAACGCCACTCTTCAGGACTCGTTATATTTCCTTGTTCGTCCACTTGGTCAAATGAATTGCTTGGTGCGTAATGCGTTCTATTAGTAGTCATAATAAAGTTGTGCAGCACTGAGCATGCAAGTTCAACTTACTTTACTTTTGAAGGTTCCAAATAAATGGGCTTACGAAGAATACGAAAACGTGCCGACATAATGCCAAACACATTTTCAATTATACGAAGAGTTCGGCTCAGACTCAGTCGATAATTGAAAACACGTTCTGGTAAGGTTAAATTTCGGTGGGCAAAGGGTTCCATTATATTTGTTCGCAATGTAAATGCATCATCAGCCACAAGCACATATGGAACTGCCCTTTCTCTTCCAGGCAGCGGTTTTGGAGCAGGTAAGTGCAAACGGTTGCTGTCTAGTGCTTGTCCAAATGTACATCTGTTGAATACACAACCGTCCGAGAATTTTCCGTTGCGGCCGACGTCATTGTACAAAAGTTTTACTCGGCATCAGATATTCCCATTAGAACTATGCTATGTGTCCCTGTGGAAAAAAGAATATAAATACGTTTACTACCAGGGTGTTAAGACAATAATATCAAATACCTTTATAATTATAGTACATGCTACCGGCATGAGGTGGTGCGATAATGACGACGTGTTTCCGGCCACTGCACCTACACAAACAGGGGCTGATTAGCCCATAGGCTAATTAGGCTGCAGCCTAGGGCGTCAGGGTTCCGAGGGCGCTGGCGGGGAATCGTATATTCATTGTCATCAAACATACTTATATCAACTACATACAAGTTTTTTTTAAATAACGACACAACTGACAACAAAGTGAAGTTTATATTATAATTAATTCGAGATTTTCGTTCATTTAAAACAAAATGTATGTTTTCCTCGTTTCTGACACTCAAGACTGTCGAGGTCAAAGTTAGCAATATGTCTTTTCAATACAAAGGTCTTTAATCAAGAATGAAGGCTGTTGATCCCCTTGCTACTTTTGTTCCTTGTGCAGCACATTCGCTCCAACTCGTGGGATAAGCTGCCACAGAAAGTAGCGACGAGTCAGCTGCTTTTTTTTCAATGGAACAATTGGATCTACAAGCAGGTGGCAAATTTTATCATCCAAAGTAGATGAAGAATCGTCGGTACTAAAAAATCTATTCAAAACTCGGTGGAGTGCCCGAGCAGATAAAGCCTTGTATAGTTCGTACACAGAAGTTCTGGGAGCATTAAAATCTATTTACGATGATAAAAATCAAAATAGGGAGACCAAAATAGAAGCCAAAGCAATACTAGAAAAAATGAAAACACTAGAAATTACAATCATGTTGTGCTTTTGGAACTCTGTGCTTACAAAGTTTCAAATAGTTAGTGCACAGCTACAATCGAGTTCTATTGATGTGTCTGATGTTGTTACTCTTTATGAGACATTAAGATTAAATACCTTTCTAGATACTTTGCGTGACGAAAAAATGTTCGATATTTTTGAGACTGAGGCAATTAAGAGATGCGAATTGACAGCTTATAAAAAAGATTCAAGACGAAGAATAAGAAGCCAGACAATCTTTCATCGTTGATAATTATTATGCAGCTATTGATTGTTTAATAGTGCATTTAAAAAGCCGTCAAATAATAAATAATACAGTCAACAACAAATTTGGTTTCTTATGGAAACTGCTTGAACTCGACGATACAGAATTTATCAGACGTAAAGCAGAGGAATTAAAACAACTATATGCCACTGATTTAGGAGAAACCTTTTCAGAAGAATGCGTCCATTTAGCGCAGTTTTTAAAAAGTGACATCGAGGCCGAGCAATTTTCTTCTTCAAGAACCCCAAAGGGTTTGTTGCAATTGTTGAAAAGTTTCAATATTTCTTGTATGTTTCCGAATATAGAAATAATTTTAAGAATTTTTTTGCCAATGGCAGTTACCAATTGTAGCGGCGAAAGGTCTTTCTCTGTCTTAAAAAGGGTAAAAGATTACTTGCGTTCCACACTCCGCCAGCAAAAACTAGAAGCGCTTTCTATTTTGTTACATTGAAAGTAATTTTTTACAAACCGTACAGTTTGACAAAATTGTGAAAAAATTTGCTAATGCTAAAGTAAGGGAGAGGTAATTTGTTTAAGCCTAAAATAACCATCACATTAGTTTTTATTTAAAGCATATAAATTATTTTTCCATAAATTATTATTTTTTTATTTATATGGAAATGTTAAATAAATAGATTATTATTTTTTGAATTAATTTTAATTTTTTTAGTAATGTGTGAAATATTCGTTATTTCCATTTGTTTTTTTTTATGAATAATTTATATCTACCAATTTTTTGTAAGAAAAAAATTATTATTTTTTAAATAAATCGTTATTTCTTTATTTATATTTGATACTATTGTTTTGCAATTAATAAAAGATATTTTTTTGGACAAATTTTTATTTTTTGTAAATATAAGATATAGATGTCTATTTTTTGGAAAATAAAAAAAAGAAAAAAATAACAAATAAATAATTATTTTTTTGAGTTAATTCTTATCTTTTAATTAATAATTTATAACTATTTTTTGCAATAAATTAATCATTATTTTTTTTTAACCACTTGTTATTATTCTTTTTTTTAATTGATTTATTTTTATTTATATATATTATATTCATTAATAATTTATATCTTAATATTTTTGTGATACTTTTTTGAATGCATTTTAAGTTTTTTTTTATTGATATTACCTATACCTATAGGTAAATAACTATTTTTGCAATATAATTATTTTTTTTTATTTTTTTAATAAATTATAATTTTTCATAATAAATATGTATGAATGTATATTTTCGAAAACTGCTTTTTTGAAAAGATTTTTTGTTCTTATTTATATTATACTATATATACCAATCGGTTGGAGACCTGTTTTTTTTAATATTGAAAGCTGACGAAGTCATAAACAATTTATTTATTCTTAGACCTGGAGGGGGCGCGTCCACAGAATTAGCCTAGGGCGATCAAAACCCTTGATCAGCCCCTGTACACAAATCGGGAACTGCCATGCCTCGTTGAATTTATCAGCTACTGCCTCCCATTCAGATTCACTCTTCGGAACCTATCAAAAAAAAAACACTAATTCTTTAGTTAACCATTTCTGCACTTTATAAATAACTATACCTTTATAAAGTCAGAAACAAGAACATTGAAAATCGCGTCAAGAACTTGCGGAATAATAGAGGAGATAGCTGGTTGGGAAATTCTAAAAAGGTACTGCAGAGATCTGAAATTTTCGCCAGTGGCCAGGAATCGCAGTGTGAGGACCAGTCGCACCTCAGCAGAAATGCTCGTCCGCATTTTTGTATTTTGTTTTTGTATGTGAGGCTTCACCAGCGCCAGCAAGTAATCAAGCTGGCTTTCACCCATGCGGAAGAAATTTCGATATAAAGTTGGTTCCTCAGCGCGCAATTCGCGTAATAATCTTACACCAAATCCTTCTTTCTCCCGGACCTTCAACCAATTTTTTGTCCGCAAAGAACGCTGATTTCGCGAAGACCTTGCACTGCGGATGTGTGTGTGTGTTGCTTTCTAATATGTGTACGGCCAAAACAGCTATCTCCATATTTCATTTTGTCATTGCTGTTGCTTTTATATGAAAGGCCATAAGGGTATTCACGTAACGAGATAATTTTTCTTCTTTTCGGAAAAATAGAAAATTCCGCAAAAGATTTAAATGAACACCCCAGCAGAAAATAGTTGCGTAAACAAGAGAAACAAACAGCAGTTTGTTAAACGTCAAAGTGAATTTGTTTAATTCACGTCATTTATGTTAAAGTGATTCTTTTTTTTATTCTAATTAAATTTTAATTTTTGCTCTTCAAGATGCCAAGAAGTAGTTTTAAAACAAAATTCATTCAATTGTATGAACAAATCACTTTTATGTCAGTTCAGTTGGAGAAAAGATGAAATGAGCGCCAAATTAAACGTCAAAATAAACGTCATAAATTTTATCAGGTTTTTTTTCTGCAGTTTCTGCTTCAAATTTGTGAGATAAAATTCTACGATTTGCAGAAAATTTTTCCCATACAAATATTGACAGCTCATTTCTACCGATAGAAAATTCTACGGTTTCTATGGGTTTTCCGCGTTTACGTGAATACCCCTAATATTTATTTTATTTCCTCACAATAACCTTGACTTGTCTTGACGGCTACGACTTTTAGCTTTGTATCAAACCGTGTGATCATCAAAGTTTTGCGAGTCAATGCGTTGACACTGATAAGCAAAAGACACGTTGACACGCGTCAACGTAATTTGGGACAACATTGACCCAATAGTGTCAATCGTGTGATAGTCAATCTTTTATGCATTGGGCGCGTTCACTTTGACTAATGACTTGGATAGGCTATCCGATCCGGATTGCTTTTTGTTTTCCATGTAAAAAAAATATCAGAGATTCAAACCAAAAAAATCCAAAGGTATCCAACAATTTCTGGTATAGGTGGCTATCTGACAGAACAGCCATTGAAATTTCGTAAACAGCTGATTTTTGTACCCTTGTTAGCATAGTCTGCTATTACACGATGCCTCACGACTCACGACTCCCATGAGTGCGAAAAAGAAAGCAGATGTGAGAAAATGAGATGCCAAAAAAAATTTCCGGTGAAGGGGCCGACCCATAGAATCCTTCAATCCGTCAAGAGGCCGACCCATAGAATCCGTCAATCCGTCAGCGTCAATGCGTACGTTGCTGCCAACGTATTTGCCAGAGGGAACCGTCCCATAGAATACGTTGTATACTTTGAGAGCCTCATTTGCTTGGTGTAAAAATAATTCACAAAACCGCAAATCTGAACAAAAAAAATTAAATCAAAATATCAAAATCGTGTCAAAATTATATTTTTGCACAAAATTTTGACCATCTATTGCTTTTCCTTGTTGCTGTGGGAACACATTGAATTGACTGCTCGTCATATTCGGTTGTCAACGGAACAACGGACGCAAAAAGTAGAAAGTTAACCAACTCTATCCGTCGTATCCGTCACATGCGTTGCTTATGGGACGAGTTTCATAAGAATATGTGTATTCTATTGTGGTGTCAGTTGAAAACGTCAACGCTGACGCACTGACGGATTCTATGGGTCGGCCCCTTCAGCGTCAATGCGTACGTTGCTGCCAACGTATTTGCCGGATTGAACCGTCCCATAGAATACGTTGCATAATTTGACAGTCTCATATGTGGTGTAAAAATAAATCAAAAAACTGCAAATCCGAACAAAATATTTTAAATTAAAATATGAAAATCATGTCAAAATTATTTTTTTGCACAAAATTTTTATCATCCATTGCTTTTCCTTGTTGCTGTGGGAACACACTGAATTGACTGCTCGTCTTTAGTTGTCAACGGAACAACGGACGCAAAAAGTAGAAAGTTAACCAACTCTATCCGTCGTATCCGTCACATGCGTTGCTTATGGGACGAGTTTCATAAGAACGTGTGTATTCTATTGTGCTGTCAGTTGAAAACGTCAACGCTGACGCACTGACGGATTCTATGGGTCGGCCCCTTGAGTCTCGGGCAAATTTTTAGTAGACTCACTTTGACGTCTCTTTTTTCTCATATTCGTTTTATGCTGTTCTTTTTCATTCGATTTTCTTGTTGCTGGGATAAACAACATCGGATTTGTTTGAAAACCAGAAAAGTGTGTAACTCCGTATGAGCAGAAGAAGGAGCATTTAAAACAAAACAAACAATAATTGTCGAATTTGAGGCATGGGGCACGAGTCAACGTGTAATAGCGCTTGCCTCACCGAATACAAATTTATTAGGGAACTCGAAAGTGAGTCGTGAGTCGTGAGTCAGCGTGTAATAGGGGACATAGCTATCCAAATCAAGCTATCGAACTCGTTCATGAAAAATGAGTTGGATAGGCTATCCAAGACCAAAGGGAACGAGCCCATTGACACTGTAAACGTTGACGGTGAGATGACCGATTTCGTTGACCGTGTAATCATAGCTTAAGTAATAATAAAGCTTGTTGTATGTTGTTATTTAATACTAGCAGTTGCCCGCGACTTCGTCCGCCTCTCCCTCGTCCACCGGCCAGAGTATCGTCTAGACTTGTGCGTTGTGCATCACGCGCGTGGGAATTTTGTTGCGAAGTTATTGCAAAATTGCATTGCAGTCAACTCTCCCTAAGTCGTAATTCTCTAAAACTTGAAAAATTTGAGCATTTTTTATGATTCCCTTCAGTTTTTCATAATTTAAGCATTCCCTTGGTCGAACTCTCCCTAATTCTAATACAGTGCAACACGCTTATAAGAAAGTCTGAAAATCCCGGACATTTCTTTCTTATATCCGAGTTTTTCTTATATGCAAACAACGGATATAGAAAGAAAATTTCTTACATAAGCAACACGGATATAAGAAAAGAAATGTCTTATAAAAAAAAAAAACATTGTATAAAGTTTTTGAAAATTATGACCTCAAAAAAAAAAAAAACAACTAAAAGTTTTTATTTTCAAACGTGAGAATATTTAGCGTCTGTTAGGTAAAGTCAGAGTTAAGCAGCTTGGAAGGTAACTAGCAGTTTAAATTCAAAATAGCGTTTCATAAAATCTGAGTAGAGTTAACTAGTAGTTAAAGTGTCAAGTAACTTATAGGGAGGATGAAGTGCCCTAGAAAAGACAAAAATCTTTTTCAAGCAAAATATATTAATTTATCATAACGATATCGAGGTAAAGTCCCTCGTCCCTAGTAAGTCTGAAAGGCAAAATTTTTTCATTTCTTCCAATAAAATGGATATTCTTTTCGACACTTCAAAAAATGTACCTGAGGGTTGAATCTCTGATGAAAAAATATAGCAAATACTTCTTTTTTGATTTCATGTTTGTCAAAACATTTTTAACTGGACAAATTTTTTGATGTGAAACACACAACTCACTAACAGAAGGATTTAACTGGCAGTTTATTTAAGTGGCAGGTTACTAATAAGAACATTATTTATACACTGTGAAACAGACACTTAATAAAACAAAAATAAATAAAAATAAGTCTCTTCTTCAATAAGCAAAATATTGCATACCTGCACAATTAAATTCGGAGAGTAATATTTATATTATTATACAAGCTTCATATTTATAGGAACTGTTTATATGTCAGCAATATATAAAAAATAGTCTTCGATTTTTTTCTGAATGTTATCCTTAGAAATGTCTTTGAAAAGATGTTCTTGAATAGAATCCAAACTCTGTTCTTCGTCACTATCAAAAAAACCGCTTTAGGAGAAAAAACGCTTCAATTGCTTCGGTCCTAGTTGGCGGTGGTAGTAACTGTAAACCTTCGTCTTCTCGTTCAACTAAATCTGGTTCCTCATACCCATCTCATCCATCTGTCATCATTTGCATTTCATTTCTGAGATCTCTTTCGTTTATTTCTCCGAAACATTCTGCATTTTCAAAGCTTTCAAGGTAACGGAATTCAACATCAAATTCATTTAAAGTAGAGCTGAAGTTAGTTTCGTATATGCGTCCTTTTTTGTTCTTGAAAGTTTTGAGTGTGCATTAAAATGAATTTCTTATAAACGTGTTTTTCTTATATGCGAGTTTCTTATATACGTTCAATTTCAGAGAGAAATTTAAGAAAAAGACATGGTGTTTTAGGTTGCGTTTCTTATAAGCGAGTTTTTCTTATATGAGTGTTTCTTATATCCGTAAAATACTGTATCTCTCTTACTGCAACACGTTGGTTTAATCTGCATCGTTTTTTCTCATTAAGTCTATTTTATTTCCTGTTTCTTTAAACTGAGCAAATTTTTTAGTTAAGAAATTTTATATAAATGATATTGTTTAAAGTTTAAACACAATAATCTGCACAAATAGTGCAATCAATCACCGGTAAATTACTTGAGAAAATAATGCATGACCAAATTCTTTTATATATAAACGAGCGCCGATTACTCTCCAAGTGGCAATCGGGATTCCGAAATCGACATAGCTGTGAATCTGCTGCAATAAAAGTAACGACAGACATCCGCTACGCCCTGGATGCGAACAATATTGGCATCCTTGTTCTTCTTGACTTCTCGAAAGCCTTTGACACTATAAATCACAATATTTTACTTTTAAAAATGAAAACGAAATTTAACTTCTCAAACTCATCGCTTAAGCTCATGTATAACTATATCTTAAACAGATTTCAAAGAATAAAGATCGAAGATAGCCTTTCTAATCCTTTTGTTATCAATTTAGGAATACCTCAAGGATCGGTTTTGGGTCCTCTCCTCTTCTCTTTATTCATTAATGATATTCCTAATGTGGTTAAAAACTGTCAAGTTCATCTGTATGCTGATGATTTGATTCTATATACGCATCAACCTGTAGATATGATTGAAGATTGTGTTAATTATGTAAACGAGGACTTACACAGCATTCAAATGTGGACTAATGCTTATAACATGAAACTCAATCCATCTAAATCTGTAGCTATGATCTGTTCGAGATATGATCCAAACCTTCTAGATTTTCCTTTGCTAACTCTTGGTGGGGAAGTTATTCAGTATGTCAAAGAAGTTACTTATTTAGGATTTAAATTAAACTTCAATTTCAGTTGTTGTAAAGCTATTTCTGATACGATAAGAATAATTTATTCAGGATTGCGCAGCCTTAGACACTCAGCTGGTTTATTGTCTCCTGACATGAAAAAATATCTAGTGAAAGCTTTAATAGCAGTGTTTTATTATCACAATGATCCAGATCAGATCATTGATTTATATGTGAAACAACAAAAAAACGAAATCCTACTTTTTACTTGGATCAATTTTTGTGATCCAAAAATTAGTTCTTCTTCCGCACACAAGTTGAAATGTTGGCATATATTTTCAATAAAAACTGTGCTGCCACTTTCACACATTTATTATCCGGGAATGAGATATTTTTCAATTACATAGCAAAAGCTGTATATTTTTGAAAAAAATGATTTTTCACATTCAACAAAACTATCGTAGGGCAACTCCTTTGTATTGACAGAATGAATAAATTTCAAACAGCTGCCAAATGTGAAGTAATAAGTAAATTGATGATAGAAGCTGTTTTATTTTCTTGATCTGATCCGGATCAGATCATAGGAATAAAAAAACACAGCTAATATTACCATATTTCAATTTCAACGCATCAGTTTATCCGACACTACACTCTGAGTGCCTACGCAGACTAAATGTGGCTTTCAATGATTGTGTGCGTTTTATTTTTAACATACCTAGGAATGTGAGTGTATCTCACCTGCGCAAATCAATCTTTGGTATGGAACTAAACAATTACCTAAAATATCGTCTGATACTGAAACTACATAGTGTCATCCATAATTGTTGTCCTGAATACCTAAATGAATTTCTTCAATTTGCTCATTCACCGAGTGGATTAAAATTAATTTTACCACGTTTTTCGTACACAATTTCAGAACGTTCATTCTACGTTACAGCAATTCGTTTGTGGAATTTGCTTCCAAACGATTTGCAGACCACTAACACCCCTTCAGTTTTTAAGCGGAAATTATTCTCACACTACTCGAGCCAATAAGAGATCCTAAAAATATCTTCCAATCAATTTCTCTTTTTTCTTTTCTTTTTGTTTATTTTTTTTTATTAATTTTATTACTACTGTTTATATAGGTATTATTATTGTTATTGCTTTGATTATAATTGTAAACTTTAATGTTTAAGAATCAAATTAATAGATATTTATAGTAAATTTGTATATTAATAATTGTAAATTCTTTCAAATTGATGCTAAAAGATAAAAATCTTATGTATCTTTGTAACTTAAAAATCGAATAAATACTCAATACTCAATCACATTCACTGCAAGCAATCACATTCACAAATCAATTGAACTCTCAAAATTCTAATTTGAGCAGCTTTTTATATCATTTGCTTGGCCAGCCTGCCTTGAGTGTGATACAGGATACAGCCAACACACATCATTTTTCGTTGTCATCTTTCTATCTTCTATGTTGTTATTGAATTGAACAGGGACGACAGCGCACGGGGTGGCGCGGGCTATGACAGCCATTGCTACTGAATGGGAAAAATAGTAACTATGTCCACATATACACGCTTGTATTGGTTTTTGTTGGAATTCTGGTACTTTAATTCTAAAATCAGTTGGTGCTGTGCTGAGCAGTGCACAGTAATTTGTTCAACACATCCGTTTCCAGACTGCGAAAGTGCCCGATCATGGCGTTCTTCAACGCCAGCCAGGAGATATTGGGGTTGGTCTTCACGAAGGCCCAGAACCAGGTTTCCACTGGCCTTCAACAAAATGGTGGAAATTAATAACAACCTCATCCCAGCTGGCACTATAACTGATCCGTAGTCTCTCCAACCGGAACAGGAAATTATCCACCGACATATTCAGGTTGTCGAACTTCAAACCCCATTTGCCGAAGTTCTGGAGCCTATACCCAGATCCTGATGGTCGTGACGCAGAGATCGGATTTTGAACGAGGTCGCTGAAGGTGAGGTCTTGGAGCTAACGGAGGAAATTGTCCACATGGCTTTGGTCTGCTGCTGCATCTGGTCTGTTAAATTAATAAATTATTAAAATAATAATTTATTAAATTGATAAATCAAACTCTTATGCATAATAGTCAAACAGAGGAAGCTGGTTGTACCATTGGGGAAGGGAAAAGGCGGTTGACTACTACTGAAGTAACCTTAGACCCCGAACACTGGCAAGCCTAATGTGAACACAATGTAGTGCTCCGGCCCTGGACTCGCTTAAAGAGATGAAGCCGGTATTAATCAGCGGTTTCGATACCAATACCAACTGTCAGTCCAGCTTTACCATGTCAACCAAAAAAAAAAAAATTCAAACAAAAAAAATTGAACAACTGAGTCGAGCTACACTCAACTTAGGCTCCAACCAAAAATGAATAAATTTTACCGAAAATTTTATTTTGAAAAAGTATTGCAGATACGCAACTGCGTAAACGAAAGGACTCTCATTTACCGGACGATTTCATTAAATCAAAATTATGTCCTAAGATGTTAATAAAATTTTTAACTGTAAGCGAATCCAGGACAGGAACAAAACCCATGCCCACACCAAGTCCGCTCCTATGTTCTGGGCCTACTCCCCTAAGATATAAAAAAAAAACTACTAAAGTTACTGTCAATCGGGCCCAACGTTGGGCGCCACCTGTAACAACAACATGTCATAGCTAGGACATTGCTCATATCTTTTGTCGAGGAGCTCGTAGAATTCGTCTTTGGTGTCGTCCTTTTTCTCTTCTGTGGGGGCATGCGCTCATATTAGGCTAATAATGCCGAATTTAGCCTTGATTCGGATCGTCGTGATGCGTTCGCTTACACATTTGAAGCTCAAGACTTTTTGCCTGAGTCTGCTTCCTACGACGAATCCGCATCCAAATAGCCGCTGTTGTTGCTCCCGGTATTTTTATACTTACATCCTTTATAAAAACAAAAATGGTTCATCTTTTTTTTCATAAATATTTTATTAACAAACAAAAAAATAGTCTAATCATCCGAACTCATATTTTCGTCTTCTTCAAATTCAGACAAATCATCATCTTCTAAATTAGAACTCGACTTTACTAACATCATATTTTCATCTAAATCATCGTCAGAGGTTGCCTCCGCGGATTTCTCGCTTTGAGCCCCAACAACCTTCTTTCGCATTTCTCCTACCCTCGATAATACACTCAGAGTGTATTTATTAAAGTCGCACCTAAAAAAGACGAAAATTAACATTTAAACAGTCGAAAATATGTATGGCACTTACATTTTATTTAACATTTCGTATTTTCTCGAGAGACTTTCGTGCAAGCCTAACAGCGAGTGGTGTTGGAAAACATTATCTTTGTTTCCGTGTTGAGTCAGCAGGCAGCACACCCACCTAAGATAGAATTCTATGTGTGGCGATTTTCGCATTAATCCAGTGACTGCCTGAAGTGTTCGGTGAGCATATTCGTTTGGAAGTGAGGAACAAACTAGTTTCACTGCAAGTGTAAAATAAATGTTTGTGTTCAAAATATTTATATTTTCTGTAAACAAGGATTACGCAAATAGAAGGCGATATTACTCGTAACATTCCAGCCTTCGAACAAGCTAAGCCATTTGGAATATATGATTGAACGTTCATTATGTCTTGAATTCTTTAATATGATATTGAGAGGGAAGGTTAGGTTAGCTTAGGTGATCAGGGGTGTGCACAGCGTGAAACTGTTACAAATACGGGGGCCTATTGGCCCATTGTGATCCTCTATAAAAAATAAAAGGTAGCATCGATGCTCTTCAAAATTGCCGATTAAAGTAGACTGGCTCGTTAACGAACCAGCCTGTGCTATCTATAAATTTCCTCATATTTGCCATTGAGACCTGTGCTAGATCATCCAGTTCCCCAACAAACCTGTTCCCAAAATGACGGAGTCGGTTTGTTTTTTAGGTTCGGACAGTCACAGATCAGGGGCCGAATTACCGCTTCTGTTATCGAGTGAGTGAGTCTCATCCGTGATCGAACGAACGAGTAACCTAATTGGGATTATGACATTCGTTAGGTCACGTATCGTTTGGGATTATAAAATTGTACTAGTTTTATCGAGTCTCGAATTATTTTGAAGGAATTTTGAGAGGTTTGACAAATAAAAAAACAAAACTTGAAAGAAATAGTGAAGGCAGAAATATTAATTTTTTTATTTTATGAAAAAAACATAGTTTGACTGTTAAAGAAGACGAGATTGATGAAGGTTTGGAGCAGAATAACTTGACATAAATAGATTATTGGCAAAGAACTTTATACTAAAATAACTCAAGTTCTCAATATTAGTAAAATTTAATTTTCTTCTTAGAAATTTGCTCCCAACAGGGGAGCAATGAAATTAAGCTCGATAGCTGAGCAGAGAATTAAAATTTTTGTACTAGAAGCTCGATGCTGAACTCGATAACGTGAGAGGTAATGCCAAAAGCACACAAACACTCACAATTCAGTAACGTATTATTCGATAACGGATGCCGTAATTCGGCCCCAGGTGTTTAATGGTTTCTATTTCCTCCCCATGCTGACATCTCCTACAGAAATCAAGTGCAAAAGCCCCTATCTTTTTGGCCATTGTGCCAATGCCGCAATGACCCGTTAGTACTTAGTACACCTATCAGGATTTTAATGTTCCTTTTACTCAGCGATAGAATATACCGACTTGCCTTTTCATTAGTGTTAGGCCATAAACTTCTAGAGATTACGAAATCGTCCCTGGATTTCCAGTTATTGATTTTCTCTTTTGATTTAAGGTCTATCTTCCTCTTGAGTACCCCATTCGCGCTACTACTTGTATCTGCTTCTGACCTTTTCCTGGCTAGTTCATCTACTATATTGCTATGTCCAGGAACCCAGCAGAGCTTCTCCTGGTTAGTGTGGCAGATTCTATTTAATTCCTTCCTACAGTTTAAAACTGCCTTTGATCTTATGGTCTCACTGGCTAAGGCTTTTTTATAGCAGCCTGGCTGTCCACGAAAAAAGTAATCTCCGAGGAGCTTAGCTTCTCATGATGTGCCAATTCAGCTGCTTTTTCAATGGCAAAGATCACGGCCTGAAAAACACTACAGTGAGCTGGGAGTTTATACGACTCTCTAATGTTGAGAGATTGGCAAAACACTCCAGCACCTGTTCCTGATTCCATTTTTGAACCGTCAGTGTAGAAAGGGATACCCTGTTTACTTATAAGTGAATTAAGATCCCAACCCTGTCTTTCTGGTATGCAAATAGAAAAGTTCATCTCGAAATCTAGTAAAGGGGAAATGTATCGGTAGTCTCCATCAGTCCTGGAATCGTGTCATATCTTTGTAAGATTGACCCGTGTCCATAAGTGCAGTTTTGGCTGCCGTGCACCTTATGACCTCATCCAGAGCCGGGAGATCCAAGATCATTTCGAACCCAGTTTGTGGTGTGGATCTCTGAGCCCCTGTTATTCCTATACAGGCTAGTCTCTGTACCTTATTTAGGTTCTTGAGATAGCTTGATTTTTCCACCGCTTTCCACCATACAATAGAGCCATAGGTAAGAATGGGTCTGACATTCGCTGTGTACATCCATTGGATGACTTGCGGTCGCGTAACGGCTACGTTATTAACGCCCGATTTTGGAGTGCGTTGCTTGACTTCATTAAATTCGTCCGGTTGCTGTCTAGTCAAAATGAAGAGGGCAAGTAGAATTGGCAATTGGTTGAACAGTGCTTACTATGCATCTCTTTTGAACAAATTGAACTTTTTCAAATTCAGATCACGATACTGTTACTTGTTACACTTACCGTTGCTCACGGGTATTCCTTCGATGACTGAAGTTATCAAATTTATTTCGTTCATTTTCAGTGCCATTATCAATGCTTTTGAATAATCCTTTTCTTTCAGGCTTTGTATTGCAGCTTTCGGCGTTACTTCAATCGATAAATCAAAAGGATCAAACACTACACCTAAAACCGAAAACGAATTGGTTAATATTTTTGGCAAAAATATCGATGATCATGCCTACCCTTATCCAAAGAATATATTAGCAGTCCTTCAGTACAAGCAGCAGCCCACGATTGGCCAGTTGGGGAAAACCTTACGCAGTAAACATTGACTTCTGGCATGAAGCTTCTCGATGCCATATCACCTTTTTGTACACCTGGTAACCTTAACATGACGTTACCACCTTCTAGTTCATCCCGTTTTTCTACAAGTGCCATATTTCCGAACTCAGTCATATTGCGACGGTTTACAAATTCCTGAAAAATTAAAACACAAAAAATAAACAAAAATAAATTGTGAATATGCCATACTCACATCTAAGCTATCGAAGCTTTTATTTTGTGTTATTGAGAACTTTTTTAATAGAATTCCTTCCATCACATGGTATATGCAAACGAATTGTGATTTTCCAGCTGCAAGGATACATTCACCATCAGCGGAATATTCAATTGACTTAAAGCATCTGCAATGCAAATTTTGTTTCGAGATTATTTCTTCTCAATACATACAGAATACAAAATACATTTTTTTTAATAATAAGAACGCACTCAAGGGGTTAATGTTCCCTTTGTATGCCAAAACACAGTGCGAGCGTTAGGGAAAGTGGGATAGGCAGAGGGTTTAGGATGAGGTGTCGGTTAACATTGGTCTTGAGTTCTTGAACATTGCAGGGACTGGGGAAGACAGAGTTTGGAAGAGTTCCACATTCGCGTAGTACGGCTAAAGAACGATTCTCTGAACATGACTGTACGTCCGAAGTTGGGCTCGAGAGTGAACTGATGGCATTCCTGCAGGCGCGGGTATTACGGTTGAATATCTTAAGGAGAGGAATGCAACTGGCTATTTCACAAGAGCTATTGAACAAGAGCATAAACCATTGAAGTAACGATAAAAAAGGGTGATGCATGAGACATTACTTCGATATTCAAGTGACGTAAATGTCTCAACGATGGTATGGTCAGCAATCATCTTAAATGCTCTGCCCTGGTATACTGTCCAAAAGACTTAAGTATGTTACTGGAGCACCAGCTTAAACGTGGGAGTTGTACTCAAGCTCTGGACGTTACATACATGTTTTATAGATAGTAGCCAGATCAGAAAGGGAAACAAAATTCTTGCATCGTCTTAAAAAACCTAAACTTCTTGCGGCATTTTTGGCGACATCGCATATGTGTTCATTCCACAAGAGGTAGAATCTCGAGATGTTCGGTTTCACTGATACAAGTGCCACACATGGACAGTGACAAGGGGGGTATATATCGCTTCAATGACACAAGACAGCATTGAGTTTTCGAAGCATTAAATTTTACGCGGTTCTTTATTCCCCATTGCACAAGGCTGTTTAAGTCAGTTTAGCCGTTGCAGTTCCACATCCGAAGAGGAGGGATGTGAGTCTGGGAACGAATATGAAAAGCTAAGGGTACTATCGTCAGCGAAACAATGAATTGGATTAGAAGTTACAGACAAGAGATCATTTATGAAAATGATAAAGAGGGTCGGAGACAAACCGGAGCCCTGGGGCACACTAGCATTTATTTTGTGGGTTTCAGACTTGAACCCGTCCAATACAACTTGTATAGAACCGAACGGTTCGAAAGAAAGATTCTAATCAAACGACGAAGGTATTCATCGATACTGAAGGCACGCATTTTCGATAAAAGAGCAAGATGCCAGACTTTATCAAATGTCCTTGAAATAACAAGTGCAATAATCTTAATTTCTCCAAAACGATGTAAGGATTTCTTCCACTGTTCGGTGAGATATGCCATCAGATCACCAGTGGACCTGTTGCTGCGAAAGCCGTACTACCGGTCATTGATAAGTTTTCGGTCTTCAAGATATTTCTTTAGCTAATCATTTATCAGCGTTTCCATGACCTTAGAAAGAAGGGACGTTAGTGCAATTGGACGATAATTGGAGGGAGAAGAGGATTCGCCTTTTTTGGGTATAGGCTGGACAATTGCTGTTTTCCAACTACTCGGAAAGATTGACGCGCTCAAGAACTGAGGAGTTATTACACTCTCTGACAGCGAATAGTTGGAGGGGAACTGCCTAGCAAAAAGGTTAGATTTCGAGAGAGAGCTAACGACTGGAGTGTCAGCATCAACGAGCGATGGGACCGAGGAAGAAGAAGAATTCTTCATACAAATTACCAAAAATTCTACTGCTTTTGGGACATTGCAGTATTTTTTGCCTTAATTTTTGATCATGTAAAAATTTGGTCCGACGAATATGGGCATTGCAGGCGTTCCTGGCTTGTTTAAACTTGTTCCGGTTTTCCTCAGTTGGGTTGGCTCTAAAACACCGGAACTTTACTTTTTTTTCTCTGATAACCTCTTTACAGCTCGAATCAAACCATTACTTTTCCTTGGGTTTGATGCTTTTAACCCTATTCGGGATAAAAGTTTTCATACCCAAAATAATCATATTAGTAATCATATCTGCGCTGGAGTCTACGTAACTATCGAGGAAGCATAGTGACCAGTTAAAGATCCGGAAAAAGTTGTTGAGACCGTCCCAGTCGGCTTTCTCGTGTATCCATACGGTTCTCTTCGGAGTTCTTTCTCTAACTGGATTAGTTTGACACGAGAAATTTGCGGATATTATACTATGGTCTGATCTGCCTAGAGGCGTTAATACATTGATAGTGTATTTATCAGGGTCAGACGTAAGGAATAAGTCAAGAGTATTTTCCGCTTGGCCATCAATGTCCGATATTCGAGTGGGCTCGGTGACAAGCTGAGTAAGGTGGTTAAACTCAGCAAAGATTTCGGCACACATTCCTTCGGGTGTTGTCGGGCCCGAATGGAGAAGCCTCGAAGAATTGTGTACATTGAAATCGCCCGTAATAACGATTTCAGTGTGAGGATACAGGGTTACAATTCTTTGGATGGAGTCAGACAGAGCATCAAATTCGCGAGAAGGGCTTCGTTAAAGAAAACAGCAGTGAATGATGTGCTCATTTACGGAGAACTTGAACCACACAAAATTGAAAAAAGGGTTGGAGCAGCGTCCATATTGTGGTAAAAATTGAACTGCCTTGCAAAAAGGTTAGCTTTCGCGAGAGAGCTAACGACTGGAGTGTCATAGTTGGGACCGAGGTTTTTCACAAATGATTAAAAAATTTTACTGCCTTTGGGACATTGGAATATTTTTTGCCTTAATTTTTGGTCATGCAAAAATTTGGTCCGTCGAATATGGAAATTGCAGGCTTTCCTGGCTTGTTTAAACTTGTTCCGGTTTTCCTCAGTAGGGTTGGCTTTGTAACAACGGAAACTTACCTCTTTAGCCCTGATAACCTCTTTACAGCTCATATCAAACCATGCGTTGTCTTTGGGTCTGATGCTTTTTACAGCAGCCGACACACAACACAGATGGAACCTTCCCCAACGAGAGCACAGACAACAGCTAAAAACGAATCTCTGTACTTGAACTAAAATTGGGATGGTGTTCCCTGAAGAATATTTGGACACAGGGTAACAGGTTCGTTTAAGAAAGGTCCCTGTTCTGGGTACGACACACAACATTTTGTAGGGATACGTGAGTTAGTAGAAAAGTTTGACTCCGGAACGGGATCAATTGCCGTGGTAGGGGTGATCTATGAAAGCATTTCGATTGCGCTGGCGATAATTCGAAGGTTATTCGTACTTAAGTTTTAAAACTAAGCGCTCTCCACTTAAAGATATAACAAGAACATTCTGGCTTAATGCGTACATTTATATGGAGACGAAAAGAAGAGGAATAAAGCAAAAATACAGATTTTTACTGAACTTTGCAAACGACTTCCATACGTCGCACGGTGGGTAGGAGTGATTAAAGCCCCTTGAACCTCACGAGTTCTTCACAGACTTAAGGGAATTGAGATCGTTAGCGAATCATTAGGGATTCCAGGGCCGAGTCAAGACTTAACTCGGATGCAATTTGATTTAGATGGATAAGATTTAGAAATCGTTATTATCACTACAGAGGAATCAGTCTTCTTAACATCGCCTACAAGCTCCTCTCTGCCGTAATATGTGAACGTCTGAAGCATTTCGTCAACAATCTGATTGGTCCTTATCAATGTGGCTTCAGACCAGGAAAGTCAACCATCCAAAAAAATTTCACGTTGCGGCAGATCCTGGAAAAAACCTATGACATCCAAATCGATACCCACCACCTCTTCATCGATTTTAAGGCCGCGAATGACAGCATCTACAGAGACGAACTGTATAAGGCTATGTCTAGTTCGCTTGTGCAAAATGACGGTGGAGAACTCACGCTGCTCCATCAAGGTTGGGAACGAGCTTACGGAATCTTTCGATGTCAAAAAAGGATTCAGACAAGGCGATGCGCTGTCGTGCGATTTCTTTAACATCGTTCTTGAGAAGATAGTGCAAAACTCCACAGTCAACACCAGAGGCACTATCTTCCAAAAATCTGTTCAACTTCTCGCGTACGCCGACGATATTGATATAATGGGAAGAACGCAGCGTGATGTCAATGGCGCCTTTGTGAGAATTGAGACAGAAGCGGCAAAAATGGGTTTAGCGGTAAATGAGGGAAAAACGAAGTACATGCTGTCTTCGAGTAAGGACACCCAACACCGACACGGCTCGGACAGAACGTCACAATAGACGCATACAACTTCGAGGTTGTTGAGGAGTTTGTGTACCTAGGCTCCGCTATTGACACGGGCAATAACACCAGCGCCGAGATAAGACGAAGAACTATTCTTGCTAATCGCTGTTTCTTTGGGCTAAGAAAGCAATTGAGTGGAAAAGCCTTCTCTCGAGCAAATTAGGTAAAACTGTACAACACCCTCATCATCCCTGTCCTGCTGTATGGTGCAGAAGCACGGACCTTGACAAAATCGGATGAATATGCCTTAGGCTGTTTCGAGAGGAAAGTTCTTCTGTTCATCTTTGGCCCCGTGTGCATTGATGGGAAATGGAGAAGAAGATACAACAGCAAACTTTACAGGTTGTACAACGACGTGGACCTAGCCAGAAGGATCAAGGTCCAGAGACTCAGATGGTTCGGTCATTTAGAGGAGAGCGCATGGACACCAATGCTCCGACCCGGAAAGCCTTCGGCACTATTCCCGAGGGACGCAGAAGGAGAGGAAGACCGCGACTCAGGTGGCGCACACAAGTGGAAGAGGACCTCAATCAACTTGGAGTGCAAAACTGGAGACAGCTAGCTAGGGACCGAGCTGGCTGGCGGAGACTGTTGATTGGGGCCCAAGTCCACACCGGACTGTAGCGCCACCTTAAGTAAGTAAGGATAAGATTTAGAAATCGTAATTATCATTTGAATATCATTAATAACAGGAAGAAAAAAGAAGTAAAAGCTTAAAAGCTTTATAGCCTTTTCCCACCGACTTGATTAAGCTTATTTGATTTATAAATCAAGAAAAGCGTTCCCACTGAACTTTTTACATAATTTAGCTTGACATTTATCACAATCTTGACATTATTTTTGAACTTTTCAATAAAATATATCAATATATGACACAAAAATTAAATTTTCACTGTCAAAAAGAAAAAAGAAATGAATTTGAAATAAATTTTATTCATTACTTGAGCATGAAATCATTCAGCCTGGAATCATCGAGGTGATTTATACCTAATTAAAAAAATAAACAAGCTAAATCAGGTAATTTCAAATAATTGAAAATGTATGGCAAATCATGAAATAAATTATGTGATTTAGCTAAATTAAGTTGATTTAGCTAAATCACGTTGGTGGGAATAGGCTATTACTCTTGGCTTACTTTGTTTCAGAATTTTTTTTTGCTGTTATTATATCAATAGCTGATCTGCTGCATCCTAAATCATTTCTACCTTCAATAGAAGCTACTTGGGTGGAAGTTTTAACATCGAACACCGTTATATTGCCATTTAGCGTTCCCACCGCAATCTAGAACATAATAAATGCTAGTTTCAACTGGTTGAAAAAAAAAGAACAATGAAATAAGTACAAACCTCTTCCCCGTTTGGTTTGAATGCAACGCAAGTAACATCGGATAACATATCAATTGTCTCATGGTCGCTATTGCTTTCCAAGCAATTCCATATTTTAATTGTTTTATCCCATGAACCGGAAATCAATGCAGACGAAGTGGGAATAGGAGAAAATGCAATCGAAGTAACGGGGCCTTCGTGGCCACTTAGTATTTCCAAAAGTTTACCCAACTTTACTGACCAGAGGTATATTTCGAAAACATCTTGTCCACCGGCTACAACCAATTCCCCGGAATGATCAATCGCTACACAGGCAAATTGAACAGGACGCGGCGAAGTGAATGTTCGAAAATTTCGATATCTGAAAAAGAGGTTATGTTTGATTGGACTCAATATCAGAAGAATAAAATCACCTTATGATGTCATATGCTCTCACAGTGCCGTCCAACGAACTACTGACTA
This sequence comes from Sphaerophoria taeniata, assembly GCA_943590905.1. NCBI lineage: Eukaryota > Metazoa > Arthropoda > Insecta > Diptera > Syrphidae > Sphaerophoria > Sphaerophoria taeniata. The sequence continues at coordinate 63,633,922 of OX016540.1, forward strand.
GGAACTTTTTGTTTTTACTAAACTGCACGCCAGTTACACTGCCAGTATGCTCGCTAAACGTAACAAAGCAAAAACCATTAGATGTGTTCCAGAGTTTTACTTTGTTATCTTGTCCACCGGTGGCTATATATTGTCCATCCGGAGAGTATGTAATGCAGCTCATTTCGCTATTATGACCTTGTTGCTTCATAATGTACTGTTCACCTGAGAAGAAATGACTGATAACAAAAACTATGTACCACAGAAAGAACTCAATTACTTTGCCATTCCCAAACCAACAGCTGACCAACACCCGACGAAGCCATAGCTACCCAATCGCCCGACGGATTGAAGCAAACCGAAGTGATTGGATAGTCGGAAATACTAAGCGAATGGATCATATTAACTTCTGGCAGTTCGTATAAATAAAAACTGCCTGTCGAAAATGCTGCAACCAAAATGTGGGTATTTGGACTATATGCCGCTGCGGTGACATGAGCATCACGATTCTCTTTCCTTGGTTCATCGCCCAGATAGAACCGTGCTAATTTATTGTAATAGAATGAATGACGTTTCTTTCTGTCTTCATCTTTAATTTCATTTTCATCAGTTTGCGGGACGTTTTCGTTTTCATTTTTTTCTTCTACAGCATTTTCAAAATCGTCATCCGAATCATCGTCGGGGTTATTTCCTTTTTTCTTAGATCGTTTCTGTGTAGGTTCTAGTTGCGTTGCTAATTCTGGACTAGTAATTTCAGAATAACCCAAACTGCACTTCCACAAACACAATTGACCATTTCTGCTCAAGGTATTTAAATCAAGACAATTTGGTTCAAAGAAGCAGCCGACAATAGGCTCGGTATGACCTCCCAGAATATATGATCGAAAATTATTCAATTTCTTAATTGCAATTACTTTTGTTGAATTGTCTCTGGAGCCAACAGCTAGAAATCTAGAGTCAGAAGACCAATCCAACCACGTGATGTCATCATAAGCGGCCAGATAATGTTTCTCTAGTACAAAGGGGTTGTATTCTCCGGTCAATTCTCCTGGTGATTTAAATATCAATACAAGATTGTCTTTGGCAACCGCGAAATGCAAGTTATCAGGGCTGAATTTTACGTGGCTAACTTTATTCTGGAATTTGTGTCGATGAACGACAGCACAGGAAAGCAAACTTATAAGTTGAGCTTCACCTCTCTCGTTAACAGCAATTAATTGGGTGCCATCAGGTGAAAGGGCAATCGATGTATAATTAAGTGAACTTTCTAGTGAAAGAGTTTTAGTATTATTGCTGAAAATAAATGTTTCAATTGAGAGATTTAAGAGATTTTTGGATTATCATACTTTTTCAAGTCAAAAATTGTTAATCTGTTCCCCACCGGGCTAATCACAGAATTGCCGTCTGTTGTAAAACACAAATTACCACTACGGTAAATTGTTCCGAGAAGATTGGAAAACTAAAAAAGGAAGTTTGTTTGATTATTTTTAAATGGTTTCACATGGTTTAAACTCACTTTGTAAGAAAATTTCATTTCGCTACTTTAATTCAAAATGCTATCACGAAAAAACGAAGTAAACAATATAAAAAAGAACACGTGCAATCATTTAACAACAAGCATTGTATATAGAGATAGAGAAAGAGAGACGTCTTTCAACCTTTGTATATTTATTTGACAGGTATTATCAATATGAAATTTTTACTATCGCCATCTTGTTCGATTCAGAGAAAGTGCGAGTAATAAAAGTCATCTTGGAAATAGGTATATACAAAGACAGCACAACACAGAGGTGCGTTTTTGCGCTGACGATAGTTGACTATAGTTTTTGTGTCACACTTTGACACACCAACCACTTTCAACTCACCTCCTGAGATGGATTGGAAATAGTTAGAGATAGTTACGATTTGACACATCAACACAGACCGCAAAAACGACAATTGTGATTACGAATCGTAACTATTGGCGTGCAAAAACGAGAAATAGTCAACCATTGTCGATTATAGTTGATTATAGTCAGCGCAAAAACGCACCTCAGTACAGCACAGAGGTGCGTTTTTGCGCTGACTATAATCAACAATGGTTGACTATTTCTCGTTTTTGCACGCCAATAGTTACGATTCGTAATCACAATTGGCGTTTTTGCGGTCTGTGTTGATGTGTCAAATCGTAACTATCTCTAACTATTTCCAATCCATCTCAGGAGGTGAGTTGAAAGTGGTTGGTGTGTCAAAGTGTTTTTTTTTTTGTATAATGGCGTTTGTCAATGTGGAATCTAAAAAAAAAACATTCTGTTTGTGCATTTTTTACAACCGCGTAGTCGTCTGTATCCCTACTGCCGCAAATTTAATTACAATCAAAGTAAGTCTGTTCGTCTTCAATTATTTCATTACAAAATAAAGAAAATAAGGTTCCCCTTACAAATTTTAAATGGTCAGAAAAAAAGAACTATTTCGCCGAAGATTTTGCAAAAGGAACTTCATTACAAAAACGAAAACAAATCATGAAATTTTTTTGGTTTCAAAATGTGTAGTGCTATGTACTCGTAAAAACATTCTGGTTTTAAAATCCGAAGGGAATCCTCTTGTTTTAAAAATCAGAATAAATATATAATTTCATAATTTTCATAAATTCATGCTCTCCATTGCATGGGCTATGTCCATCGCGTCGTCAATCCGGAAAACATTCTAATCGACCGCCATCAAACTGGAATATTTTTGAAATCCCGCTGCCTTGAATCGTGACGGGCATGTGCACAGTTCCTCGCCGGTTGGAACTCCTGATTACATTGCTCCAGAACTGCTCGAGACAATTTCCTATTGCAGATTGACCAAATCCCAGCAGAGCGTAAGTTCTTTCAAACCTCGAGTTTTAAACAAAACATTGATGCTAAAAACTACTTACAGGTCAGCTGTGACTTCTGGTCCATGGGTATTATAGGCTATGAACTCATCTGCGAAGTCACACCATTTCACGAGGACAATGCCACAATGTCCACGAGACATACTTGAAAATCCTCAGTCACTGCGAGGAGAGTCACGCCAAGGAAATTATCGCCTTTCCAAGTGACTTAAAAGTCAGCACCAATTTCAAGAATCAATCTCTCCCTGGTCACAATCCCTTCCAATCGAATTGACTACACTGCGATCCGCAAACATCCCTATTTCGGGAGGACATGGCTGAGAAGTTCAGTGAACGACCGAAGACCGTCGGCGATATACCTACCCGAGAAGCAGTACCAAAAATTGGAGGACAAGTTGGCCGCTGCCCATAAGCAGATGATTGTCGAACGTCAGTCGGCACGAAAAGCAAACTTAAACCTGTGGAAGGTGGAGAAGCAACTGGAGCACAAAATGTGCGAAAACGCCGAGCAGAAGAGGCTGAAGGAGAAATCTGAGGTAAGGTTTTTCATCTCCAATCAGATCTCATTTAACGTTCATTGTATTCTTTAGGTCGTCGAACAAATTTCACATGCTCATCGTTTGGAGATCAATAAACTCCTTCGTGAACTCAACGAAGAGCGGGAAAAGTCCTCAAACGTCATCGATGCAGCTTCAGCTATCGAAATCAAGCTCAAAAACCTCGAAGACAATTAAGAACGACTCAAGTATGCATGCACCATCACCGACAACCAGCTGACCGAAGTCGAGGCAATACTGGAAGCCGAAGAAGGGCGAAGGAGAAGGACGAAGCCATCAGCTGAGGAAGACAATCAGCAAGAAACATGCGAACAAATTCGGCCTTATTTTTATATTGCTTTTATGCATGTATATAATTCTGTCGGCAGTAAATTTTTCATTAGTATCAGAAAATAAAGACTTTCTCCGTTTATTTATATAAAAGCATGAAATAGATATTGAATTGATTATTGATAGTTTTTCAGCGAATCTGGAAGCAGCAATTAGGAGAATATCAGGAGCTGCCTTACTTGGAACATCTTGAGGAATCCATCATGGAGGGTGGACTTCAGTTCGAATATTGCATTTGCCTTTCTTGCTGTGGGTTGTTCAAAGATAAATTAATATTTTCTTATTTTAATTTTCTTCAAAAACTTACCATATCAAGATCGTTCTTGAATTTTTGCAATAAATTTAGAGCAACGAAAATTGTTGTCTCTTTATCCATTTCAATAATATTATGATCAAAAGAAAAGAAAAATGTAACCTCAAAAGATTTGTTTTTGTTTTTCTTGTTTGACAGCTCAACCAAACCTAACTAAAAAGCGTTTTTGGATTATTTCAACTATTTCTAACTATTTCAACTATGACACATCAACCATTTTTTGTTTGACACAAAAACTATAGTCAACTATCGTCAGCGCAAAAACGCACCTCAGCTTCATGAGAAATGTCAGAACAGTTCAGAAAACTAAACTGTTCCAACCTGTTCTAGACACACTCAATGAACACCAAATCAGAGCAGTTTGGAGCAGATAAATTCTCAATGAACACCAAAAAGCTGTACTTTTTGTCAGAGTATATCTAATAATGAGTAGGGAAACTCTTTTGAAAATGTAGTAGGCACTACTACAACCACAAATTTTCGAAAAAAATCACAACAAAAATGAAATAAGTGAAAATAGTCTAATCAATTCCTTATGTAAAACTGCTTTAGCAAGAAGAAATGACTACACGTTCATCACTTGCTTTTTTCCCTTTTTCCCTAATAGACTTTCAAAGGCGGTCCGACTTGAACATATTTTTTTGTTTCTTTCAAATAAAAATCAATTCGTTGTCGAAATCTGCCTGTGCAAGAAGAAATGACTACACATTCATCACTAGCTTCTTTCCCTTTTTCCCTTATAGACTTTCAAAGGCGGTCTGACTTGATTGTCATAAATTAAAATAAAAAATTATTTGACAAAAAAGCGTATGTTGTTTCCCTTTCCTTCCTTCAAGTTTCTTATTGGCATCTATTTCCAATATCTGTGTGAAAATATGTGTAAATCAACAGGTGAATTTTTCTGAGTTTCCCTACTCATTATTAGATATAGGGGAGGAAGGGGTGGATGTGGACAGGGGCGGATGAGGACATCGGCATTTCAAGTCCACTCGTTGAAAATTTGAATATAGCAACGATGCCATCCATTGCCTTTTTCAATTGTGAATGAACCTTAAAGTTTTCAAATCTGTCAGTCTTGTGTAAAAATTGTTACAGGTTCATTCGTGGTTTTCACTCTAAAGCACTATTCACATGAGCACGAACGACGACCAACGAATGAACGAATATTCGTCGATTTTGACATTTCTTTCACATGAGAGTTTTTAATTCGTCGCGAATGAACAACCAAAACTCAAAGCAAGAATGATTTTTGAGGTTATACGCGCGCGAATATTTTGTTCGTTGGGAGTGTGGATGGTGTGTGGAACGCGAATAGAGTTTGACAATTCGTATCAACTACAATTCTATTCGCGACGAATAAACTTGTTTTCTCAAATTTATTAACAATTGAGATTAAAAAGTTAATTTATGCATCAAAAATCAAACATAAACTATACTTTTATCGTTTTGTTGAGAATTTGTAAGAAAATAAGGCTTCAAACGTATGTAAAATCACTTTTCTTCATTCATTCGTCGTTCGTTGGTCGTGCTCATGTGAATAGTGCTTAAAAGTAAAATTATTCTCCCTCAGAAATTCGCAGATATTTTTTAAAAACAAAGCAGAAATAAATGCAGGTAAGTGTTTTTTATATTATCGAAGTGTCTTGATAACATTAGTGAAAATTGTTTTTTAAAATAGAGGGTTTTCTAAGAAATAAATGTATTACTTTACAAAAAGTGCTTGCGGGGTGAATGTGGACTCACTAAATGGACACACTTTTATTAAATGTTTCTTATACTTTTGCGAATTAAAATAAGAAATTTTTATTTTGGAATATTAAAAAAGTTGTTTTTAATTATTTATCGGTTATTTTTGTAGCTGTCCACTTCCGCCCCATTAATTTTGGTCCGTGTCCTTATCCACCCCTTGGTGGGGGGCATATGGACAGAAAAAGCTTGTTGATTGAATTATGGAAAACCTTAAAACTTGAAGTCTTATCAAGTATATGTTTAGGGACAATTTAGGGGAAGCCTTAGTTTATCAGCTGGTAAAAAGTGTTGATTTAAAGTCTTTACTGTAGACAAATATTAAAGATTTAATAAAATTTGTCCACAACCGCCCCCTCCTCCCCTACTCTGCTTTTTGTTCTAAAATGTGCAAAGCAATGTCAAAACAATGAATACACCTATCAAGAAGGCAGTTACTGCTCGCGGCATCTAGTTAGAAGCAGAGGTAGTCATTTTTTGTATGCGGTAAAATGTCTTTCTCTGCTTTTAACTAGATGAACGTGCCCAAAGTAACATAGTTCTTTTCACTTTTATAATCTATGGTTTGACAACATATGTCTTGACAGAGGCAGCAGGAGATCCGAAACTAACTTACGTTTTACCCTCCGGATACCGCAAATTTTACTTTTCCGTTACCTCTTGTATGTGAATAAATGAGAAAAAACAGCAACAAAAATGAGGTGGTTGCTCAAGTTTACTGAGGTAGTTTGGTAAATCACGCATACTCTTGCAGTAAACTTGAACCATAGCTGTTAGGCATTGTCATTTTGACAGCTTGGTTTCCCATCTCCCTTTTAAACTCATCTGTGATCTTGATTTGATTGATAGTTTATATATATATTTTTTTTTTAAAGAAAAATGTGTTGATTCCTGTACGTCTTATAATAAATTTTACAATTTAGAGTGTATTTCAATTAGGAAACCCAAGTAAAGAGCAATGTAGAGGTGTGTGATTCTGCCGTAAAGAAAACACAAATGATCTAAACAAATTATTTTAAAGATGCTCCTTGGTATGTTTTCACAAAGTAAGAAGGATCCATTGTACTTCCAGTTTCTGTGAATATGAAAAATACAAACCTTGGAACCATTCAACTATCTGATTGCTCCCAAATTCACCGCTTTGCAATGGGTTCATCTTGGTTCGGTCATGTCCGGATCTACAAGATTATTCTGACATTGTTAGTGTTGTTATTAGTGTTGTCAATGTTTGTACACAGAAATATAAGATATGTAAGTTGGTTGATTTGTCGAGCAAAGATTCATGTTAATTGTAAAACTACACCCTAGCCGGAGAATGATATTCCTTCAAACATGGTCCATAGATCGCGTTCCCAATTGGATGCATACGAAGATTTTAGTAGTATGAGAGCTAGCGATTTAAAGCTGCGAATAGAAGAAATGCTTAGAATAAAGGTACCTATCATATAGTTGCATCAAAGATTACAAATTATAAGTGTTTGCATACTTTCAGAATACAGTATCTATAGAACTCCGGGAACTAGAATCACGTCGACAAAAACTTCAATCGGACATTGGAAAGTACAATCAAAAAATAGAGGATCTGAAACAAGAACTACTGCGTGAACAAACCGAATTAGAACGCCTAAAAATATCTGTTGAGCAAGCTCAAGTAGCTCAACGTGAAGCTGTCCAGCGGAACACCCCCGATTTGGCCTTACCAAAAGCTATATATCCGAATTCCATTCCAAAAACAAGTAGCCCACTTCCTATGCGAGCCGTTGGCAACTGCGAAATGCATAACTGTTTCGATCACTCTCGGTGTAGCCTCACCTCGGGATTTCCCGTCTATTTGTACGATCCTGACAAGTATAATGTCCTTAACTCTGGCTATGATATTGACGGATTTCTTAAGACAACCATCAAACAAACCTTGGGCTACAATGCGCATATTGTAAAAGATCCGAAAATTGCTTGCATATACTTGGTACTTGTCGGTGAGGCAATGTTCGAAAACGAAATCATAAAAAGTAATCGATATGCAGCAAAAGATTCGGGGGAACTTAACATCAAGAAATTTTCCTTGGATATGGCCAAACTGTACAAACTTCCATTCTGGGGTGGCGATGGAAGGAATCACGTATTACTGAATCTCGCAAGGCGTGACTTAAGTTCATATGCGTCCAACATCAACGAACAGAACACAATGAAATCAATTATTGTCCAATCAACATTTGACCGGCTAAGATTCCGCCGTGGTTATGACTTAGTTGTGCCCCCAGTGCTGGGACCACCTGGTGGAGATGTTTGGCAAGAGTGTGCTGCTATGGTACCAGCCCGTCGTCTGTATTTACTTACTTTCCAGGGAGAAATGCGACCCATTATTAGTCGTCCTCCTGGAGTCGCTGCTAATTCCTTAGATGAATTTATTTTAGAGTATTTGAATGATATGTCTCAAGGATCAACACAAGATAAATTCCTGATTCAGTTTAAATGCATACCTGCAACTGAGCAACATGAGCAAAATTCAAGAAGCGACTGGATTTTATGCGGAACAGATTCTTCGCGGAAGAATGTGTTGAAAGACTCAACATACGCTCTCATATTACCACCACCGGGCGATAATCGGGTGAGCTCGACCCTAATGTTAGCAAGGTTATTTGAAAGCCTCCGATCTGGAGCCATTCCAGTCATACTTGGTGCTGACGAAATTCACCTGCCGTACGAGGAAACTGTTGACTGGAAACGAATCGCTCTTATGTTACCAAAAGCTCGCATAACTGAACTTCATTTTCTCTTACGAGCTGTGCAAGATGCAGACTTGTTAATGATGCGACGCCAAGGTCGGCTTATTTGGGAGCGTTATCTAAGCTCTGTTCAAGCTACTGTAGATACGGTAATTGCCAGCTTGAGAGATCGGCTAGGAATACCACCAAGGCCGGTACCTTCTGTAATAGCACAATCGGTCTTCAACAACACCTTCATACCACTAAAATCAGATCCGCCTGTTGTCGATGCAGAACCAGAAGAATCATTAGGACCAATCGAACCACCATACCCAAGTCCCCAGTTTCGACGAAACTACACAATTCTAAGAATTCAATCTCGAGAGTCATGGAATGATTGGGTGGATCCTTTTTATTTATATCCTCAGCTGCCATTTGATCCGGTTTTACCGTCGGAAGCAAAATTTCTTGGATCCCATATGGGTTTCCGACCTATAGGAAAAGGGAGTGGAGGGGCAGGCAAGGAATTTAGTGAGGCATTAGGAGGCAACTATCCAAGAGAACAATTTACTATTGTTATGCTTACATATGAGCGCGAACAAGTGTTGATGGATTCTCTGGGACGACTGTACGGTTTGCCATATCTTCATAAGGTCGTAGTTGTTTGGAATTCACCAAAATCGCCGCTCGACGATCTCCGTTGGCCTGATATCGGAGTTCCAGTGTCTGTGGTTCGAGCACCACGCAACTCACTCAACAATAGATTTCTTCCATTTGATGTTATTGAAACTGAAGCGGTTCTCTCTGTTGATGATGACGCTCATTTGCGACACGATGAAATACTTTTCGGTTTTCGAGTATGGCGCGAACATAGAGACAGAGTGGTTGGCTTTCCTGGACGCTTTCATGCATGGGATTTGAATACGAATCACAATTGGAACTACAACTCAAATTATAGCTGTGAATTAAGCATGGTTCTAACCGGAGCTGCTTTTGTTCACAGATATTATTTGTATCTTTATACGTACTATCTGCCTCAAGCCATACGAGACAAGGTCGACGAATACATGAACTGTGAAGACATTGCTATGAACTTTTTGGTTTCGCATATAACCAGAAAACCTCCAGTGAAAGTGACTTCAAGATGGACATTCCGCTGTCCAGGCTGTCCCGTGTCACTTAGTGAAGATGACACACATTTCCAAGAAAGGCACAAGTGCATTAATTTCTTTACACAGGTTTGTTGTTTTCTTACTTCTTTGCAGTATAATTGTAACTTATTTAAATTTATTCTTTAAGGTGTTTGGCTACACTCCGCTCTTAAATACTCAATATCGAGCTGATTCAATTCTATTCAAGACACGAATACCACATGATAAACAGAAATGTTTTAAGTATATTTAAGACCTGCTTCAACAAATTTTGAGGTGAAAACTGCGTTTGGAACATCAAGCAGATTACAAATGAAATTGTATTTAAGGCTAAAATTATAATGTTTACTTATTCTAAGAAAGCAGTCAAATAAGTGTTAAAGCGATAATTAAAGTTATCATTGGACATCAATCTAATGCTCAACTCAATAGGCCATAAAGGGAAGCACAACAGCGTGCCTGTAAACTTAAACGTAAAGTTGAGTGAATTTCCAGTGATAGTTGCAAATCGCTGCCCCTTAGTTAGTTTTAATTAATAATTAATTTGTAAAAATAATTTATAAGACTAAGGCAATTCATTTTAAAGTAAAAAGTCAAACTTTGTGTTCAAAACGAACACAAGAAATAAAAAAAAAATTGCTTTTTACTAAGTACATCGGACAATAATGGCCAAACGGAAAATACTCTTGACTTGACTTATTCCTTACGTCTGACCTGTAACGACCGGTTTTGCTGGTTCCATTTGGGCTGGTCTATTCCCGACGGCTAGCTCAAGTCGCGGGTTCTCGAACCGCGGTCATTTACAAAAAAAAATCCAGCCTTCATTGTGTCTATAGGTGTTCGTAGACACGCGAGCAAATCACCTGGAATTTATGGTTTTGCTCTTTACGGCTGTCTTCTATGGTGGTGATGGGTCAGAAAAATACTTTAAAATTCCTATAGTCAACCTGCGGACTGTTTATATTCTATATTAAAGAAAATTCAGCAAAGCTCCACTCTCTAACACACCAACACACGAATCCCAATCCCCATTTCAAGACTCCCAAACCCAACGCGGATGAACCACTTCTCTTATGTTGCATCTCAGAAACTCTGTGAAACCTATGTTAAAGGTTCTTAACAATACTTTTCACCCTACAAGCCTTTTATCTACATCGAGTTTACTTCTACTTCCACTGCATACTTCGAGGAGGATTTTCAAATTACGATCTTTCGTAACTTTCCTTTAGCCGAATCGAGAATCTGATTTTAAGATTCGTGAAACTCAATATCGGTAACAGACCCTTAAATATTCACATGTGTCAGTGTGATCTCGTTGGGGACGGTCCCCCTGTGCTGTGTGTCGTCCTTTGTCCGTCAACGTTTTTTTTTATTTCGTCGCGTCTTGTCTAAAGTTACGTCGCGTCGTTATCTGTCCATAATAAAAAAAAAAACATAAAAACAAAAATCAACAGTCAATTTAAACTCTAAAAACAATAGAAGTGACAAACAAACAAAAATAAAACAGTGTCCAACAATATCCAACAATAAAAAAAAAATAGTCAAACACAAAAGAAAAAGAAATAGCCACAATAAATAATAACAGTTATAATATGAAAAAAAAGCAACACACAAAAAAACACCCATGCATCAATAGAAAACAACTTGCAATAGAAAAAAAAAACAACGCAGCACTCAAATTAAATTAACATATATAAAAAAAAAAACAAATACCCACCAAACGCAGCACAGTGAGTACCTTCCTCTTCTTCTTTTACTACTCCTATCTATAACAGTTGATGGCTTAGCATGTGCATAAGAATGCAATGAGTTTTTTTTTTGTGCTCACGCAATGTATGTATGCATATGCTCTGTCGTCAACAACGGATGAATAGAGAAATTACAATTTGAATTCAGGGTCGGATCGATTCACGTCACCGTTAAGGCATAACACTAACGGGGGCGCTGTTTCGAAAAGATACCTTGTTCATTGTGTAGTTTTTCTTAGAGTTTCGTCTGTTTTGGTTTTGATTTTTTTCATATTGCAATGACTGAAGACTTCAGAGTCGATTATTGTAATATTCGCGGGCTTCGAATTAATTTTCTGTCTGCATACATCCACACTGTATCTAACAGGCCAGCTGTTTTGGCGCTAAGCGAGACCCAAGTAGGTGGGAATTCCGATCCCACTGAATTTCTCATTCATGGGTATAGCTTAGTGCCATTATTCTTTCCCCACCATGGTCTCGCCGTTTACATTAGGGATGATGTAGCTTATCAGTTCTTGCCTCAATATGGACGTTGCTCCAACTCTTTTTTTAATTTTATATGGTTTAAATTCTCCGTCAATAAGCACATCATTCACTATTGTTTCCTCTATCGAAGCCCAAACCTGGACAGAGCTTCAACTTCTCTTGAATTTGACGCTCTGTCTGACTCCATACAAAGAATTGTATCCTTGTATCCTCACACTGAAATCGTTATTACGGGCGATTTCAATGTACACAATTCTTCGTGGCTTCTCCATTCGGGCCCGACAACACCCGAAGGAATGTGTGCCGAGATCTTCGCTGAGTTTAACCACCTTACTCAGCTTGTCACTGAGCCCACTCGAATATCGGACATTGATGGCCAAGCGGAAAATACTCTTGACTTGTTCCTTACGTCCGACCCTGATAAATACACTATCAGTGTATTAACGCCTCTAGGCAGATCAGACCATAGTATTATATCTGCAAATTTCTCGTGTCAACCTAATCCAGTTAGAGAAAGAGCTCCGAAGAGAACCGTATGGCAATACGAGAAAGCCAACTGGGACGGTCTCAATAACTTTTTCCGGATCTTTAACTGGTCACTATGCTTCCTCGATAGTGACGTAGACTCCAGCGCAGATATGATTACTAATATGATTATTCTGGGAATGAAAACTTTTATTCCGAACAGGGTTAAAAGCGTCAAACCCAAAGAAAAGTCATGGTTTGATTCAAGCTGTAAAGAGGTTATCAGGGAAAAAGAAGTAAAGTTCCGGTATTTTAGAGCCAACCCAACTGAGGAAAACCGGAATAAGTTTAAACAAGCCAGGAAGGCCTGCAATGCCCATATTCGACGGACGAAGTTTTTGCATGACCAAAAATTAAGGCAAAAAATTCTGCATTGTCCCAAAGGCAGTAAAATTTTTTGGTCATTTGTAAAAAATATGAAGAATTCTTCTTCTTCCTCGGTCCCTACGCTCGTTGACAATGACACTCCAGTTGTTAGTTCTCTCGCGAAAGCTAACCTTTTTGCTAGGCAGTTCGCCTCCAACTCTTCGCTGCCAGAGAGTGTCATGACTCCCCCGGTTATTGAGTGCGTCAATGATTCCATGGGACAAATCTTCTTCCGCACTCGTGCTGTGGCGAGAGTCCTAGAGGATCTCAACATACATAAATCCGCTGGTCCGGATGGTATCCCCGCTATTATTCTGAAGAGGTGTTCTTCCACGCTGGCAAAACCCTTGCGTAAGCTTTTCCATCTATCCTATTCGTCTGGGCTCGTTCCGAGCAGTTGGAAAACAGCATTTGTCCAGCCAATCCCAAAAAAAGGCGAATCTTCTTCTCCCTCCAATTATCGCCCGATTGCACTTACGTCCCTTCTTTCTAAGGTCATGGAAACGCTGATAAACTATCAGCTAAAGAAATATCTCGAAGACCGAAAGCTTCTTAATGACCGGCAGTACGGCTTTCGCAGCAACAGGTCCACTGGTGATCTGATGGTTTATCTCACCGAACAGTGGAACAAATCTTTACATCGTTTTGGAGAAAGTAAGATTGTTGCACTTGATATTTCAAAGGCATTTGATAAAGTCTGGCATCTTGCTCTTTTATCGAAAATGCGTGCTTTCGGTATCGATGAATCCCTTCTTCGTTGGATTAGAAACTTTCTTTTGAACCGTTCAATACAAGTTGTGTTGGACGGTTTCAAGTCTGAAACCCACAATATAAATGCTGGTGTGCCCCAGGGCTCCGTTTTGTCTCCGACCCTCTTCCTCATTTTCATTAATGATCTCTTGTCTGTTACTTCTAATCCAATAAATTGTTTCGCTGACGATAGTACCCTTAGCTTTTCATATTCGTTTCCAGACTCACATCCTTCCTCTTCGGATGTGGAACTGCAACGGCAAAATATGATAAGCTCATTAAACTCTGACTTAAACAGCATTGTACAATGGGGAATACAAAATCGCGTAGAGTTTAATGCTTCGAAAACTCAATGCTGTCTTGTATCGTCGAAGCGTGACATACCCCCCTTGCCACTATCCATGAGTGGCACTTGCATCAATGAGACCGAACATCTCGAGATTCTCGGTATGTGCATCACTGACCACCTTTTGTGGAACGAGCACATATGCGATGTCGCCAAAAATGCCGCAAAATGTTTAGGTTTCTTAAGGCGATGCAAGAATTTTTTTTCCCCTTCTGATCTGGCTACTATCTACAAAACCTACATACGTCCTAAGCTTGAGTACAATTCTCACGTCTGGGCTGGTGCTCCAGTGACGTACTTAAGTCTTCTGGACAGTATCCAAAAAAGAGCATTCAAAATGATTGGTGACAATACCATCGTTGAGTCATTTACATCTCTAGAACATCGTCGTAATGTCTCATGTCTCACCCTGTTTTACCGATACTTCAACGGTAAATGCTCTAGTGAAATAGCCAGTTGCATTCCTCCCCTTAAGACATTCAACCGTAATACCCGCGCCTCCAGGAATGCCCATCAGTTCACCCTTGAGCCCAACTTCGGACGTACTGTGAAGTACAGAGAATCGTTTTTTAGCCGTACTACGCGAATGTGGAACTCTCTTCCACACTCTGTCTTCCCCAGTCATTGTGATGTTCAAAAATTCAAAACCAATGTTCACCGGCATCTCCTTTTACATCCTCTATCCTTTCCCTAATACTCGCACTGTGCTGTTGGCATATAAAGGGTAATGCAAAAATCCCTTGAGTGCGCGTTGATTATAAAAAAAAAAAAAAAAGTGTATGAACGCCTTTAGACAGATCAGACCATAGTATTATGTCTGCAAATTTATCGTGTTAAACTAATCCATTTAGAGAAAGAGCTCTGAAGAGAACAGTATGGCCATACGCGAAAGCCAACTAGGACGGTCTCAACAAATTCTTCCGCGGATCGTTCAGGCCTTATTATCGTACCCGATCGGAGAACAATTCTCTCCGATTCGTACAATTTCTACGATTTTTCTACCACCGCACCGTGTACTTTCGGACAGGTCAATTGTAGACATCTACGAAAAAATTTGAAATCTGCGTCGGAATTTCAAATTGACAGCGACGTTTGGCGATTTCATGCGATGCATCGCGATTTGTTACTTAATTATTTGTTACTTAATTCTATTCAATGCGAAGTATCAAAATTTAACCAAACGTCAAGTTTTAACCCATTTTTAACTGAATTCGCACACGGCCTTAGCACTTAAAAAAGAAGCAGAAGCTTGGAAATAGAGATGTGACTATGTATATTCGATATTTTTGATTTAAAAATCGGAGCATCTAATAACGGTTTTTAAGAAGGCACTGAAAAACTTACTTTATGCGTGAAACAGATTAAACCAGCAACAGCACCAGCGCCGTCAACAGCAAACAGCCACTGATCTCTATAATACACTGGATAGTGGATTCCATACAAATTATAACACTTTTCTTGACTCCTATTGATTTTGACATGGTACTCTTACACTTGTGCATCTCTTTCTATATAAACCGAAAAAGTGAGACAGAGTGAAGTGATGTTCAACAAAAAAAGTGACTGATCTCCTTTGTCTATATCTCTGATCTATATTATCTCTATCTCTATTATAGATATCAGTGTTGGAGAAGTGTTATATTTTGGTATAACTGTTATACCTGGATGGTACCTTTACACTTATAACAGTCTTCTATGGGAGTCAAACTTTTTGCTCCTATCCACTATCCAGTTATAATAGAGATCAGTGCAAACAGCACGCTGGCCAGCAAATATTTTCCAAACACATTACCACCAGCACCAGCGACGTCATTTCATCTGTTTTGACATTTCGTTCTCCTTGTTTTCATGTTTGTTTTATTTTTTGTTGTTTGGTGCCTCTGAATTTTGTACATTGAAAGTTGTCAGCAATGGACCAGCAACAGCAAATTTAGGACTTTGACCAAACGTTGCTGTTGACGTTGCTGGTGCTGGTTTATTCTGTGTTGGACGATTAGAATACATGGGTTCTAAAACAATGGCCGCCGCTGTTGCTGGTGCTGTTGCTGTTGCTGGTTCAATCTGTTTCTCGCTTTAAATAAACAATAAATTCACTCTCCCAACAATATTCTGTGGTGTTTAAAGTGGTTTTGAAGTTTATTTTGTTAAAGGTTATGGAAAAGATACCACGTTTTCGATGTATCGGTTAATTTTCACATCTCTGCCTTAGAATTAAGAGCTGAACAGAATGCAGTCGCCAGTCGCCCGACGAAAATGACAGCTGTCAAAAATTCGCTTCCCAAATCGCTGAGAAATTTGTGAACACAATGCAGGCGCGCGACGAGCTTGATATATCTATCGGTTAATTTTCATATCTCTGCCTTATGCTAGGCATACACGGTGAACAAGTTGGTGTGATTTGTTGGGCAGCGCTTCGCCATACACGGATCAACATGTTTAAAAACTTCAATTTTTGTGTGAGTGTTGTGAAGGCAAGATGTGTGATACAATAGGCCAGTTCCACCTAAAAATATCTCACTGAGATCTCAATGTCACTTTGACTGAGGTAAAATCATTTGGTGCAACATAATTCTCAATTTCCATTGAGATATAATGGTTACCTTACAAATTGTTGTTGCACATCTGTCAGTCACGTCAAAATAGCTGAGTGAGAAATCGAATCCAAAATAATTTCATCTCAGAAATCTCAGAAAAAAAAACTTAGTTCTCATCTGAGATTTTTTGTTCCACTTAAAAAATCTCTGAGATCTCTGAGATCTTAGTGAGATAGACATGAGTCGTTCCGGACATGTATAGTTCCAGGAACTATGTCCTCTCCCGGAGACATTTCCTTTCTTTCCGAAGTCTGAACCTAAATAGTTCCGGACATGGACATGAAAGAACTAAACATGTTCATAGTTCCGACTGGTTATGGTATGAAAATGGAAAGAGAACGAACTAAACATGTTCGTTCATAGTTCCGAGTCCGACTGGATATGGTATGAAAGTGGAAAGAGAAAGAACAAAACACATGTTTGTTGAGCAGTTCATAGTTCCGACTGGATATGTGTGTGTAGGTAGGTTGAAGATGGATATATTATTGAAGCGTGTTTGTATTGTTAATATGATCTAGAATGAAATGAACATTGATCGGTCTGATGTCTGATCTCTGATATCTCTGTTAATACTCATAGTTCCGAAGGTTCGTAGTTCCTCGCGTATGACATAGTTCCTTTGGCTCGGAGTCGGAACTATGAACATTAAAATTAAAAGACAAAACTGATTTGGATTCCAGTTTATTTCGTTCATGAAAGATGAAAATGAAAAATGATGTGCATTTTATTCGTATTGGTATTAGCAATTTAACATGTGTAGTGTATCATTGATTGTTTGTTGGTTTTTGTTTGTGTGTTTGTTTACAGAACCTTAACAGTTCCGCGGAACTAGTTCCAGGAACTAGTTCCGACTACCAAAAGAACCGTTCCATGTTCGTTCCGGTCATGGAACTGTTTTGCGCAACTCTAAGTGAGATGTTAGGTGGAACTGACCTAATAACTACACAAATGACGAATTGTTGTCACACAACGCCATACTCTACGAACATGTTGATAAACTTCAAAATTTGTTGTAAACTTGCCCATACACAGCCAACATGTAAGCCGCAAGTTCACGGTTTATAAAATATTTCATAAACAGTGGATTTGTTGGCCAACATGCCCATACACGAATAATTTTCAGCTCAACACCAACAAATCACACCAACATGTTGTAATGACTCATTACAAATTCCCTACAACAACCAACATCAAGCACGAATCACCTCATGTATTTACCGCTAGCAAGAATCATCCGACCATCATCGCACCGCCTGTTGCTAACCGCAGCAAACAACAACAATGCTGTTGCTAACCAAACGAACAACAAGCAGTTGCTAACCAGCAAGCGACAAGCTGTTGCCAACCAACATCAAAACAAATCACCTTATGTATTTACTGTTAGCAAGAATCATCCGACCATCATCTCACCGCCTGTTGCTAACCGCAGCAAACAAAAACAATGCTGTTGCTACCCAAACAAACAACAGCAAAACGGTACATCGCACAGCAGCCAGCCTATAAATAGCCGGCTGCCAGCACTAGTGATAGTGAGTCAGTCGCAGCCAGTCAGCCGTAGTGAGCAGACGTGTGCTCCAGCAGTGGTATCAAACACAACTAACCGGACATAGACTTCCCCCTACCAGTGGTAAGAGGTCTTGTCATTAACCCATCACCAGTGGTAAGGGGTCTTGTCACTAACCCATTTCCAGATTCGTCTGTGATTTACCGAGTTCGCCCGTGATTTACCGGATCCGTCCGTGATTTCCCAGATTCGTCTGTGATTTACCGGGTCCGCCCGTGATTTACCGGATTCGTCCGTGATTTCCCAGATTCGTCTGTGGTTTACCGGGTCCGCCCTTGATTTACCGGACTCGTCCGTGATTTCCCGATTTCGTCCACAGCAATCAAGCGAAGAGTCAGTCCTCCAAATAGTGTACGACAATTCCCGCATCAGTGAGTCTAGCCAGTAGAAACACTCAGCCACCCACATGAACCTAATTCAACAGAGGGGGAACGTTCCGAAGACGAAGCAACATACACCGAAGAGGATCTGCGACGCAGTAGCAAAAGGATTATATAGGTTAAACCGAATTTATTTTAATTATACATTAGATAATTGTTAACCAAATATAGTAATAAATAAAGCATTTCTTGACCAAAGTTAAAGTTCTGGTACACTTTAATATAAACCCTGGGGAGACCGGCGAGCTTACCTCAGCCCTTGATAAAAGTACCTCACAATGTTCACAGAATGCATCGCCAGTCGCCCGGCGACTAAAATGACAGCTGTCAAAAATGTGAAATTTGTATGGCAGTCGCCCATTAGCAACACAATGCGTCGTTCGTCGCCGAACTAGTCGCCCAAAAGTTGAACTTTTTTCAACTTACAGCCCTATTATGACTAGCAACTATCGACTTGATAGTTGATATATATCAACCAATTTAATGAATTCGTATTATGACTATCAACTGTCAACATTTTTTATCGACTTTTGAATTTTATTAGATTTAATAGCTATTGTATTGTGAATGATTTATTTTGATAGACACGGTATTACGAATATCAAAAAAATTGATAAACATCAACTTTTCTATCAACTAAAAGTTCCTATTGAAACGCAAACAATCAAATTGATTTGGTCTTTTTAAAGGCGAAAAAGTCAAAAAGAATAAGGATTTCGAGTTCCACTCATAAGTGTTTTTATTGTACTTCAATTCTACAATACAATTTTTGAAATAGCTTAAATGGTTTCCGTTTTATTTAAGAAAAAAGTTTGCAAGTCCTTTTTGGAAATATTTTTATTTCAAATTTGAAAAGTCAAACATTAAAATAAAAAACTCGTCTCGAAGGAAATTTTGATAAATATTCACAATCGGTCAAAAAAAACAAGTTGATACTCATAATACGAAACTATCAACTATTTGATAGAAGCCATCGACTATCAAATTGATACTCATAATAGGGCTGTTAGTCGCGCGACGAGTTTGACGTTTTTTTATATATCGTGTTGTTGTTTCCTTGTATTCTTTTCGTCCATCGTTGCCAATTTTATTTTTGAAATCGGGCCATTCTTGAAAACAAAAATCGGGCTATTTTGGTTTTTTTCAGGGCCATACTTCACTATTGCATATATTAAATGCCACTAATCCCAGTTTTGAGTCAGATGACCAAGTGAAAAGTGAGATACTGCAGAAATGTAGACTTAATATACCATAGGCCAGTTCCACCTTACGACATCTCTCTGGGATCCTAATTTCACTTTGACTGAGGCAAAATCTCAGACCTCACTCTTCATTGAGAAAGCTTCGGCTACCTCACAAATTGTTGTTTTTCTTTCATATACATCAGTAGCGTCATATCGGCTAAGTGAGATTTTAACTCTTTTCAATTTGGAGATCCCAGAAAAAAATATTAGTAGAGTCAATGAAGCTCAAAAAAGGGCGTTTTCAGAAAGTCCTCAGAAACAGCTCGGATTTTGAAAAAAAAAATTCTAAATTTTTTGTTTTTTATATTCTTTAAAGTCTGAAACAAATCATTTGGGGGAAATTATTGCTTATATTGTTTAAACAATTTTTATATTGTTTATAAAGAGAGATCCAAAATTAATGTTTTTGATAATTTGAGTGTTTAGGTTGCATTAAGACAAGAAAAAAATCATATGGAACGGGGGGTCTATTGTCCCCCGTTTAGCCGGGAGGGGCTATCTTATAACGAAAAAAGACTATTTTTCAAAAAAATATTAAAAATTAACGGCTTTGTCCATAATGCCATGTTATACCTTCTTGCAAAGCTTAAAAAATGCTTCTTTTATTTTGCATTTAAATAAAACTGTCTTAAGGAATGGTTTTTGAAAAATTTATCTTCAAAGTGAAAATATTGAAATTTTAACCTTTTTTCAACTTCGAACTAATTTTTTTCAAAATTTTATGTAATTAAGTACTAACTTCTTTCACAATTAAATGCGGTTACAAGTTCTTAGTGAGAACCAGAAAACCGCATGCTTATATTTCTTTTTGTTTTCAAGAAATTAAGAAAAACTCAAAAAAACTCAGAAAATTTGGATGATATTTTGTTCTATTTATTCGAAAAAATAATACTTAAAAGTAATTTTGTGAATTTTTTTCTGACAGCCCTATTGTGAGTTCCACACGGAAAATCATTCCCCCGGAATATTTTCGTTCGCCCGGAGTTCAAAAGGGCTATTTTGAGTTTCGCCCGAATAGCATTTCACTTCGAAAAAGGACTGACAGTTCGAATAAAACAAACAGTGATAGAATGCTTGTAGAAAAACACCATTTATCAGGGAATGAAAATATCCTATTCATATTTCCGTTTCAAATTATTAAACATTTTTATATTTTTCTTTACTTACAATCCAAATGGCTAATTAATTAAAGAAATATTCTTTTCCAACTCATGGCTTACATTTTGTAAAGGCTATTGATACGCAGTTTGAAAGATATCAGTTATTTTCATTTCATTTCAAAAACCAAATTTTAAACATACAGGAAATGTTTGCTCAGTGTGATATCACCAGGCCCGTAGCCAGGATTTCGGTTCGGGGGGGGGGGGAGCTTGTTCAATTTCGAAGAAGTAATTCTATATACAAAAATTTAAAAAAAACTACATAATGTAAATGTAATGTAAACAGCTGACAAGGATATTGCGTTATCGAAGTAGAGTGTTAGATTTTCCATTTCATTTACTCGATTGGAGGCAGTAAAACCTGGAAGCAGAGCTTGAAACGAAAGTAAAACGTCCTCGTTGACAATAAATCTGTCAGTACGATTTTGTATAAGAGAATCTAGACAGGGAATAAGTATAGAAACTCTAAAATAGTCTTTTGGACATGATGTTTCTGGATTAGAGCGCTTTGTTTGTTTCAAAGAAAGCCTTGAAATTGTTATGCTGACTTCAAATAAATCCCTGACAAGTTGTGATGCGGATTGAAAAGCGTCTCTGGCAGTTTCTCTTATGTTCTTAAGAGAACCTAAGACTTCTTTCGTGTGATTTATTGCAGACACGAAATTTAAAGATTCATTTTGAAGTAAAATTGATAAGGGTAGCGTTAAACTAAAAAGTTTTTCGCATACCATGAGGCTTACCAGAAAATAACTTCTTTGAATTGCTGCTAACAGAGGTGATGCTTTTGAAGACATTGCCCACGTCTTGGTGGATATTTCTTCAAGACTAATAGCAATACATTTGAAGAGCTCTACAAATGAAAGAATGCTGTCATGCCTTTCAATAAACCTTGATTTCAGAACAATATACATAAGTAGTGAGGAACTAATAAGAGAATGTACAAACTTTTGTTCAAATATTTTTTTTTTAATCATTCCGGGAGGGGCTTCAGCCCCTCTAGCCCCCCCTCTGGCTACGTGCCTGGATATCACTGTATTGAAAACGTCGACGTCAAGGTGAAGTCTATTTCAATTTAAATAAATTAATTTTGATTTTGATTCATATTTTTACTTCGATTTGGGGGTTGAAAAATAAAATTGGGTTGGTGGAAAATTGGTGTTAAAAGAATTTAATTCGTTAGGTATTTATCTTTTTTTTTAGTTCAGTGTTGTGATAATGAAAAATATGCACTCTTGAAAAATCAAACCGAGAATTTGACCAATCGGCTTACAGAAGGATGTTTCGACCAAGTGATTTTTGTAGATTCACTCGTCCATCCGCTAGTTTGTACTGAGTGTACTAACTTGACAAAACCCACATTTAGAATAGATTTCGAAGCCGTTTTCTGGTATTTTACTAGATTCATTTTGAGTTCAAACGGTTTGAAATGTTAATGTTTCTTAACTCTAACCTTGTGGTTATTTGTCTTTTCGCCAACAAAAAAAAGGTGAACATTTTAAAGTGAAATGTCGTTTGATTCCGCCCGGAATGATTGATGGCGATAAGGGGAATTTTTCGAACATGGAATTTTTTCACCCGGAATTCACAATCAGCCCTATTGTGAGTTCCGCCCGGAAAGTCATTCCCCCGGAATATTTTCGTTCGTCCGTAATTTAAAACACCTATTGTGAGCAGTGCCGGCTTTAGGGTATGGCGACCCAGGCGGTCGCCTGGGGCGCCACGATCTGGGGGCGCCGCGACAGCTGGCATAACTTCAACATAGGCAAGAAGCAAATCAACAAGTTGTGAAGTTGTCAAGCTCTTGCTCAAAAAATTCATATCGAAAAGTTTCATGACGTTCATCTTGTTTTGTTATAACAGACTATTTCTATTTGTTTTTATTTTCACCATACACTACACATAGAAAACGAAAACAGAAGAGTGAATTGAGGTAGTGTTTAGTAAAAAAAAACTTGATTTTTGTTATGGCATTGTATTTTTAA
The DNA here is from genome assembly GCA_943590905.1 of Sphaerophoria taeniata. NCBI lineage: Eukaryota > Metazoa > Arthropoda > Insecta > Diptera > Syrphidae > Sphaerophoria > Sphaerophoria taeniata. The sequence continues at coordinate 63,656,708 of OX016540.1, forward strand.
TCGCTATAGCTTCTCACCAGTTGGCGCTGTTTATTTCTTATTGCGTTTGTATTATCTATTTTAGTAAAGCATCTTTCCGTTTAAAGCGCAACCAGTGAAAATCAACCCATGGACTTTTAAAGAGATTAGAAATACAATGGATATGCATATCACATTATACAATTATTATATCATTAGAGAAGAGATTGCAAATTAGATATTTTACAATTACTTTCAACTATTTTTTAGTATTGTTTTTGATGTCATACAGCAAATTTTGTTGTAATTTTCCTCTGTTCCTCTGAAATTTAAGAGCTCATTTGAGTTCTAACTCAATTTTTCTCCAAGTTCTTACACTTTAAAACTTCGATTTAGAACTTGGCACAGTTAGATCTCCGATAAAATTAGACCTAGACCCTCGCACTAAGTCTAGTGCCTTGAAAGTCGTTTTATTTATAATTTCGTTTTTTCAACGTTTAGGCTGTGTGAATTGCGTTAAAATGTGTTGACGTTTGGTTAAAACTTGACACTAGCGTGGTAAATAAAATGGGTTAAAATTTATCCTGCTGTGGAGCAGGATAAATGGGTTAAAATTTTGCCGTCTCATGAATGATAGAGAAGTTTGCTTCTGTTTTGTTGTTTTATTCTATTCTTCTCCGTTTTATTTAGGTTTTTGATATTTCAAAAGATAAAAATAAAATACTTCAAATTTATCATATTTTGAAATCGAAAAACGAAAAAATTGTTCCTTTTTCTGAGAATAATAACAGATATCAGCTGTGAAAACGTGTTTTGCAGTGTTATCACATGGAAAAAATCAATCATCCAAAAAGGGAAATTTTCGTTTGAAGATATTTTGCTGTTGCTTCAAAATATCAAATTACCACTGCAAAATTGAGAAAAATAAATAAAACAGAGTATGTTTGTTATTTTTAGTGTCTTTTCATGAAATTTATTGCTTAAAGTTTGGTATTGTACACGAAATTATTTTACCTAGAAGAATAAAAACATTTTTTGCTGAGGGAAATTTCTCAAATCATGAGGGAAATTTCTTAGTTCTCCGCAGATGTTGGTTAAAAAAATCCCTTTTAAAGCAATTCACACAGCAAATGGCTAAATTTGTTCCCTTTTTTAACCAAACGTAAAATTTTAATACACATTTTAACGCAATTCACACACGGCCTTAAAATAATAGAGAACAATAGGTGGAGGAAGATATAGAAAATGGATCAAATTTTCGATGATTTCCTATTTATGGACGTTGATTTTGAGGACGATGCGAACGTTATCCTGGATGTACGGCGTATTTATCGAATGCCAATACGTGTCACTATTAATACATGGGACGACAAACGTTTTTAGCAGTCCTTTAAAGACCTTCAACATCCACAACCACCGTAAAAATTGGAATGAATTTACTATGCACTTTTTTTTCTTGACAGTTTTTCGAATCCCACATTCTACGGTACAGCAAAAATGAGCACAAAGTAAAAAATTATTTGTATTTTGTTTCGAATTGAAGTAAATGTCTGTCAAAAAATACTGCCGGGTGACTAAAAAGTTTCAAAAACATGCTTGAACTAGGTTTCAAAAATAACAAGTTCTAAGCGCTTAGAACTCAATGATGATTTTAGATCGAGTTCTTGAGAAGTGAAGAAATTTCGAGTGCCAAATATTCTAAAAACTAAGTTCTAACGTTAGACCGAGATTCACTAGGTCGAGTTTTAAAGGGAATTTAGAACTTGATGACGGAATTGAGCGTAATTTTAACGAAGTTCTAGCTATTAAAAGTTCTAAATCGAAGTTCTAACGCATTAGAACTTGGTGAAGAATTGACTTAGAACTCAAATGAGTTCTAAAATCTCACTTAAACGAGTTTTAAGGGCTAGAACTTTGTCAAGAAACTAGGCGTAGGTAAGTGTATTTGTGTTTGACATTTTCAAATTCAAAAGAAATCAATATTAACAGGATAAAATTAATTATTATTACTAAATTATTAAGAAAAATTAATGAAAATGCATGGAAATATGAATAGCTAGCGTGTAACATAGTGACTTGAAATTCTTACAATATTTGCGTATAGGAGAATTGTACACAGTTATTCTTTAAAGCATAAATTCTACTTCTTCATCAACTTGCAATTTTTTACGTGAGATACAAGTTTTATCTTTTTTAAGGAGGAGGAGGAGGTAATATAATTTGTAATTAAAAAAAAGGGCGCCAAATATTTGACTCGCCCGGGGCGCCAAGATAGCTAAGGCCGGCCCTGATTGTGAGTTTCGCCCGAATAGAATTTCACTTCGAAAAAGGACTGCAAGTTCGAATAAAATAAACAGTGATAGAATGCTTGCAGAAAAACACTGTTTTCAAATAATCTAAATATCCCATTCACATTTCCCTTTCAAACTTGTAAACAGTTTTATATTTTTCTTAACTTACAATCCAAATAGCTAGTTCATTCAATATATATTCTTTCTCAAATGATAACTTACAGTTTTAAAGAGATATTGGCACGCAGTTTGTAAATTATCAGTTCTTTTCGTTTCATTTCAAAAACAAAAATTCAAACATATAGGAAATGTTTCCTCAGTGTGATATCACTGTATTGAAAACGTCGCACAGTGTGCAATTTTCGCAATCTAGCGGAACTTTATTCGTTGAGTGTTTAATTGGAGTGTTATTGATATAAAACTGTTAGATTATGGAATAATATGTTGTTTTTTGAGATTTAGAAGCTTACTTGAAAATATTGAAAAATATGCAAAGTCAAAAATAGGGTATTCAATACCCCTCCCCCCCTCATCTCTGAAACGACTGGGCCTGGCATTTTGAAACAAAAAATTAAAAATAGTTCCATATGTATAGAGTACAATAAAAATAAAAATAAATCACAAAATGATTCAAATAGGAGAACTTCGAATATTTACACTGAGATGAAAACGAAACCCTAATAAGATCACTTCGTTTTTTGTGCGTTCATCTTTCAAAAACGATTTTTTAGAAACTGCTAAGCCGATTGTAATGAAATTTGGTACGCATGTTCTATAATGTAATTATGATGCAAAAATTTTGTTTTCATGTTTGTATGATGAATAGATTTTGAGTAATTCAAGAAAAAAATAAAAAAAGAACACGAAAATATAGGTCTCTTAAAAAAAAAATTTTGTTTGGGTGGGCAAAAAAAGGGCAAGAAAAGTAAATGAATTCTAACACAGAATATACAAACGGAGATTTTAAGCCCAAAAGCACGATGGATACACGTGGATACATTTTTAAAACACTTCACAAAGTTTCAGAACAAAATAAAAATCAACACTGTTAAGGTCTTCAAACAAACGATTTTTTATTTTTTTATTTGTTAGTGTAAAAAAAAATAACTTACGCTGAGAAGTTCTTAAATACCACCAAAAATAAATAAAATAAATTGAATATGGACAACTATCATTACACTTGACCACGCTGTTACAAACTTGACACAAGAAAAGCAATGAGATTTAATTTTTTTTTCACTTGCAACAAGCTAATGTTTGTGATCCTGTTGAACGGTAAATACAATTATTTTTCTGTTTTTGTTTTTGCCATTTGATGGCCGGATTTTTTACCTTTCATATGATACCAATTTTGTTGCATTTGAAAGAAATTTTTTTTACATTAAAGTTCCGCTAGATTGCGAAAATTGCACACTGTGCGTCGGCGTCGACGTCAAGGTGAAGTCTATGTCAGTTTGAATAAATTAATTTTGATTTTGATTTATATTTTTGTTTCTATTTGGGGGTTGAAAAATAACATAGAAAACTGGTGTTAAGTATTTTTCTCTTTATTTTTCTCTTTTTTTTAATGCAGTGTTGAAATCATAGAGGACATATATTACCTAGAGGCCCGACTTCGGTGGTTCGCTCTCTTTCGGCCTACAAGCTGAAATTTTCACATTTATACCTTAAAGGTGCATAAGTGTTAGTTTCCCAATGCATTTCTTATGGGAACTCTCACTAATACTTATGCAATTTTAAGGCATGTGTGCCCATTACAGTCGTGGTGTAAAACCTATAGCTCAAATTTCAAAAAAGTAGATTCCGTTGAGCTCAAATTTTTCAAAAAAACCTGAACATGCAAAAAAATTCATGTAATATGAAAAATAAACATATAATTTTGTTTCTTTGCACTTGAAGCATATAATTACATTATTATTTACCAATATTTGTATCAAAAATATTAAAAAACTTAAAAAGAACGCAAAAAAATCGAAATAGTACGCGACACCCTTAGGAACAAACAATATTAATACTACAATCGGACCTTTAGTTTCTTATTTGCTGTGGTGAAACTTTTGACAGTTAATGTCAACAATATTTGACATTTTCATTTTTCAATAATAGAAAAATGCAAGGAAAGGGTAAGTATGGCAAACAATATTTTATATTTTTATAATTTTATTGAGAATAATTTTAGATTCAACCCACAACTCCATTGTATGCGAAAACATGCCCTTAGCGCATGCATCTGGTGTCCGAGAGCTGCTATTCAATAGACATCGTACGGAGCAAATCAAAGGACTTATATAAAGTATTCGAATTCACTATCCAGTCTTGGCTCCGAAGATACATCTTCCCGGTCATGCTGAGTCTTACAATCCTCCTCCAGAATATTCGATGCCAATGAAATGAAGGAGTGGGAGCGCATGAAGGACGAGCCGCAGAAGCGTAAGTTGCGTTTTATGCTTCAAAATACAAGTCGATACCTGCGTGAGAGATTCTTTCGTTGTTTGGTTTTGTATCTCTGTCCGAAGGCCAAGCGTATGAAGTTGAACATCGTTGCTGAGTATCTTATTCTCAAGCTTCCAAGTCCGAGAGAATTGTAAGCGTTCCCAACCACTGAGAGCATGGTCTATCGTCGGCATACGGACATCATCGGATCGGTCAGTTTGGAGCCCAAAGGCGATTACATTGTTTCCGGATCGGTTGACACTACAGTCAAAAGTAATTCTATCACAATTGCTTCTAAAAACATTCTTCCGAAAACCTTTCTCTCTTTCAGTTTGGAAAATTGTCACCGGACGTTGCATTCGAACCATCGAAACCGGAGACACGGTTAATATTGTTCCACTGTTAATCATTAACGAAGGAACTTTCGAATGCAGTGATTCAGGAATCCAACTCCAAGCAATGGACAATTCGCATGTCTCATTGGTGTCTCTAAGCCTTCGATCTGATGGTTTCGATAAATACCGATGTGACCGAAACATTTCAAGCAACCTCGGTAGCATGACAAAAATTCTAAAATGCGCCAACAATGAAGATAAAGTTACTGTGAAGGTTCAAGACAATGCCGACACAGTCACCTCTATGTTTTGAGTCACAGAATCAAGAAAAAGTGTCTGACTACGTTGCTAAAGTGAGTTCCTGAAATTCTCAACGTAATCCAATAACTATCCTAAATAAGAGCATTAAACGCTTCCCAACGATCTCATCGTCATTGTCATCGTCAACATCAGGCCCCACAAAAGCGCTCCGTCTCAAATCGCCAACCCATTCCAAGCCAAATGACACAACCCAACAACGTGGCAATCGACTATCCATAAACTACAAAGCTCAAAAGACTGATCGAGTGTCTCCAGTTGCTAAAAAACACTACCTGTCTCAAAAAAAAAAAAAACCTCACCGCTGCTAGAACGCAATGTCCCAGAAATCAGGATCGTCGATAGTGTATTGCCACCAGCTACACCACACACAATTACTCGTACAGCATCACACACGCACAAGGAAAATGTAAGTCCCTTGACGCCAGGCAATGTCCTCGATTTCATCGACGAGATGCAATTCACTCCTGCAACCAAAACAAAGCTGAAACAGCTGAAAAGCAAGACAACACGGAGAACTACGAGACCGATGCGGCTCATCTCAACATCGTTCAGACGCACCTGATCAACGACAAAACCTTCGACATGAAACACATGGACAAGTCCGACTTGGCTCTGAGTGACTTGCAGGAAAGTTTCAAAGCACCTTGTGATCGAATTGTCTTCAACAAAACCGCGACCGTCACACCAGCCGTCTCCCGGCCATTGTCAATGATCGAGGAGGAGGAAACAGCCAATTTCCCAAAAATCCTGCAAAAGACCTACGAAATCAAAGTCGACGAAGATCTCAAGCGTGACGTCAAATTGGTCAGGACTCCATTGAGAAAGTATTCCGAATCGATGAAGGATCCGTCGTTGAAGTCGCCATCGTCAACGAAAATGTACATTCAAGGAAAACAAAATAATAAAAAGTAAAAAGTGGAAGAATGTTGAATTTTATTGCTTTTCGTAGAGCAGGTTTAGGTATTCGCGATATTGGTTGAAGAAGTTCTTCAAATTCGTGTCTTTCTCTTCTTTCTCTTGCTTTGCTTTAAGCTGCGGCTTTTGGCTTGGTTCTGATGATGGCTGTTGGTTTTCTTTATAGTGCTGTTCATTGAATTTCAAAGAATTCGTCCATTGAGAGATCCTCATCCTTGTCGTCATCGTCGTGGGTATTGAATATTAGTTAGTGCACGCCGACCGATGCCAACATCATGTAGTTAGGGTTGAATTGCACACACTGCAATGCAACAAACCTCCACAGCATTCGGTACCTTAGCAACTGCTTCGAGATAGTCCTCCATAAAAGTCGCCAAAATTTGCTTTCTTATCGTTTGTCTTGTCACGCGAGAAGTTCACATTGAAGAATGCCTCCGTCACGCCTGGCTTTTTCTATGCACGCCTCGACTAGCTCGAGAGTGGCGATTTACAAATTGTCTTTTTCCAAATCCATGGGTAGTTTATTGAGAAATGACAGACGTATCTATTCGGGACCCATGTCCAGGCAAGCCAGCAGTGACATATTGAATTCGAGAGCGATGCGTTTCAGGAGTCGACATGAGAGCAGCGGCAGCCAACGATCGAAGATGTTGTTCATGTAGCTAGTGACTACTGGGATGAAACGCAATGTGTCTCGCTGTTTGGGTTGTGTGTAGATGAGAGCTTCCAGGGGTGAGAGTTCGGATTTTGAGAAAATCGACGTCTTTAAACGTAAAAGTTGCATCAATAAAATAAATCAATATTTGATTTACCTCAGCAGATCCAAGCCATTTTCAAGGTTAAGCAATCTGTAGACACATATTGCGAAGGAGTTATTTGGAGGGATTTATCGACTCCTTTTTGGTGGTGACCGTAGCGACAATGTCACACTCGAAGCGCCAAGCGTGCATATGGGGAAAGCCTTCACGCAATAGAAATATCAGGCTATGAATTTCCAACTGGAACAGTCGATTTCGACCAAGCTAAAATTTCAAAAAACCATCAATATAGTTTTTGATACTCAAAACCGTAAACCCACCTTCGCATACGTCCTCAAAAATCCCAAGTAAGCCATGAGGATCTCATAGCGTTCCGTCTTCAGGACATTTTTAACCAGCGTTGATTCGTGCATTTCGTCCATTGTTTTGGGAACTGCATTGTTCAGACATTCATTAATATAATCAATGCCAAAACAATGACACAAAGCAATTATCGGAGTTCACAGATTTTCTTCGGATTGTAACGGGCGTTGAATAAAGCCAGGACCGTGTCTTGGAGTTGATTTTCGTCTTAAGAAATTTTCAGCGTTACTGATTTGGTGTTTTGAAAATTCTTCTCGTTAAACTGTGCCAAATAATCCAAGCATTCCTTTATATTTTGTAGGAGCATATCAGATTGGAGACATAATTTAACTTTGATGATGTGATAGCATTCAAGACGATTGAATATCTTGTCTGTGGGATCGTCGATGAGGTGTTTGAGTTTGGCAACAATGTCCATGACAATGTGGTATTCTTTATTGGATTTGGCTTCTTCGAGACTGGAATAAATCATCAATTCGGATTTTGCACGAGACTTTGAGGTTGATTGATATTTCTTTCTTTGAGTTCATTGATGCATTGCTTGAGGTCTTCATTTGCTTCGCAAATAGCTTTTTGAGTGCTTCCTTCGATGTTTTTTAGGAGTTATTTGACCTGCAAATATGGCGATTGTGGAAACAAGAAGCACACAGCATAAACTAAAAAATTTCAGGACTTTTGAACTTACCTCATTGAAGAAATAAATTTATATCTCTTATGAGCGTTTCACCCTCTTCCAAATACAATTCGTTCCTTGATAAATCCACAAGAAATTTGACATAATTTGTTAATTTGTTTCGACATAAGCAAAACTTGAACAAATAAACAAATGATTTTTTTCTTCTTCTTCTTTTTTTGGCTTCTGTCACTTTGGGCCCGGAAAAAATTTGCCCACGGTTGAGGTGAAGTTTTGTTTTTTTTTTTCTTTCTAAAATTTACACGGACACGAAATTAAGAGAGGATCGTGAGAGTTCACCTCAGAAGAGATCTGCGGGTGTTTTCGGAAAGGGACGAGGAAAGTCGGGACTCTAGGTAATATATGTCCTCTATGGTTGAAATAATGGAAAATATACACTCTTGAAAAATCAAAGCGACAATTTGATCCAGCGGATAACGAAAAAATGTTTCGACCAAGTGATTTTTGTAGATTCAGTCGTCTGTCCGCTAGTTTGTACTGAGTGCATTAACTTGACAAAACCCACATTTTGAATAGATTTCGAAGCCGATTTCTGGTATTTCATCTTACTGGATTCATATTTAGTCCAAACGATTATGAAAGATAATGTTTCTTAACTCTAATCTTGTGGTTGTTTATCTTTCCGCCAACAAAAAAAAAGTGAACATTTTAAAGTGAAATGTCGTTTCATTCCGCCCGGAATGATTGATGGCGATAAGGGGAATTTTTCGAACATGGAATTTTTTTCACCCGGAATTCACAATTAGGGAACCAATTTTTTTCGGGCGGAATGCTGTTCGGGTGAAACTCACAATAGCGCTGAATAAGGTAACGAAAAAAAAGGGATTTTTTATTTTTTTTACGCACGGAATGCTGTTCAGGCGAAACTCACAATAAAGCTGTGAGTGTTTTTAGTTTTTTCTTAATTTCTCAAAAACAAGAAGACATTAAGGCATGCGGTTTCTGGATCGCACTGAGAACTTGTAACCGCATTTAATCCTGGAAAAAAAAAATAGTACTTAACTACATACAATTTCGAAAAAAATTAGTTCGAAGTTAAAAAAAAAGTTGAAAATTTCGATATTTTGACTTTGAAAATGATTTTTTCGAACACTATTCCTGAAAACAACTTTATTTAAATGCAAAATGAAAGAAGCATTTTTTAGCTTTGCAAAAAGGTATAACACGGCATTGAGGGAAAAGCCGTTGATTTTTAATTTTTTTTTTTTTGAAAAATAGACTTTTTTTGTTATAAGGTTGCCCCTCCCGGCTAAACGGAGGACAATAGACCCCCCGTTCCATATGATTTTTTTCTTGTCTTAATGCAACCTAAACACTCCAATTATCAAAAACATTAATTTTGGATCTCTCTTTATAAACAATATAAAAATTGTTTAAACAATATAAGCAATAATTTCCCCCAAATGATTTGTTTCAGACTTTAAAGAATATAAAAAACAAAAAATTTAGAAATTTTTTTTTTCAAAATCCGAGCTGTTTCTGAGGACTTTATGAAAAAAAACTTCATTGACTCTACTATATCAGTTTTCAGTAAAATAAAAAAAAATCGAAATCGTCATCCTCACTGAAGAATTCAAATCTTAATGCATATGAATAAATGTTCTGTTTTTGGTTCTAAAACTTTTTAGAGGACCATTTAAAATTTTTTGGGGCAACCGGGAAATTTCAACAAATTTCACTTCGGCAACGCTGAGCCCGTCACGCGACTATTGTGTTCACGGGCTTGAAATATCCCCATCAAAACAAAACAAAACAAAAAATTTTCTTAAATTAAAGGATGAATGAAGATGAAGAGGATATTTTGTATTTGGTGGGCCTGGGACTGTGCTGTCATTTTGCTGAGCTGTAATTGGTCAAATATTGTTTTGTAGTTTCATCTGTCAAAAAAAAAAAAACTCGAGTTCAGGAGGGCATTTATTTTTGTTGGTGATCGTTAGGCGCTACACAATTTCTTGTGCTTTTTAACACTTGATCAAGTTGTTCATAGAATGCGCTTTCGAATACGATCCGAAAAAGGACAATAAATATGATGAATTAATAATGAAAAATGAAGAAAATGTAACGAAAAATAAAAAAAAAATAATAATAAAAATCGTACATGTACCGACACCTTGAACGTTAAAACACCATGTAGTCCAAAAAAAAAGAATTGAAATTGAAAAATAAAATTGATGCACAATCGATATAATCTTGATTCAATCATATTTCGCTGGCGCCCCTGAGATTAACCATTCAACTGCAGACCAGCCCTGTTGTAATGCGTGTGTTTGTGAAACTCATACTACTTAGAAAAATGCTTCACTTCTTTTTCATAAGACCCCTTCATGTACTTCTTATTCGATCTTCGACGGTTTCTAGTTTCTACCGATTTCCCTTTGCAGTAAGCCTAAGCATGCTGAGACATCGATAGTCTCTTATCAATGCTATTACGTACATGGATATCGATCAATCATCAATCGTTCCAGAGTTTTGAGAATGAATGATGATAGGCTAATAGGTAAGGCGGCCAACTTTATAACAAGTTAATGCGGGACACCGACCCCTGTCCGTCCACTCCTCTCTCCTCCCCCAATCTCTTTTGGTGAATTTGTGGAAAACGCACATGATCTTTTTTTTGCTTGTAAAGGGCTTTCCAATAAGAGGTGTTATTTTGAATAGCCCGCTATTTCGGTAGCTGTCACTTTTTGACATTTGACAAGTAGAAACTGATAAAAAAGAAAAAATGGAACGATAAACGCTTCAACAACGCATTGAAATTATTAAAATTCACTATAAAAATGGTGAAAATTTGCAACAAGCAATGAAACCATCGATCTTTTACGGGAAAAATTTCCGGACCGTGTTATCTCTCGAAGAGGTGATCACAATTGGCCACCGAGATCTTGTGATTTAACACCTTGCGACTTCTTCCTTTGGGGCCACGTGAAAGATTTGACGATAGACCAAATATTCACACTGAGGCAGATCCTGGAAAAGACCAACGAATTTCAAGTCGAAACCCACCATCTTTTCATCGACTTTAAAGCTGCTTATGATAGCATCCACCGCCAAGAGCTTATGATTGCGATGTCTGAATTCGGGATCCCGAACAAACTGATCCAGCTGTGCCGCATGACGCTAAACAATACGCAGTGCAGTGTGCAAATGGGTAACAGCTCATCCGAGTTATTCCAAACTTGCGCAGGGTTTAGACAAGGAGATGCGTTGTCATGTGATTTCTTCAACATAGTCCTGGAGCAGATAGTGCGCAAGGCAGGTGTGAGCACGGAGGGCACTATCTTCAACAAATCCACCCAGCTCCTAGGCTATGCGGACGACATAGACATCATCGGTCGATCCAAGAGAGCTGTGCTTGAGGCCTTCACAGCGATTGAAGAACAGGCGAAACTAGTTGGTCTTGAAGTGAATGAGGACAAAACAAAGTACATGTTATCAACAAACAAAGCAACATCTGTCCACCGCCTAGGACAAAACGTCACTGTTGGTAGCAGCAATTTCGAGGTAGTTAAGGAGTTCACCTACCTTGGAACAAACATCAATCCCACGAACGACACCTTAGTGGAGATCCGAAGAAGAATTACCCTAGCGAACCGCTGCTGCTTCGGTTTGGCCAAACAACTGGGTTCAAAACTCCTCACTCGAAAGACAAAGTGTCTGCTATACAAAACTTTGATTTTACCAGTCCTACTCTACGGCGCCGAGTGCTGGACAATAAGTAAAAAAGGGGAATTGATACTGGGCACGTTCGAAAGAAAAATTCTTCGACGGATTTTTGGTCCCGTATGCGACGATGGCGAATGTAGAAGAAGATACAACCGAGAACTGTATGAGCTGTACCAAGATGTGGATGTAGTCCAGAAGGCCAAGAAAAGACGACTACATTGGCTCGGCCACATCGAGCGAATGGACGACAACGCTCCAGCCAAGAAAGTCTTCTCATCCCAGCCCCCAGGTTCAAGACGACAAGGAAGACCGAACCTACGGTACAAGGACCAAGTGACTGCGGATGCCAGAGCGCTTGGTCTCGGTGACTGGAGAGTGCATGCGAGGGATCGTTCACGATGGAAGACTGCAGTATCTAGGCTGTGACCCTTCATGGATCGTGAGCCGGTAAAGTAAGTAAGTAAGTAAGAAAGATTTGGTCTACGCCAACAGCCCAGCGTCGATTCAAGACCTCAAAGATGGAATTCGTGAGGCTATCAAAGATATAGGGCAGCCACTTTGCGATTTGGTTATGGAAAATTTCATGAAAAGGATATGGTCCTGTAAGCGTGGTCGTGGCGGCCATTTGGCTGATGTTGTGTTCCATTATTAACGGCATACCTTCCTCTTTATAATGAAATAAACATTATCTCAAAAAATGCCATTTTTCTTTGAATATCAAAATAACACCTCTTATTGGAAAACCCTTTATTACACGCAAACACTCTCACCGTTCGTTATTTGAGCTAAATGTTTGTATTACGCATATACTCTCTATGTTCGTCAATTTGAGCTTGCAGACGTTCGTAATTTCGATGTGGAGTTCAACACTTTTATATTTATACGAGAAATATGACTGGATACGAGGAATGCGGGACATACGGGACACGTTAGATAATTTACGGGACTATTTTATTATTTATTGAAATGCGGGATTACAATTGTCATTACGGGACTCTCCCGGAGAATGCAGGACGGTTGGCCGCCTTACTAATAGGCCTTATATCCTTAGGGTTGACATGCGAGCATTTGCCCGCCTTGGGGATGTATACTACCTTTACTTCTCTCCATCGCTGAGGTATATAGATCTAGCCAACTTTTGAAGATCATCATCAAGCAAAGCTAATGACAAGTAGAAATCTGAAACAACACCTTGTGACTGTGCAATAAAAACACCATAAAAATATTATTGAATCAATTTATTAATTAATCAGTAAAGACCACACAATCCAGAGCTCTTTATTTTGTGATAATAATTAACATACAATAAGCTAAAAATTGAGAGAAAAAGAATAACTCCTGTTTCTCACCTACGCGAAAAAAAAAGTTTAATCAATTTGTTTTATTTAGTTTTGTTTATTCAATTTGTTTTCAATAACTTATAGTAAGTTCTGCATAAAAAATCTATCACATTTATTTTTCTAAAAACATGTTCGTTTTCACTACACATTAATTTTTATGTTTTTTTTATATTAGTTTTGATTTACCCTTAATTTGTATTTCTCGACGTATTCGAAGAGATGCTCTTAATAAAATACTAAAATATTAACAACGTATCGATTAAAAACAAAAAATATTAATGTGCGTAGGATTAATGGGATGTATTTCTATGTACATTCTTACAAGTTTCTAAAGTTCTAAAAATTAAATTAGTTAAATAAGTTTTCAATGTAGGTATTTACAATATTTATAATTAAATATTATGATGAAAATGCTTATTACATTATGGAGCATAAGCCAGACGCCTCTACGCCACAGTCAATTTTTTTAATCTTTTTCAGTTTAACATTTTGCAATTCGGGTTTGAAAGTAAAGGTTGGCTCAATATCTTCAGCCTCGATTGGTTTCAAAACAGAACCACACAACGGAGGAGTAGTGCTATCCCTTAATATGGTTGACTGCACATTGCTGCCTCCTCCGTTACCACTTGGTTTTGAGCCAATTACTTCAATGCAATTCGAAAAGGAATCCATATTGCTTGGCCCCGTTGTTGTATGGGAAGTGATAACCTGTATAACATTGTTAGAAGTTTCAGTTGTAGCTGAAGAAATGGGTGTGCAAAACGAAGGCACAGTAGAGAACGTTGGGTGACCAGAATATAAGGAACCACTCATTTCTTCATTACCAACAGCAGAGCTGTCAAGTGACAAAGAAGGAATAGTGCTAATCGTGATAGGACCACTGCAAAGAACTGGAATCGTTGATATATTGCTTACATTACTAATACATGAAGCATTTTGATTAAGACCAATCGTTTTTGTTATAGAATTTGAAGTACTATTGCTACTAGTTACAATGTTTTTAGTCATATTGATCTTAATTTTATTCACGCCCAATAAAGTGGTATTTGTTCCAACGGGATTATCATTTGACTCGAGGTTTCCATCTAATGATTCTCCATTTTCTACTATTTCTTCTGCAATCGCTGATGGAGCGTCTTCAGTTGGTGGTTGTGATGTTTCGCCAGGAGGTTCAACAATCATGGGCGATGGTTGAGGCGTTGAAACCGTTGACGATATTGTTCGAGCTCCAGTATTATCATCTGAAAAAGATTTTCATTAGAAAAATGCAAGCGTAACGTAACCAGTTAATTTACCACTGCTCTGAATCGAAATCTCTTCTTCTGGAATAAGAACGATACCAACATCTTCAAAACCATCATCGTCTTCATCGTCTTTGGGTTCTTCTTTGATTTTAACATTGAGCATCGATGACTGGGAGCATTCGTCTAATGCTGATGGTCTTTCTTCATAAGTATCAAGATCCGTGAACGGTATATTGGGTTCTTGAATTTCGACATCTGATTCAAGAGTTTCATTGACTACTGCAGCACTAGGCAAAATTCCTTCATCAGCAACACCACCCATTTCTTCTCTACTCATATTAACCGGAACATATTCTTCGTCGTCGTCGATTTCGGTTATGGACGGTTCTTCAGCCGGAACAACAATCACATCGTCATCGTCGTCATCATCGAAAATAATTTGTGCTGCCTCGGTGCCTTTATTATAAATAAATTAATAAAAGAAATAAAACAACGTGAATTGACATACCTTCAGTGCTGTCTTTCTTTTCTTTTTTTACAATTGCTACATCTACAGCATTATCGTCATCAATTGTTATTGCTGTTATATTCTGATCTTCAGGTTGTTCTTCAACGACAGGCGAAGGTGGATTTAGCGAAGCCTATGTGAACAAAATTGAATTAAAAATAAAATTTCCATTCCAGAATTAAATGGTAGAAAAGAACAAATAATAAAGGGTTTTTCAATAAGGGCGGGTAGATGTGATTCGAAGCCCAGTCAGCGAACAAACGGCGTTGTCTATGGTCATGAACTTTGAGCTCCTGGATCAGTTGGATCTAGACTGCCTCGGGTCCTGCTGTACACTTTCACGGAGCGCGGCGATGTTCTCGGCCGATCTTGCGTTCCTTAAACGTACGGGTGTTGGCTGATTGTTTACTGAACCGGTCGTCTCAAATTTGGCCACCAAACGTTGAAGAGTCGACTGTGAAGGGCCACCACGCGTAAAATGGGCGCAATGCGCACAACGTTTGCGTTAACGAACACTCATTTTGATAATAAAGTTTTATCATTTGAACGTGCTGTTCAATCGTGTGCCATGATGATTTGGCATAAACAACTGAATAATAAACAAAAGTAGTCCGACCGAAGCTAAGGCTTCGGCTTTGGTCGAATTCGGCCAAACCTTCGGTATAAAATAGGCCGAAGCCGAAGAATTTGTTTCTTAATATCGAGCATCGTAGTAGGCGCCGATTTTTTTTTTTTTTAAATTGTTGGACACACAAGTTTGTGTTTATTAGTGTAAAATCGTAGTAGGCGCGGAAAAAATGTCCATTTTTGAATTCTTTTAGTTGCCATAAACATTTTTGTCACTTCGTTTGTACTTTTATTGTATTCGAAATGAGAATTCTTCGCTTTATTAAACCTTCGACTTCGGTCGAACCTAATATTCGGCTTCGGCGGAAAATCGACCTTCGGTCGGACACTAAACAAAATATTTAACAGATGTCACCAAAACAAAATGGACAAATGGACCACGGGATGCCAAAATCTACCCGAGCCAATTGAAAAACCCTTTAGCTACTTAAAGTTAATTCTCAACTAGTGAACTTAGATACTCAATTATTCACATTCACATGTGTCGTAGTTTGCCTTTTAGAATGTTTATTTTTAGATAAATATGTACCCTATTTTGAACAAGTCCTTTCAAACCCGTTATTATTTTTTTTCTCACAAACACATTTATATTTTTAAACCGACATAAACACGATACGTCTTCATCACTTTAACAAAAATCTTTATACTAACACATGTTGCTGTTTATGGAACATGAACTTATGACCCTATTACTTAGTCGTCTTACGTTAATTTTATTTTCTGAGTTAAAGTTCATACCTTATAGTCTTCGTAACACAGAGGATGATAAATTTTGTCCTCGACTCTAACAGCTGCACGTAAATGCCATTCTTCCAGGTCCTCGTTGTAGAATTGTTCGAATTTTTCTTGACACATATCGCATGCACGATCCACATCACCTGGTTCGGCTGGGCAACTAGGAATTGGAGAGCTTGCAGTGCGTTGATTTGAATTTTCATCGATATTTTCCAAATCAATCTGTTGTGATTCGAAGAAATTCTTTTCGCGATCTTCCAAGTCTTCAATTTCTTCATACTGCAACCAATCAGAAATTTCATAGTACCATTTCCTTGAATGAGCCTTCCTTGCCGAATCTCGTTCCCTACGATTTTGACGGAAGTGCCAGTCCAAATGCTGGCTATATTTAATTGTTTGCTCGGGCGGAAAACGAACACCACAACTACTGCATTGCATGCCACAAAATAGTGCATTGATGATTGCTCCTTGACGAGTTTTAATTGTTTCTGGAACGTTCAAATTAATTGGCTTAATCGGCTGCACGTCTTGGAGAACTCTAACTTCTTCTTCTTTGGCGTTCTTTACTTCGGATGCAGCACCATTACTTGCAACAGTGTTAATTATACCAGTTGATATGAGTTTTTGGAAAAGGTCGTCAATATTGACGTTTGGCAGGATTGGAGCGATACCCGGAATTGAAACTGCTTGTGTCGATGAAGACATTACTGTTGGTTCTGTAATCAAGTCAATATCACCTGGATTTGAAGTAGCGGCAATTTCATCTTTGATTGACGGAAGAATTGCACCGACAATTTTTTCAACTTCCGGAGGTGGTTGCATGTTAATATACTTCATTCCCTTAACAATATGTTGGCCAGCCACAATTCCTGTCGGCAGCGTACCAAAACGGACAAAATATTTTCGCCCACCTAGCATTAAACTCTTTGGCAAACCACCATATTCAACATTCAAAAGTTCACCGTTTATTATTACGGTTTTTAAATTGTCAGCAAATTCTATGACATGCTGTTGGCCATCAATAATGAATGTTTGTGGGTTAGCATCAAGAAAGACAGGAATAATATTCCGAGCATCAATAATCATATTTATTTTGCCAACAACTAGATCTCTTCTGAGTATTCCGATGTGAACCTGGGGTGGGGGACCTTCAGCTTGCAGCAAATGTATTTTGTTATTGATCGGAATCGGCATTGCTGGACCACCGAAGTAAACTTCATACCAGTGCTCATCAATGTATAGTTCGCGGGAGGGAAATGCGAATCGCATCCGATGGGGTTCTCCATCAATTGTTACTTCTTTGTAGTCCTCATTGAAGTTTAGTACAATTGAATCTTTATTGTCAATGGTTATGGCTCTTGTGCCAGGCTGGAAGCCAATCTCTCTAGGTTGATCCCAATCCATGAATACAATCGCAACATTTCCGTAGAAACGAATTTCTTTTGTGCGGCCATCTATGGTTATAGTGCGCACAACATCCTCTTGGGGATTATCGATTGAATTGCATGGTTTTGGAATAACAAGTGTCGGTGGTTGCGGCGGTGCGGGAACTGTTGTTGGGCGCCTAGGCTGGGCAGTAGTACCATTGAAAACGTTGCTTGGATTCTGCCATGGATTGGGCAGCATTACTCTATTGTTAAATGGAGGTCTGCTGGAAGGTCCAAATCGTTGTCTCTGGGGCTGTGGCTGGGAATGAGCGGATTGATTATTCACTGGCTGGACCGGGGCTGACCATTTTGAAGTCTTGACACGCCTTTCCTTTTCACCTGTGGTCTGTCTGGAATCCGGCTGTAAGTTATCATCCACTTCCTTCTGATCAGCAGCAATTTGATCTTTATTTGATGATGATGAATCCTTGGAAATTTTTGGAATGCGTTTCTTGTGAACAGCGTCCCGAGCTTCTTTATCAGGATCAACATGCGCATCTTCTATTGTTTGTTCGAAAGCTTTATCACCTGAATTAAGAGATTCAAGACGTTTGGCTGCATTTAATTTATTAGTTTCATTTATTTGCATAACAGTTTTAACTAAGTTTTGGTATTGTTCTTGATTGATATTTCTAGTTTCAAGTAACTCTTGAGCTTGGCCTATCATTGTACGGATTTTACTGTCATTACATTCTTGGGATACAGTTTCATCTTGAAGTTCGTGTATTTTAAACTTCTGTGAAAGTTCTCTATGAGATTTTTCTATCAAAAGAAATATTAATTAAAAAATATAAATATTTTGTGTGGTCATTGATATTCTTACCCATTTTGTTGTATCTAGCGGCTTTGGCCAATTTGGCTCGAACATCATCAAGGCTTGACTTGTTTGGTGAAGATTTAATACCCGGTGATCCCTGTAGGAACATAGCAGAAGGGATAGTTTCTAATATTTCATATGATGGAATAAGTTTGCTTACCTTGACTTTAGCCCAGTTTTCCTTTTCGTTTGATATAACTGGCGGAGGAGGTGGGGTCATTACATCGCTGGCGCTTTGGTTTAAAACCGCAGTTGGGATAACTGTTCTTAGATCAACATCTTCAGTGCCAAATAAACTAAACAAACATAATTTTTATAAGAATTGGCACTTAAGCACAGATTTAAAATTCGTCTTAAAATTGTTTCTACATGTAATACGACTGTTGTGGAACCACAGTCAGTGCTGAGGATATGGAAAGACCACTTTTCCAAGCTGTATAATGGCGATGATGAGCAAAACTCCGCCAGCAATACAGAACCATTGAATTTAGGTGCAGCAGGCCAACAATTCTACCCGACATTGACGAAGTGAAGATAGCGTTATCTAAACCTAAGTCGAACAAAGCCGCTGGAGCAGACGGGCTAGCCGTCGAACTGTACAAAGCAGCTGGAGATGATTTGCTTAGAAACAGCTCATCTGCAAAATTTGGTCGGAGGAAAGTATGCCCGACGAGTGGAATCTCAGCATCGTATGCCCGATCCTCAAAAAAGGAGATCCCCTGAACTGCACCAACTACTGAGGTTTAAGTCTCCTTGTGCTGTGCTGTGTGAACATTCGAAGCCCTTCGTCAACAACCTGATAGGTCCTTATCAGTGTGGCTTCAGACCCGGAAAGTCCACTATCGATCATATATTCACCCTACGGCAGATCTTGGAGAAGACCCAGGAACTTCCAATCGATACCTACCGCCTTTTCATCGATTTCAAGGACCATGACAACATCCGATGAAAACGCTTTGGGCTGCTTTGAGAGAAAAATTCTTCGAGTACTTTTTGGTCCTGTCTGCATAAATGGAGACGAAGATTCAATCAAGAACTGTACGAGCAGTTCAGCGACACTGACCTAGCCAGAAAAGTTAAGGTCCAACGACTTAGATGGTTGGGTCATGTAGAGCGAATGGAAAATAATGCTTCGGTTCGTAGAGCCTTCGAATCCAACCCGGAAGGACGTCGCAGAAGAGGAAGACCGCGACTCAGGTGGAGCACACAGGTGGCAGAGGACCTGAACCAATTTGGCGTGCGAAACTAGAGACAGCTAGCTAGGGACCGAGCTGGCTGGAGACGTTTGTGGGATGAGGCCCTGGTCCGACCTGGACTGTAGCACCACCATAAAGGAAACGAAACAACTGTTGTTTACAGGAATGTGCAGCTGATTCCTTACATTGATTGAGTTGATGCAAATAAAAACTTGTGTCTGAATACACCTTTATCACATAACAAATGGTTGGATACATACAGGGTATGCGGTATTTCTTTTTACGTTGGTATGTTTTTACCAACAGGCAGGTAATAATTTGTGCTGAACGTGAACGAAATTTTCTGGAGTAACAAATGATTCAACAGGTGTGTGGCAGGCCTGGACTAAAAGTTAATCCTATTAAACGAGTATAGAACTACAGAATCGTAGAGAATGACGAGGGAACATATTTTCATTTGAGTGGGCAAAGTAGTTACACAGAATCACTTAAACCTTCATCCACTGATGCCGTGATGGTATAAAATATTGAGACTCATGAGCCATATTCCTAGGAAAGTGATGCGGGTGCTAGCTTCACGGTGAATGGCTACCGGTTCAGAACAAAACTTCCTTTCTTTCTCTTGTGTAAGAAAACAGACAACAATGCTGGACCGATCTGGTTTTAGAAAGATGGAGAGCTTACGTACGCACGTATAAGTCCAAGTAAAGCTATGTATTTCAAAAAATTTGTTTTTTCGCTCCGGTTATTTTTCAAAGGCTTACCTGATGGTTACAAACCACCGATGACGCAGAACCATTCGTTTACATCAAGCTGGAAATATTACCATGAGCACTTAACAGAAATGATCTTCGATACATTACGTTAGCAAAATTTCCATAAAACAAACTTTTATTTTCAATTAAGTTTTTTTTAATTTCATTCCTTAAATCATTGTTTGGTTCAAGTTATTCCAGATATACGAAGAGAAAGTACTTTTATGCTACCCCGTGTGCGTAGTCTATTAATTCGTGTTTAAGATGGAAAGATATATACACTTCGCTTCAACTGAATAAGCACACATTTTTTCAAAAGTTTGTTGTCCATTTTTTCCTAACTTTGAACGTTAATGCATCATTTGATGATGCTAACCGATAGCTTATGATGTTGAGAAAACAAATCAAAAAGAACAATTTCAAAAGGACCACTATTTTTTCCCTGGCTCTCATGCAAAGCTTTCCAGATTGAAAAACTCAGTTTTTTTCCGTCAACTGAATAAGCACAACTTTTAAAAATGTAAATAAAATCAAACGGAAAGAAATGAACAAGATTTTCTTTAAATATTTTTTTTATTGGTTATTTCTAGTATTGGGAACAAGTTACAACCAACTTTATTCTTGATTACTTCATAAACTCGGGCTGGCATGGAATCGTATAAACTCTTTAAGTAGTCCAGCGAAATTTCTCTCCATGGCTGGAATAAGCGATTCTCTGTCCTCAAACTGACGGCATGACTCATAAACTTTACGTACCAACCATCCCCATTCATTTTCTATAAGGTTCAGGTCAGGTAAATAGGGCGACCATTGAAGCAATTTAACATTCTGGTCCTGTATCCCACTTTTGACAGTGCGCAACGTTTGAATGGGGTCGTTGTCATATTGGAAAATCCATTTATAGGGTCCAAAAATATCCGAAAATGAAGGAAACTTTCTTTCCAATATTCTCTTGTAGGTAATTGCAGTCGTTTTTGACGTTTAAAACTCAAGCTCAATAGTCCCATAGTAGCTAACTGCTCCCCATATCATAACTCCACCTTCTCCACCATGATGCCGCGCTAAAAAACCGTCCTTCTTTCTCAAATCGTGAAAGTAATTATTAAAACCATCAGGGACATCAAAATTGAAACTCTTCTCATCCGAAAAAACCACGCTGTGCCACACATTTTTCCAACTCACATCGAGTCTAGAAAATCTTAAACGAATATCTTTTCGTTGCTCGTTTAGTGGTGCTTTCTTTTGGAGTTACTATCGTTTTAAATGATCTGCGCTGTTTGGTACTCTGTGAACTGTTGAAACACCTGCAGTTACACCATCTTTTTGTTTAATTTTTACCGCGGAGACACATGAACTGGAAGCACATCTCATCAAAATTGCTCGTCGATCAACTTCGAATGCTGCTGTTTTTTTTACCACCTTTCATGTTTTTCTCGTACAAACTTTTGTTTCTGAGGTACGAATAGACAACACTAAGAATCCGATCAATGTCGGTAGCTATAGCACGCACGGTCAGTCTTTATTCTTTTAACGAATCAATCTTAACTCGTCCGAGTTTTTCAATCTTGAAAGCTTTGCATGAGAGCCAGAGAAAAAATAGTGGTCCTTTTGAAACTATTCTTTTTGATTTGTTTTCTCAACATCATAAGCTATCGGTTAGCATCATCAAATGATACATTAACGTTCAAAGTGAGGAAAAAATGGACAACAAACTTTTGAAAAAATGTGTGCTTATTCAGTTGAAGCGAAGTGTATTTACAGTCAGCCTTATTACCGTACCCGATCGGAAGTTTTATTTCCTTCACCGTACACGATTGGTACATAAATTAGTGATGCGTACCGACGCACTTCTTTGTTGTTTTTTAGTTCCGACACTTTTTTGTTTCGGAGACAATCGGACGAAAACTGTTTAAGTAACAAACCGCGATGCATCGCATGAAATCGCGAAACGTCGCTCTCAATTTGAAATTCCGACGCAGATTTCAAATTTTTTCGTAGATGTGTACGATTGAACTGTCCGAACCGAAAGTATACGGTGGTAGAAAATTCGTAGAAATTGTACGGATCGGAGAGAATTTTTCTCCGATCGGGTACGGTAATAAGGCCGAGTTACTGCCCGGATAACAACATATCAAACGTTATTCATATTAAATAAGTTTGATCTTCTTTTTTATAACCAACACTTGTAAAGTTGGGTGTTGTAGGATCTAGGAGCGTATGCTGTATCTTTAACTACACACCAAGTGCTTACTTCACCTCCTCGTGGTAATCACCGGGTAGTGGTTATATCACTAAATATAACTTGCAAAACTTGTAATCGCGAGTGCAAAACGGAGAAACAGAAGCACTTAAACAACGGCCCAACGAACCCTCCACAGTGAAAAAAACTTGGTAGTTATGCGAGAGATAGTAGCCTTGGATAATGACCCCCTCGTATGGTAACCAGACCCGGAACGACAACGGACTAAGCATTGAGAGTTTGTACCTGGAATGTAAGAACACTCTACACTCCAGATGCAACTCAAAAGCTTGAATCTGTCCTCACGCAGTATAAGGCAGACATAACTGCGAAGCAGGAAATACGATGGATAGGATCAGGGACAACGAAAACGAAAAATTGCGACATTTATGTATTACAGCTGTCATCAAAGAATGCATATATTTGGATGTGGTTTCGTCGTGAGAAATCGGCTTAGACTGAAAGTCATGGATTTCAAGCCATTAAGTGATCGCCTGGCTGTAATCCTCATCAGGGCCACACTACAAAACATCAGTATAATATGTGCACATTCCCCTATCGATGATGCTGAGGAGTCTAGCAAGGAGGATTTTTACGACCTCCTGGGGCCTGATTATGGGATTCGCGACGGATCGTTTTGCTAACGAGTTTGACATTTTTTCAATTATTGCTTTCGCTTTCGCTTTCGCCTTCTTCGATTTGAATTCAAACAATTAACGAATTCGAAGGCGAATTGGAAATGTCATAATGTTTACGATGCGTCGCGAATCCCATAATCAGGCCCCTGGATAGAGCCTACGGAGCCTGTCCAGAGTACGACGTCAAAATCATACTCGGAGATTTCAATGCAAAAATCGGGGAGGAAAACATCTTTGGCAGATAAGTTGGAAAGCACAGCCTCCACGAAGTTAAAACAGATAACGGCTTCCGAATAATCGACATTGCTGCAGCTCGTAATACGGTGATAAGTAGCACTGGGTTTCCAAGACGAAAGATCTACACAGCAACCTAGCGATCTCCGGATGGTCGAACCACCAACCAAATCGACCATGTGCTAATCGGCGCAAGTCACGTGTCCAACATCCTGAACATACGCACTTTCCGAGGAGCAAATGTCGACTCTGACCACTTTCTGGTCGTTGCTAAACTTAGAGCTCAAATATCAAACGACAAACACGTGCAGCCCAAAGAAGAAGACATCAGTTGTCGGAGTGTTATCCGGAGAATGCCAGAGACTACAGTGAGCGCCTGAGTGAGCTCCGCCGTTCTCCGAAGTACCACAGACGTCAGAACCAATATCGCGAAATAATAAAAAATGTAGCCGAGACCGCCAGACACCCCCCGATAAAGAACCCGTGGTATGATGATGAGTGCGCGTTATTGAAAAGAGAGACGGAAAATGCATGGAAAACAAGAGCAGCAAGAGAAGAGTAGAGAGAAAGTCTTCTCATCCCAGCCCCCAGGTTCGAAACGACAAGGAAGACCGAACCTTCGGTACAAGGACCAAGTGACTGCGGATGCAAGAGCGCTTGGTTTTGGCGACTGGAGAGTGCATGCGAGGGACCGTTCACGATTGAAGGCTGCAGTATCTCAGGCTGAGATCCTTCATGGATTGTGAGCCGGATAAGTAAGTAAGTAAATGCACACAAAAAATCTGTAATTTTCATAAAACTCATTCATTCTATAATAATACTAAACAAATTTCAAATCAATTTTGGATGTAAAAATGGATTGTAGGTGTTTCAACGAAAACTCCCAATGGAGGATTGACTTTTCGAAGGTTGAAAACAATAAAGGTCCCTGCAGCTTATAAAGTTAATCCATGGGAATGGCCCACGACAGCTCAACCATATTTGATTGGACAATCTTTTTTTTTAAGTTTTTTCACTTGGTTTGTTTATCCCCGGTCAGATGTATGTCCAGCATTATTTATCCCTTCTAGTGTCATTCTTCTATTAGAGCATTGGTGATTCATAGCTATTTTTTTGGAATACTTATCTCCAGTGAGACAGCATTTGTTGGTGCAAACATCGCCAATAGCTGAGTTGACTGGAACACAAATAAGGAACGAGCAAATGTCAATAACGAAAAATGTACTACATGGCTACGCAAGGTAACGTACTTTAAACAAAATAACGGTAAATAAAAGCTAATCGCAAGCGAAATAAACCTGAAGAAAAATACTTGTATCAAGTCGAGGCAAAGATGATGAAAAGAAAACCACAAAAGATCGATGGGAACCAACCAACAATTACTCTTAGTTTCCTCTTTGAATCATTATTATAATGATACTTGCATGACTCTTTGCATGTCCACGACAACTGTTAGATATATCTTTGTCACCAAAACATAATAAAGATAAAACAGAAAATATTATAACTCACCCGTCAATTTTTTGAGGTTTGGTCCGCTTTGCATTAGGTTCTCCAGGGTCATCGGTTGAAGGACGCTTTTTCTCACCAATTGCTTTTCCATTCGATGTTACATCTTTGCCAACTTCTTCCGGTTGAATAATAGTAGTGTCGGCGGCAATAGCGACGACCACATTTGAAGTTTGAAGTTCGTCCTTCATCACTACGTCACCACTCGCATCAAGATTGTTGTCCGAAGTTGGTAATTCTGAAGATTTTTCTAATTTGTTAATCGATTGTGAAACTATCGCTGATGTAGAGGTAGAAGACTGATGTGCTTTACTTGTTATTCTTTCAAATAGTCTTAAGTCAACATCCTTTACAGAATGAATCGCTTCTATATCTATAAACAATTATTTATCGTTTTTGTTGTTATAACAAAAAAAAAAGTAGTTTTAAGAGTGTGGAGTTTTTTTTGAGAGTAAGTGACGTCCGAAGCGATCATAATTAAAACGAAAATACCCTGACATACAGACATAACCTCTTTACCGGCAAAAATATTTTTATAAAATGTTTGTGGTTTGAAAAAATTATTTTATTTATTTTTTTTTTCTGTTTACTATTTCTTAACAACTAGTTTTTTTGGTTTTTTGGTTAACAACTTTTTTGTTTTCATTAGTTTTACATCAAGAAAGATTTTTGTTTCCACCCCGGAGCAGAGCACATTATGGATAGGATAAAATGAAACTCGGAGGTACAACATTTTATGAGCAAAAAGAAAATTGTTCCAAACAACGAAAAAGAAACTAAAGAAAGGAAAAAATCCAAAAGAATTATAAACAAAATCTTGTGCACATTCAAGAATAAAAACAACAAGTCCAGTTTTTATATTTTATATTTCTTCATCTGTTCATCATTCACTTATACAAGAAGGAGATTTCTTCCCTTCCTTTGGCTTTAAAAAAGCTTTTAAGTGCCGCAATTTCGACTGCAGCTTTATTTATTTTAATTGGGATTTTCCATTTTCTTTAAACTAATTTTCAAGTGACACCAAATTCATTGCCTAATAAAACTAACATCAACGACGACGAGGGGTAAATGAATGTTGTTCCGAAATCTGAGGCCGGATTAGCCATTATTAGCAAAATGTGCACTACTTCGGGGATAATTTGACGAAAACTCTCTTTTTGAAACGTTACTGTAGAAATACTAACTGTAAATGTTATAGAATCATTCTTACTTTGATCTAAAGTTTTAGAAGTAGCGGTGGGAATTAGTGAATCAATATCAATTGAAACACTTTCATTATTTTCAGCTTTAACCTCTGGTAATGATATTGAAACTTTGTCCTCATCTGATTGAATCTTCTCTGAAATTGATTCCAATGACGGAGGCGGCGGAGGCATAATAGTCTTTTCATCGTCTGTTGGAAAATCGGCGGTTTTAAGTGAAGCAAGTCTAGCCCTTTTGTCTGGATGAATAATTCTTAGATCAACATCTTTCGTTGCACTTGGCGATGGAGTACGTGGTTTATGCTTGCGACCTGCGTAAGTTTTCAACACCTTCAAAGAATTAGCCGGCTTTGATTTTGGATCTTTGAATTTTGTAGGGGAAGCAGCTGGCGAATTAGTTTTTCTTTTATATGCGTCAGCAGTTTGTTGTTCCGTTTCCTCCATGATTTTGGGCGGATATTTGGAATCATTGCTTCTGCTACTTGATTTCTTCCGATCAAACGAACTACTTTTACTACTGGTTCGCCTGTCTTTATCGCGAGATGTGCTTCCACTACGATTCGAGGATCGTGAAGATGATGAGCGGACTCGTGTTGGTGACTTGCTTTCACTACGTGTTCTACTCTCTCCCCTTTTGTTGCGGCTCGAGCTCGATGCACTTGTTGATTTCGATCTTCCTCCGGTGCCACCGTCAGAATGTTCTTCTTCGCTCCGGGATTTTGATGAACGATCGCGAACAGATCTGTCCCTCGATGATCTATCGTGATTTTGGCGATTTGAACGATCAGTATCCCGACGTTTTGATGTGCGGGAATCAAATGATTTAGAGTTTCTAAAAGAACCTGAAGCTTGGATGTTTTGGTCTATAGCTTGTGCCATTGATCCCGAAGGGTTGGCGTTTGATTTTGATTTATTGTCTTTTTCCTGTGAAGGCGGCTGCTGTTGCTGTTGTTGTTGTTGTTGTTGTTGCTGCTGGCGGGCAAGACGAGGATCACGCTGACGAATTGTATTCAACATGATAGGATTGACTGGATGCACTTTCGGTTTTTGTTGCTGAAGTAGTTGCGGTGGTGGCGGTCCAGTTGGAAACATCTGCAAATGAAATTAATTAGACGGCTGATCAAATAATTTGAAAATGAGAATACGAAAACCTCATAATAGCATAATAAATAACAATAGGTTCGTTCGATGTTACAAGCCCCGGGGCGCTCCGATTCTTGTCACTACCCTGAACGGAGCTGTCAAAAACCTGAAAAATTACTCTGGGTTTGGTTTCACATCGAACGCGTTAGTAGTGCTCTGTTTTTCTTTTCTCTTTGTTGTATAGTTACAGCTGATTCGAACAGCTCCGAAATTCTCGCCCCGAAAAAAAACTTGGGGCGATTCAGAGCGCTCTCGGTGCGAGCACTGAATACACATCAAACAAAGTGGAATTGCACCGGGGCGAAAAAAGAGCGACATCGAACAGCTCAGTGCGAAATCAGAGCGCCACAGAGCGCACATCGAACAATCCTAATGATATATGTCCTAAAAAGATTAACAAACACAAGTCTTTACCTGTTGCATGTTCATCATATTTGGTGGTGGCTGCCTTGGTCCATTGTTGCGAAATTTTTGATACGTATTTATGCCCATATAGTTTGGTTTTTGCATTGCTCCCATTGATGGATGACGAATCTGTGGAGGATGTTCAGGGGCTGTCTTAACACTCTCTGTCTGTTTGGAAAGCTGCTTTTCTTGTTCTTGCAATAACTTCTTTGTAGCTTCAAGCTCCAGTTCAAGTTTTCGTTTTTCTAACTCTAAAAGCTCCCGAGTTTTAGCCCGTAATGTTGCTTCCATTTCGTTCTGAAGAAGATGACATTGGGGTTAGTTCGTTTTTTTCTTTTTAATCTAAAAATGGTTATTGTACCTTTTTCAAAAAGTTTGGATTGACATGGATCGATGGTGACTTGGTTACTTTCGCTGTTATGGGCCAATTTCTGTCCATGCAATTAACTTTAACATCGAGTGTGTACAGCTTTTGTGCAGTGAATACTTCATTCCATGTTTGGCGTAGAGTGTACATTCGTTCACGAACTTTCTCGCTTACCTTTCAAAGAATAATCAATGTTAGTTTATCCTCCTTATGAGTAAATGGTTCAATTTTTTCTGTTATGTCGGGTTTAGAATCTATACAACTAAAAATTGCACATCGAGGGGAAATCTGAGCACTGGTAATTTCATTCTTCAGTGAAAGCCAGCGGACAGCTCAAATAAGCTTTATTGTGAGTTGAGAAGGGTATTCCCCGGTTCTTTAGCTTATTTAAAAAAAGAAAAAATACTTTCTCTTAACCGGACAAAAAGTCGTGTCTGCTTATGACAGATTTCATTGTCTACATCTCTACATTATCGATAAACCTGGCATATCATAAAATTGACAAGTGTTTAATAGTTCTCTTTTATTGAAAAACGTTCCTTTTTTAAATAAAGTCTAACTTCTTTTTAAATTAAGTGTAAAAGCGGATATTTTTTGTATTGGATATTAAACTGCCCATAATTTGACCCACCCTAACGGAAATCGAAGACTATGCCACAAATAATACAGAGCTTGTTAACAAGGATGTTATTCCTACCCGAAGATCCAGTAGAGTTCGGAAGCAAACTCAGAAATTTGAATCCGACGGACCACTTTGACAAGAAGCCATGGACTCGGAATTCAAATCTCTTCAATCTAATAAGACTTGAAGTTTAATGGATCTTCCGAAGGGCAAACGAGCAATTAAGTGCAAATGGGTATTCAAAGCGAAAAGAGGGGTAAACGGCAAAGTCTCAAGACACAAGGCCAGATTGGTAGCGAAAGGCTGCTCCAAAAAAGAAGGCATTGACTATGTAGAAACTTTTTCTCCCGTTGCCAGATACTCGTCAATTCGTTTTTTAATTGCGCTTGCGGCGAAATTTAATCTGAATATTAGACAATTGGATGTTGTCACAGTATTTTTGAACAGAGAGATCGAAGAAGAGTTGTACCTGGAACAGCCAATGAATTTTGAAGATGGATCATCGAAGGTTTGTAAACTGAATAAATCGTTATACGGGTTAAAACAGTCAAGTCGTGTTTGGAATGCGAAATTGAATGGTTTTAATGAAGGCTGGTCTCGAGAGTTCCAGTGCGGACCAATGCATTTATTTTAAAATTTCAGGGAAATATATGACCTCTGTTTCAGTTTATGTTGATGACCTGTTAATCTTGAGCAACGGTGAAAGTCAAGAAATGTTCATTAAGGAAAGTTTAACAAAAAATGTTAAAATGAAAGATTTAGGTGATGCATCGCCAATTCTAGGAATCCGTATAGTTCGAAATAAATCAACAAGAACTGTACCCATTGATCAAACGCATTATATAAAATAAAATATTGAGTCACTTTGGAATGGGCGACTGCAACCCAGTATCAACACCACTAGACTTAAACCAGAAGATATTTCAAGAAATGTGTCAAAATACTGAAGAAGAAAAGAAACAAATGTCAGACGTACCCTATATGGAAGCTGTTGATTCCCTTCTGTTGTTGCTCAAACAACATGACCAGACATAAGTTTTGCTGTGAACTTATTAGGCAGATACAGCACTAATCCAGGGAAAGCGCACTGGACAGCTATTAAGAGAATATTTCGTTATTTGAAGGGTACCCTCAATCAAAAACTGACTTATCGTAAAGAACAGACTACGCTTCAATGCTATTGAGATGCTGACTCAGCAAGTGACTTCGACCAACAGGCTATATTTTTTTAACGCAAGGCGCCGCTCTTTCCTGGTCACCAAAGCGACAACGAACAGTGGCTCTCTCAACAACCGAGTCCGAATTTATGGTCATGGTTGCAGCAATTTAGGCGCAGCTTTTAGAATCCGAATTGTTCCCTAATTGTTCCAAGAAATCAATTCTATTTTCTGACAACAAAAGTGCAATTCAATTCGCAAAAAACAATTGTTACTCAGCCAGAACCAAGTATGTGGAAACAAAAACGAAATTCGCTGAAAAAAAAATTCAAGACGGATTTACTGATGTCCAATTTGTTCCCACACAAGAAATATTAGCTGATATTTGTACCAAAGGTTTGCTGTCAGCAAAACATACAAAAGACTCGGAAAAATTGGGTCTATCTATTTAAATTATTCATTCAGGGAGTGTTATTTTTATAGAATGAATACTTTGTTAAGAAACACTTTGTTTCTTATCATTCATTCACATGTCTCTGATATCTTTGTTGTTCTATATAAATAATTAATAAATTTTACTATTGTTCATTGTTCTTCTCAACATGAACATAGTCGTTTCTATTCATCATATTTTTCGTTCCTGATTTTTATTACAACTATCCTACAAAAGAAGCTAATCGCAAATTTTTGTTAAAACAACGTATTTATGCAACTTTTCATTCAAGTTTCAAGGTACACAAATATGTTCAGTATCGTGTTATCAGAACCTATTTCAACGTGTTACTTCAAAGGACGTTTACTGTCATGCAATACATATGTGAATGAACATATATTAAATATATGTATTAGTAGTTTAAAACATGTTTTTTAAAAGGATTTATAAATTCTTACCTGTTCAAATACTCCACAAAAAATATTCACAATACATTGACTGAAGAGTGGAATGTATGTACTTTTGACATTTTTAACAATCGAATCAATAAGATAGAGGATAGGAAGCTTTATGTCTGGTTCAACCTAGAAAAAAATGAAATTTAAGAGTAATGAACATTCAAAACATATTTGTATAATTTGTGCAGTCGTAAGGGAACAAGAAATGCTGGAAGATTGGCAAAGTGCAGCAATTGTAGGGGTACACAATTGTTGAGTTCATCCCACAAAATATTAGTATCCATCCTACAAGACCGGATAGACCAATAGGTACTATCTGTTTATTTATATACTTTAGATCAGCCTACGAGAGCATCCTAAATAAACTGACAACGACTTTTTAGGCTGAGCATAAACAACGTTTCAAGCCTAATGAATGTATCAGGGGTGTTGCTATTCAGAATAGTAAACAAGGGATGGGCTTATCTGACGCTTCAGGAGCAATCAGGTCCTGCCCAACAGATGCACTTAATGTTAGCGATAAGGGAAGCTTGTATAGCCCTTAAAATATCCAACAGAACCAAAATGTAGCTATACTAACAGATAGTCAGGCAGATATTAAAGCCATTGATCCAGCAATGCAGAGGCCCTCAAGGAACTCGACATGAGCGTCACTCTAATCTGGATACCGGGCCATTAGGGGCTATGAGGGTAATGAGAAGACAGACGAGCTGGCTAGGCAAGGATCAGCCCTTCACAACTCATTGGCGGTGAGAGTATATGCTCCTCTTGGAGTTGTGAAGGGCAATATCCTGACCAAATACACATGAGAAGCAAACCATAGGTGGAATAGTTTAACGAGTTGCGTAATATGTAGGAATATCTGGCCCGCCTATAACAAACCAAAATCAATCAATTTAATTTCCAAACCAAGGCATGACATAGTCAGGATTGTTGCCACATGCACAGGGCATTGGCCTATAGGGGAGCATGCGGCAAAATCGGGTATACCACATAACTCTTTCTGCCGTAGCTGTGAGGATCGAGATGAAAAAGAAACAGTCCCACACTTTCTCTGCCATTGTCCGGCCTTGGCTAGCAAAAGAGCACTCCACTTAGGTAAAGAAGCAGCTTTAACGATAACAAACTATAGGTGGCACAATTTACCAACGTGCGCAGCTATGAAACTCATATGGCCTTCACTGGACTTAAAGCGCTCTAAAGACTTGTTATCTCAAAGCAGACTTCATATTAGCTCCCTGATAGGTGTCCTTACGGGACACTGTCTTATAGGCAGACACGCAATACGACTTGGTGTAGCCTCAAATGACTTCTGCAGGAGCTGTATGGATGAGGAAGAAGAGGAAACAATCTCTCACCTTCTCTGCACTTGCCCTGCTCTTTCACTAAGGCGCAAACTTCATCTGGGAGAGTACCTACTTCTATGATAACCCCAGTGAACTAGCTAATAAGGATATCTTCTTCGCTTTATAAAAAGCTCAAAATGGTTCGACTAGTAAGAAGTAATTCTTAAGGTTCATGTGGTATCACAATGGGCCTTTTCTTTTGGCTTAAGTGTGTGGATTCTGAATCCGCAGCCACTGTAACCTAACCTAACCTAGGTAAAGAATTCTTCAACGGCATTGAGGAACTCTCAGAATTCGAGATCAAAGACATGATCTCATACCTCAATAACACAAACTGGCTTTAGCTATGAGACAATAGGCCGTAGTATAGTGAGATTAATACTACATTATGTATAGGACTGTACGTGCGAAATATACATCCTTCCTAACCCATCCTTAAATCTTTTTAGAATCTCATGAGGTATCAAAACGGCGCACTCAGCGCTAATTGTGTCCTACACGGAAGTGGGACAGCCATTTCTACCTACCTGACACTTCTTCAAACTGGCGTTTGAGAATACAATCCGTGACCGGGAACATCTATAAGAGGGGCTATCGGATGAGGCAACGCTGTAGACTATCAATCGTTCTGGCAGGTCGGTTATGGCAATCATTGAAATAGTCAGTGAAATAGATTCCTGATTGAACCCCAACCTGACAGAATTCTCTCACACGAATTGAGATAGAAACACATTTATCTTTTGCTGGTTCTACAAAAGATTAAGTAAAAATATATGTTATCACGACAGTAACGATTTATTCCGAATAATCTGGAAAATAAACGCACGCCTTAAATAAGAAGTTGTGCTTGAAAACGTTCAAAAGACTTGATATCTCTGCATAGACTGCATATCATAATCTCATAAATAGGTATTAATACATTAAACTGCCTTATTTACACATTACACACAAGTATGTTATGTAAATTTGGTCGATATGTTCTACTCAAACACACCATGAGCTTTGTTTGTATTTTCTTGTCCAAGTCCACAATTATTTGTATCCTATGTTGTTTTTGTCATTATCTTCATATCAATCAAATGAAAACAATTGAATGAACGAAACTTACTATTGAGAATAAGATTCTACTTAAGGTTTAAGTCTTACAATGTTGTTGAACGCACTCCGATTTGAAGTAAATAGGAGGGGATACAAAGGAAGAACTTCTTAGCATTGTAATATTATCAAAAGATAACAACATAGAATACAATATCTATATGTATTTTAAATATACGACCGACACTCTTCGCTGGAGGGTAAACTTATGGGCATTGGGCATTCCTTGAAGCGCGAGTACCACAATTGAACTGTTATAGTTTGGAATGCCAATAGCAATTTCACAGAGAGAGACCTGAAACATGTTCTAACAAGGTAAACTTTTCAAACATTTCTCTACTCTTCTTTGTTTGCCAATTGCCAGTCAAAGCGTCAGTGCGTTTGACGAGCACTTGCCCCAACTTGCCAGACATGGAGGAAAAATATTTTTTGCTAATTTGACAATATCGCCAATTTAATTGTATTAAACTGCCGATTTTTAATGTTTTGAAATTGTACTACAAGTATAAAGGTTTTAAGAAGCCTTCAAAGCCTATGTGTGCATTGTGTACCTACTTGATTTCCCTTTAAAAATGCACAAAAAACATCTTAAATAACTGGCGCTATTTATATTGTAATTTTATGTTTTTATTGCAACATTTTGAAATTCATGATCGGCTTTATAATTCTGTTTCATACTTGTAAGTTTTATATTTTTTTAAAACCTATAAGTGCTTGATGGGAATGATTTTTAAATGCCAGAAAAGAAAACAAAAATCGCATAAATCGGCCAGTAAAAGTTACCGATTAAATCAAACAAATCTGGTGTATTTTAATCATTCAAATATCTACACCGTGAAACAGAGATCAATGTTAGGTTAGGTTTAGGGACCGACAGTTGTTGGCGTTACCTTCACACTTAGATCAATGCATTTCCATTGTGATACCCATGAGCCATACTCATACTCAAAATAATAAAATAACTGAGTTCAGTTCACCAAGCCATTTGGAGGCATTAAAGAAGTTCAAAATTTTAATTCCTGGAATACTAGAGTTCTTGTAAGTCCCCGTAGAAATAATTGCCGAAAAATTTCTTCCTTTGGCTGCAAAGCGCAGGGCAGTGACATAGAAATTTTGAAATGTCTTCATGTGCCTGAACTGGTTCTGATCTTTCCTAATGATACCCTTACAGATTATGTCCGTTAATTATCCTAACAAGAGATCGAATGATGCAAGTGTAATTGCATGATTTTATTTTTTGCCGCAGGGGTGAAGCTGGTTCCACCTTTCATCGGCTTTAATAGAAATTCCATTTGAAATGTCCTGTTTTAAGTGACAGGGTAGGGTGCTGACTAGCTGAGCTTGGCTAAGGTATGGTAGTGAATCCATGGTAGTGAATCCATTTTCTTGACACTTCTAGGCGCAAAAAAACCTTTTTACTGTGCGCACTATCTCGCATCGCATCGCTTTCTCGCTCTACTGCACGTTCGTTAACCACCCTAAATTTCCTAAGACCCTCGAATTTGAACAAATTCTAAAGTGCGTGCTGTTAATAACAATATTCAAGTCTAGTTAACTATCGCCAACTATTTGTCGTTCTGAAACGCATTGTTAATGACTCAAATAGATACGAATCGTAACTGTTCTTCACTCATCTCTAGGAGGAACGTTGCTCTGTTAAAATGTATTCCAAGTTTTTGTGCGTGTATCAATCTGTCATCAAAAAATTGCTTCTCAACTTTGCCGTTCGGAATCGGCGTTAAATTGTTGGTCCCCTCATTTCTTCACATGCACTTAGAGAATTGTTGATGAGAGTAAGCCAATTTGGCATTGACTCTTCAAGAGTTGTCGCGCCACTCTATTTATTTATTAAAGCATTCCATATTCAGTTGTCAACGGAACAACGGACGCGAAAAGTTAACCAACTCTATCCGTCGTATCCGTTACATTAGTTGCTTATCATAAGAACATGTGTATTCTATTGCGCTATCAGTTGAAAACGTCAACGCTGACGCACTGACGGATTCTATGGGTCGGCCCCTTAATGTGTTCGTCATGAAATAATAATTGTTTAGTTCAACTTTAATTCATTAACCCGACCGTTGTAGTAACTAGTGTTGACTTGCCTGTTTATACCCGACAACCCAAGAGTTGTGACAGAAAATAATTATTTTATGGGCTTCATACTTTTGATTGGTTATGGATCAAACCAGTTAAATCTATAAAAAAAAATGTTCAATTGTTGATTAATCCTACTCTGGACTGAATGTTTTTAGACGAAACAATGTGCAATAAATTTATTGACATATTTATTTGAATATAAAATACTTTTCATCCATTTATCAGCTTGGTGAAGGTCGTTCTATGGTGGGATCTTATACTATCAGTTTTCACATCCACTCCTAGAGATTCGACAGATTTTCCAAGATCTATATCATATATTACTCATGGGAGAGTAATGAACTTTAACACCCAATTTTGTACTTTTAATGAAGTTCTTGTGTCGATCGTTGCCAGTTCACTGGTATTATCGAAGAAGGGATTACCGAGATAGTTATTCCTTCTATTGGAGAGTGCCGGACATGTACATAAAAGGTGTTGGACTGTTTCCTCTTCCTCCTCGTCCATGCAGCTTCTTCAGAAGTCGTTTGCGTAGACCCCTAGCCTCAAAGCATGTCTACCTATGAGGCAGTATCCTGTTATGACTCCAATTGTGGAGCTTATACTTTGTCTGCTTAGGGAAATCAAGCGTTTTTTCCGTTTCAGGTCTATGCTTGGCCATATTTGTTTGGTTGCTAGGCAGGTGGTACCCTGTGACCATCTAGCATTTGTTGATTCTAGAGCATATTGTTTGAGAAGATATTTGCATGTAGCAAGTGGTGTTCCTATGTTGTCTTTGTCTAGCAGTAGGCAGAAGTGTTGAGTTTTTGGCGAGCTCATCGGCTTTGCAATTTACCGTCATCTCAAACCCAAATGAGGTGAATGTTAAACTGTTCCGTCATCTCATTCAGAGATGATCGACAGTCGTGGACTATTAGAGACGCGAGAGATTTGAGAGCGGCTTGGCTGTCCGAAAATACGTATATCCTTGCAAGATATAACGCTTTCTCTGAGCCTGGATAGTGCCTCTTTAATCGCCATTACTTCTGCCTGGAACACACTACATTGATTGGGAAATCTTTATGATAGACTGAGATTCAGTTGTTTCGAGTAGATGCCACTTCCAACGCCGTAGTCTGTCTTTGAACCGTCTGTATAGAAGGGTATCGTGTTTTCTTCCAGAGGTCTTTCTTCTTCACAAGAAAATCTTGAAGGGATTGAGACATGGAAGTTATTATCGAATACCATTTTTGGGGTGGTATAGTCTAAGGGATAGATCTGAAATTGTCTAAGATAGTAGTATGACCAGCGTTGTTACTAATCCATTGAGATTGAGCGAAGTGCACCTGTGATGCACATACCTGCTGACCGCTGAACTTTAATGAGTTTATTCAAATTTACCATCTTGTCCAGTACGGTCCACCATACAACTCCATAAATGAGTATCGGTCTGATTACCGAAGTGTATAGCGAGTGCATTATTTTTGAGGAGAAGCCCGATTTTGAGACTATGGCCTTTTACAAGTAAAAAGTGCTACAGTAGCCTTTTTTACTCTTTCATGAATATTTGCCTTCCAATTTCGTTTTTTGTCTAAAATGAAGCCTTAATATTTGGCTTGGTCGGAAAAGCTTAAGGGTATTGTAGAGGGATGTAGTAAACCAAAATTTGTTTGATGGTTGGAGAACGGTTCCTGTAGACTGGAACTCTATTTAAGTGCTTAACTCACATAACAATATTGTTTCAATTGGCATTGTTTGCGCTTAATTTTCTTGATCGATTACATTACACCATTAGTGGACATTAAGTACGGAGGAAAAAACAAGGTAAGGTATTCCACGCTATTGGCACTACAACCGGAGTAGTCTTTAAGGGTAAATTAATAGAAATGTCAGAAGAGTGAGTATTTCGGTTGAATTAAAGGGAGGAATGGAATCAAGAGCATTGACCATTTAAGTAAATGAAGAGGGACACGAAACGTTCTCAATTATGTTTCTATCAATTATGGCTTTGATTAGCTCTTCATGGAGCAGCAGCTCAGGGATTGGAATTAAACCCAACTTTTGGACGGAGATTTTGTGGATAATAGCCAGCGCAGTAGAGGCAAATTTCTTGCATATGTTGGGAAACCCTAACATATTGTGGCATTTATGGCTAAATCCACGTAGTGATTATTCCACAAAAGGTGGTAAGTGATGTCCATTAAACTTAGACAGTAGGAGTGATAAGCTTAATGCAGAATGGGTATAATGTCTGATTCAATTACATTATTTTGAAATAGTATTTCTAGAATAACGATTCTTCCTAATCGCAATAAATAAAGCACCAACAAATTATTTTATTTTATTTTGGTCAAGGATAAAAAAGAGCTGGAATAAACGTGAATATGCTTTGATCGTAGCTGTGTGTAATTGAGAAATTGTTTTTAGAAAATCAAAACCATCTAAGCATCTTTCCATATTCCGCCAAAACCTCAAAAACTCAAGTTGTTAGTTGTTTTCTTTCATATGTTTCAGCAAAGTTAAAGACAATCGACTTAATTAAAAATTACCTTGGCAATGTGTGCTTCGACAACTTTGACGATAGTGGCAGCATGTTCGATGTTTTCCTCAGCAAGAATTGTGAGCATATTTATAAGCGGTTTACTGTTCATATTTAAATCTGCTAAGCTGGACAGATATTCTTCCGCGACTCTTTCCTCCTTCGGTTCCTTGATTTCGTTGTCCATTTTATGTCGATACTATTCCGCCTTTAAAGTATTAAAATTGATTCTTCTTTAGAGGGTTGTTAATTGAATTTCGTTAATCATTGCCTGTGACGAGAAGTAAAATACATTAAATTAATATGTATGCAATATGGGTTGTAGAAAATGAACAGGTATTCTTATGTAACAAGCAATTCCGTTTCCGTGGCACTAATGGATCATGAAAATGCATTAAATTCACATAAGCTATGAACACATAATGAAATTAGACGCAAACGATTGGTTAAATATGTATACATAGATCAGGAAAAACCCACGACACATTTTGCTTAAATATCAATAATAACGCACAAAGATGAAGATTATAGTTAAATATTAACAAAATACACACGTTATCAGTCGAAAATTAATATAAATATTTTCACTAAGGCCAAATTGAAAAAAAAATGTATCACAATTTTTTCTGTGAAAAATTACAAAATGTCCGCCGTATCGAGGGAAAGTGATGACGATAATTAATTTTGGAATAGGAAACTTGCCTTTAAAATTCACAACTTCGGATTCCAAAGAGTTTATAAATTACTGATTAACTTTTTCTTAAAAAATTTTAAAAACTATTAAAACGATTTTATATTGTTTAGTTAAGAAAGAAATTTTTTTTATCCACGTAACAAAAGAAATGCGTGCTCTTCAAGTGAATTTTTTCTTTTCTATGATTTCTGATTTTGTGAATATTTGAATTTTATGAAAACCAAAGACTTTTAAATTTGGAAACAAAAGTGTAGGGATTAAAATCTTGTCGATAAGGCAGTTCGTTATAATTGTTTGTTTCTGTCTTCTCTTTCTATCATTGGCTACGTTCAGGATCATGCTGGTAGGCTTTTAATAATACGATTTCACTTGAGTATATCGAAGAAGTTTTAGAATGAAAAGACACATTTACGTAACCAAAAAGATCGACGTATTTTAGTGCTGATTTGCGCTCTCAAAATTAAATAGTGGTTTTGAGCACTATTGAGTTGAGAGCAAAACCTATCTTAAGTTATCAGAAGTAATTCAAAATTTGTTGAAAAAACAATAATTTTTTTATGGTGTTTGATATAGGGTTTTGATTTTTGCGGCTTCCAAAGAGATAAATCCTCGTTAAAGCCGCCATTTTGTTTATATAAGTTGGCCAATTTTTCTCAATACCAACTTTATGCAACACAAAATTGATTTATCTGCTTCTAACTAGATGGCGACACTTCTTGATAATACCTATCAATTATATATAAAGAGTTCGATGTGTATTCAGTGCTCGCCATTGACATAATATATATGAACTGCTAGTCACTTGTCATTTACATACATTTCATGAGAAGAAAAAAGGTACAAGCTACAGCAGCGCCATTGGTTCGAAGCGGCCAAATTAGTCCCAAAAAATATGTTTGAATTCACAGCGTCAGTGTTACCACATGGACTCTACAGATTGAAAATGGACTCGTTGTTTCTTCCTTGGCTCGGGGACTCGTTTTTATAAAGTTTTTTGTTTGCAGAATACTAATAAGTATGTAATAAATTTAAAACAAAATGATTTCTGCAAGTATTTAATTTTTTTTTTACGTGGACTCGTTTTTCAAGCATCTTGGACTCGAAAATATTTTTCCCTGTGGTAACACTGCACAGCGACCTCGTTGTTTATGTTTTTGTTTTTGTTCATTTTTGACAGCTGGAATCGTTCTTTTTTTGGCCACCCTGAACCAATGGCGCTCTTTACGCTGAACACGCGTGAAGTTGGCAACTAGCAGTCCATATTATAATATGTCAATGGTGCTCGCACTGACTTTTTTTACTAACGCCATCTGGTTAGAAGCAGAGAAAACCATTTATTCTCAATATCAACTTATGTAAAAAAAATGGAAATGGTTATTTCTGCTCCTAACTAGATGGCGTGAATACTGAATTCCATCTTGATAATACCTGGCGAATAAATAAAATAAGGCATATTGATATTACCTGGTAAATCCATATACAAAGCATCGAACCCACTGATCTCTATTATAACTGGATAGTGGATAGGAGCAAAAAGTTTGACTCCCATGATACAACTAAAACAGATAGCCACTGATCTCTATATTACACTGGATAGTGTATTACCTACAAAGTATAACAGTTTTTTTGACTCCATTTGAAGATGACAGTCAGTGCCCCTTTTCGACTTTTTGACGTCTAACAGGTCTAACTAATGATGTCGATGTGTTGATATTTTTTATCGATATTTAATTTTTCGATATATCGATGTATCGATACAAAAATCCGAGTATCGAAAAGGTATAAGAAATCGATATTTTTTATGATTAAGGCCATGTGCGAATTGGATGAATTGATTATTGAATTGGATGAATGATTAAGGCCGTGTGCGAATTGGATGATTTGTGGTTAAAAATGGATGAATTTTTAACCCCTACTGTCATATTTTAACCTGCTCAGCAGCTATTCTAATTTTAACACATTTTATTCAATGCGAAATGTCAAAATTTAACTGAATTCGCACACGGCCTAAGAAAAACCTTCAAAAGAAATACCACACACTACACTCAATTAGTGTACGTAAATAAATCTGAGATCATGAAACATCAATTATTTGAAAACACAAGTGATTTGTCGCACCATTTGCACACAAAACATTCTCAACAATTTGCTCTCTCGCATCATTCACACCATACAAGCATACGTTCATAGTTCACAAGTTTTTAAGCTCGTACGCAAAATACGAATCCATTTTGACAGCTTGGTTTCCTATCTTAAGGCGTTTTTGATTTTTACAACTGAACAGAGACTGAACTGCCAAACTCAAAATTGTGTTTCTTTTTCATTCAGAGTGTTCAGAGCAACTAAGTTTTGTTACTTTTTTCGTTCAAAGCACTGATTCTGAATGTTCAGAGTCGAACCGACGCGCTCGGAAAAAAGACACCGAGCATTGTGAACAACATGCCAAAACAAACAAACGTGAAGCTTTAGGTTGGGGGAAATGAAAAGAAATGATAAAAGTAATAATTAAAATAGGCAAAATTATTTTCTTGTCATATTTTACCGATATATCGATATTTTTTTAGTAAAATATCAAAACCGATATTGATATTTAAAAAAAAATATCGATACGATACTTCTTTGCATTTCGACATCCCTATGTTAGATAGGCTTCCAGAGATTAAAGTTGTTTCTCAAAGAAGATAGAAAAATTGAAATTCAGAGATAAGTAATAAAGAGATCAGTGGTTCTTTGACGTATATTTTTGTTATACTGTTATACGAATTTTTCCCTTTTCGACTTTATAACAATGTTCAAATGGAGTCACTATTTCTGTATGAATACACTATCCAGTGTATTATAGAGATCAGTGCAGATAGCGCATTCGCGTTTCTATTTTTGTTTCGTTCTGCGCATCTACGTCACGAGCACTCAACGAGTTTGACGTTTATTATTTAGTATGTGAAATCAAACCAAAACAATGGCACTTATTTGTTAAGATATTTTGTTTATTTAGTAAAATGTTGATATTTCTAATGTTTTTCATTTAGGTAAATGGTTTTCAATAGTTGATATTTGTGTTTATCCTTAAGTTAAAGAAAATGTGTGTGTTTGAGTGAAGGAAATTAATAAAAAATCGAAGTGAATGAAGAATTGGTGCATTTTTTTTTTCATTTTCATTCGGATGCATTTGCTCCATAGAATTTCCTGGCAGATTGTTTTATCAGTAATAAATGGTCAAATAAAAGAAATGACGGTCTTTTGAAAACAGTGGTTTGTCAACTTTTTATTTAATTTATTATTTTTTTGAATTTTCTTTTCCTTGATAGCTTTTTTTCTGTGATTTGTCTGTTCAGTTTACGCATTCGGAAGAACATTCAATAACGAAAGAAAAGCTTCATTACCTTCTCATCGCATTCGATCTTTGCTTTCTCGGCAACTTCAACTAAATGCTGGGTGTAGTTTGGACTTATGTAAATGCCTTCACATTCTCCATTTACTGCATTAAAAACATTTTCTAATGCAGCGAAGTGAGCCATCATTGTGGAATTTGCTTTAGACAAGCCTCCTTTTTCCAAATGATTGACCCAAGAGCTTTCGTCTGGTTCAATTTGTTCCAGATTTGGTATGGTGTTTTTAAAACGATGGCAAATGTAGCCAGCCAAGTTTTCCAAACCGTCGTAAGCAAATGGGAGATTTTCTTCTGGCTCAGGGGCAATAGGCATGCTATTGTCCACTTTGACAACGACAAGGATTAGATAGAAAGATTTAAATTTCCTTTAGGAAATGTATGAAAGCTGGAATCTCTCGTGATCTTCTTTCTTTCACTGTTGTTGCAGTCAAAAACTGAACAAACAACCATGTTTATTATCAAATGTTTATTTTTATTTAGTTTCAATTTTAAATTATACCACTTTTAATATTTTTATTGCTCAACACTTTCAAATTTCACTTCCTTTCCAATTCACAACAGAAAATAAAGTGAAATTGCGCCAAAAATACTTATTCTCCTCAGTTGATTGAGTGCTCGTGACGTCACGATAGTTTGACAGGAAAAACCTTACATGCGCAATGCGCTATCTTTATTAGTTGTATCATGTTTGACTCCTATAGAAGACTGTTATAATTGTAGAGGTACCATCCAGGTATAACAGTTATACCAAAATATAACACTTCCCCACTGACAGCTGAAAAAAAAACAAATGCGGCTGTGCTGCGAAACTTTAATTGTTATTTATTTATCAGGGACAAATTCAGTTCCATATTGTCGGAAATTCGTTGTCTCAACCAGTTGAAAAGCAGACTATGTTATGGCTCCACACTCTTTAAATTCGACAATGCCGAGTGCATATTTTGCTTGAGCAGTTCCTCGGCTTCGTCTAGTGGATATTCCAACATAACGTTTGCTACCAGCCAAAGGCACACATTTTTAGTGGGGGAACAACAGTTTTGATGAACACCTGATCGCTCAGAAAGAATTGAGGGTCTCGTTCTTCGGTTTGATTGCGCAAAACATCAATCATTTCGAGGGACTTTTGCAAGATGGGAATTTGCTGTTTGAGCTTTCGTCTCCGGGTATCGAGATTGTATGCCATAAATCTATATTTGCCATGCTGTTCGTCCAGCTGCTGGAGAACTTTTTCACAATTCTTCTCGGGCTGGTCCATAACTGCATCGATTTCGTCGAGGAACACCGCCTCGGGAATACCAGCAAATGATTTTTGATTCTCGGGTAATTTGGGCATTTCAACGGTATCCATTGTTGTGACTATTGATTTCTATGGGATGGGTTGGAAATTTTATGAACATTTTTTTGATTTTTTGGGAATTTTTGTTGAACATCACTTCCACAGATGAGTTAAAAGGGAGATGGGAAACCAAACGTCACTTTTTTTGTTGAATATAGAGAGATGATATAAAGAGATGCATAAGTGTAAGAGTACCATGTCAAAATCAATAGGAGTCAAAAAAAGTGTTATAATTTGTATGGAATCCACTATCCAGTGTATTATAGAGATCAGTGATCGAACCTTTGCATATACACCTTATAGTATTTTCAGCGTCGAGAATTTTAAGTTGGAAACTTTACCCGTCGTTGGCGACATGAAGGAAATCACGTGTTTTCCCATACAAATTTGTTGACAGCCCTGTTTTGCAAAACAACATGTTTTTGTTAATACCAGTCAAAACAAAAAAAGTGAAAGCCAGTGAAAGCATTCAGCAGTATGTATATCATATATATTTTTAACAAAAACATGTTGTTTTGCAAAACAGGGCTGTCAACAAATTTGTATGGGAAAACACGTGATTTCCTTCATGTTTTTGAAAAGTTTTGCAAATCCGCGTTTTGCGTCTGATGTGAAAAGGCTATTAAAAAAGAAAAACACAGTTTGTTCATTTATTCAATATGTATTTGCAAGATTGCTTTTACTACTCGCGCCATCTAGTAAGAATTAACGTAAGAAATGGCTTTCCCTGATACTAACTAAATGACGATAGTAAGTAATGTCATCTTGATAATACCTGTCAAATAATGCATATTATGCATTGTATATAATACATGGACTGTTGGTCGTGTGAATTTTCCATACAAAATTTGAATAAAAATGGTTCCACTTCAAATTAGCTGTAATAGGTCTGCTAATATCAATAGCGGAAATTTTTTTAGGATATATTCAGCGACATCTGTTTTCATTTAGTTGAGACAAGTTTTTTCTGGCTTAGAATATAGTGCCATCTACAAAAAATAGTGTATATTATTGAAAAAGTTTGACAGTTGCTGGAAAATGAAGCGCTTTTGAAAAGGATTTGAGAAATTTATAAGTGTGTATCAAAACGTATTTTAACTTCATGTCAGTACTTAACTTTGAAGGAAAATTCGCAGTTAATTTTGAAGTCTTTTGAATAAAAATCATTTAGAGCAGTTAAAAGACTTGAAGTCAAAAGAATGCATTACTTTTAACTGCTTGCATTCTTTGCATTCTTTTGCATTCTTTGCATTCTTTTGCATTCTTTGCATTCTTTTGCATTCTTTGCATTCTTTTGCATTCTTTGCATTCTTTTGCATTCTTTGCATTCTTTTGCATTCTTTTCATTGCATTCAAAGTAATGCAGTTAAAAGTAGTTGTTGCGAGGCAAGAGGAGGGGG
The DNA here is from genome assembly GCA_943590905.1 of Sphaerophoria taeniata. NCBI lineage: Eukaryota > Metazoa > Arthropoda > Insecta > Diptera > Syrphidae > Sphaerophoria > Sphaerophoria taeniata. Next base: position 63,701,375 of record OX016540.1, read on the forward strand.
GCCTTAGGATTTTGTGAGAGGAAGGATTTAGGAAGAGGAAGGAAGTAGGAAAAGGAATAGTTGGAATAGGAGGGGTTGGAATGTTAAGTTCCGAGGACGTGGCCTGCTAGCGGTGCTCTTGCTTAGCTCGTCGGACGGGGGGGATCTTGCCCCCGAAACTTAACCTCACCTGCAAATAAAAACACAGATCAGGCCAAAAATTCAAAACACAAAACCAAAACAACGGTCGGACTAAACCAGCGGACGGACTATTGTCACGTCAGGGCGCTGCAGATGGTTTCGCAGCGAGGCCATACCCACCCAACCGTAGGAATCCGTGGCCATGTTTGGATTCCCCCAAAAGGAGAAGTGGATGATCGGTTTCAGATCATACCACCATCCCCGAAGTCTTCGGCTACCCTCCGCACCCCTGAAAATTTAGACTTTTAACTCCTCATGTTTCTAGCGAAACAAATACAAAGAACAATATTTATCATTAAGCAACTTGTGCCAAAACAACATGTATTTGGTTCTAGTAAAGTTCACATTTAATTTATTCTAACAAAAACAAATTATCAAACAAAAAGTGACGTCGGAACTAAGGTTTTCTTGGAGTACCTCCTTTGGGTACTAATTACTAATTAAACAAAACAAACCCTGCCTCAATTGAGCTCGATGGAGGTGGCGTATGATATAGGGCTGTTCTTTGGCCCTTATGACACTTAAGCCTGAACGAAACAAAAAGAAAAACCCGGTTCCTGAACCTTACAGTCTTAATTTAACCAAAAAAGGTATGACTTATCTCTAGTCTTAAAGTAAAGAAATGAGTACGGTGGAAATACAGTAGAGAAAAACAAAAAAAGACGACACAATACACAAATGAGATTTAACAGACATATAATTGATTCGATTCAATCGATTAAAAGAAATTCAATTAAAAGAAATATTTTTTGTTGGTTTTTGGTTTTCATAAAAACCTGTTTGCTTTTTGGGCGGCGGCTCTCGAGTCCACGGGGGAGTACGGTGCTCCGATGGCCAGCACAATGGCTTTTCGTTTGTGGCTCCTTGTTCTTTTCTTATTGCCGAATTTTTATTGCGGCGGCCCAGGATATCTGACGATCTTGCTAGTGGGCCGCCGAAGTGCTTCCACTTTTCGAGGATTGAATTGAGGCCCAAGTTCACACCGGACTGTAGCACCACCTCAAGTAAGTAAGTAATTAGGCGGATTGCGATCTTGCACAATTTTCCCTGCCTTGAATGTTTTCGGGATATGGGAGCCGGATAGGTACGTATTCCCCGCCAAAATTACTCCTTTTTTTTCTTTTTTTTTCTTTTCTTTTTTTTTCTTCTTAACTTTTTTTTTTTATTCTACACTTTTCTTTTCTTTTCTCAATTTTTTTCTCAGATTTTAGGTAAATTTTTAGATTTGCTCGCCACCGGAAAGATTTCGTCACAAATAGGTTCTCTATTCTGATCATAGGCCAGAGATCAGCGTGGAGAGACAAGGAACGAGACCACGAGGAAATCTCATTTTGCTGACGTGGACCAATCCACATCTCCAAAAAGTGAAGTGAGCACCAGTTCACCACAAATCCCCAACAGATGGAACCTCAAGAGAATTGGATGGTGACATTCAGCACGAACAAGGGAAACAATTTCTTTTCCTTCCAAATTAAAAATTATAGAATTAATCCCAAACATAAACTAACAATTTTCTCTCGACGTTCCTAAATAAACCGTTTATCGGTTAGGTCTCAAGACGTATGTCATTTAAACAAACCCTTTGTATATGGACTACCAGGTACTATCAAGATTGGTTTTCTGCTTGGTTTGACAGTTCTATGACAGAGGCAAGCCGAGATCACCAACCAACATAAGTAAAAAGACTGCTTCGGTAAAAATTCTTAGGATGGCACCACCATCGTTTTCAATCTTGAAACTACCTATCAAATATATACTAAACTCCCTATGAAAAGAAATGAGCGACCCCAAGGTAAGTATTATTAAATTTAAACCCAGAATTGCCTACTTAGAAAAACTATTCCCTCTAAAATTTCCAAATAACCGGTTTGACGGTTAGGTCTCAAGATGGCACTGCCATCAATTGTCATTCAACTCAAATCCCAAAGGAAATTGTACGGTTCCATTTCAGAGCAATCTCTTCTTCTTAGTCAACTTCTTTTCTTTCTTCTTGTATTACTCTGTGGCAACAAGAAATCAGAATGGACTCAAAAAGTAAATCAAAATAATTCAACATCGTGCAATGCAAAGGCCAAGTTGCTTTTTAAATCTATTAAAATTAAAATAAAGCAAAGGATTTCCGTGGGAGTGACATGGATGAATCCTGATGATGAAAACAATAGAAGGATCAAACGTCCGCAACAAAATTTGTTCCCTATTGGAATATATTTCCAATAGGGAGCAAAAATACGGGCGTCGTCTATTGGAGTTGTGGGGAAAAACCCACGCTCAAAGCCGGGCTAAAACTAAGGCTTCTCGTGACCTTAATGGACAATGGGTAAGTTCCTAACATCCTAGCAATTGTGACTTAGAACTCACTCCTCTGATTTCAGGAGACCGGCGGAATAGTTCTTCGTTTCAAGCAACAAGATTGTGTCGTCATCAATTGGTGAGTGCAGAATACAGTACCGTCGTCTTTTTAAGGCTAACATTAGTATAAATAAGTGATAAATATAAAAGGTGTTAATAAGTAAAAGTAAGATAAAATTAAGTGTAAGTATCACAGATGGAGCTAATTGAATTAGTATCGCAGTAAAAAGGGTGTACCTTACAGGTGTAAATATCACAGATGTATAAACGTTAGTATATTATCAGTCTTGTATTATGTAAAATATCACAGATCGAGCTAATTAAACTAATATCGCAGTTTGTAAACTATGTTTAAGGGTGTAAATATCACAGATGTAAAGGTATAAATAATATAAATAAAAGTAAACCGTTAAAATATAATAAATAACATTAAGATAACACAGCATGCAATAAATAAATAAATTAACACAGAGGACTACAGTAAGCAATGAGAAATAGGGTGTTTTCATAAGTTTAACTATCGGTTCGGTTTGGAGCATAAGTTTTTTTTCTTTTTACCGAGTTATGCATATCAAAAGATATCCAAGGACGGGAGCAACGCGAATAAACAAATACGTGAACAATTAATGGAAATAAAAGCGTGAGGTTTCATCTTGAGTCGGTTTATTTTGAAATTATTGTTTTATGTCTTTCGCATGAAAGACCCCGATCGTTTTGCCATTCAGATTCTCAAGTTCGTACATTTGATTCCCTATTTTTCTTGTTACCCGGCACTTTAGATATTTCGGCGAAAGTTTAGCCGACAAGTATTTCGTGGAATCACTTAGTACGAAGTTTTTTCTGTAAACCTCTTGTCCGGGTACATATTGAACGGATTTGGTTCTGACATTATAGGTTTTCGCAGATTTCTCGTTCGCCTTTAAGATATTTTCACGAATTCGGTTTCGTATGCACTGCAATCGACTCTGTCGGGATAGAGTCAACAGCTCATTGTCATCTACCGCATTCAACTTTTCAGCAAGTTCATAGCTGCTACCGTGCATCATCATATTTGTTCCAAAAAGGGCAAAATATGGCGATACACCTGTAGAGCTATGGACTGCGCTCCTTAACGCACACGCAATATCGCCCAGGTGCGAATCCCAATTCCGTTGGTCATCCTTAAGGTATGAACGGATAGCTGCTAACAATGAACGGTTGACCCTCTCCGACGCGTTCGACTGCGGTGCATAGTGCGCGGTTCTAAAATGCCTGATGCCATATTTAGTGATTAAATTTTGGAATTCCTTGGCAACAAACTGCTTTCCATTGTCCGAATGGATTATGTTAGGAACTCCAAACATGTCAAATACGTTTTCTTTTAAAAACTTGATTACATTGGCTGTGTTTGCTTTTCGCATGGCTTTCAACAACACGAATTTTGACAAATGATCCAAGACAACGAATACAAACACATTTCCGGTTGTTGATCTCGGATAGGGACCTAAAAAGTCTACATAAATTTTCTCAAACGGACGATTACTACAATACGACGTTACAATAGGGGGACGAGAAACTTGGTTGGACGCTTTACATTGTTTACACACACTACAATTAGACACATAGTCACGTACTTGTACCGTCATGTTAGGCCAATAAAAGTATTGTCGGAGTCGGTTTAGGGTTTTAGCAATACCGCAGTGTGCTGACTTAGGGGGATCATGTGCCCTACTAATTATTTCTTGAGTCAGTCCTGCCGGAACCCAAAGAAGCCAAGAATGCTCCAACATTTCTTCTTCGCCTAACTTTTTAAAGGCCTTTTTATACACATATCCGTCTACATACTTCAGATCTGGGAGCTCTTCTTTGTGATTAAAAACTGTTTCAATAATATCTAGATAGTCGTCGGAGAGGAATTCCGCTGACTTCAGATCAATCAGTGGGGCAACGTCTTCAATAGCCAGAGAATCCACATGTACCCGAGAAAGAGTATCTGGTACTACATGTTGGCTGCCTTTACGGTGCCGTATGTCGAAGACATAGGACTGCAATGACAAACTCCACCTTGCGAGCTTACCACTCAAGTCTTTCATGCTCATCAGCCACTGAAGACTTGAGTGGTCAGTAATGACAGTGAAGTCCATCCCCTCGACATACGGCCTGAATTTCTTCACAGCCATCACCGCGGCCATACACTCCTTCTCGGTGACACTGTAGTTCCTCTGACTCTTGTTGAATTTCTGGGAGAAGTACGCGATAGGGACCTCCTCACCCTCCTCGTCCAGTTGAGACAGTACGGCACCAATCCCCGCGTCCGAAGCATCACATTGGATGTAAAATCTTTTTGTGAAGTCCGGGCGCGAAAGAACCGGTGCCGAGATTAACGCTTCTTTCAAACTCTCAAATGCTTTCAGCGCGTCGTCGCTCAGTTCGAACTTTTCGCTCCTCTTTTTCAGCATGTCAGTCAGGGGTGCAGTCAGAGTTGAGAAATTCCTAATGAATTTACGATACCACCCTGCCATGCCAAGCAGCCTACGAATCTGTCTAGGGGTTTTGGGAACCGGAAAATTCACGATTGCCTCCACCTTCGCCGGATCCGTTTTAAACTTCCCACCACCAACTATGAAGCCCAAATATTTTAGCTCTTTAAAGCAAAACTTTGATTTCTTCAAGTTGATGGTGAGATTAGCTCTGCGTAAACAGTCGGCTACTTCGCTAAGCAAGGTGATATGCGTCTCGAAATCCGGCGCCATGATAAGCAAATCATCGAGATACACAAAGACGCGCTCCCTGAGTCGTGCAGGAATTACCTTGTCCATCAACTGGCTTAACCGCTGGGCAGCGTTACACAACCCAAACGGCATCACCGTGAATTGGTACAAGGGTCTTCCCGGTACCGCAAAGGCAGTCTTTTCCCTACTCTGCTTTTCCAACGGTATTTGCCAAAATGCTTCCTTTAGATCGATACTACTCATGTAGATCGCATCCGGAAATCGGCTGGTGAGTCCCTCGATATGGGGGAGAGGGTTAGCGTTTTTCTTCGTCAGTGCGTTCACCTTACGGGAATCCAAGCAAAGTCGATTTTTGCCGGGTTTCCGCAAGAGAACCACTGGCGAACACCACGGGCTTTCGCTCTCCTCAATAACGCCGAGACTCAACATCCGATCTAACTCTTCATACAAGATGGCTTGTACCGCTGGGGAAACAGGGTAGTGACGCTGTTTCACAGGGGGTGCATCTCCGGTGTCGATGACGTGCTCCATTAACGTCGTCTTTCCGAGACCATGACGTTCAAAACTTAAAAATTTCTCCCTAACTGCATCCAATCGGGCCTGCTGATCAGAGTTCAACTGATGGGCATTTGAGAAGTCTGATTGGGCGTCAATCGAAATACTACCTATAATTCCTGGGGCTAACTGGAAGACTCTCCAAAAATCAACCCCAAGATAGACTTCCTGATCTAAACTGGGAACAAGGAAGAAAGTAAGCACCTCTTCGCGATCCCCATACCGGACCTTCAACTCGACCCTGCCCACCACTGATTGAGTCTTTCCGTCAGCGGTTTTCACTCCGGAATAAACGGGGGTTGTTGGACAACCGAGCTCGCGGACTAACTGCATACAATTCTTACCAAGTACGCTCACGCTCGCTCCGCTATCCAACAAACCGGAAACTTCTTTCTGACCTAATTTTATGGTGGCGTAAGGCCTGGGATCAGCTTGTAAATTAGAAATGGTTGACGCGATTCGATTTTTAATTTCTTTTCTGGCCTTGAAACGGGCTCTAATTTTTAAAATTTTCTCCGACGGTACATAAACGGACTTCTTACTAAAAATTCGGGCTCTTGCCTCTTCATACTCCTGTAGACGGACATGCAATGGTCTTAATTCTATCAATTTGACATCTTTCTTATTAAGTTTTTCATTTTCTTTTTTCTCCCTTCTTAAAATCTGTACTATCTTTTCTTCCTTTGGGTTCATTCTTAACACTTCTTCTTTGACCTGGGTTTCGCTTATCGGGGGTTCTAGTTTGAGGTCGAACGCGATTCCCCCGGAGCCTTCGCGTCCCTCGCTCGGTTTTCCGGGTGGCATCGTGGACAACTTGGGGTCTTAGCCCCCTCTAATCCACACTTGAAACAAAAAATATTGCGTACGTCGGACTCGCAATCAAAATAGGTGTGACCCTGCACCTTGCAGTTCCAACATACCAAACCAGAAGCGTCTGCATATCTCCGAGGAGGATTCTTTGGACGGGCTCCACCGAACTGATAAGCTGCCACTTGTTCATCAGCTGGCGGTTCGTCTTCTTCAAAACCCACTTCGTGGACTACGTATTTACCGGGATATTTAGTCGCCGGCTTCGGAATCTCGCGATCTCTCCTCGGAAAAGCTGCTTCGGCTTCTTGGCAAGCCATCCTGAGCTGGTCCAGGGAGAAGATTGATTGGGGGTAGACTAGCCTACCGATCTTATCACTCAAATTACGTTTGAGGATCCTAACCAATTCCACCTCCGGGATCGGCATTCTTAGCTGGGATCGCATTTTGTTTACGGCTGCGAAGAACTCTTCACTGCTTTCCCACGGATTCTGCCTGCGGTCCATGATGTCCCGAAGGATCTCAAAATCGGACTTGGCATTTCTGTAACGGCGAAGCAACGCGTCTCTCAATATTGGCCAATCTAAATGGTAGTGATCTCTTTGGATCTGCCAGTACCAGTCGTAGGCAGAATCCGAGAGAAGCAAGTGAAAGTCCCGAAGGATTTCGTTCCAAGGACAGCCGTACTGGCTCTGCAGTCTTTCCAAGCGGAAGACGAAATCTTCGACGGTCAGAGTCGACGATAAACCATCAAATCTCAATCCCCACTTGTCGACTCTGATCGGGGCCCTACTTCCCGAAGGCGGAACATAGCTCGGGTAAACTGGTTGATGGGCATACGTAGTATGACCACCGAAAAAATCACCCTGTGTTGGCGGATTTTGTCTTTCCGTCGGCCTATAATCAGGATTCCTCCCCCTCTGATTCCTGATTGGAACGAATGGGTTCCTACCTGGAGCAACTACAGGATTTCGCATTGCTGGCATTGGCTCTGCCTGAGCAGGGTCACTGCCGCCTGACGTACGTTTGGGTATAGCCCCGGTCCCTGATGTACTTGGACCATTCAAATTCAAGTTCCCCAGGAACTGGGTAAGTTGCTGCTGGATCTCGTTCTTCAAGGTGGAAGTCATTTCCGATTGCAGGGCTCTCCTACATGCTGAAATGCCCTCCACCATTGCCGAATTCACATACTCTTTTAGCTCTTCAGTCAACCTTGCTTCGTTTGTTCTGGGTAGCCCGTTCATTAAACTTTCGAGGACTCCTCGAGAACCCTGCCACCTATCGGTACCACCCATGCCCAGATTTTCCCTCACGGTTTTGTTGACGGACTCTTGGGGTGGACCCTCAGATCCAGCCGGAGCCCCGCTAAATTCACTATAAGGTGGGGTGGTCAGTGAGGCAGTGTGAACACTGTTATTATGGGTCGAAACTGGTACTCCTGAACTATCGATCACTTGGGATGCGGATTGGTATCGTCTTTCAGAGATAAGAGGAGAATGTAGAACTCGGTGCCCCGTACCCTGACCTAAACGCTGAGTGGCTGATCTTGTCCATCTTATTTGTTCTTCTATCTCAGCCTCTCTAATTCTATTGACAGCGTGGTCTCCCTCTTCCTTATTTGAGTACGCCATTTTACCCGAAGAATCACGTGAAACACAAAAAAAAACAAAATCTCTGATGAAAAGTGGTGAGGTAAGGCTTAAGTTTTCTCTCTAACACTAACGCTGTACCTATTACCGCAAAAACAAATCGAATAAATAACAAAAAAAATGTAAGAAAAAAAACCTATTGGTAATGAAACGACTAGCCAAAAGAATAAATTAACGAAAAAAAGTAATAAGCAAGACAATAATCTATCAAAAAAAAATGTACAAAAAAAATGAATAAACCAAAAAAAAGATATAATTTAACGAAAAGAAATAATTTAAGAAACAGATTAAGTTAACGAAAAAATGTTTAACGTTAAAAAAAAAATACAAAAAAAAAATGACCAAAAAGGTAATGAAAGTAAAGAAAATTTGGTTTTGAAATAAATTAATCAAAAAAAAACAATAAATATAAACGAATAATGTAACTTAGTATATAAAAAAAAAAACAAAATATTTGAATAAATTAACCAAAAAAAAAGATCAATAAAATTGTAAATAAATAACAAAAAGAATATGTAAGAAGAAATAACAATGAAAATTTAACTAACCAAAAAAAGAGAATACCTAAAGATAAGAAGTAAATAAGAACAAAAACGTTTAACTACAAAAAAAGTATAAAAATTGTTATAAATAAGAAAAAAAATGTATATATATATATGTCTATAGCACAAAAAGAGTATCGATAACCCCAAAACCTATTGAGTAATTTCTCGAAAACAGAAAAAGAAATATCAAAAAAAAGGTAAATAAATAATGAAAAAAACAAAAAAAGTATCAAATAAATTGTATATATAAACAATTTAACAAAAAAAACTGATAGAAATTGAATAAAGAAAACTTAACGAAAGAACAAGTAAGGGGTATCTTAATCAACTAAACCTTGTTTTGGATAAGAAAACAAAAAAAAAAACAGTGTAAAAAAACTCTATCTAGTTTCCTATTCTTTCTTTTGAAAAACTAAAATTTAAATTTTCATACCCAGAAAACAAACTTAATTAATCAAAAAAAATTAAAGCTTATAAGCCCTTAATAATTTGGAACACTAAATAGAATACAACTAGTTTTATTCCCTTTTTGAAAAACTTAGAATACTTTTTTCCAATATCGAAAAAAAGAACTAAATTTATCAAAAAAACACTAGTATTCAAAAAGATGATTTCCTTAGAAAAAAAACAATGCAATTTCGAAAACAAAAAAACAAATACTAGTTAAATCAAATGTGAACTCAGAAAAAAAAGGTGTATGTTTACTAGACTTTACTTTAATAAAGCAGTTTCGAAAACAAAAATGTATGTCTAACCCGAATGTGTTTTTTTTCTCTTTTAATTTGTTTGTACGGGGTGCTTCAGGTAGCTTTAGGAGTTTCGGATCAGAGTGGTACGATCCTACTAACGACATCACTAAAACGAGACAACAGACGGACTAACTAGACTCCCTGACGTAACAATAATAGATTGAGGAAAATTGACACACACAAAATCACATTACAAAGTTTTACTTCACCGTTCCCGCAGTCCTAGACTGTCTTGAAGACCTTGTCCAGAAGACATGAAACGGCTTAGCAAAACTTACAAACAGGTTGGAACAATGAGGTCGACTACACGTCGGAACCCTCAATTGTCCAAGTAGAAATGCACAAAACTGGGAAATTTGGAAATTGAAATTGAAACTATAAAAGAAAAAAAAAATATAAGGATAGGAATAGGGTAGCACGATACGAATATGTGCCATCTGACACTACTCAAGCTTTCGCAAAAGAACGTCGCAAATACACCTAGGTACGCCTGTGGCCTTCCTGGTGCAGACTTACGCCCTTTGCGAAAACTCCAGTAGTCCCAAATGGACACATTACACTTACTAACCGCAGTCACTGTGAATTTTCAAACACTCGTCGCAATTCATCTAGGTCCGCTTGTGGCCTTCCTGACAAAGACTTACGAGGTTTAAAAATTCACAGCAAGTTTGGTTGGGGACTTCACAACATAAGTAACAAAAACAAAGACTATGTTTGTTCAAAAACGTTCCGACTAAGTCGGGAAAACGCTTCCAAACGTTGGGCGCCATTTTGTTGCGAGGCAAGAGGAGGGGGGCCTTAGGATTTTGTGAGAGGAAGGATTTAGGAAGAGGAAGGAAGTAGGAAAAGGAATAGTTGGAATAGGAGGGGTTGGAATGTTAAGTTCCGAGGACGTGGCCTGCTAGCGGTGCTCTTGCTTAGCTCGTCGGACGGGGGGGATCTTGCCCCCGAAACTTAACCTCACCTGCAAATAAAAACACAGATCAGGCCAAAAATTCAAAACACAAAACCAAAACAACGGTCGGACTAAACCAGCGGACGGACTATTGTCACGTCAGGGCGCTGCAGATGGTTTCGCAGCGAGGCCATACCCACCCAACCGTAGGAATCCGTGGCCATGTTTGGATTCCCCCAAAAGGAGAAGTGGATGATCGGTTTCAGATCATACCACCATCCCCGAAGTCTTCGGCTACCCTCCGCACCCCTGAAAATTTAGACTTTTAACTCCTCATGTTTCTAGCGAAACAAATACAAAGAACAATATTTATCATTAAGCAACTTGTGCCAAAACAACATGTATTTGGTTCTAGTAAAGTTCACATTTAATTTATTCTAACAAAAACAAATTATCAAACAAAAAGTGACGTCGGAACTAAGGTTTTCTTGGAGTACCTCCTTTGGGTACTAATTACTAATTAAACAAAACAAACCCTGCCTCAATTGAGCTCGATGGAGGTGGCGTATGATATAGGGCTGTTCTTTGGCCCTTATGACACTTAAGCCTGAACGAAACAAAAAGAAAAACCCGGTTCCTGAACCTTACAGTCTTAATTTAACCAAAAAAGGTATGACTTATCTCTAGTCTTAAAGTAAAGAAATGAGTACGGTGGAAATACAGTAGAGAAAAACAAAAAAAGACGACACAATACACAAATGAGATTTAACAGACATATAATTGATTCGATTCAATCGATTAAAAGAAATTCAATTAAAAGAAATATTTTTTGTTGGTTTTTGGTTTTCATAAAAACCTGTTTGCTTTTTGGGCGGCGGCTCTCGAGTCCACGGGGGAGTACGGTGCTCCGATGGCCAGCACAATGGCTTTTCGTTTGTGGCTCCTTGTTCTTTTCTTATTGCCGAATTTTTATTGCGGCGGCCCAGGATATCTGACGATCTTGCTAGTGGGCCGCCGAAGTGCTTCCACTTTTCGAGGATTGAATTGAGGCCCAAGTTCACACCGGACTGTAGCACCACCTCAAGTAAGTAAGTAATTAGGCGGATTGCGATCTTGCACAATTTTCCCTGCCTTGAATGTTTTCGGGATATGGGAGCCGGATAGGTACGTATTCCCCGCCAAAATTACTCCTTTTTTTTCTTTTTTTTTCTTTTCTTTTTTTTTCTTCTTAACTTTTTTTTTTATTCTACACTTTTCTTTTCTTTTCTCAATTTTTTTCTCAGATTTTAGGTAAATTTTTAGATTTGCTCGCCACCGGAAAGATTTCGTCACAAATAGGTTCTCTATTCTGATCATAGGCCAGAGATCAGCGTGGAGAGACAAGGAACGAGACCACGAGGAAATCTCATTTTGCTGACGTGGACCAATCCACATCTCCAAAAAGTGAAGTGAGCACCAGTTCACCACAAATCCCCAACAGATGGAACCTCAAGAGAATTGGATGGTGACATTCAGCACGAACAAGGGAAACAATTTCTTTTCCTTCCAAATTAAAAATTATAGAATTAATCCCAAACATAAACTAACAATTTTCTCTCGACGTTCCTAAATAAACCGTTTATCGGTTAGGTCTCAAGACGTATGTCATTTAAACAAACCCTTTGTATATGGACTACCAGGTACTATCAAGATTGGTTTTCTGCTTGGTTTGACAGTTCTATGACAGAGGCAAGCCGAGATCACCAACCAACATAAGTAAAAAGACTGCTTCGGTAAAAATTCTTAGGATGGCACCACCATCGTTTTCAATCTTGAAACTACCTATCAAATATATACTAAACTCCCTATGAAAAGAAATGAGCGACCCCAAGGTAAGTATTATTAAATTTAAACCCAGAATTGCCTACTTAGAAAAACTATTCCCTCTAAAATTTCCAAATAACCGGTTTGACGGTTAGGTCTCAAGATGGCACTGCCATCAATTGTCATTCAACTCAAATCCCAAAGGAAATTGTACGGTTCCATTTCAGAGCAATCTCTTCTTCTTAGTCAACTTCTTTTCTTTCTTCTTGTATTACTCTGTGGCAACAAGAAATCAGAATGGACTCAAAAAGTAAATCAAAATAATTCAACATCGTGCAATGCAAAGGCCAAGTTGCTTTTTAAATCTATTAAAATTAAAATAAAGCAAAGGATTTCCGTGGGAGTGACATGGATGAATCCTGATGATGAAAACAATAGAAGGATCAAACGTCCGCAACATAGTGATGTGCCGAACCGTAAATTTTGCAAACCGAGTTAACTCGAGTTGTTTTTTTTTGCAAACCGAGTTGCAACTCGGTTTGCCCAACTCGAGTTGAACGAGTCAACTCGGTTTGTCAACTCGGTTTACCAACTCGGATTGCCCTGAAAATCGATCTAGGAGACACTTAAAAAGCGGAAAAATTGAGGTTTTTAATCCGTCAAAATCTCTGCCATCCGCTGATGGAATTTGAATATTAATGGCTCTATAGAGAGATAAGGTACGAATCTAGGTCGCTAGAGGGAATTTTTTTTTCTAAATGTTACCGGATTTCCCCGAAAATCGGTCTAGAAAACTCATAAAAAATAGAAAAAAATTAAAAATTTAAAAACCTTTACAAAATTAGAAACAAGTTAACTCGTTTTTTTTTTTATCGATTGGCGAACCGAGTTGGCAAACCGAGTTGGCGTACCGAGTTACAAACCGAGTTGACGAACCGAGTTGGCAAACCGAGTTGTCGAACCGAGTTGGCAAACCGAGTTGGCAAACCTAGTTGGCAAACCGAGTTACAAACCGAGTTGGCAAACCGAGTTGACTCGTTCAACTCGAGTTGGGCAAACCGAGTTGCAACTCGGTTTGCAAAAAAAACCAAATCGAGTACACTCGGTTTGCAAAATTTACGGTTCGGCACATCACTACTTTTAACTGCATTACTTTGAATGCAATCAAAAGAATGCAAAAGACTTCAAAGAATGCAAGCAGTTAAAAGTAATGCATTCTTTTGACTTCAAGTCTTTTAACTGCTCTAAATGATTTTTATTCAAAAGACTTCAAAATTAACTGCGAATTTTTTGTCGAAGTCAAAGTATTGCAATAAAGAATGTGAATGCATTCCCAAAATTTAGTTAAATGAATGGGACTTTTGACGATGCAATACCAAAAGATTGCATTCTTTTACAGCTCTGATAAATATCTAAATTTTGAGCGGTGTTTTTAAAAACATTGTGCAGTGGTCAGCTGTTTTTTTTTTTTGTAATTTATTATAGGAAGCTCGGTTGTAAGTCTGAATATATGGACAAATAAACAAAAACTTTTCTTTAATTACAGCAGTTAATCTATTCGGCATAGAATGCACCAATTCTTTGGTTGTTTGTTCTCCAATATCTTCCCAATCTTCAATCAATGTCTGTTTTAGCGGAAAAAAGCTTGGAAAATGTAAAAATTTCAAAATCAAACGCCAATGTAAGAGATATTAGGCTCAAGTTAAGAACGCTACGGAGTAAGTACTTTAAGGAAAAAAGTCAGGCGCTGAGATCAAAGAAAACTGGTGTGGGGGCCGATGAAATATACGTTCCCAAACTTTGGTGCTTTGATCTTCTCCATTTCCTACACGATGCCAGCGATGACTTATCGGGGGAATCGAATATTTCTTTTATTGGTGACGTAAGTTAATGAAAACATTTAATTAAAATAATATATTAATTTTTTTACTGTAGGATAATTCAGTGGTTCGGCTTGAAGATGCACTACCATCTGGAATAAATTAGAGAGCCCTTTAATTCCGAAAAAGAAGGTAATCAAAAATTTGACCCACGTAAATTTTAATATCTTATTTTTAGCAATAATTATTTTAGAAAAAGCAATGCAATCAGGTTCGCCTGTAATAGCCGGATTCATCCGTGACAGCCGGGCTCGCCCGTTGATTGCCGGAATCGTCCGTGACAACCGGGTTCGCCCGTTGATAGCCAGGTTCGACTGATAATAGCCGGATTCGTCCGTGACAGCCGGGTTCGCTCGTTGATAGCCGGATTCGTCCGTGACGGCTGGGTTCGCCCGCTGATAGCCAGGTTCGCCTGTTAATAACCGGATTCGTCCGTGACAGCCGGGTTCGCCCGTTGTTAGCCAGATTCTCCAGTCGAAAGCCGCATTCGTCCGTGACAGCCGGGTTCGCCCGTTGATAGCCGGATTCGTCCGTGACAACCGGGTTCGCCCGTTGATAGCCAGGTTCGACTGTTAATAGCCGGATTCCTCCGTGACAACCGGGTCCGCCCGTTGATAGCCAGATTCGCATTTCGATAGCTAGATTCGTCCGTGACAGCCGTGTTCGCCCGTTGATAGCCAGGTTCGCCTGTTAATAGCCGGATTCATCCGTGACAGCCGGGTTCGCCCGTTGATTGCCTGAAAATAACAGCTGAAACTGTTACAGTATCGGACACCATTTCCCCAAGAAGATCTCCACCATAGCAACCCGGATCAATACATCAGAGGAATACCAAGCCAGGACGCAAGGAGAACGCATTGCTTGCAGCCCCATTATATTGTTATATTTATATGTATAATATTCATTATTTAATTAATTTAACATATTCTGTAGCAAAATAAAGAAAAGACCTCTAACTAAAGTTTCGTATTTTCTTCAGCAACATCCTGGACATATCAGCGAGCTAAATCTCAGACCTATACCCTGCTCGGGCGCCAATTGTGATGTACTTTTTTTACATCCATGCTTTGTAGATTTTTCAATTCCAAACCAACCCAAACCAACACCAATTCGACAGTCACAAATCGATCAACGACAGAGCATTCGTACAACATGAAGGGTCCCCTAACAACCAAGGACGCTGCTGATCACACAGGATGTTGCCAATAATGTTGATCCTTCAGGTCAAACGACTTTGCATGAAAAGTAAATATGTGTATTTGAAGAAAGAAAACAACATTGGAAATTTATTTTAGCCTTTTTAATAGATTCACATACTATAAAAAACATTTCATTTCTTTTTGCTGCATAAAATCATTAAATCAATCTTTAACCGTTGTCTTATGATAGTAATGTGGGGCTAACTCTGTCAGCCATTCGCTTTGAATGACAGTCAACTCTTTCATAAACAGTTTTGTTGTTTGCAGTAATTCACAGTAGATTAAAAACATTGGCGGTTTAAGTGTGTAAATTGTAGAAAGTGGATGTACGGCAAGCTCGGTGTTCCCACGTACTGTCTTATAAACTCCTGAATGGTGCAAATAAGCAGCATTTGGGAAAAAACCTGCAGTTATACACTTGCAAATAAGCTCTACATCTCCTTTGCACGAGAATAACGGAATTCCGAGTTTAGTTTGAATCAAAGCTTCCAATTGAGTTCGCAGTTCAAGAGCTCTTTTCAAGCTGCGATAAATAAGGTAGTAACGGCCGCAGAATTCTTTTGTTTTACCATTTTCTACAAAAGCAGTGTAAACGTTTAGTAATGTTATGAGATCTCCCTCAGCTGCTTCAAAATTCCTCTTAGCAACCTTTTGCTTTATTTGACCCTGCCCTGTAGCCGGCTTTGAAAACACTGATTGAACTTGTAGCATCGCTATAATTGTTAAAATTTCCTCACTGCATCTCAACTGTCCTGAAACGTAAAGCATTTTTGCTGCCATTGGTGCGAGAGGCATTTCTGCTAGAAGGTAACCAATGGGTTTTGTGAGGTCACCGTTTTCGTCGAGGGCATCTGTGAAAAGTTAAGTATATATTTAATTTTCATAACAAAGATATAAGTTCAGCGTTCTAAAAGTTGTTAAAAAAAACTATTTTTAATGGAGTTTTAAGACAGGATCACATAGAGTGTCGAGCACAAGTCATGGTACCCTTGCGGTTAATCTTGATAAATGCTTTGTATAAATGATATTAAGACACTTTTAGTTTTATTACTCTTATGCTATCGCCAATGTCAAATGTCAAATATCGACTCGTTGGAGAATATAACCTTGTCCTAAAATTCATTTGACTTATTTTTGTATAGGTTTACAAAGTCCAGTCTCTTCTTTTTAATCACTTCACTTACGAATGGCTTTCTCGAGGTGTGGATGACTTAAACCCAGATCTACGAAGTGATCCAGTTATTTTCCACGGAGACACTGTTTTTTTTTTTTTTTTAATAATCTCTATATCGGCATCAATCTTTGGATCACTTTAAAATTGATCTTGGGGCCGATTTTTTGAATCTCCAATTTTTGCATATCTCCATGTTTCGACGTTTCGAGCTCACTAAAATGCGAATCAACCATTTTTATGATGATGTCTGTGTGTGTGTATGTATGCTCGCATGTGCGTATGTACGTATGTGCGATACGTTTTTTCGGCTCGATTATCTCGCGAATTTGTTATGAACAATTGAAAATACAGGGTGCGGCAGAAAACTTGCTGATTTGTTTTTGGCGCCAAGGGGGGGAGTGGTCGGATGTGGGTGGAGAGTGTCTCATTTTTTAGGGGACTTCCTGAAGTTTCATCTGCACCGCAGTCATTCGACATCGTGCATTGGACGAAAGAGTAACGCGCATTTGCCTGCGAGGCTTACTTTCGATTGTTTCGTGGGTGAAAACATTCAGGGAGAGCGGAAACGTGACGAAATCCCATCCAGCACACTCAACCAACATACCCATCGATATGCTTCAAAGAGTTCAGAGGAGCTTCGAAAATCGGGTATCTCAGTGTATCGAAAACGGAGGCCATCACTTGTCCGATAACATCTTTAAAACCATGTAATGAAAAATTCAGATCGTGTGTAACAAGAATAAACAAGTTTTGTAACGGTATGTCCACTACTTTTGGTTTTATTTCCTTTGAAAATCAGGAAGTTTTCTTGCCGCACCCTGTATGAGTCTTGTGAGTTTAAATCTAACTTTGTAAAAAAATGGATTCATGTTTGTTTTTTTGGATGTCCGGTATGGATGCATCGGAAATTTTGCAAAACAACTAATGTTTTTACGTTTTTTTCTACTCTGGGAAGTTAGACGTGTGGACTACATGGGTCGCACTCATATTTTTTTTTTTTTTATCATATTCGCAGTTTGTCTTTCATCTCTTTCAGTTATGGAGTTTTAATAAGAAAAATTGGACAAAAGTGACAGTTCTGATTCTGAAAAGAAGAGAATTCCCTTATGATTTTAAAACCAGAATGCTTTTTTTTTAGTTTCCAGATTGCCAATCAAAAACCACATTAGGTTCCGCGGACGACCAAACCTTACGTTGTTTTCAATTCTGTTTTCCTTATTATAACGGTTAATCACATTATGGTAGTAAATAGTTATAGTAAGGCCGTGTGTGAATTGCGTTAAAATGTGTATTAAAACTTGACGTTTGGTTAAAATTTGACGTTTAGTGAAAAAAAGGGAACAAATTTAGCCATTTGCTGTGTGAATTGCGTTAAAAGGGATTTTTTTAAACCCACATTTCTGCGTAGTACTAAAAAATTTCCCTCATGATTTACGAAATTCCCCTCAACGAAAGATGTTTTTGTTCTTTTAGGTAAAATAAATTTGTGTTCAAAAGCAAACTTTAAGCAACGAATTTCATGAAAAGTCACTTAAAATAACAAACAAACTTTGTTTTATTTATTTTTTTAGATTTAACAGTGGTAATATGATATTTTGAAGCAACACTAAGAAAATCTTTAAACAAAAATTTCCCTTTTTGGATGATTGTTTTTTTCCGTGTGGTAACACTGCAAAACATGTTCTCCCAGCTGACATCTGTTATCATTCTCAAAAGAAAGAAAAATTATTTTGTTTTTGGCTTTAAAATATGATGAAAAAAAGTATTTCATTGCAATCTCTCGAAATATCAATGCAATTATTAATTCGTTATTACATAGAACTAAATAAAAAGGAGAAAAATAGAACAAATCAACAAAACAGAAGCAAACTTCTCTATCATTTATTTGAAAAAAAAGACACGTCAAAATTTTAACCCATTTAACCTGCTCCACAGCAGGATAAATTTTAACCCATTTTATTCACCACGCTAGTGTCAAGTTTTAACCAAACGTCAAGTTTTAATACACATTTTAACGCAATTCACACACGGCCTAAGTTAAATATACAAATCAAATTCACCCTTTTACAAACCAAATTCACCCAATATTTCTACTTTTCAACAGAATTAGTTGAAAAGCTACAGAGACAAAATGTAAGCCATGTGTGGTTAATACCTGATAATGCTAGTATTCACAAAACGGACGAAGCTCTCAACCTTGATGATCAAACAACTCATTTGCTTCATTTTTTACCGTACTTCTTAAGAAGTTAAGAAGTTTTTTTGGAAAATTATGTAAGCTTCATGCAAGAAGCTAACTAGCTGATCCAATAACTTACCAACAGTGGCGGACTAAGAGGGGGGGGGAGGGGGGTCCACCCGGGTGAATAGGGGGTGCCATCAGTAAAAGCAAAATAAATATTTTGCACATCAGACACAGTCCCACAGAAATAGAAAATAGAACAGCGAACGACCGATTAGTTGCTCTCTTTTTTTGCCTACAAGCTGAAAATCTCTTAAGAGGTGCGACAACCATACTCTTATCTGTTGTATGCGACTTTACGTTTTTTTATTTTGAAAGAAGTTGTAGTAGCACAGAAATATTTGCAAAAATCCGGGCTCACTCTAGAAAAAACTGTTATAAAAGGGTACTCGCGAGTTTTCTTCATGAAAATCGTGATGAAACCGTGAACAAGGCCATAATTTACGCAAACGAAAAATGCACCGAGCTGGAAATTTCAATTTAAAGGCGGGGAAGAAAATAAAGAAGAAAATAATGCCTGGCGAAAGGGCTCACGATGCTGGCTTTACGTTGGAAGTTAAAACACAAAGATCCATGCTAGAATGTCAGGATACATTTTACACTGAACTTATTCATCGGTCTAATGCCATGGAAGACATTGCGTCAGTTTTTTCTGCTCCTCAACCGAAAATATTATTGTATGGAACGGAAGAAGAACTGCGTGCTGTTGTTCCAATGCTCACCTCAATATTTACAGAACTAACAGATAACAGTATCATATTGGAAATCTGGCGAATACGGCGTCACATGGGAGCTGCAAAAATAAATTTAAAAGAAGCGGAAGTTTGGGCAGCCTACGAATTTTTAAGCTTGATTGTTGAGTCGGACTTTTTAGACTCATTACAGAGTCTATCATTGACGATGAGAATTTATTTAACAATTTGCGTCTCAGTGGCATCGAAAATTGTCACAATTATTGCATGAATATACAGAATTACCCACTGCAGCTGCAGAAGAAGATTTGAAATAGTATTAACAATATTTTTGAACAAAAATTAATTCAATAAAGTTTTTTTTTATCTTACATTAAAATGATCATTTGTGATTTCAATTTTACAAATACTGGGTGAATTTGATTTGCAAAAGGATGAATTTGATTTGCAAAAGGGTGAATTTGATTTGCAAAAGGGTGAATTTGATTTGCAAAAGGGTGAATTTGATTTGCAAAAGGGTGAATTTGATTTGCAACAGGCTGAATTTGATTTGCAAAAGGGTGAATTTGAATTGTAAAAGGGTGAATGTGAAGTAAAAAAACTGTGGTAACTGAAAAACTAGATTCATTTGTTTTGAGGCTACGATTCAAATTGTAACTTTTCAAATATAAACATATTTACCTAGAGCATACAACGTTTCCAGTGCTGCAAGTAAATTTTTTGCCGGTGGAGGTGAAGGAAAATTGAAGCGCAACACATTGTCAATCCCAAGAGCCTTAAGATGTAATACAGTCGAAGAAAGATCAGTTCGACGCATTTCGGGTGGTGTTTGCGTTGGCAAGTTTTCATAGTCTTCTTCGGTGTACAGACGATATACTTTTCCTGGTCGTAAACGTCCAGCACGACCTGCTCGCTGCTGAGCTGCTGCTTTACTTACTGGTACTACGACAAGACTGTCTGTGTAACTTTCCGGATTGAACCATTTTAATTTAACAAAACCACAATCAATCACTTGAAAAAAAAAACATATATTAGAGCAAACCAATTCAATTTCTCGTCATTTAACCTGTAATACAAAAATCATAACCATACCAATATTAAGAACAAACCAAGCGGCATACTTTGATTTATGCAGTTTGTTTTTTGAAGTAAAACTTAAACACGCTTAACTTTGTGAACATTCACGCTTTCATACGTACGCGTAAATGAGAATCTGTCAATCCGTCGTTGCTGCCAACGTATTTGACGGATGAGTCCCATAGAATACGTTGAATGCTTTGACAGTTTCATTTGCTTGGTGTGAAAATTACAGCCCGATTCTGAAGTTGAGACGAGTCACAAGTCACAAGCGCTTGTGACTGATTTCTTGTCAGGAAAGTAGTATACAGTAGTATACAGTTCTTTGTGAAAAAAAATAAAATACGAGGGGAAACAAAAAAAATTTTTCATGAAAAAATTTCTGAAAAATAAATTAGCTGTCACTGTGAAACTTATGTCGAATATTTTAATTTTTTTCTGCCAAAACAATGAGCTTCACATTGTTTTGTGTGAAAAAAAATTGAGGTGAGTATAATTTTTTTTTCGATTTTGGTTTACAGCTCGGATGACAGTGGTGAAATTAAAATATATTTTTTTCGGCAAAAATCTCTCCCATAAGAAATACATTAGTTTTTTTTTTTGCAGAACTGTATACTAGGCTAAAAGAATTTCTTAAGAAAAAACTAGTAGAAATTGACAGATAGCAACGTGCGCCAAATTACAGGCAGCTAATGTATGTGATAGTAGCTAAGAATGAGGTTTGAGTCATAAAACGTCATTTTAAGCTTTTGTGATACTAAATTCTCTTAAAATTATTCATGAGCGGACTATAATTTTGCGCCATTTTTTTTCTTTTTGTATTTTTTTTTGTCTTTACATTATGACTATGCTGAGTACTTTTGCTAACATTTTAGTTCATTTTTTGACATTAGATTATGTTCACTTATGCTTATGTCAAAAAACCGGACCTTAAGTTAGCAAAAGATATCCCGACAACTGCCAAAACAAGGAAATGCTGCAAGAAAATTCGATGTCGGACGGCTACATTCGCAAGAGATCGCCAGATTCTTCTTTGATCGAGTGTAAATTAACCTCTTAAGGAGTCCTATGCCGCCAATATCAAGTATCGAAGACCAGTGGACACATTGCCAGAAAGCAGTTAGAGATGCCGCCTCTAATGTGCTGGGTTTCACACAGCCACCAAAACGAAGCCCCTGGTTTGACGAAGAATGCAAGCAGGCCCATGGAGCGAAGCAGGAGGCATACAAAGCAGCGCTGCATAGAAGGAGAAGAGCTGCTCGTGAGCTCTACGAGCAAAAGAGGAGAGAGGAAAGCCGGCTTCTCAGGAGAAAAAAGAGAAAGCATGAGAAGCGTCAGATCGAAGATGTTGAGAGAGCCAACAGCAATAAAGTTCGGAGGTTTTATCGGAAGGTAAAACAGATGGCTCAAGGTCATCGAGCAAGAACTGATGCCTGCAGTGATAAACAAGGGAACATCATAGTAGAACCGCAGTCAATGCTGGGGATTTGAAAAGACCACTTCTGTAGACTGTATAACGGCGACGACGAACAAAACCCCGCCGTCAGACAGGAGCCTTTCATCGGACACGATGATAGCCAACAATTCCGTGAACCCGACCTAGAAGAAGTAAAACGGCAATATCACGGCTGAAATCCAACAAAGCCGCTGGAGCAGATGGACTAGCTGCCGAGCTGTTCTCAGCAGCAGGCGACGATATAGATAGGAGCATGTACCAAATCATCTGTAAGATATGGTCGGAAGAACGCATGCCGTCAACAATCTGATTGGTCCTTATGACCAGTAAAGTCAGCCATCGACCAAATTTTCAATTTGCCGAAAATCCTGGAAAAAACTTATGGAATCCAAATCGATAGCCACCACCTTTTCATCGATTTTAAGGCCGCGTATGACAGCATCTACAGAGACGAACTGTATAAAGCTTTGTCTAGTTTTGGCATCCCTGCCAAGCTCGTTCGCTTGTGCAAAATGACGATGGAAAACTAACGCTGCTCCATCAAGGTTGGCAATGAGCTTACGGAATCTTTCGATGTCAAAAAAGGTAGACAAGTAGATGCGCTGTCGTGCGATTTCTTTAACATAGTTCTTGAGATGACAGTGCAAAACACTACCTTCAACACCAGAGGCACTATCTTCCAAAAATCTGTTCAACTTCTCGCGTACGCCGACGATATTGATATAATGGGAAGAACACAGCGTGATGTCAATGGCGCCTTTGTGAGAATTGAGACAGAAGCGCCAAAAATGGGTTTAGCGGTAAATGAGGGAAAAACAAAGTATATGCTGTCTTAGAGAAAGGACACCCAACACCGACGGCTCGGACAGAACGTCACAATAGACGCATACAACTTCGAGGTAGTAGAGGAGTTTGTCTACCTAGGCTCCGCTATTTACACGGGAAATAACAGCGCCGAGACTCAGATGGATCGGTCATTTAGAGCGCATGTACACCAATGGAAGTCCGCGACTCAGGTGGCGCACACAAGTGGAAGAGGATCTCAATCAACTTGGAGTGCAAAACTGGAGACAGCTAGCTAGGGACCGAGCTGGCTGGCGGAGACTGTTGATTGAGGCCCAAGTCCACACCAGACTGTAGCACCACCTTAAGTAAATAAGTAAGTAAGTGAGCAAAAGAAGTAGGCTTGGCCTCACCTTTTTTACGCTGTCAAATTCACTGCTTAAGTAAGCGAATGAAACCGCACTAGTAAAATTCGAACGAAAATTGAACGAACGTAGCTTAATTACATTAGGCGTGTTTTTTTGGCATAGCTATCCGTATCTGCAGTGGGAGCTTCCATGTATTACAAATACAACACGCAGCTGCGCATAAAACTTAAACTTAAATCTGGCTGCGGATAAAAAATTGACATTTTTTCGAGTATCGGTACTCGATCAGAGAAAAATTGAATTTCTTAGGTTGGTAACTCGGATAATCGGATAACTCAAAGAGTCTCGAAGACTGTGTTCGCAGAGTGCAACGCACTTTGAGTTTATTTAAGTTTATTTTGAATTAAAATAGAACGCACAAATCAAGGAACGAGTCACACATAGTTGCTCTATGGTGTTTAATATTTTTCTTCTGTAATGTAGTTTTCTATTTGCGAGATTTAAGGTATAACTACTTTTAATTTTGGGGTGGATAAATTGTCACAAAATGAGTTATAAATTTTCACTTTTTGATTTTTTGCAAAAAGTGCTCTTTGTAGTCATACCTTTAGAGTAAGTCAAATTTGTGAATCTGACAGCTAAAAGAGTTGGTGAAGTGAGGAAAAAGTGGAAAAATCTCAGATTTCCTGATCTATTTGAGACTTGAGATTCAAAAAAATGGATTCGAGAATCAAAAATCTGAATCTCAATTTTTATCAAAATTCACACATAGGCACAAGCAAACGGACTTTCAAACACACTTCTCTGTTTGACATTTGTCTGAACATTTATTATTGTTTTATTTATTTGTTTATTGAACGACGATGGAGCCAATCTTCGAACATACCCCCAAAATGTCAAAAACTTATCCGAAAACAAAACCAAATACCAACTTAAAAATAAAAGGGGTATTCATGCAACGTCGAATATCCCTCGCAAACCTCGTAAAAGGCGTAAGTTTACAACCTCGTATTTCAAATGTCAAAATTTGTATGGAAATTTTTTTACACAGGGCTGATTAATTTGCGAAACTATTTTGTCGCGTAAACGGGATCGTAAACTTACACAAATTTCAGATTTCAAATTTCAAATCTAGTTGTCATTTTATTTTATATTTTTTGCTGTGTCAGAACAAAATTCAAATTTGAAATCAAGTTCTCATTTTATTTTATGTTATTTTACTGACATTTTGAAGTTTCGTTTTAAGATTTAAGTAGTTTACACAGCTTGCTTCATGAGTGCGTTCATGCAAAGCGGAGCGTAAATTTACGCAAATACGTAATCGACAATTTTATCTTATTGCATGAATACCCCTAAAATAAAACAGCTCGGATGGGCAACTGCGGATACGTTTTTTTGGGAAATCGAATTTGGCTGCAGATAACGATGCCAAAAAAACACGCCTATTATAGTTTGCTCATAGCCATACGGTTTGTGTGTATTGGCTGGTACACTTAAGTATGCTGGTTAAAACCTGCTCGTTCACTTTGTGCCCACAAATATTTCTTAAATATTATTATAATAAATTGAAGTAGGTACCAAAGGGCAGTTACACAATTCGATGGCAAACCTACGGATAAGTTGAAGTCCATTTTTTTAAACTGTTACTTAACCACTGCTGACCCACCAAAACCGATGGAAAGCAATCAGAAATCGTTCAACACAAAACAAGTTGATGTTAGTTTAATCGATGATCAAAGGATGAACCACGATTGTATAACTGGCCTGACCCCAGAGCATTAAAATTAATTTAATCTTACCGTATACTATTCCAGGAATTGTTATTGAAGTCTCAGCAATATTTGTCGCGATAACAACCTTGCGAGTTAGCTTAGGTGTGCTAAAAAATACCTTTAGTTGATCATTGTTCGGTAGTGTGCCATACATTGGAAGTATATTAATGTTTTCTACATTTTCAGCCCTTTTGTACTCGTTCAACAAGTCGATAGCCTGAAGAACCTCTTCTTGGCCAGTTAAAAACGCTAGTACATCACCAGGAGGTTCTGTTTTGTGGATTTTCCAAACAGTACTAACCGTCTCCTTTATATAATCTGAGCACGGTTTTTGCAAGTAAAAAGTTTTTACTGGATGCATACGTCCTTCTACCGAAAGTATTATACTGGTGTCTTTTGGTGATTTTTTGGACTTGTGATTAAAAAAATCTTTGAAAAATTCCGCATCAATTGTTGCCGAAGATATAACAACTTTAAGTGATTCACGCTTTTTCATAATTTTTTTCAGTAAACCCAAAGCAGTGTCAGTTAGTGTATTTCTCTCATGGGCCTCGTCAATCACTATGACAGAATATTGAGTAAGTAAGGGATCTGCAAGCATTTCGCGCAAAAGTACTCCTTCAGTCATGAACTGAAAAAAATAACATTGATTTAGTCAGAACATGTTTTTAAAGTTTTCAATGTCACGTAGGTTTCTGTTATGTGTATGAGTATGTATAAGTTTATCCGTCTCTCTCAGTTATTTTAATGTCTTGTATCGTTCCAGCCGATCGATGGGCTAAGGCGCCAGTGCTGTTATGCGTTGGCTCTACTTTCTTATACCGAATGGTTAATTTGAAGATGAAAATAGTCTCAATCGGTAGATACGCGTTAATGAAGTACAAATAAATAGTTTTTTTTTTGTCGGAAATTAATATTTCTATTTTTAATTAATTAAATAAAATCGTATTTTTTGCACAGAATTCACGATTTTATGCCATTTTTAGTACCGGCAGACTGCGTAAATGTATGGGATTTTTTCGGGTCGGGAATTTTCCTAAATATTTCCCTTTGAGGACATTTTGAACTCCGTTCGCCGTGCACTACAAAGTATGTATAGTGAAATTTGTTACTATTACTTATACTCATGTTAAAATGCATTTTCTCATGATAAAATAATAATTAAAAATTTCGCGCGAAATTTTTAATTATTATTTTATCATGAGAAAATGCATTTTAACATGAGTTTAAGTAATAGTTTAAAATTTCGCGCAAAATTTTAAACTACTACCTACTTAAACTCGTCTAAAACACATTTCCTCATGACAAATTAATAATATTAATTTATCACCCAAATTTTTTACCATCTTTACCATCAATACAAATTCTAACATTGGGTAAAATATAACTCATCTGTCAGCACTAACATACTTCAACCTGAAGTTGTTTCCTCACTATTTGACAGCTAAAGCAAAGAAAATACAAGAAAAAACCCATAGAATGCGGCATTGTATTTCTATCTAGCTAGTACCCGCGACCTGGCAATCGATTGTAGTGCCATCTTGAGTTCTGGCGCAGCGCTAACTCTTTTTACATAGGTTTTGTATTGGGATTTTTTTTTCTTTGGTTTCGATCTGGCGCAAAAAATCGAAAAACCCATTCTTGATTGTACTAGGTGGTTCATATACAATGGAATGCGGTAAAGGAAAGTCGCCCCGTTACGATTCGTAACCACAATTATTGTCGTTTTTGCGGTCAATGTTAATTTATCAAATCGTAACTATTTCTAACTATTCCCAATTCATCTCAGGAGGTGAGTTGAAAGTGGTTGATGTGTCAAAGTGTTTAATGGTATTTTTAATTGGCAATGTGGAATCAAAAAAAAACATTCTGGTTTTAAAATCAGAAGGGAATAATTTTCTTCTTTTCAAAATCGAAATTGTCACTTTTTCCCAATCGAACGCATTCAGAATACTTTACTCCCAGATTCTCAAAAAAACGCCATAAGAAAGTATTTGCCAATCTCAACCAAGTAATGTCCAAAATCATTCTCAACATTTACCAACTCAAACTGTATCAATATGCCCACTGCCCACACCAAATTGGAAGAAAAACATCCGCGAACGTTGTATGAACGGAGTTCGGAATAGATCAAAAATCTTCAATATGCTTTTCAAGTAAGCCTTTTGAAGTAAGAGCATAAACAATTGCTTAAAATTCAATCAGGACAATGAATACCTCTACTTGGTTATGGAGTATACTTCCCTGGAGGAGATTTGCTTAGTTTGATGAGTCGCAATGGACCTTTCGACGAAGACTTGGCTCGGTTCTATCTGGCCGAGCTGACTCTTGCCATTCATCAATCCGGAAAACATTCTGATCGACCGCCTTGGCCATATCAAACTGGAAGATTTTGGAAATCCCGCTGCCTTGAATCCTCGCTGGTTGGAACTCCTGACTACATTGCTCCAGAACTGCTTGAGACAATTTCCACCTGCAGATTGACCAAATCCAAGAATAGAGTGAGTTCTTTCAAACCTCGAGTTTTAAACATTGTACCATGGGTTTCATAGGCTATCAACTCATTTGCGAAGTCACACGAGGACAATGTCCACGAGACATACTCAAAATTCCTCAGTCACTGCGAGGAGAGTCACACCAGAAGGAGCACAAAATGTGGGAAAAGGCCGAGCAGGAGAAATCTGAGGTAAGGTTTTTCATCTCCAAACAGATCTCATTTAACGTTTATTGTATTCATTAGGTCGTCGAACAAATTTCACATGCTCATCGTTTGGAGAACAAGAAACTGCTTCGTGAACTCAACGAATAGCGAGAAAAGTCCTCAAACACCATCAATGCGGCTTCAGCTATCGAAATCAACCTCAAAAACCTCGAAGACAACTACGAACGACTCAAGCATGCATGCACCATCAGCGATAACCAGCTGATCAAAGTCGAGGCAATGCTGGAAGCCGAGCAGAAGCGCAATCAATCGTCGCAGGAGAAGATCGATGCGCTGTGCAAGAGTATCCGAGAGAAGGACGAAGCTATCAGTAAGCTGAGGAAGACAATCAACAATCAACATGCGAATAAACTCGGCGCCGAAGGACGTATCAAAAATTTGATCGGCGAATCCGAGACACAAGAAAAAGTTTTTTTTCTTGTTTGACAGTTCAACCAAACCTAACTAAAAAGGGTTTTTGGATGATTTCAAGATGATTTGGATGATTGGTATTAGACGAACGTACTCGACAACATTGGGCCGATAAAAATTAAGTCAGACATTTTATCCATGGCAAAATAAAAAGTCGGAAGATCATTTCGTGTAATATGTGCTCTGGTGGTTGAAATGTCTGTTCTTTTTTTTCAGTGCACGTACTTACTGCTTTTAGTACTTACATTTTTTATATTCAAATCTCACTTCGTACTTTTTTCTGTTCGTTCAAAATCGTTTGGAACCCTTCCGGACGATTCTGAATTCGTTCACTTGGTGCAAGATGACAGTTCTTGTTCTGAAAAGAAGAGAAAATCGATTCGGGATTTGAAGTCGGAATCAAAATCGGAATCTCAAATCTCACATACACGTACAACTTTGTACATAATTATGTATATAAAAGAAACAATGTCATGGGAAGTCTGCATTTGTCGTTTCACAAATACATGCAACCATTAGAAGAAAAAAAAGTGTGTTCGCATGTTTGCTTGGTATCCGGAAAGGGAGTTCTGTGTACCATTTCTGGATTAAGCCTAGTACGCAGCTGAAGTGAAACGAATTTTTTCGGCGGTCTCCAAGTGCAGAGCGAAATGAAAACGAAAACCACAGCGGAAAAATATTTGTGGAGAGTTCTGTCAGCTTTCAAAAACAATTAACAAGTTACCAAAAACAAAAAATTCAAATCCAACAAGAGATTTTTTTTCCTTTTCAGAATCAGAACTGCCACTTTTGTCTATTCTCAGTTAATCTACCAGATTACCGTCAACTTGCACTACAGTCAAAATGTCTCCCTCATTTTGTACAATGATCTTAGAAGTTATGTATTCTATTAGGTTTGAAATTTGATGGTTAATTGTAAAATTACCTTAACAGCTGTTGATTTAGACTGTTTGTCTATAAAACGAATAGCAAGACCAATGCTATCGCCTACCAATTCCCCGCGCTCAGCTGCCACGCGATCTGCAAGAGTAACGGCAGAAACCCTGCGGGGCTCTGTTATTCCAATACGTCCTTTAGTGTGCCATCCGAATTCATAAAGATACTATGATAAATAACCAAAATTTAAAGTTCTGTTAGTAACGCGTATGGAATATCTTAGCAAACTAAATAAAAATTTCGGTTCTAGAGTGAATTTAATAAATAAATAAAAAGAGTAATTTAATTTAATTTAAGAATGGGGCCTTATATAATATAACTCGATTCTACTTTTGATTCTATTCGAAACATATTTGTGATTCTATGTTCAAATCGTTTTATGCAAGAAAATAGAAAAGATTGCTAGTAATGGTGATTATGTATAATTTGATTTGTAAAAATGTCCACAACTCGGTCGTACGAACTTGCTCCTGTATTCAAAATTATAACTCATAAAAAAATAAAATAAAATTCGTAAATAAAAATTTAAATTGGAATATGTACCTCAAAAAAAGATTCAATCTGAAAAAAATTGATGTCATACGATTTCTTAAGAAATTGTTGATTTTCCATTTTTTTTTTAATCATAAGAGCGTTTTTTTTTAATTAATTTTATATATATAACATTTTTCGAAAATGTCTTAAAATTAATTTGGGTATGCAGTATTCAAGAATGTGTAACTATACATTTTGTAAGTAAATTTCGATTTTTAATATTCAATTTTGAGATACAGAATTTTGAAAAAAAAGTTACTTATTTCCAAAAAAAAATTACCCTGATCGGAGTTTTATTTTTCGAGAAAATCTGATAACAAGAAAACGGTTTTATAGGAGGTACTGTTTTGGAGCAATACAAAAATAATTTTTTTACATAAAATACATCAGTGTTAAAAAAAAAATTCGAGGATGTATAATAAAAATCGTAGGAGCCGTTTTTGAGAAAATTGAAACTTTTGGTTTTTGGTCAAAAAAATCGTATGGTGGCTACCCTAAATTTTGATCTTAAAAAAAATAAATAAAAAAAAAACAACCTACGCGAATTCACTCAAACCTCTAATTTTCAAGTTTGAAGTCAATTGGACCAGTGGTTAAGGCTGTAGGTGGGTTTACAGACAGACAGACGGACGGAATCGCCGGACCTACTTTTTTCGACTTCTCTATCATCGTAATGTCATATTATCTCATCGTCATCATTATCTCAACTTTTTTTTTACGAATTCAATACTTGCCATACACATATTCTACAGGGTGATTCACGAGCGTAGTGCCAAAAAGCTAGAGCGTGTAGGTTGAGTTGAGACAAGAAAAAAATCGTATGGGAGAGGGGTCTATTTCTCCCCGTTTAGCCGGGAGGGGGAATTTTCTGAAAAATTGACATATTTTGTAAACAAAAAAATATTAAAAATCAAGGGCTTCGTTTACAACACCGAGCTATACCTTTCTGGAAAGCCAAAAACTTCTTCTTTCATCTTGTTTTTAAATATTTTTTTTATTTTAACGAATAGTTTAAAAACTATAAATTTTCAAACTCAAAATTTTCAAAAAAAAAAAAACAAAAAAAAAACATTTTTGAACTAATTTTTTTTCAAAATTTTATGTAATTAAGTTTTAATTTTGTTTTAAAACTTAATAGTCCAGTCATTTGGTAATAAATAAGAGGGTTACCTGGAAAGTTTTCCGGGAGTTTTGAAAATTGGTTAATTTATAGATTTGGGTATGCTCTTTTCGAATTTCAACTTTGCCACCTCGTACCCCCGCCGCTCGCGCCGCCATCTTGAAAAAATGGCGTCTAAAAACGGTTTTTTATGAATATCTCCCTTCCTACGCATTTTACGAAAAAAATATTTATGTACAAAATTAAACTAGAAAAAATTTCCTACAATTTATGTATCAATAATTTTTTTCATAAAATCAATAGTTTTTGGCGTACGAGCGCCACAAAAGCACAAAATTTTTCTGAAGTTTGTTATCCATTTTTTCCTAACTTTGAACGTTAATGCATCATTTGATGATGCTTACCGATAGCTTATGTTGTTGAGAAAACAAATCAAAAAGAATGATTTAAAAAGGACCACTATTTTTTACCTGCCTCTCATGCAAAGCTTTCTAGATTGAAAAACTCATTTTTTTTGCGTCAACTGAATAAGCACAACTTTTAAAAATGCAAATAAAATCAAACGGAAAGAAATTAACAAAATTTTCTTTAAATATTTTTTTTTATTGGTTATTTCTAGTATTGGGTACTACCACCTTTATTCTTGATTACTTCATAAATTCGGGCTGGCATGGAATCGTATAAACTCTTTAAGTAGTCCAGCGAAATTTCTCTCCATGGTAACTTAATGGCTGGAATAAGCGATTTTCTGTCCTCAAACTGACGGCCTGACTCATAGGGTAAATTCACAAACGTCAAATTTTTTGGTAGTGATTAGGAATGATTAGTGATTAGTGATTAGGATTGCGATGCTGATCGTTGCCCAGCTGATTATGATGCGATGCTGATTGACAAAAAGTTTTACGTTTAAAAACAATTTTTGCTTAATGATGGACGTGATTCTAACAAAAACTCTCATTGATAATAATGAATCGAAAAACAACACATTTCTTCAAAAAAAAAAGCTAATTTCGAGGGTAAAACGTCTGAAGAAAATGCAAAAATTCATAAAAATTTCATCCAGAAGGAAAATTCCGAAGATAAAAAACTTTTTCAAAATAATTGAAAAATACCTGAAATTCATCAAATTAATTCATTTATAAACAACTTAGAATTTGACTAAATACTTTTCATTGTCCTTTTGCTCCATTTTTATTCCAATTCCCGTCGGCTTCAACAAGTTATCAAGAAAATTCTTGATGCTTTTTTGTTTTATATTTGCGCATCAGTTTATTGAACTTTGCAATAATGAACACTTGAAATTTTAAGTGATGCCAATTTTTGCTATAGAAATGATTCCTAATCATCTCTGCAGTGATGCGTTTGTGAATTTACACATAGACTAAGACTTTACGTACCAACCATCCCCATTCATTTTCTATGAGGTTCAGGTCAGGTAAATAGGGCGACCGTTGAAGTTATTTAACATTCTAGTCCTGTATCCCACTTTTGACAGTGCTCGACGTTTGGATGGGGTCGTTGTCATATTGGTAAATCCATTAATAGGGTCCAAAAATATCCGAAAATGAAGGAAACTTTCTATCCAATATACTTTTATAGGTAATTGCAGTCGTTTTTGACGTTTGAAACTCAAGCTCAATAGTCCCATAGTAGCTACACTCAGAGAAAAAATCCCATAAAATCAATAGGAATACTATTGTAAGAATGGTTTTATACCATTAAAATTAGTCAATGCGATTTGTACCATTATTTCAATGGTTTTGATACCATAAAATTGATGGTACGTAAAATAATAGGTTCATACTATTGATTTAATAGTGAGAT
This sequence comes from Sphaerophoria taeniata, assembly GCA_943590905.1. Classification (NCBI taxonomy): domain Eukaryota; kingdom Metazoa; phylum Arthropoda; class Insecta; order Diptera; family Syrphidae; genus Sphaerophoria; species Sphaerophoria taeniata. The sequence goes on from OX016540.1 coordinate 63,733,808, forward strand.
ACCATTAATTATTTTCGAAATTCGAAGTTTGAAAATTTTTCGAATATACACTTTAATGGCATAATACTATTGAAATAATAGTATCGTACTTTTAATATGATGGTGTAATACTATCGATTTTATAGTATTGTACTATCGATAATATGGTATCGTACCTTTCATTCAATGGTACTGGACTATTGATATTATAGTATCGCACTATTAATTTAATGGTATAATATTATCGATATTATAGTACTGTAGATACTATTGATATTATAGTAGGTATCGTACTATTAATATGATGATACATTACCATTAATAGTATACAGTGTTATTATTTTAAGAGTACAATACAATAACTTATTTATGTTGGATTGTAATTTAATAGTACATTCAAATAGTACATTCAAAAACAATCAAAATTCAATTTTCCATATATGTAGAGAGCTTACCAGATGCCAAACTTATCCACAATCTGTTCAAAAGATAAAGATCCTAATAAACATAAAAACAGCAACATATTCAATTTTGTTACATCAAAATTTATTGCAGCAAAATTGTTCAATTTACATTTGTTTAAAGATTGCTTTTATATCTACTTAAACTAAACTTAAAATTAGTGACTCTTTCTTAACATTTCTGTTTTGTTACAATGATAACAATTTAATGTGTTATTTAATGTGCACTTTGAATATAAAAAAAGAGAAATGTGTTAATTCTTTAAATCCAAATTTACACTTCAAAATTTACTTATATTTTACACAATTTTTTTATAGTAAACACCTAAATTTGCTGTTGTTTAATTAAACGTAACACTTTAATTTATATTGATCACTTGCACACTATTTTGCTCTTGAAATATTAATTTATGACAGCACTCACCGACTTATACGAAACGAATGACAAAGTTCTTACTTTATACGAACTATAGAATTTTGGCACACTATATTAGATAATACCATTAATGTCAATGGTGTTGTCCTATCAAAACATATAAGATCTAATAGAATACACCATCAAAAATTTTTTTTTCGAATTTCGACAGATTTAATAAGATGGTGTGTTAAAACAATAGTATAAACCATTAAAGTCAACGGTACTCATCCTATAAAAACATGTAAGTTCTATAGGATCCACCATTACACATTCTTTTTTTTCGAATTTCGACAGATTTAATAAGATGATGTATTAAAACAATAGTATAAACCGTTAATGTCAATGGTCCTTGTCCTATAAAAACATGTAGGATCTAATAGGATCCACCATTAAACATTTTTTTTTCGAATTTCGACAACGTTAATAAGATGGCACTATTAAAAAGTAATATTAGTACTGTACCATGATATAAATAGTATGTACCATAACCATTAATAGTAAAATACTATAAAATCAATAGCATTTCCTATTAAATCAATAGTATCTCTCCCATAAGTATTTATAGTTTTAAAACTATTAAAACAGTTTTACAAAACTATTGAAAATACTATTAAAACACGTTTTTTTTAAATTAATGGTAGTCCCATTACCAGCTTATGGGATTTTTTTCTCTGAGTGTAACAGCTCTCCATATCATAACTCCACCTTCTCCACCATGATGCCACGCTAAAAATCGTTCTTCTTTTCTCAAATCGTGAAAGTAATAATTAAAACCATCAGGGACATACAAATTTAAACTCTTCTCATCCGAAAAAACCGCGTTGTGCCACACATTTTTCCAACTCACATCGAGTCTAGAAAATCTTAAACGAATATCTTCTCGTTGCTCGTTTAATGGTTGTTTCTTTTGGAGTTGCAATCATTTTAAATGATCTGCGCTGTTTGGTACTCTGTGGACTTTTGAAACACCTGCAGTTACACCAACTTTTTGTTTGATTTTTACCGCGGAGGCACATGAACTGGAAGCACATCAAAATTGCTCGTCGATCAACTTCGAATGTTGCCGTTTTTTACTACCTTTCATGTTTTTCTCGTACAAAATTTTGTTTCTGAGGTACGAATAGACAACACTAAGACTCCGATCAACGTTGGTAGCTATAGCACGCATGGTCAGTCTTTATTTTTTTTAACGAATCAACCTTAACTCGTCGGACACTATTAAAGCTTCTGATCTAACCATATTTTTTTTAAATTTAAATTTAACGGCTAAATGCACTAACAGCACTTCAACTCTTGATTTGGTATACCAATTAACTTAAAACTCTCAGAACCAACTAAAATAATGAGAGTGAAAGATCGTGTGCTTATTCAGTTGACGCAAATAAAAACTGAGTTTTTTAATCTGGAAAGCTTTGCATGAGAGCCAGGGGAAAAATAGTGCATACCCAAATCTATAAATTAACCAATTTTCAAAACTCCCGGAAAACTTTCCAGGTAAAACTACCAAATGACTGGACTATTCAATGCCATTGTAAATTTTTAGTCGAAAACAGAAAACCAGATGCAAAAATGTCTTTTCGTTTTTGAGAAATTAAAAAAAAAACCAAATCATTGTTAATTTATTTTTACCTATCTGGATTTTTTGTTAAATTTATTTATGAAACATTAACCTTTCTTTTACTATTTCTTTTGAAATTGGAGTTTTATGAGGACTCAATAAAGTAGAAAAGTATTGGATTTTCCCTGGATTAATCATTTTGTTCATTGATAACGTCTGCCATTGACCTTTCACTTCTAGCTCTCCGTGCTCTCTTAGACGTCAGCGGATTCTTGAAAACATGCTACTACTCGGCCGCCTTCTATTGGGATATCTTTCAGCGTAGAGTCTTTCGGCTTCCCGATCTCGACAACTAGCTAAACCATAGCAGAGGTGCATGTCCGCTAACTCTTCTCGTGAGTATGAGTTTGTCATTGTTATGTGTTGAT